>JAOWBW010000716.1:0-682179 GCA_026119855.1 Campanula takesimana
ACAGCAACTAATGCGCGCCTAGCATCCAATGCGCTTCAAACATTTATGCGCCCTCAACCATCTTTGCGCGCCTTGATGAAGTAATGCGCCTTGACAAGTACTGCGCCCCTTCATGCGCGCATTACTATTGCGGCTCAATCAATTCTCAAAATTTAATTTCATATGATTGAACGTATTAAATACGCAAGTACCAGGTATGTTTATTCTGTTCATTTATTATAGAAATCTATGTCTTTTGACATTCCATTAATTGTTCAAGGGTACTTGTGCAATTAAATTTTTTCCCTCGTTTTAACGCTTTTCGAAATTTTATTTTCTGGGATATATTTCTTGCACACCCAAACTTACACCAAAATAGATGTTTTTGGTGTTTGTGCAAAAATATTAGTCAAAATTGCTCATAACTACTTAAAGGGAAGTGGAGCAGTTTTTCAAAAACCAAGATGTCACATCAGTCGTACTTTGTGTCATTCAGCATTTAATGCACTTCAAATCTCAAAATCCCTCATAAATGCGCCAGTCATGATTAGCCGCCTTTTTCAAATCCATCATTAAAGCCATCCTTTCACTTCCATCTTTTTAAAATTTTGACCCATTTTTTTCTTTATCAGTGCAAAAATTTTAACCTAACCTATAAATACTCATCATCACCTACCTCTCTATTCACCAACTCCATCTCTCTATCTCTCTCTCGTCTCTCTCTCCCCGTATCTCTCTCTCTCCATCTTCATTTTCTTCTTCATTTTCTATATACATTTATAAGTTTATGGGTCCTAAGAAGCCTCATCATACTACTCAAGACGAAATGGTATGAATTCTAAACCCCTAACACTTTTAATTTTCTGAATTCTTTTTCCTTTTTTCGTCATTTTTTGTGTGTTCTTCGGCATTTTTCAAAAACCGGATTCATTTATCCTTGATTTTTCTTGTTTCGATGATCCGTTTTCCTATATCGTCTGTTGGGTTGTGTTCATCTTATGATTTTCGAATCTTTTGTATCCACATTTCAACGATCAATGCTTTCTTCTTACAAATCTGAATTTTTGGTTTCAAAACTTTTCAAATTTTTTGGTTCTTCTTTTGTTCATTGTGCTTTCATTATTGATTTGTTCATGTTTTTGTTTACATATTTAGATTCCTTGTTGTCATGCGGTCATTTTGATATATTATTGTTGTCTATTTTGGTGAAGTTTCATGATTTTCGTGTTCTTGGTGTTCTTCGAGCATTCAAGGTGTCGTTCTTGCTGTTCTTCGTCATTCTTGCATGTTTTGGTCTCTAAAAATTTTCTATCGTGTTTTTCAAAATTTGTACTTTTTGATTTTCATTTCTTTCATTTGAATACTTGTTGTTTTGTTTTTACTAAGTCAAAATTTTCACACGATATGCGCCTATATACTTCTTTATGCGCCTATTTTTTATGCGCCTGAATGCTTTCTGCGCCTCTACTTGTATATGCGCCTAATTATTATTCTGCGCCTAAAACCTTATGCGCCTAACTTTCGTACTTAGTCATTTCGTTGTTTTAATTTTTCCTTAGTATTCACATAGAACCCATAATATGCGCCTTGTAACTCTATGCGTCTTTAATATTTCATGCGCCTAATTCAATCATGCGCCTTGAATCTCTACGATTTTATGCGCCTGATTCTATTATGCGCCTCTCATTTCTTTATGCGCCTATGTTACTTTGATCATTTTATGTTTCTATGCGCCTATGTCACGTCTAACATCAATCATCTTGTTTTTCAGGACCTTGCAAACTTCAAACTTGAAGAAACTCTTTATCTATTAGAGTTATCTGGTGAAGTAATTGGGCGAGAAATCATAGAGACTCTGCGCGTAGCTGGTCTGCTCCCTTTATTCACCATGGACCAAACTTTCTATTCTGCGCTCCTCGTGGATGAGTTCTTTTCCACTGCTGTTCTAGTGGAAATTGATGTAAATGGACAGCACTCACTACAGGATTGAGGCTCGCGTTCAAATGTTGACGTCCATATTTCCTCGTCTGTGATTCGACACTTACTCGTTTTCCATCTACGTGTGAAGATCGCATTATTGGGCGTCCAATGACTTACTCTATTGATGATCAGAACAGGATGCTGCTTACTTCTGAATATTCCCACACTTCAAAATAATATCAAAAACACTGAAATTCGAGATGGTGGAGAACTCTCTGACTCACATTGCGCACTTTGGTGGGAACTTCAAATTTGTCAAAACCGGGAACGTGAACCGATTCACGGTGGACCAATGGGAATATACAGCTGCCCATCATGGTCAAGGAGAAGCTTCACTGGCCTCCACATTCTATTCAGACGTTGCGTGAGCAAATTGATAAGTTTGTGAAGAACAAGAGTGATGGAAAGACCGATTTCGCTCACACTGCCTCCTTCTCACAAAACTTTTTCTAACTTATCCTGGGTTAGTTAAATTTTGAGTGAGAATCCTGAGTATAGAATCAATGATGTTCCAACGTTTGGTAAAGCGAATTTGGACCTGCCTCAAAAAGCGCAGAAAGAAGCCTATAAAAGCGCGCCAAGGGAATTCAAATCAAATCTGTTGAAGGTTGGTTGATGAAGACACAGAGTCAGACGATGCGCAGCTCTTAAAGGCGCACCATTAATAAAGAGCGCAGTGAAGCAAGCGCTAGACAAAGCGCTGATCCCTTGCCAGGCACAGAGAAAAGCAAAGGAAAATGGGTGGTTGATGACCCTCCTCATGCGCCTATCAAGCGTACCAGATTGAATCTGATGAAGAGGGCGTGATCTAAGCTAGCGCAGGAAGCGCAGGAACAGACTTGAGGCTCAAAAAAAAGAGATGAAGATTTTCAAGCCAAACAAGCTGCTGAGTCAGAGAAGCTAGAGCGCATGAAAGGCGCTGGATCAAGTGTGGATATTGAGAAAAGGCCTTCTGTTCCCACGCGCCTACCCAGCGCGCGCCTACTCAACGCGCCCCACTCCCCGTGCGCCTCCGTTCAAATTTCAACAGACCAAAGTATCAAGGGTAAAACTCCTCTCTGATTTTTTTGGCGATGATGTTTCAGACATAGAGGAACCAGTTCAGTGGGAGCAAGAGACCATCCCTCAGCGCACTCCTTCTCCAGTTGCGCCTCCACCTCCTTCTGACCAGATCAAATCACAACGGAAACAGTTGTTGTTGAAACTGTTGATGTTGAAACTGAAGATGAATTTGAGTCTCCTACTCATTCACCTCCTCTTGCGCCTCCATCTCCTATTGCGCCCCTTCAAGATGTTGCGCCCCCTGTCTACCCTGCGCCTCCTCCATCTGCTCCGATTTGAGCGAGGTACTTTCCATTCTTCATTCTTTGCAGCAGGGGCAAGCAAATTTAGAGCAAGGACAGACACCACAATAAAGTCTCAATTTGAGCTTCTTACTTCCTTACTCACTGATCAATCTGAAGAGATCGCTGCCATTAGGGGGAGATATGAACTCTCTCAAGGACAAACTTTCTGCTCCCTCTCCTCCTCCGGCGCAGACTCATGTTCAACCTCCTACTGATCAGGCGCAAACCACCGCTTCTGCGCCTACTACTTTCATACCTCAGTCTGCTGCGTCTCAATCCAACATGAACGTGCTAGTATCTAAGTTGGATGTCTTGAAAGAATTGGTCGTCACTCACTTTCACTGCTGCTCTCACTCAAGCTCTGACAGACGCACCGAACATATTTCTTCTGACATTATCACGGCTAAAATGCCATTGAAGCTCACATTCAAATCTTAGAAGAAAATATTTCACAGCAGCAGCAAATCACTCAGCGCTCCATTGATGAATACCAAAACATCAATGTGAATCACTTGAGTTACATTAGAGACGGTATCACTGCACTCACTCCAGTGTCACTGACACTCAGGGCTTAGCGACCGTATTCATCAGCTCGCTAAACAATTCAGCGTTCTGTTTCAGAGATCGTTGTAAGGATTGAAGGAAGATGATGCCGCCTCCCAACCCTTATTTTCTATTTTTGATTGTAAGTTATTAGAACCTTTTTGTAATAGAATCAACTGTTTTGCGTTAGTGATTTTGTGCTTACTTGTTTTAGCACCTTTTATCTTTGTTCTATTCAAAACTTGTAATCTGTAACTCCTATACCCAAGTTTTAATGAGAACAATGCATCACTTATTATCAAACCTTGTTCACTCAAACTCCTTGTTTGTATACAATGAATGATATTGTTTAAATTCATATGCATCATATTGAATTGTTTCATACTTTCATGCATTAAGTTTAAACTTGGTTAAACACATTTCAAAACTAAAAATCATATATCATTTTGAATGTGTTAAACTGTTGTTTCTATCTTTCCATATGTAATTCTTTATTCTTATTGGAATAGATTAGAAATCTATATTTCGGACTAGTGTGTGCATTAACTTGAGACATGAATTACCACAATTCATTCATTTGGACATGTTTTTATCAAGTATAATGTTTGTCCTTGATATAGTAGGTAATGGGATCAATCAAATAGGGGGAGATTGTTGGGTATGCCCCACACGTATCTCAGTTTTATGTAATAGGATTTATTAGATTTGATTGATCCATCACCTAAGTTTTATTTCATGGACTTTAGACCCACATGTAAGAAGTATTTATACTTCATTTTTTAAAGTTGTCCATTGTTATAGAATAGGCTTAGAAATAGGGCAAGAAGATCAAGTTTCAAGAAAAATCACTCAGTGAGTTTGAGCCGCGCGTATGCGCCTCCTGTGCCACGCGCCACGCGCCTTCTTCACTCGCGCCATGCGCCATTTAGAGCGCGCGCATAAGGATTTCTTTATAAGATATGTTATGCGCCTATACGCCCCTTGTTTTAGCGCACACATAATGTGCGCCTCTTGGCTCAATGCGCCTCAAAGTGTTTATTCAACACTCAGTGATTTTATTGAAGACTCGAAGACTTGAAGAGAATTCAAATTACGCCAATGATCCAACGGTGGTTAAAAGATGCATATGCGCCTAATCTATTGACACGTGTCCACAACGGTCACATTTATGTTGAGTGTCAAATGACCATAATATATGCATGCTCCAATCAACAGCGACAGCTCATCTTATCCACAAGGATTTCCCAACGGCTAGTTTTGAAGTTCACTATAAATACCACATAACTTCAACATTTTGAAGTTGCTGAGTTTTGCTAAGAATTTCAAGAATTTCTCTCTCAAAATTGTTGTGAGATTTGAAGATTGCCTTCGTTTTTCCAGAATTTCTCAAGAACATCTTCATAACCTTCATCCTTAGCGCAGATCTTCAAGCTATAACACTTTAGTTTCATTGTGCTCTAAATCATAAAGATCTAAAGAGCCTTGATCCTAAATTCACAACACGCACCTCTTTAAGTTTGATCATTTAGATCCATCTTTTAGAGATACACCGGTTATTGTTTTGGATTTGTTCATTCATAGAAATTAGATCTTGAGTTAGTGTAGGAGAGCTCAAAAGTTGTAATTTGTAACACTCACATTTATATAAGATCTCCATTAGAAATCCAAGACTAACCATCTTGGTAGAGGACGTAGATCTTTCATTGATCGAACCTCTCCAAATAGCTTGTGTTATTATCTTGTCATTTCTTTCAAGTTATTATTTTCACTCACTATTTGCTTGTTTACTCATTTGTAGATTGATTGAACTGAATTGTGTTGTGTTGTTATATCATTTGCCTTAGTTCCTTATTTCAACCACTTTGAGCCAAAATACTTAGAGTGTGTGTGCGACCCTTTATCACACTTGCGCCTATTTTCATTACTAAATTCCGCTGTGCATTTCACTCACTCACTTAGGCGCATTTCATAACGCTTTCTTGATAAAGTGCGCATTTGCAATTGAGTTTTTCAAGGGTACGAAAAGATTTTAAAACAGCTATTCACCCCCCCCTCTAGCTATTTTTCATACCCTTGTTGCCCTTTGGGACCAACATTATCAAAAAGTTGTTACACCCATATGAGCAACATGCTCGTGAAACACTAAGGCTGGGTGATAACGCCTTAGTAAACGATCCGCTAACATAGAGTTTGTACCAATAAGTTGTATTTCTATTTGTTCCTTTTGTACCCTCTCTCTTACAACAAGAAATTTAATGTCTATATGCTTAGACTTGACGAACTCTTGTTATTATTAGAGTACAAAACGCTGCCATATTGTCACAATATAACTTAATAGGTCTTTCGACACTATCGACAATACGATGTCCCTCAATGAATTTACGCAGCCATATATCTTGATTAGATGCCTCAAAACAAGCAACAAACTCGGCTTCCATGGTAGAGAAGTAACGAGTGTCTGATTGGCACTTCTCCAAGAAACCGCTCCACCGGCTAATGTGAAGACCTAACCAGACGTTGATTTACGGCTGTCTTGGCATCCAGCAAAGTCGGGAATCGGAATACCCAATAATCTCAAGATGATCTGACTTTGAATATGTAAGCATGTAGTCCTTGGTGTTTTGTAAATACCGCATCACTCTTTTGGCTACAACCCAATGTTTCTCTCCCCGGATTCCTTTGGTATCGACCAAGCATCCCAACAATAAAGCCAAGGTCTGGACGAGTACAGACTTGCGCATACATTAAGCTTCCTACTGCTGATGCGGCGTAAGGGATATTTTCCATATACTTGGTTTTCAAAATTGTTTTTGGGGCATTGATTAAGACTGAATTTATCTCCTTTAGAAATAGGGTGTCATGTGGTTTACAGTTTTGCATGCTAAACCTTTGTAATACCTTCTCTATATAGGCCTTTTGTGATAATCCTAAATATACCTGTGAGCACCACGTCACGGTGTATTTTAGATTCCTAATACAAAAGATGCCTCACCAAGATCTTTCATTTCAAATTTGTTTGAAAGAAATTTCTTAGTTTCTTTAAGAAGGTTCATGTCATTACTTACAAGCAAAATATCATCCACATATAAGACTAAGAATGTAAATTTACTCCCACTGAACTTATGGTATATACAACCTTCACCAAGATTCGTTTCAAACCCAAATGAAAGAATTACTTGGTTAAATTTTAAATACCATTGACGAGAAGCTGCTTGAGCCCATAAATGGATTTCTTAAGTTTACAAACGAATTGATTAGTTTGTTCCAAATCATCCCCATTTTCTTTCTGTTTCTTCATATAGATGGTTTCCTCAATGTCTCCATTAAGAAGAGTTGTCTTACATCCATTTGATGAAGCTCAAGATCATAATGTGCCACTAATGCCATAATGATCCTAAAAGAGTTTTTAGAAGATCCGGAGAGAATGTTTCTTTGTAATCAATACCTTGAGTGAAACCTTTAGCAACAAGACGAGCCTTATGTCTTTCCACATTACCTTGTGAATCCCTTTTGATTTTAAATATCCATTTACACCAATAGGTTTCACATCCTTAGGTAATGGAACAAGATCCCAAACGTCGTTGTCGTTCATAGATTTCAACTCTTCATTAATGGCATTGATCCACTTTTATGAGAATTAGGACTCTTAATGGCTTCATGGAAGGTGAGAGGCTCATCTCCCACTAAACCTAGGTGTCCTTCATTCTCGGTAAGATACACCTCATAATCATCCGAAATGACACTTCTTCTTACTCTATTGGATCTCCTTAAAGGCACCGGCTCTTCCACATTTTGAGGTTGTTGAATTTCCTCATTATGATCAACATTTTCATGTTGTTCAACATTTATAGGGGAGTTAATATTTTGAATTATATGTTCCTCTTGAATTTCAGGTACAAGTACTTGATTTCCAATTGGAACCACTATGGGAAAAGGTATAGAAATGGATTCCTCTTCCTCAAATTCAAAATTATTATTCCTAATTTCCCCTCTAAACTCAACATCCTCAAAGAACCTAGCATTTTCCGTTTAAAAAAAGGTTCTAGTTTTCGGGTTGTAAAATTTATAGCCCCTAGATCTCTCGGCATACCCCACAAAATAACTACTAACTGTCTTAGCGTCCAGTTTTCCTTCGTTAGGCCTATAAGGCCTAACTTCTGTTAGACAACCCCAAACACTGAAGATGATTTAAGGACGGTTTCTTATTCGTCCATAATTCATAAGGGATTTTATTGTTAGTAGCTTTAGAGGGAGACCTATTGAGAAGATAAGTAGCGGTTTTTAAAGCATCGCCCATAATGAGTGAGGTAAAGAAGTACAAGAAATCATACTTCTTACCATATCCTTAAGGGTTCTATTACGTCTCTCAGCTACACCATTCATACTAGGTGTACCCAGCATAGTGTAGTGAGGGACAATCCCACACTCTTCAAGATAGCGAGCAAAAGGACCCAGACGTTGTTCCCCCGAACCGTCATTCTGACCATAGTACTCCCCACCACGATTGGATCTAACGTTCTTAATAGTCTTACCTAGTTGATTTTCAACTTCGGCCTTAAAGACTTGAAAACGTCCAAAGATTGAGATTTATAATGAAGTAAATAAATGTATCCATATCGAGAGTAGTCGTCTATGAACGTAATAAAATATTGTTGACCATTCCAAGAAGAGTAGGAAATGGCTCACAAATATCCGTAATGTATTAGTTCTAAGACACTTGATGCTCTCGAAGATACTTTTCTTTTCGTGTTTGTAAACTTTCCTTTTAGGCATTCAATGCAAAGTCTTTATCCGGAATATCAAGTTTATTTATGATTCCTTCTGACACAAGCTTGTCAATTCTCCTTTTGGAGATATGACCTAAACGCCTATGTCATAAGGTATAAGAATTTTCACTTGAAAACTTTCGCTTTTTTACTTTTAGTTTTCATTATTATGTGACTCATTGATTGTTTGAGTAGTGTAAGCAAATAAAGATTATCACTACTTGATAAAGTACTAGTACCAATAATAATGGAATTTAAAATAAAGATCAATCTATTATTTTCAAATGAACAAGAGTACCCTCTTTGTCCAAAACAGTGATAGATATTAAATTCCTTCTAAATGAAGGTACAATAAATGTATTATTTAGTACAAAATAATATCCAGTACTTTAATAACAACCTAAAGGTTCTTATGCCTATTACTTCAACCGGGTTCCCAGCTCCCATATAGATGAATCTTTCATCTTCGCTAGGTCTTCGATAATTCAGACAACCCTGCATAGACATACTAATGTGAGTTGTTGTACCAGAATCCAACCACCATGTATGTGAAGGAATTGAAACTAAATTAGCCTCAGTACAAACAAGACCAATGACATACCTTTCTTAGCACGCCAAGCGTGATACTTAGGGCAGTCATATTTCATATGCGTTAAGTCCTTACAAAAGAAACACTTCTTTTCTTATGATCGTTAGATCCCTTAGGCTTCTTGTTGCTTGTCACCACAATTTCTTTCCCTCTTCTCTTAGTCCCATGAGAAGAGGTAGATGCTAAGTGAGCACTTTCTACCTTAGATTGCTTCAACCTATCTTCCTCTTGTGTCACATGTGAATCAATTCATTAATGTTCCACTTGTCTTTTGACAATTATGGTCACCTCAAAGTGACCAAACTGAGAGGAAGAGAGAGATCAAAACTAAATGCACGAGGAGCTCTTCAGTCACCTCTATCTTAATTGCTTTTAGTTTTGTCGAAAGATGAAGCATTTCCAAAATATACTCCCTAAGATTCTCGGTACCCTTATACTTCATGGAAACAAGTTTCCTTAGGGTAGAACTTGTTTCCGACTTTCGCTTTTTGCAAAACGTTCTTCAAGGGTCTCTAGGAAAGTCTTAGCATCAACGTCCTCGGGAACACTTTTTAAAAAATGTTCCGGGACGACATTTTTCATAATAATTAGGCTCACGCGATTAGAGCGTTTCCACTTCTCAGAATATAAGGGGTCCTCAGGAGTGCTTTCATCATTAGAGGAAGAGGAAACGGCTCCCTAAATGCGAGATCTATGTCCATACAGCCTAAGATCATTACAATTTTGTTTTCCAAGTTTTAAAGTTTGTCCCATTAAGCATTGGAATAGTACTCATCGCAGCAGTGATTGACGAAGCATTAAGTAAATCTGATAGGAATCAAGAACAATAATGAATACAAAACAATAATAAGTAACTACATTATGAATAAATGATTAATTATATCAAATGAAATCCATCAATAAGTCAATTAACATGACATCAAAACTAATCTTTGGATTGCGAGTTGATTCATAAATAATTGACTTTGATAACAAGTAATTTGAACAATGTTTGATTAAATGCTTAATCTTCCTTTTGGTAGTCTTAAGCATTTAACAAAACAACTTAATGTTCATTTTATTTGTTATCACATGAATGCTTAAGTTTAGTCAAATATCAAGATCTTCTTTGGAAAATTCAAGTCATTCACATATCAATTTAAGCATTCCACACTTTAATAATTTTGGATTTAAATAACGTTAATCACTTAGGTGATAATTATTTAAACAATGAATAAAATTATTTAAGCATATAATTAATCAGGGCTTTAAGGTTTGAAAAATAAATGTTTTGATCAAAAGGGGAAAATAAAATAGTACATAAACTTAAAAATTCCAAAACCTGTGAATAGTGTCTGCTCGGCCGAGCATAGAGGAGTGCACGGCCGAGCAAACACTGTTCACAGAACTTTGTTTTTCGACATATAGTGCACAGCCGCGCTAAACAAAATGCACGACCCGAGCTGATCGGTCGAGAATATAAAAGTGCACGGCCGAGCACCATTAAAGAAATATTTGTCCTTTTCGACATACAATGCATGACCGTGCAAAACTTAACGCACGATCATGCAGGTCTTGGTCCGACCGGGCATAGCCAAAGACACGACCGGGTTAATCAAGAGAACCGACCGGACTCGACCAAAGATCCAACCGGTTTATGTCATTTTTGGCGCCTTTTCATGTGCTCGGCCGAGCAGATCATAAGACTCGGCCGAGCAGTCCATTTTTTCTGCACTTTCTGAATTTTGTTTCAAACTTTCCCAAAAACAATGAATTGCAAGTAGATTCACATGGTATGTACTTAAAACATAAAACCATGTTATTTAAGGATAATTTTGCTTTTAAAATTAATAGAATCAAGTGAGTAGATCCACATGGTATGCACTAAAACATAGAACCATGTTATGAAGGGATAGTCAAACTTGAACTATTGAGTTTTATGAACAAAACTTTCAAACCATTTTCTTAAATTTAGATGATGATTATCAGTACTCTATGAATTAGTGTCCCTAATCAACATCATAAAACATAATGATTCAACAGGAAAAATTAATCAATTTAAAGCATAAAGCTTTCTTAAAAGAACTCAAACTCAAACCAAATAATGAGCGGGCTCTGATACCAATTGTTGGAACAATTTATGATCCCCGAATGTCATACTCATATTCAGAATAAGATTGAGGAAAGAGATGAAGGCGGAAGCTGTTGGGTTTTGAGCAAACATGCGCAGCGGAATTAAAACCCAAAAGCCTAGATCCGATCACGATGATTAAATTAATACGAGGATGAATTTAGAACACTAACCGTGACGGAGCTTTAAAATTCTGAGATCTTCAATATTTGTTCTTCACGCTTCTTTGAATCACGAACGCAGGAACGACCGCAACACTTGGATCACGAACTTTGAAGGAGTTGATGCCAACGCCCTCTATGTTTATCCACACGCGAACGAATATCTAGAACGATTCTAGATCTGGATTGCTAGACCCATTAGAAAACACGCTTTTCTAATCTTCAAAGGCTATATGATTTTATTGGTGTTCTTGAGCTTTTGATTCTCAATCTAAACTCAAGAATATGTTTCTCAAACACATGGAGGCTACCAATAACGATACAATATCAATACATCTACTGATTAGGGTTAAGAGAGAGGTATTTAAACTCATTAGTCCTAAACCTTTTAGGAGAAATAGGTCAAAACCCGTCAAAACACGAAATCAGATTTTGGGCCCAAACAGGGCCTGCTCGGCCGAGTCCTTTGAGGTGCTCGGCCGAGCACCTTTGCTCCAGAAAACTGACCTTCTGATGACCCTTTGCTCGGCCGAGTCCTATGAGGTGCTCGGCCGAGCACCACCAGAAATCCGTTTTTAGCCTTTTAAACAATTCGTTCTTTTGTGTGTGACCCCATAGGATTATATTAAGTTGGCAATTAGTCCAACCAAGGTCAAACTCATAAATCATGAGCGGACTCTAGCAAGCCATCATGACTACCCAATTAATATAACTTAAAGAAGTTCGTAATCCTCAATAGAATATATCACAATCCTTTTGTCTCACGATATCATATTGAACATAAGTCATGGTCCATGTCAACTTATCTTGTTCAATGCTTTCTCGATCCAAGTAGATTGATAATGAGCAAATGGTATTGATCTCATCAATTCATTTGAGCGCGGCCACGCATTTCATCAATCTCACTCTACGAGAGGCCTAAGCAGATATCTCTCTTGAGAGAGGGACAAATCCCATATTGACTTATTACCTTTCCCTACATGAATCCGATTATGCCAATCGTAGCCTTTATAACCACCCGGTTAGGGGTGACGTTTGAGTACGTCAAACATAATGTTCATCATGTGGAAGACTGTAATAATCTCAGGTCTAAGGATATCAATGATATAACTATTATGAGATTTAATTATGACATTTGACCATGACATAAATCTCATAGGTGGGTCATGTCCAGTACATGGTCACCAACATGTACCCATAAGCTTAATCTGTATCTAATACACATGATCATCACATGATCATCAATTAAACTTATACTAGTTCTTCATAAGTTCTAGGGACGGGGATTATTATAATAAACATGTAAAACATATAATAACCCAAGGTTGTTATCTCCAAAACAAATGATGTAACGCAAGGCCTTTCTCAAGGGCCTAGAGCATAATTCCAACAGAAGCGATATATTACATGTTGAATCCATAGTAGATGTTGAAGGGAGAATTAAGATGAAGAAGAAGATGTAGGAAATGGATCATCTAAATGATAATGTCTCTTAAATCACTCAAAGTCTTCCAACAATATGAAGATAATATAGATGAGTAAGTAAGAAATCTAGTAGTCTCTAGGGTTGATGGAAGACCCTTTATATAAGAGACAAGGTGACATTTCACTTAGGGACCACACCCTTTCAAGCTACCCTTTCAAGCTTGTTGATGTTATATTACCCTTTTGCCCATCACAATTAGATAATTATACATCAAAAGGAATTCTACACATTTTATTATCAACTACACTTTATATTAATATTATAACATGATTTTATTTAATGGAAGTGCTAGACAATTTGTGTTGCAAGCCATAATGTTCTAACAATATAAGGATATTGATTATAAGGGGGTGGTTGCGTTGGCATCCCATAATATGGATTCCAATTTTGGATAGTTGAAGGCATGAAATTTGGTGGAAAACCAGGATTTGGAAAATGTTGAGGACGTGGTTGGTTGAACGATTGATTTTCGTATTGAAAATTGTTAGGATTGTTGTAGGGAAAAGGAGGATTACTTGAATTTTGAGTATTGGAAAGGTTATTATTGGGATCCATTTCAAGAAAAAGATGGGTTTTTTTTGTGTTGGAATACAATGAAACTCATGTCAATTTATAGAGAGAAAAAAATCTGGAATTTTGGTGAAAAAAAAAAACTGTCAAATAATTGAGCTGCAAAAGTTGGGATAAGAAAGTAAAAAAAAAATACGGCCAGCCAATCACGAGCCAACACGTGGTGACACCAGGAAAAAAAAAAGGACTGCTGCCTGGCTTAACGCCCCTCAATCGCGCGTGTGTTTCACGCGCCATGTCGGCCCAATTCCAGCTCGCCGCGTGTCCGTCCTTGCCGACCAATCTCTGCATTCACGGGTGTTGAATGCAGTAAACAGAATTCCAATTTCCTCCATATTCAACAAACCATTGCAAGCATTAAACCTCCCATTTTTTGTGAAAGCTCCATTCAACACCCCAACTTCTTCCCATTGTGCATGGTCTAAGAGTCAATTTTTTGTTAAAAAAAAAAAAACGTCTCATTTAAGAGTCAAAATCATAAAATGGAAAGTGGGTCCTACATGTGATACTCACAACAATTATCCACTAACTCTTCTATATCTCACTTTCTCTCTCTTACCCAGCTATCAACACTCACAACACATCACATTTTTCTTAATTCTTAAACACACCTATTTTTTGACTCTTACAATAGGACGGAGAGAGTATTTCTCTATCAAATACTCCATCCGTCCCATTTTAAAAGTAAAAAAATTCTCAAAAGGGTGTCCAGAGTCAAAATCCAAAAAAAAAAAAAAAAAAAAAAAAAATATACTCCCTCCGTTCCGGGTAAGTTGCAACATGGAAGAGGAAGCACAAAAATTAAGAAACTAGAATAATGAGTGGTTGGGAGGAAGAGAGAGAATGAGTGGAGAATAATGAGTGGTTGGGAAGAAGAGAGAGAGTGAGTGGAGGATTATAAAAGTAATAAAGAGTTTCCTTATTTGGCATTGTTGCAACTTAAGTGGAATGCTAAAATGGCAAATTGTTGCAACTTACCTGAAACGGAGGGAGTACTTCTTTATTTGGTGAGCCCTACATGAAATTATCCAATAATTATTCCATACCCCACTTTCTCTCTCCCACTCACTTTCTACACTCACAAGACTCTACCACACTTTCTATATTTTGTACTTGAAAACATTTCTTTCTTAATTTTTTAACCCAAAAAGTTTTTAACTCTTAAAATGGGGCCGAGGGAGTATTATTCATGGCCCTTGTTCTCTTTTAGGTACTAACAAACTAACAATATTGATCTTTTTGGTTTAGTGTTTATCGTAACAAACTAACAATATCGATCTTTTTGGTTTAGTGTTTATCGTAATATTTTGTAGGATTTGTCTAGCACGAATGTAAAGATTTAAGATAGAAAATGATTACACAATCCAAGAAGATGTGGACCAATTGAAGTGAAGTGGCAAAGCTATAAAAGCAGACATCAAGACTTCATTGTACTCACGATTTTTCAAGACATTTCTGAGATATCTCATGTTGTTTGTCTTGAGTCTGTTTTTGATAGTTGTGTTGCAAGCACTCTGCCAAGTCTTAGAAATTGGGTTTGTTTGATTATTTTCATATTTTCTTACTTCACTTGTTATAGTTTTCATTTGTAAAACAATTTTCAATAATAAATTTTTTGGGGGCTTAAAGCTTTGTTCGCTGAAAAATGACCAAAATGATATCAAATTTGCTATTGATCAAAAGCAAATTTGAATTATTTTTTTATCATTCAATTTGGGACGGAAGGAGTAACACATTTTAGCTAAAGACTTGAGAAGATAAAGAAGACACAAAAGAAACTGGGCATTGACACAATGGTCCATCACAACAATTCACTAAGAAGGGGGTGGGGGGAGTAATCTGTAACAGTGCAAGAATTTCCTTCAAAATTGCTCACATCTGAAAAATAGCTTTTTCTAACAACAAACTTTGGTTTCTACACATCCATTTGTGAGGTTGGTCCAGAAAAAAAAGACACTGTATAAACACAAAGATAACGGCAAAATTTCTTAGTCATCATAATACTTCATTCCCTTTCTATATATCCGTCGTCCCTGAACTTGTGCTTTCCAAATCAACTGACCCCATCCCCACTTCCTCTTCCTCTTCGCTGTTTTCATCTCCACTAATCTCCTCATTCGCTCGACTGAGTTTAGCCATTTGCTCTGCCAGTAGCTTATCCTCCCGTTCACTCACCTATATCAAAAGCCATATACATTAAAAATAGAAATAAAAAGAGGTTTCTTAACTAATTTGGTTTCTAAATGTGTTTTGATTTTGATCCCCTCCCACAAAGTTGGAAGAACGTTGTTCTCAAATTCATTTTAAAGTAAACGGACTGTTTATCCAAGTAAAATGTTGGGGAAATCATGCCAAGGTTGATACATAATACTTCCTCCGTCCTTCAGTTATTGTAATTTTTTTTTATTTGATGTGATTTTAAGAAAGTTGACTTTTAAGCACTTTTAGTGGCATACTTCCATAAACACCTAATGATATCAAAATATGACTTTATGATTATAATTTATAAGTGCAAATAAGAACATTTAAAATGGACATGGGAAGGTTTAGCAACTTTGAAGAAAAATGGACATTCATTTTGGACAGAGAGAGAGTGACCAAAAATTAGTAAAATAGGTGTTCTGAATTTTATTAATTTAAGAAAAAAATGATATGTCAACTAATTGCATCAAATAATGGAAGTTTCTGCTTACCGCTCGAGGCGCTTCCTTCACTATAAGTTTGCCTTTGTGAAGCTCTATTGCAACACTGCAGGCTGCAATTGCTTTTTTAAGAACAGATATCCCTTGTTCCTGCACATTAAAGATACCAAATTTTCATAAAGAAATCCCAATAGCCTTCAGCAGTTTAAGTGAACCAAATTGCAACTGAGATATTAAAGAAGCCTAAATTTATTTCTTATACTTCCTACGTCCCAAAATGATCTTCCCATTTGCCATTTCTCATTGTCCCAAAAAGTTCTTCCCATTTCTACAATTTGGGGCTTCAAAGTGCATACACACACAAAACATGGCTAGTGAAGCAAGTGTTCATGTTCTTAAAAAGTTTGAATAGTCAAATGAGAAGATCATTTTGGGAAGGAGGGAGTATTATCTTAAGAGGCAAAAACTTCATTTTAAGAGGTAGAGAGTTGGGACCTACAGATATGAGTAAGCAAAAAACTCTAGTCATCCAACCATACAGCTACTCATAAAGACTACACTCTAAATATCAAGCATTTGAGAATCACTCATTTATAGACCAGGCAGGACCAGTTTTAGTTTATTATCTTACGTCTCTGATATACTCCCTCCGTCCCAGCTCACTTGACACTTATTTCCATTTTGGTTCGTCCCAGCTCAGTTGACGCTTCCCAAAATAGACTACCTTTTATAATTTTATATTCACTCTACCCCACCACTCATTCTCTATCTTTATTTTCCACCACTCAATTTATTCAACCAACACTACTATTTACCCCACTCATTCTCTCTTCATTTTCTACCACACATTTTCCTTATTTTATTCTTTTTCCTTAGTTATTGTGCCTCCCTCTTGGGTGTCAAGTGAGGTGGGACGGAGGGAGTATTAGCTATGAAAGGAATTCTGTGGGCAATGGCTAAAAAAAGCCGAATTCAGAGACCAGTAAGATGGACGAGAATGAATAGACAATGAACGTATTAGTTAGTTTATTCACAATTCTCTGAAGCAGTTTCTGCTCCCTCTTCTTTTTTTCTATTGCTATTCATAATGAGGTGACAGAAGGAATCAAGCACCTTCTCCCTTACCATGAACCAAACCGTCTCACCCCCATTCCCAACCAAGGAATCTAATCTACTTCATCCTTTTTGCTCTATTTAAACGACCTTCAATACAGTCACGTCATAGAGATATAAAAGAAGCCTAAATTTATTTCTTATAATATCTTACAAGCAACATGTGTGCCCAAAATGATATAAGAGAGAAAACGAACATGGATGGGATAAAATAAACTTACAAGACTAGATAAGGGATGCTTCTTAAATTGAAGGTTTTGTTGCCTACTTCTATAATTAGTGTCAGATGCATTGTGTATGTAGTAGTGGCCCATTTCAGTTAAAAATAGTACAAGGAATGATAAAAAAAATATTGGTCAGTTGGGTAGAATACTTTGAATTACCTCCAACTAAGAGAGAAATATAAAGTTTTCAAGAGGTAATTAAATAGCATTTAAACCATGTGTGCATTCGTAGGTAAATTCTTCTTTACAAAGCATTTGGTGTTCATGTGCAAACTCATATTGTACTTAACATATATCTGAGAATAGGTAAGGCGCCATTATGCGTTCTGATAATAATGACTCTCAGAGATAGATTATCTATTACTACCTATGTCCCTAAATGAGTGTCCAAAATTCATTTTAAGGGACATCTGAAAATGTCAACTATTTGTACACTTGGGTGGCAAAGATTCATATATAATCTTGTAATTTCCTTTCCAAACATTTAGTTTTGCACGTATAAAGAGACCGGTGAAAAAAATTTAGGGACAAAGTTATGCTAAAAAAAGACACTCATTTTGGGACAAAGATTTCTTGAAAATGGACACTCATTTAGGGACAGAGGAAGTACTTAACATTGTTTACTTTTATATGGGCACATTCTAATTAAAATTGAAACAGATGGATTGGTGAACGAATTGTAAACCTGCAAATAACAATGATCAGATACCTTGTCAAGAGTCTGGGTATTAAGAACATAAGCTGGTGGAGCAACCAGTTTAATCTTCACAGGGCACTCCTTAGTACCCTGAGCTTCAGCTTTCCTCATGGCTTCCTACAGATGTGAAAATATAAAGTTTTTCAAAACGGGCACTTCCAACAAATAATCTCCACACAATAGAAAGCATAACAACAGAGCTTGCTGAGATAACACCTTTATGTGAAGAACACCATCGAATTGGAAACATTTCATCTCAATATCCGCACGAATCTTCAAGGGCTGTGGGGTCATTCGTCTTCTGATGTTTCTTACTAAAGCATCTTTAACTTCTTCTGACAAGGCAGGAACCACCTTAGTAACCTGCAGTATTTTACATACTATTCAGCTTTTTTTATTAAAAAAAAGTAAGGTCAGCAAAGCCACATATTAACAAAATTTACCTCCTTTCCACCAGGACCAATCTCTTTAACTTCTCGAGTGAGAGTATTAAGGATAGAATCGGGATCATTAACAATTAGCTTGAAAGCCTGAAAACAGAAGGGAAAAGGGACTGATTATCTTAACTAATTAATCCCTCCGTCCCAAAATGATCTTCATACTTTTTCGACTGTTACTACGAATGAAATTTGATCAATAATTTTAAGCTGATTTAACTATCATAATGATAATCTAAAACTTGTTATTAACAGATCATCAACAATACTATCAATAACAAGTTTTCGATTTTCATTAGGATAGTTATCAACCTAGAATTATTGCTCAAAGTTCATTCATAATAACAGTCAAAAAAGCATGAAGATCATTTTGGGGCGAGGGAGTACATAATTACAGAAGGATGATTACAGCTCGAAAAGTTGAATGTCTCTCACCTCAAACGCATGACCGTATTTTCGATATAAAGGCCAGCCCACATGGATGTAAAGATCCTGTCATGGATAACATGTTTTTTAGAGTAGCTCTTATATAAAAAACCTACATATCAATGCTACTATCTGTAAAGAGCATTAGCTAAGCATGTTGAAGTCAATTACTATCCAACAACCAATACATAAGCAAGGAAACTGAGACTGTAAACGACATATCTCACAAACAATATATTGATTTCAGGTTAGCTTCATGCTCCAGACCAATACAAGTGGAATAAAGAGAGAACAACAAGAAATATAGAATTACAAGAAACACTTGACAAAACATGAACCATCTTTGATGAAATAAAAGGCTTAACCAAAACTTATCAGAAGAGAAAGAGAAAAGAAAGAAAGAATAAACAAGATTTGAACTATTTTGGCTTAGAAGCCATTCTACTAATATCAGTTAGCAAAAGGACACGCGGAAAACAGGTCAGAAATAAACAAACAGAGATAAATATATGAAGTTCTAGGAGGTTATACCCCCCCCCCCCAAACCAAGGGAAGGGGGCCTAAACAACAGATAGCAAAAGAAACTTCACAGTGTTGTGGTAGAAACGTTGCATCTTCTAAAGATGTTGATCCCTATTCGGTACATAAATTAAATCAGATACAAGAGCTCCGGCAAGATGCCTCATTGGACCAGATCTCTCATTCCTTAAATAAATACATTTAATTTATGTACATCTTTTTGGAAACATTAGTCAATTCGTTATAAAACTTTTTCTCCTACGGAGTTCCTTTCCGCATACTTATTACTGTTATTTGGTTATTTTTCATGCTTGGCTATGACCCATTTTTTCAATTAGTGAGAATGCAAGAATAACATAACGTACAACATGCATTTTCTTAAAAGATGGGACAAATAATTGTGGAGGAGAACAAAAATGAAAATAAAAGGAAAACACAAATTTGAGTTGGGCTATGTAAATAGTCCAAAGTGACATTAAAAATTTCACCTTATACTGTCGTACACAAATGATAAAAGCATCATGTAGCGACACAACCAACCGCACTCATTACATCTCTTGTGACACGAGGCAGTTGAATCCAAGCGAATGAGATATAAAACATAGATGTGGCCAATAAATAGGAGATTGTAGAAAAGGCATAAAGCTGATACACTCCTACACAAGCCCTAATATAAAAATCACCTGAAAGGTAAGAGGCAAAAGAAAACTTCTTACGTTGTGAAGTTTACATCCCCCAGTTTAACAGGCTTTTATTATTACCTTCGATCATTCAATATAAGCAATCAGGAAAATGAGCAACATACACAGTAACAAATTATATACGTCGTACGGTAGTATGCATGATTAAGTCATGTGACGAACATCCTTGCATTAAGTTAAAGAACAATAGCAAAAATTTAGTAAAAACATACACCTACATTCATTGAATCTTAGACAACAGACACGAAATAAAAACTATCGACTCCTAAAGTTGTAGCATACCACTGTTGCGGATGTTGTCAAACGAGTATCCATCCATACATAAACCAAATGTGTGTCTGTTATAAATCCGAGTAACACTACTTGAAGGTTATTGAGTGAGTAGGTAGATTTAAATAGGTTATGTTAGCTCAAAACATAGTCCCAAATAAGGATCGAGCTTAAACCAACTCGCTTTACACAGCCATAAAAATTAGACATAAGAAATAGAATGCCAAGAGCACTTTCAAATACTTCTTGTTCAACAACAATCATATGCATGCACCTCAAACCTAACCAGTAATCAATCTATAACCCATTTTCATACAAACAGCAGAATAAAATTGTCAAATTACTAGTAACATAGATTTGCCATCATAATTTATTCACACAATAATAAGTATATCAAACTAAACGAAATCAGCTAAATATAGAAAAAAACTACCTCTACATCGACGTTCATGGTCTCAGCAACATGCCGCATAATGGAATGAACAAGCTTACTCTTACTATACTTCTCTTCACAAAGCTGAATATCCTGTTCCGACAGCCTCTTCTTACTCAAATCAATGTAACCTTTCTCGGCATTAACACGAAGGACCATGGCGGGCTCGATTCGGCCGATCTTAATCAAGCTACCGACGCTACGAATGCGGCGACGGGAGAGGTCGGACAAGAGGATCATACCTTCAACGTTGTTGTATTCGAGGAGAGAGACGTGAGCGGCGACGTCGCCGATTTCTTTGACTTGGATCATGACTGGAGTGTCGACTTCAGGGTAACGGGCTTCGTACATCCGGCAGTCGAAGGTCGGGGTTGCAGGTGGTGTTGCCATGGATTAGGGTTTTTGGAGGATTTGGGGGAAATTGAAGGATTTAGGTTGGGGAATTGAGTTTTGGTGGACTGGTTTGAAGCTGAGTTAAGCTTGAAATGACGACTGGGATGAACGAGATTCCTGTAATCTGAAAGTGATGCCTGGCGTCTCAGACTGAGACAGTATTTTTTTAGGGGCAACTACCATTTAGTCCCTCATCCTAATCAAAACTACCATCAAGGACAAGGTATTTTTTAATTTTACCACCTAGTCCACATTTCATTAAAAGGGCATGAATGCCCATACTAAATGGCTGGAAGTTACATTAGTACCCCTCCCTCCTCAACCTTTCACCTTCTCACCAGTAAACAACTTTGACCGACCGGCCACCACCTCCGGCCGACCACCACCTCCGGCGACCATTTTCCGGCGACCACCTCCGGCAAACATTTTCCGGCGACCACCTCCGCCAAAACATTTTCCGGCGACCATTTTCCGTCGGCCACCATTTTCCGGCGAGGGCACACTTGCCGGCGAACATTTCCGGCGACGGCCCCCGGCCACCTTTTTCCGGCGACGACCTCCGGCCACCTTTTTCCGGTGTCCATTTTTTTTTTTAGAAAAAAAATTATCATTCTTTATATAAAAAAAACTTCACATTTTCTACAAGAACAAATTAACAGCTCTTAACAACAAATTCACATTTTTAAAAAATAAATAAATAAAAAAAAATTCAAGAACAAGTTTATAGTTATTCCAAGAACAAATTTACATTTTTCAAAAAAACAATATTTTTTTTCAAGAACAAATTCACAATTATTCCAGAATAACTTCACAGTTGTTCCAAAACAAGTTTACAGTTATTATTACAAGAACAAATTTACATTTTTCAAAAAAAAAAAAAAAAAAAAACAAGAACAAGTTCCATGTTGTTCAGAACAAGTTTACAGTCATTCCAAGAACAAATTCAAACATTTTTCAAAAAAAAAAAAAAAAAAATCAAGAACAAGTTCATAGTTGTAAGTTCGCAATTGTTCCAATAACAAGTTCGCACTTGTTCCAAAAGCAAATTCGCAATTGTAAGTTCGCACTTGTTCCAAGAACAGGTTCACACTTGTTCCAAGAACAGGTTCACAGATATTCGCAATTGTAAGTTCGCAATTGTTCCAATAACAAGTTCGCACTTGTTCTTGTTCCAAAAGCAATTGATTTAAGAACAAGTTCGCAATTGTTTTTGTTCCAAGAACAAGTTCACAATTGTTCTTGTTCCAAAAGCAATTGTTCCAAGAACAAGTTCGCACTTATTCCAAGAACAAGTTTACAGTTATTTAAAAAACAAGTTAAAAGTTGTTCCCAAAACAAGTTCCAAAAACAAGTTTATTGTTTTTTCAAGAATAAATTCACACTTTTTCCAAAACAATTTCACAGTTGTGCCAATAACAATTTTATTGTCGTTCATAGAAAAATTTCACAACAGTTTTTTGGGTCTCCCTCTCCTCTTAATTTACATAACCATTCTCATTTCACCAAAACAACAACAAATTGAATTGCTCTCTGCGTAAATTAAATCAAGACAATAATATCCCAAAGGGGAGCCAAAGACCAGCATGTTGGCCAAGGATATGAGGAGTTTGCCTCCCAAGCTAAACCCGAAAATGTGCAAGGCTTCTACGAGTGTGCCAGTCAAGATCCATCCACAGATCTCAAACCCAAGACCCTTTCCTAACCGACTAGAACAGCTTTTACTCTGACCAACTATCATTGGTGATAAGGGTACTACTGGAAAAAAAAAAAAAAAAAAAAAAAAAAAAAAACAAACAAACAAAATTAAGGGCACTACTGAGCGCCTCAGCCAGAATGTTAAAGCCAACCGAGCGTTAAATCAAACAGTTGGAAATCATAACAATTACTTAGACTAAGTACGCTGAAAGCTTCAAATAACAAACATACCAAGATTCATCTGGATTTTCGCCTCTAAACTACAGTTGTGCTTAATTGTACCCAAATTGAAGAGATTAAGAAAAATAAAAGAGAAATTGACGAAATCGAGGAGCTAACAAAAGGTTATGAGGAGATCCGGAATTAATTTACCATCGGGTAAAAGCGGTGCCGTCTTTGGCGTGCTTGAGGGTTGCCGACGTCGGAGCGTCGGAGGTCTCTGCTTCAACCCTCTTTCTCGCTCTTGGATCTAGATCTGTGAATGCAGGAGGTTGGGAAGGGGTGAACGGAAGTGTGCCGGTGACGGAGAAGGAGCAGTGCGCCGGTGACGGAGAAAGAGCAGATCTGCAGAAAACATTTACTCCTTCTCTGGGGACGTTGTTGTAGTCGTTTGCTTAAGGGAAGGGTCGCCGGGTTAGGGGAGGGGTTGGGTCGCTGAAGGTGGGGGGAGGAATGGTGGCCGGCGATTGAGAAGAAGAGAGAGAAAGTAGATCGCCGGGAAAGATAACTAGATCTGGTTTGTTTACCGGAAAAGATGACCTTCGACGAGCAGATCTTGGCCGATCGGTTTACAAAGAGCTGAAGATCGGGCTAGGGCATGTGCATCGACGGCAATGAGGTGGATGATGGTATGGGGGTTGCCGGAGGTGGTGGATTAGAGGTGGTTGCCGGAGGTGAAGGATGAGAGTGGTCACCGGAGAGATTGGGTAAAGGGTCGCCGGAGATTGGATAAGGGGGTCGCCGGAGAGATTAGGGAGGGAGAAAGTGAGATTCTGTGCGTATGTGTCGAATGAGGGGAGAGGGGAGGGGACGACGGTTTTGTTTGGGTCAAGGGGTAATTGTGTCATTTGAAAGTAAGCATGGACCATATGGTATCATATTTTCAGCTGTTGGACTAGGTGGTAAACAAAAACATTCTTTGTCCTTGGTGGTAGTTTGACTTAGGATGGGGGACTAGGTGGTAATTTTCTCTTTTTTTTTTTTATTTTTTATTTTCGAAAAGGTTAATTTTCTTGTAAGCTGTACTAAAAATATTTTTAAAAATTAAATTAAAAATATTTTAACTTTTTTATTAATTTAGTTGAAACTAGCTCACAATTTTATGAAATTTCAATGATCTTTTAAAAATAATAAAAAATATTGTATTGGTTTTAAACGATTGTTAACTCAAGATATCTACAACGGATAGATTTAAACCTGCTCAAGATGCCGCTTGAGCACAAACCCTTTGACAGTTTTGGTCAAAGTGTTAAGCACATCATCCTAGGTGCAACCAAATTTTGGTGAGTGCTTCCTGTGTTAAGCGCATTGCTAGGATGCCAATGAATTTTTAACAGGATTTAGCCCGTTGAAAGTGAGTTGATGATGTAGGAGCAAGACAGCAGATTCCAGCAACGTTGGAGACCAAGCCGCAGACCGAGCGCCCGCCTGGTGGTGGGCAGGCGCCCGCCTGGAATTCGTTTTCAAACGGTTGATCTTTCTGTTGACTTGAGCGCCCGCCTGGTCCTCACCAGGCGCCCGACCGCTTGTCGGGCAGAAAATTATTAGTTTGCGTTTTTGACTGTTTTACGCGCAAAATTAGGGTTAGTTTTGGTGTTATTTGTTTAGTTTAGGTATTTTATTAGACTAGGGTTTGTTAGTTGTTAGTAGTATAAATACTTTTTAGTTCATTATGTTAGGGGACAACTTTTGATTGATTGAAATTTATTCAAAGAGATTTTCTCTTTTATCTGGTGGATTCCAGGTTTTTTCTGGTGGATTCCAGGGTTCTTGCGTTTGAGGGTTCACCGTTTGTGAACTCTTGTGTTTAGTGCGCTAATCACGAATACCATTCGCTTCTGTGCTGCGTCAGTTGGCATCAGAGCAGGCCATATCCTGTCTTTTGCATCATACTAAAGTATAATGGGGGATCAGGCAACAAATGCTGGTATCGATGGTGTAACCACCGCTACCACTTCCTTGGCAACGCAGATTGCAGCGTTGGTTGCCGCTCAACAAGGTCAAAACACTAATCAAAACTGTCATGGTGAGAGAGACAGGGTTGGTCCAAGACGGCGTCCTCAAGGGACAAAAAATCGGGATGAAGGGGTTTCCAGTTCCAGATCTGATGACGAGGTTATTCATGAAATCGATTTTCGATTGGATCGTGCTCGACAACATGAACAATATTTTCTAGCGTTAGAGGACGAAGAACTCGACGAAGCGGACAAGCATGATCGACGTGTGCAGAAATATAAATCAATCAGAGATCTGAATCGAGCAGCAAGGGAGCGAGTGCTTAGGCAGCGACATAGGATGGAAGCCAAATATTATGCTGACAAAGCCGATCACTACACTGCCAAAATTCAGAAACTGGAAGCGCGTAGATCTGCAGTCTATGAACGTGCTGAAGAAGAACGTCGGGTTCAGTTCGAGGTTTTTGTTGCAGAATAACAAAATTTGTGCTGAAGAAGAACGTCGAGGGGAAAGTCTCCACCGCGTCGAGCCGATTGAAGGGAAAGGATCAGATTCAAACGGGGGAGGTTTAGTTGCAGTCAAGTCCGCGAATCAGGATCTACAAATATTGAATGAAAGTTTCAAAGGAGAGAAGATTAGTAATAATTTTCTGTCCGTGGTTAAAGATTCAGCTTGAGAAGAAACAATTTTAGAGTCGTTTTTGGTTGCCTCAAAGATCTCGGCATGTCGTGGTACAATTCTGATTACACAATATTACAAGTTTTTTATACCACTTTCTCTGTTACACAAGGGATATTGGGTTTTCACTCGCAAGAGTATGGCTAAAGGGTTGATTATTAGGGGTGTAAATGGTTCGGTTTGGTTCGGTCTCGGCCGTTTTAGAGACCAAACCACTAGTCATCGGTTTGGGAAAATTCCAAACCGAACCGAACCACGAAAAATTTCAAACCGAACCAAACCAAACTTCCATGGTTTGGTTCAGACCGTGGTTCAGTAATGTGGTCCAGACTGCAGTTTAGACCGTGGTTCAGAATATGATTTAGATCGTGGTTTAAACCACCATTCACGCCGATGTTCATATCATGATTCAAATTATGGTTTACACTCTGTTTAATTAAGAAAATTCAGAAGAATGAAAAGATCTAACGAATAAAGAAGCCGAAGGAAGTGAATACACTACAGAAATTTTTTGTTAACTATGTGCCTCAATGAATATAACATTCGATGAAATGAATATTGAATAAGATGCAAAACGAGAGTTAAGAATGATGTAATGTAATGTAAATTATTTTAATAATTTAAAGGTGAATGTTACTTAACATACAAATATATGATTAATATATGTGGTCTGGTGGTTTGGTCTGGCGGTTCGGTCTGACGGTTTGGTTCGGTCTGGTTTGGTCTGGAGGGGTCAGACCACAAACCAAACCGAACCACGCGGTTTACCAATTTTTGAGACCGAACCGAACTACTTGAGTTTAAAAACCGAACCAAACCGTATGGTTTAGTTCGGTTCGGTCCCAAACCGCGGTTTGGACCGAACCGCTGACACCCCTAGATTATTTATATGGAAAAAAAAATTCTACATCAAATTGTGCTTAAGGAGCGGGTCTACTCGAAATATTTATTCAAGTGGGACGGAAATTTCAAAACATCGGAGATGAACTCGGGGCGAGTTTTTTTTGAAGTGGAGGAGGCTCATGTAGGAGCAAGACGAGCAAGACAGCAGATTCCAGCAGCGTTGCAGACCAAGCCGCAGACCGAGCGCCCGCTGGTGGTGGGCAAGCGCCCGCTTGGAATTCATTTTCAAACGGCTGATCTTTCTGTCGACTTGAGCGCCCGCCTGGTCCTCACCAGGCGCCCGCCCGCTTGTCGGGCAAAAAATTATTAGTTTGCGTTGTTGACTGTTTTACGCGCAGAATTAGGGTTAGTTTTGGTGTTATTTGTTTAGTTTATGTATTTTATTAGACTAGGGTTTGTTAGTTGTTAGTAGTATAAATACTTTTTAGTTCATTATGTTAGGGGACAACTTTTGATTATTGAATTTTATTCAAAGAGATTTTCTCTTTTATCTGGTGGATTCCGGGTTTTCTTGGTGGATTCCAAATTTATTGTGTTTAAGGATTCATCGCTTGTGAATTCTTGTGATTAGTGCGCTAATCACGAAATCTTTCGCTTCCGTGCTGCGTCAGTTGAGCACATCGCCCGAATGCCAACTTGGTCCTATTTGTCACTTGAGTAACCCAGTGTTATTGGGCCTTTAACAAGAACATTATCGATATAAGTGTAGGACAATATGGTATATTACAAATTTACAACATTAGTTAGGTGTATGTTTATTTGGGAGTTTGCATACCCCTAATTTTCTAGGTTGTCAACTCATTGACGTTTAGGTGGCTTATGATCTAGTTGTCTCGTGTGTTTAGTATGCATTTGGATGATACTTACATACGTAAGTATCAAGCATTTAAACTTAATTTGGAGTAATATTGTTAAATAACGTCAACAAACAAACATCTTTTCTCATGTTTTTTAATGACTTGAACGATAAAATAATAATTAAAAAAAAAAAAAGATAGACACATGAAAAGAGAAAGTGAGAGAACCGTGGAAAAAAGAGTTGGTTTGAGGGGAACTAGTTCCTCCATAAGTTATAAAAAGTTCAGTTTTTAACCCTTAAACCTTTAACTCTAAACCCAAAATCCTAAATCCAAAATCTTAACTCCTATAAAAACATGATTTTTTATAACTTATGGAGAAACTAATTTCCCCCAAAATTTTCTCGTGGAAAAATCACAAAGTGACCAATATTCGAGTTAAAGGACACTTGCCTCCATGGATTCAAGATGAGTGATGTCCACGTAGACCGGTTATCGGTTGGTTATCACAATTCTCCATTTTAATTTTGACGATTAGATTATTTTGAAGTGAAATTTCAAGCTTAGTTTTTGAAAATATAAAATGTAGAGATGGGGATAAATTTTCAAGCTTAAGTTGAATCAAACTCAGTTTTTGATGAAATATTAATGTTAATTTAATTATTTGAATTAAATTTTAAAATATGTTTAAGAAAATTTTGTTAGAAATTGGGGTTAGGGTGTAATGATAATCTTGGATATTGATTGAATCGTGTATAATCTACTTTCCGAATAAAGTATTTCGATCCTTTATTGCCTGAGTATCACGAAATCTTTATTGGGATAAGACAATCAAACTTTCTGTTTCTAGGCCTAGAAACAGATGGCTAATAATTGTTTGGAGCACCAACTATACCGTCTGGGTCGGGGCGCTGCCCCTTGACCCCGCAAGGGGGCGCAGCCCCCTTGACCCTGCTTCTTTATCGTGGTCGAAAACATATTAACTCAAACGAGTGTGTACTCCACACTTTCCTTTACTCGTATCCGAGCCTAATATGAAATCGCATTGGTCTCTAGTAAATAAGTCACATTACATAAAATATCTGATGACACTAAAATCACCAACAAATTTAAATTTTACTATTATGTTAAATATTTTATTAATTTTTTTTTGACATTTGATTATTATATGATTAAAATAATATTAATATTTAAAATAAAATTCGCATTTTTATAGTGCAAAAAATGACATACCAAACCCATCCAAAAGAAAAATTCCTAAAACCCTAATTCACCGAATTTCCCTTCCCCTTTCAAGAAAAACGCCTGCTCTAAAAATCGTATCTTTCGGAACAAATCTATCAAACCCTCTCAAATTCATCGGGATTCCCTACCCAAAACCCTAAATTCCCAAGTTCTTCTCTCCCACAGCAACAATGGCGTCCAATCCCCCAAATCTCGAGTGTCGTATGTACGAAGCTAGGTTCCCGGACGTGGACATGGCGGTCATGATTCAAGTGAAGAGTATCGGAGAGAGTTGTGCTTACGTTTCACTTCTCGAGTACAACAACATTGAGGGCATGATTCTGTTGTCGGAGCTTTCACGGCGGCGTATTCGAAGTATTCAGAGCTTGATTAAGGTCGGTAGGACTGAACCGGTGATGGTGCTTCATGTTGATGAGGATAAAGGGTATGTGAATCTGAGTAAGAGGAGGGTTTCCGAAGAGGATATTCAAATTTGTGAAGATAGATATAATAAGAGTAAGCTTGTTCATTCGATTATGCGTCATGTTGCTGAGACTATGGAGATTGATCTTGAGGTGTGTTTTGATACTGTTTTTCAGCTTGTTTTTTTTTTTTTTTTTTTTTTTTTTTTTTAATTGAGAATTTGATATTGAAAATGTTTGGATGTAGTTGGCAGTTCGGGTTTCTTAGTTGTAATTTCGGTATTGCCTTTTTATGTTTAATAGTTATCTGGATACCTATAATAAAGATTCAATCTTGGCTATAAGCATATGGTTGGTAATTGGTTAGTTTACAAGCACCACTTGTAAATTTCTCCTTTTTGACCTTTAAATGTAGTGTAGGTTTGTCACTTAATTGTGAGGCACAGTTGAATTTTTGCTGGAATTACTTTACGAGATTTGAATTTTTCGGAGGCGATTGATTGTTGCATCGTCACACATATTCAACTGTGAAGAAGCAAACATGAGATTTAGAGCATGAGTGACACACGACTGAGTGTGAAGCGTAGGCATGTGCTTTTGTGTGAGCAGTGCTGCAGAGGCGTTGTCTGAATAGAAGAAGGTCGAAAGCAAAAGCTTAGTAATAAATCATCCCTTATAGAACAAGAGTTCAAGAATCAAGATCTAGGAGATGTGAATATTTCAAAAATAAGGGATCATTAATTCACTAGTGCAAGTTCCGTTTCAAAAACATATACACAAAGTGCTAGTGAGTGCATCAATGACAACAACAAAGACTTAGTCTCAAAATGATACGGGGTTGGCTAACACAAAATTGATGAGTCATTTGCTTATACTAGCCAGATTTATGTTTCCGTCCATGTTTGATTCTTTTATGTATATGAAAATTTTCCATGTTGGAAGCTGATTGGTTTCTTAACTTTTGTTTTCTGGCAGGATCTGAATATTCATGTTGGATGGCCTTTATATAAAAAATATGGTCATGCTTTTGAGGTGGGTTTGTGAACAAAGTTTTGAAGATTTTTTTCTTTTTATCCCCACAAACAATTAGAGATCTATACATTTTGTTATTTATTGTTTTAATGGGTTGCAGGCATTCAAGTTGATTGTCAACAATCCTGATTCCATTCTCAATTCTCTCACCCGTGAAGTTAAAGAGACTGGCCCTGATGGAGAGGAGGTAAGTTTTGTAGTTAAGATCTTTGGTTTGAAGTCCTTTTGTTAAGTCCTCACAGAATCCCTCATCATGTAGGTGACTAAGGTGGTTCCAGCCATGACAGAAGAAGTTAAAGATTCCTTAGTTAAGAATATTAGGAGAAGAATGACCCCGCAACCTTTGAAGATTCGGGCTGATATTGAGATGAAATGCTTTCAGTTTGACGGTGTTCTTCACATTAAGGTGCGTATAAATCTTTCTCCTATGATAGTCACTTGGATCATTTTAATAGTGTAGGATTCTGATTGCAAACAGTACATCTTTAAACGTGTTTGGTCTCCCTCTAGGATGCGATGCGGAAGGCTGAAGCTGCTGGGAATAAGGACTGCCCTGTAAAAATTAAGTTGGTTGCTCCTCCATCTTATGTGCTCATCACACAAACTCTGGACAAGGTAACTTCAAGTCTTCTAATCAATTTTTCTTGCCCGATTTTGGAATTGATCTCTTCTTGTTAAAATTTAAGGGTTCTTTTGGTACGCCAATGGTTTGCTACGGAGCATTATTATTTCGTTCTTCTCAGCCTTGTTAATCACGAAGCAGATTATTAATTGAAGAACTGATGGGTCTTACTTGTGCATGTTCTCCTCAATTGCACAATCCATAAGACACTTTTTAAGTGTTCTCCTATACATATTTGTTGCGTCTCTTTCTATCAAATGGCTATTACTGCTTGTCAGTTTGAGGTATCTAGTGTTATGCTTATTAGTGCCTTTTCGGAAAGCTTCTATTTAAAAAAAAAAATTAAAAATGTTCTTATAAGGCATAGGAAAGCATAAATGTAAAAAAGTGTGGTGCTCCCATTCCATTTATGATGTTGCCATTGGTTGTACTATCAAGATTTGATTTGTTGTTTCTGCAAACCTGAGTAGGGCATTTCAGCGGGGACTATAGTGTTGGGATCGACTTGCTAGTTTGTTTAAGAGCCGCAAACTAAGGGAAACTGTGTAAATATTCCATCTAAACAATATAGTCCAGTTTTGACTTATTATGGGATGCTAACCCAATAGCTTAACCAAGCTTACATTTTTGATATACTCCCTCCATCCAAAACACCTTGCACTAATTTCCTTTTTGGGTGTCCCATTGGTAAGTCCCCTTTTTAAAAATGTTCAATTTTATTATTTTTCTATTCTCCCTACCCCACTTGTAAATTCCACTCAACTTATCATACTCACAACCTCTTTCCCACTAACAATACTTTTGAATATATATTCTCCTTCCTTAATTCCCGTGCATTCTCAAATTTTGCAAGGTGTTTTGGGACAGAGGGAGTAGTTCATTTTGAAAATGGGCTACTTGCTGCTTTATACTTATCAATAAAAGAAGAATGATAATTCTAGTTCCTGCTTTACTTTTAGCCTCAAGCTGTACGTGGAACTAATAAGTTGGCTGGTTAGCTTAAACTCCTTGTAGACTAACAAACAAGTTTCTTTCTATATACCTGTCTTGTATTTTTGTCCAATTTAAAGTTTGTCTATGTTTAGGTGCCTATTCCTGCTACTACCATATACTCCCTCTATCCCGATAATCTTCTCATTTGTCATTTTTCTTTGTCCCAAAAAGTTTTTCGCTTTCTACATTTTGGGCTTAAGAGTGCATAAACAAAACATGGCTAATGAAGCAAGTATTCATATCCTTTAAAAGTTTGAATAGTCAAATGGGAAAACGGCATACTTATAGCCCTATTTTATTCCCCTCGGGGCATCGTCCCCATCTTGCTTCTAGCTTAGAAAGGACGAAATTACCTGTTGGTTGCTTGTTGTGGGAGGAGCTGAACAGTTGTTGTTGGGAAAACCCCTGGGCGACGACTTTTTGTGATCATTTTGGGACGGAGGGAGTATTTAGTGCATACTAGGATGGCCTATTGATCTGGTCTAAATTTTCCCTTCATCTGATATGAAGCTTCATAAGAAGCCTACTAAACCTATTAATTTAATTTTACTGTGTAGGAGCAAGGGATTTCAGTTCTTACAAAAGCAATTGCAGCCTGTACTGAAGAAATAGAGAAACACAAGGGCAAACTTGTTGTAAAGGAGGCACCCAGAGCTGTGAGTGTCATTTTTTTTCTCAGTTTACCATATCCTTTCCGATTGAACTTCACGATGTGCTTTTCGAGTGAACTTTTCCGATGAAAGCGTCTTTCATAATAAGAAAAATTATGATTTTACTCCTTGTTGAAGTCACTCTACTAATTTCTTAAATAGTTATCTGATTGTTGTCATCCCCCACTATTCATGTAAGTTCATGGGGATCAGAGTTAAGAAACTGCTTTTGCTGCAATGCAGTTGAAATTGTCGGGATTTTTTTTTAAATGCCCATTAATAACCAAAGAAATATTTTGAGATATCTGAACATATCATTGGTGTTTTATAGGTTAATAATATGTAATTTGCACCCATTTGTCTAAAATCATAGCTCCCCACGTTCTAATGAATTTACAAGTATTACAATATAAGCCTGAGAATCTATGATATTCACTTTATTTTTTCTCATAAATGAATCAAAACAAGTTACACGAAATCAAATACTTTTGTTGTTCAAATTAGAGACTCTTTTGGTAGAATGGAGGTAATTGTATCAGTTTTGTTCGCTGACATGGTTTCTCAATCCAGGTGAGTGAACGTGAAGATATATTACTAGCGGAGCGCATGGCTAAGCTAAGCCAAGCCAACGAGGAGGTTGAAGGAGATCAAGACAGCGAAGAGGAGGAAGATACAGGGATGGGAGACGTTGATTTGGACAAAGCGCATTCAGAAGAAATTTAGTCTGCAGAGTCAAAATCCATCTCCGATAATTTATTTTCTTGATTTGAGTTGTATTTTCTTTCCCGGCCAAGCATTTGAATAGGGTTTCTAAATTCTAACCGGAAAACAATATTGTCGCCCTTCTATAGCTATTTTGACTACTTTGGGCATGAGAAAATTTACCTTTCAATACTATATGTTCCCAGATTTGTGGGTATTGAGACTGTTTTCTGAGTTTTTTTTTTCTTTTTTGGTTGTAATTTATCAGAGGATCTCCACACACACACACACACACACCCACCCTCCCTCCCCGGAAAAGGAACTGCTGCAGATGATGTCCTTGATGCAGCCGCTTATCCCACTTTGGGTGAGTGCTCGGTGGGACCCACATATCTTCCGCAGCCACCTATCCCACTTTGAGTTAAGTGCTCGGTGGGACCCACATATCGTCCAAATTCATTCCCCTCCTGTCTTTATGTGTTGGAAATGGCAAGTTAAAGAAATGGCCATTTGAAATTTTGAACACTCAAGTCCTGGCGGCAAATTGTAGGAAAAGGCTTCCTGTACTTGCTCCATAATAGTTGGTATTTACAGCTATAAAATACTTTTATTTTCGTAATTAAGAGTCAGTTGGATTCTAATCTCAAGATTCAAGATATTAGTTTATCTACTTCAAATGCAATGTCAGCCAGAAGATCGTCAAAGAAATCAGTAAATTACCACTTTCTCTGTCTTTAAGAACATAATGCGGCTTGATCGCGGATCATTCTCTACATATCCTGCCTGTTTTGTTTTTTTTCTTTTCTTTTCTTCCGGATTCATTAACTCGAGTTTATTTTCTGACAGCTGATGCAATGGTTAACTGGTCTCTCTAAGCTCGGATATCAATATGTAAACATAGGTACTTTATTTACTTCCTCTGTCCCGGAAAGTTAGTCCCTCTTTTTTCGTTGTTAATATTCATGAACGTTGAGCTATATTTTAGGTTATTTTAATTATCTAAAGATTGGTATTAATGGTATTTATAATGGTGTGTCAATAACAAGTGTTAAATTTTTGTTAGGATAATTAAAAGTAGCTTAAATTATTGCTAAAAGTTCATTCATAGTAACAAAAAAAAAAAAAAGGGACTAGCTTAAATTGAGAAATAATGTTTAATAAATTTAATTATTTTAATGAAAATTTGAGATTTGTAACTGATAGTTTTATTGATTTTATCAATAATAAATTTTAGATTTTGATTAATATAATTATATCTGTCTAAAATTATTATTCAAAATTCATTCGTAATAATGATTAAAATGAGAATATTTTGGGACAGGGGTAGTAAAAGGCTTGTCACGTGTAACCATAAAAATAATAATAAAAGAAACATAAGTAGGAACTAGAAGATGTAACATGGATATGCATCAGGGGCAAACCTAGGTAGAGGGTTTCGGGGGCCGCAGACCCCGTTTGATTTTTTTATTTTTATTTTTATAAGTGCAGTTTTTTTGTAAAGGTTAGGTGTGTTATTGCAATTTAGTAAGCTTTACCCCTTAGATGTAAAATGAAAAATACACAAACATTTTTTTTTGCCCCCTTATGCAATTTTTGCCCCCGTATACAAAATATCCTAGGTCCGACATCAGCGAAAACAAATACAGTAAACTAAGAATGTGGGTATGGACCAACTTTAGGTACCCAGGACCATCTGGAACTAACTAAATGGAATCACTAGTCACTACAAAAGCAATCAAACAAGAAACCGTCAGTCACCTTTTGGCCTAGTGTATTTTGATAAACTTTCATTTTAATTATTCATATTTGTATAACTTTAGAATTTTAATCATCCTGCTATTGTACACTCCCTCCGTCTCAGCTCTACTCACTTGAGACTTATTTTCATTTCCCCAAAATAGCCAAGTTTTAATAATTTTATATTGAATCAATCTCACCGCTCATTCTCTCTCTTCATTTCTCAACCACTCAATTTATTCAACCATCACTACTATTTACCCCACTCATTCTCTCTCTTCATTTTCTACCACACATTTTCCTTAGTTATTGTGCCCACCTCTTAGATCTCAAGTGAGTTGGGACGGAGGGAGTATACGAACTCAATATCACTTAACAATATTTAAAAAAGGATATCAAATCCAAAACAAACACATATTCTTGGTTAATACTAACCATAAACCAACCAAAAAAAAGTCGACATAAACATAGGAATATCCATTATTTGTCTCCTTAGATATTCTAGAAAAAAAACCCGAAGAAGAAGATAAAAAAACAGAGATAAAGTGAACTCAATCATACACTCAGCTCACTCCATCACTCACTTTACCACTATACTTAAAACAACAACATCTAAAACAGTAAACAAAATCAGTTCTCTACAAAAATAACAACAATTTGTAGCTGAAGTGCGGTAGCCCCATAATGCCAATGTTAACTTATCGGGTAACAGAAATGAATGTTGCTACGATCATCTTCTTGATGTTCTTCGCAATCTCTACAATTTCATCTTCCCGAATTCCGAATCAGTTTGAAGGAGATGCAAAAGAATTAGAACGACGAGTTCTGCTTGCTAATGGCCTTGGCATGACTCCTCCCATGGGGTATGTACTCTTTACCTCTGTGTGTTTTAAGATTAAAAAGCTACTTCTGCTAACTCTTGATGAACAATAATTAAATTTGTAAAAACAAAACTTTATTTACTTTTTTGGGTCCGTATATGACAGCTTAAGCTTTTGTATCAGTTTTAAATTAACATTTCGAGTCTTCATTCAACTCTTTGTCTGTGTGGGAGAGAGAGTGAATGTTTAATACTTGAAGCTACTTTAGTTAACTCTTGATGAAGAAATTTTCCATTTTTGTGAAAAGGGTCCGATACATTGTTGAGTCCATATCTGACAGCTTAAGCTTTTATAGTCGGCTAAGTAACATTTTGAGTGCTCATCTTTGTTAACGGGCAAGATTTTTCTTTTGCTCTTGACTTCAGGTGGAATAGTTGGAATCACTTTGCCTGCAATATAAACGAGAAGATGATCAGAGAAACAGGTAGATTCTTTTAATATTCCATTATAAAAATTGATGAAATTTGTGGGTTGCGATGGTTGCCACATCTCTCCATTTCCGAAGCTGTGCGGTCAAGATCAAAAGTTTTGTAGTTGGGTCCTACATTTTATCAATTAAATCTCCCCCTCTCAACACCCAAATAGGCCAATTTGTCAAATTCACGATCGACTGCTGGAGCGCTCCAATTGTTCCGTCTCCCTAATCTTGGTGTCCAAGTCCAAATGGGCTCTTAATATCACTAATAATTTTTCCAAGTGAAATCAGGGTTTTTGTACTTTTATTAGATTATGAGCCCAGAAATATATAAATTGAGAAAACTAAATAAATTTATATTGTGATTTATTTCTTAAGTGAGGATGGTCACTTTCTTTGTTTTTAAAATTTTACTCATATTTTTCCAGAATAGTAACAACATCTATTGCTAGTACTTACAAGTTACAATATTGTTTATTTTCTGACAGCTGATGCGCTGATTTCAACCGGTCTTTCTAAGCTCGGTTATAAATACGTAAACATAGGTATTTCTTTTTCTACTTTCCTTATAGTTTTTGTGATTGCAAACCAACTAACTCGGGAGATTTATCTCAGATGATTGCTGGGCTGAAAGTGTTCGTGACAAAAAGGTTCACTATTTTTACTTTTCATTGTACAATTTTTCATGTGCTCGTTTTTGGTCACATTTATATTCAGAAATGGATACACGATTTCAGGGTAATCTAGTTCCTAAGAAGTCTACATTCCCTTCCGGTATTAAAGCTCTTGCAGACTATGTTCATAGCAAAGGCCTTATGTTGGGAATATACTCTAGTGCAGGGTAATTTGATTCATTATCTCAATAGTTTATCTTAATGGTCATAATTGAGATGATTTTTGATTTAAACAACAAAATTTTCCAGGTATTTAACCTGTAGCAAACAAATGCCCGGTTCACTTGGTTATGAAGAACAAGACGCCAAAACATTTGCTTCGTGGGTATAATTTCTATCGCCTTGATTTCACTCCGGAAATTTCTAGTACTTTATTCTGTATATTCCAATTGGATTAGATTAATATGAACGGAACATTATTTTTTCTGCAGGGTATTGATTATCTGAAGTATGATAACTGTAATAACGATGGTTCAAAGCCAACTGTTCGGTAATAAACTCTTTCAAGAAACAATTTACTTCAACACACACACAACACAACACACACACACACACTCACATATATAACACGCCCTCTGCACTTAAAGTTCTTGATGTCTTATAATAAAATGTTTTGGCTATCTTCGTGCAGATATCCTGTAATGACAAGGGCTGTAATGAATACAGGCCGTCCGATCTTCTTCTCCATTTGCGAATGGTTGTAGTGTGTGTGTGTGTATATATGTTTTATGTATTATCTAGTATTTTGAAACAGTTTATTTAACGGATTTGTCGTTTGTTTTGTACTAGGGGAGATATGCACCCCGCTTTATGGGGGGCTAAGCTCGGAAATAGCTGGAGAACAACTCAGGACATTAGAGATACGTGGGAAAGGTATTCCCTCATCCCATAAAATTAGTCACACTTTACTTTTTGCTCCGTCCCAATTTTTAAACAATATTTTGATCTATTGGTTTTGAAACAGTATGTTCTCTAGGGCAGACATGAATGAAGTTTATGCTGGCCTTGCTAGGCCTGGCGGGTGGAATGGTTCGTATAATCCCGTACTAGGTGTAGTATGGTGTCTGAACTCTGAACATATCTGAATTAATTCTTCGTGTTTGAGCAGATCCAGACATGCTTGAGGTAGGGAATGGAGGGATGACGAACGATGAATACATAACACATTTTAGTATATGGGCAATCTCAAAAGTACGTATGCGTATAATCTTTGTCTATATATCTCTATATGTCTCTATCTCTCACGTTGCTTTGTGTTAGAGTTCAGGATATTTGTTCAATTTGCGAGCCAATATTTTTGCAGGCGCCTCTTCTCATTGGTTGTGATGTCAGAAATGCTACAAAGGAGACAATGGAAATTATCAGCAATAAGGAAGTGATTGCTGTTAACCAAGGTGGAAAACATCTATTTTTTCGTTAAGTCATCCAAGAATTAACGCTAATCGTTAAGCCTTATGTACTGACATAAATTCGGTAAACATTCAATATTTTCAGATTCGCTAGGTGTTCAAGCTACAAAAGTCAGAATGGATGGTGATCTTGAGGTAGATTTTTTCTTAAAATGTTGGTCTTAGCTCCTGTTTCATACTACCTCTGTCCCTAAATGAGTGTCCAAATTTCATTTTAAAGGACATCTGAAAATCTCCACTTTTTGTGCAATTTGGTGGCAAAGATTCATATATAATCTTGTAATCTCCTTTCCAAACATTTAGTTTTGCAAGTATAAAGAGACCGGTGAAAAAAAATTCGAAAAAAAATATTTAGGGACAAAGTTATGTTAAAAAAGCACACTCATTTTGGGACAAAGATTTCTTGAAAATGGACACTCATTTAGGGTCAGAGGGAGTAGTATTAACTAAGGACATGTTGAATGAACGAATGCATCCATTTTTTCCATTAGGTTTGGGCAGGGCCACTGACGAAATACAGGGTGGCGTTACTTCTTGTTAACCGTGGTCCTGAGCGTAATCCTATCACTGCACATTGGGATGATATAGGAATTCCTCCCAATACCCTTGTTACTGCACGCGATCTTTGGCAGGTAAATTCTTGTATTGGCTACAATTTTCTTCCATATCATTGGAAGATCAGAGGCCTGTGCAATTGGACTGCATATCAGTCCATTAGTACAGTACATGAGTTACATTTTATCAGCGTGATATAATATTAATAGTAACATGAGTTACATTCTCACATCTGTTAGGATATTGAGAAATATTGGTACACATATCTCAATACAGTCCGACTGCACAGGCCTCAAATCCATTATTATTAGGTGTTGAATCCAAATTTCTTATATGATGACCAACCTATATGCAGCACAAGACATTGAAACAACAATTTGTCGGGAATCTGACGGCGACAATGGATTCTCATGCATGCAAGATGTATATTCTGGAGCCTTTATCTTGAAATTCAAGATTTGCAGGGTACTGAATTTCTTAGTGTAATTTGTGAACAATATGTTGAGGATGAATAAAAATGTTTTTTGATGAACAACTATGAACTTTCCTTTAATGAACAGATGCATACATTCATGAATCCTACACATTTTCTTACTCTAATTCTCTTTTGACCGATAGATAACCATATTTTGGTATGTCGGATCACCTTCATTAATTTGGATTTGATATCAATTAACGACCCTGTCGATTTTGAGATTATCATATATTGTATGTCGGATCTGCTTCATTAGTTTGGATTTGATATCAACTAACGACCCTGTCGATTTTGGGATTATCATAAGTGGAAGAAAATTGTTAGTGTCAAGGATTAGAGATGGAGATAGTCGGATCCAATCATACATGGAGAGAGATAATTGATATGAGAGACTCAAATAATATTGTATGAATGACTCAAGTATTATTGATCATATGAGTAGGGTATTTATACAAGAGGGTGGAGTACTCTCCAAGCTATTCTAGACTATTCTAAATCACATAAGGAAAAGGAAATAGTAATCATAATAGGAAAGTAAATAATACAATGTCTAGGAAATATACAATTCTAACTATAGAAGGATTCTAATATCCTTAATATGCCCCCGCAAGATGGACGACCGATAGGAGAGTCCAATCTTGAAAGTAATGAGATGAACCGGGTTGGTGAAGCGAGTTGGTTAATGTGATCCCGGTTGTTAGGGATGGCAATTTTACCGAACCCGATCCGTATCCGAGACAATCCGACCGGGGATGGGTGGGTTTGGTAATAGATTTTCAAAATCCGGCGGGTTCGGATACGGGTTCGGATTCTGTCCGAGATCCGTCCGTATCCGACACGTACCCGACCCGCATACAATCCGAATAAGCTTCGACCCGTATCCGACCCAAATAGTATATATATTAGGCAATTTACTATTTTACCCCTACCCTTTGTATATATACTGAGTTGTTGTGACTGAGGCGAGAGAGAGATGTAGGGTTTCCTTTCCAATTTCAATTTCCGCCGTTAGAGAGAGAGAGAGGGCGACGCCGACAAGTACTGAACGGAGCGAGCGAGTGAGCGACCTCCCTCCCTCAGCGATGACGACGAGCCGACAAGTTACTCCGGCCACCATCGATTACCCCGCCGTCCAAGGTAAGTGTTCGATTTTGGTTTGTGTTTTCATATCATTCTCCGGCCACCACCGTCTACGACACCGGTTACTCCCTCCCTCTCTGTGTTTTGGGTGGAATCTTGTCTTACCTCTGTCCCCCTAACATTTTGATTGTTTGTATTCTCCGGCCACCACCGTCTACGACACCGGTTACCCCCGCCGTTGCCTAGAGGTTCAGTACCTGTTGTGTGAGGCGACGCCGACGATTGGGCGGGTTGTGAAAGTGGAAGATGAAGTTTTGGGTGGCTGGCTGCAACATTGCCTCAATCTAAGTAGCAGTTCAAGAATGTTAGCATAAGGGCATGCCTTGGTTTTAAACATATTGACATTTTTTATTTGCTACTTAGATTGAGGCAAGGAGTGCAGTTGGAGCTCTGTTATTCTCCTCTCCAAGGTCAGTTTTCTTTTACATTATGCTTCTTCCATCCCAAAATGAATGTCCATTGTTCTCTTGTAGCCAATCTGGTAAGTTGATTAATCTGAATTTGATACAATATTAAGTTGATTCATAGGTTTTCAATTTCCAAGCCAAAAAAAAAAAAAAAAAAAACTGGGCGGATACGGGCCGGATACGGATTCGTCCACAGTCGGATACGGACGGGTTCGGATACGGACGGAGTAGACTCGGGTCGGATACGGGTTTGGCAATATCCGGACCGTATTCGACCCGTTGCCATCCCTAACGGTTGTGGATGATGTTGCCATGATCTTTACATTTGTACAAGTAGGGTTTGCAATCCTTATAGGAAGTTGACGTCGCAATGACTGACTTGGGCTTTTACGTCGCAAGACGGGTACTGCCTTTTACCGTGGTTGCAAACAGGGTGAGGCTTTTACGTTGCGAGACGAGAGACGGGGTAAGGCTTTTGAGATGGGGTAGGGCTGTTGGCTTTTACGTCGCAAGACGGGTTCAGGCCTTTACGTCATGGGACGGGGGTAGGGCTGTTGGCTTTTACGTCACAAGACGGGTTCGGGCTTTACGTCGCGAGACGGGGGTAGGGCTGTTACGTCGCAAGACGGGGTAAGGGCTTTTACGTCGCGAGACGGGGTAAGGGCTTTTACGTCGCGAGACTGGGTAAGGGCTGTTACGTCGCAAGACGAGGGTAAGGGCATTTACGTCGCAAGACGGGGTAAGGGCTTTTACGTCGCGAGACGGGGTAAGGGTTGTTACGTCGCAAGACGAGGTAGGGCTTTTACGTCGCGAGACGGGGTAAGGGCTTTTACGTCGCGAGACGGGGTAAGGGCGGTTACGTCGCAAGATGAGGCAGGCGGCTTTTACGTCGCGAGACGGGGTAAGGGCTGTTACGTCACAAGACGAGGGTAAGGGCATTTACGTCGCAAGACGGGGTAAGGGCTTTTACGTCGCGAGACGGGGTAAGGGCTGTTACGTCGCAAGACGAAGTAGGGCTTTTACGTCGCGAGACGGGGTAAGGGCTTGGTGTTTGTGGGTGTAAAGGAAAAGAAATTAAAGGAATGCATAGGAGTTAGAAGGGGGGGTCGGGTATTAAAAAAAAAGTTTGGGTTTTGTTGTTTGTGAAGTTGTGGTGCAGGGCGGCTTATTATGAATATATATGCCTTACATACTTACATCCTTAACTTCATGGTACTTGGTATCACCAATTAAAGAATCAGGAGAGCTCCAAAGTAGTCAGTGTTCGTGCAGATGTCGCTGCCGGAAAACGTAGATGCGGCCACGCTGCTGCTAGCGAGGGGATTTTTTTTTTCCTTGCTGATGCAGAAAATAAAGAAGAATAAAAATAGGGTTTTGGCCGGATTTTCTTGGTTTTGGTGGTGGTGATATGGTGGCAAGTTTGGGAAAGTTTCGCCGTGGTGGTTTTTATAGTGGTTGGCGGAAGCTTTGTGGTGGAGAAGTCACATTATGGATCATAGCTCTGATACCATGTTAAGGATTATAGATGTAGATAGTCGGAGCCAATCATACATGGAGAGAGATAATTGATATGAGAGACTCAAATAATATTGTATGAATGACTCAAGTATTATTGATCATATGAGTAGGGTATTTATACTAGAGGGTGGATTACTCTCCAAGCTATTCTAGATTATTCTAAATTACATAAGGAAAAGGAAATAGTAATCCTAATAGGAAAGTAAATAATACAATGTCTAGCAAATATACAATTCTAACTATGGAAGGATTCTAATATCCTTAATAGTTAGGATTCGTTGTACTAAGATTTCAAATAAGTGATGCTTAGTACCCAAGTGTCATAATAGGTGCTTAATACATTGAGATCTCAGATCTCGGACTGGTGCTAGCTATTCACTGGCAAGACAGTCTGGTTTTTTATGCCTTTTCACCTCTAACTTCCACTAACAAGGACCGTTCATTTGAAATAGATTAAATCTCGACTATTGGATCATGACGACACCCTCCATTAAATCCAAAGCAAAGCCATACCCTCCTTTTCCTCCACCAAAAGGGGAAGGGTTAAAGCGCAACGTGTAACACGGACTTTTTTCTTAAAAATAAAAAATAAAAATCCTTTGACTTTCCCATTCCTTTTTCTTTTGATCATTCTGAATATTTTCGTCTAAAAAAACAAAAAGAAAAAAAAAGATAAAATGGCAGAATCAAAGAATTCCGTTCAGTCGTTGAGGGAATGGATCGTTGATCACAAGCTTCGTGCTGTTGGTATTTCTTTACCTTCCCCTTTCTGTACAAGAAATTAAGGATTTCACGGTGATCAACTGCTCTGCTGCAGCTATTGGTCGGTCATGATAATGTTCATGTGGCATTTCTGAGAAAACCGTCGGTTGAGATTGAATCTCAACGGATGAAAATTTTATAAGCCCGGTTTAATCTTAATCAATCATTGTCCTAGAAAGCCCTATGGACATCACTTTCACCATTGGCAGCAGCTGAGCAACAGATGTTCTAAATCCGCAATATTAAAACTTCATTTTCTGATTCTTTAAATTTCTCAATAAGTACACATTCTCCAATCTGTTGATTTATGAGGGTTCAATCTAATTTTTAATTGAATTAAAAACCAGAAAATGGAAAAGTATCCAGATTAAGCAAATCAATGGATCATAAATTGAAAGGTTTATACATTTTTGTTTGCATGATCCATTCATCAAACATGATCAACATCCTTGAATAAGTCTGCAGTTCAGACTCCAATGAGGCAGTGACACACGTCAATCTGCAGGAAATAGTTTAGCTAGTAAGTGTACACAATCTCCAGGGTGATTATTCGACGTTTCTTGATCTCTGGCTCTTTGATAAGATGATCAAAGTAAAGCTGTTTTTTTTTTGTTTTTTTTTTTTTTTTTTGCTTTCCTTGTTATATCAAAGCATAGTTCTTACAGATTATGAGTACTATGGCTATTGTAATGAATCAGATTCTTTCAGTTATTGTATTAGACTTCTGTATTCTGGCATTTTCATTCTGTATCAATTATGCGCTAATAATGCGGTAATCGAGAGCACGAACGTTGACTATTCGACATGTTTGTGGACAAATCCAGAACTGAATACCACATAAAAGTTTGATGGTCCATCTTAAAATCAATTAAAATACGAAAAAAATTGCATTAGAGCTTACTACACCAATTGTACCTTTGACTTCCACCACCGCTCTCCATATTTTTACCATATTGTCCGCTTTGACCCCTGAGCGGACTTTTTTATTTTTTGGGGGCATCTCTCAAAAGGCCTAATTCTAATGGAGTGGGTGGGTACACTTTAGGTAATTCTTTCTTCAATTGCATTGCTTATGTGGGACTTGGGTTGACACCCGACCATAGTTGAGTGACCATACTTGCAACAATCATAGAATTGAGTGTGTGTTTGTGTGTTTTTTTTTCTCGCTGTTCTAATTTTATTAAACAAGAATTTTTAACCCAGTTTGTCATCAAATGGCTGACTACCTTTGGAGTGCTGTCAATCAATAATTTTTACTGAATTTAGAGATTTACTTTTTAGTAAGATATGTGATTGATTTTTGGGTTGAAATTCACTATTTTTAGATCAAATTTCCCAGTAACTAATACTCCCTCCATCACAAAATGAATGACCTCTTCCGATTTAAGGAAGCTCTAAAAAAGTTGACTTTTAATAGTAAAAAACTCATAAATATCTTTGATATCCACTCTCAAAATGTTAGTTTTTCAAGTATAAAATGAAATTTGAAAACACATATGGTAAAAGATCATTTAGAGACACGTTTTGGATAAAAAATGCCATTCATCTTGAGACAAACAACAAAGGTCATTCATTTTGGGACGGATGTAGTAAGTCTGAAAATAAAAGGCTTACGAGAAAAAGGATAAGCACACATGGGCATCAAATCTTTGGTTCTTAAACATCATGCATGCCCAAGAAATACACCCATCCATCATTAATATAAGCGCACTGTTGTGGATATGGCCCTCCACTACCCAAGCAAACCCACAAGAACAATAAAAGCACACAAACAGAGCACAAGAAATCAAAGCAAGAAAAGACACATAAATTGTTCGTCAATATGTTTGACTACGTCTGGGGGCACTACCAAGCCAGGATCTTGCACTATAATATGTTATCTTAAAGTTACAATGAGTATGGGGGCGGAACATTGCTTATATACGCACCCTAGAATAAGACCTAAACCTAAACATAAGAGAAATCCCGAAAATACTGCTATTCCCGAATTTACTGTGCGCGGCACCAGGCGCCCGCCTGGATAGGCACAGGCGCCCGCTTACAAGCCTCCTCCAGAAATCGGACCAACTGATCAAACCAAGCGCCCGCCTGGTATGCCCCAACCGCCCGCCTGGAATGCTGGCATATTTTCTTCTCTTTGTTTCTTTGATGATCTCTATTCTAACAATCTCCCACTTAGAGATCAACCGCGTATATTAGCCCCGTGTCCGTCTTCAACTCATCTTTGGTGTCGTCCTAGTGCTCACCTCGATCATGGTAGTGCCTTCCTCCTCTCCTATTCTCCAAGCCCAATTGAAGCTATACATAGCTTCAATTTATCAAGGTTTACAACCTTTGTCAACATGTCAGCCGGGTTCTCCGATCCCAAAATCTTCTCCAGCCTTAAGATCTTCCTCTCCAAGAGATGTCTGATGTAGTGAAACCTCAGCTCGATGTGCTTCGTCCTAGAATGAAACGCCGGATTCCTTGCTAGATGAATTGCACTCTGACTGTCACTGTAGAGAGCATTACCACTTCGCGTCTTCCCAAGTTCACCCAAGAAGTTCTGCAACCATACCATCTCTTTACTTGCCTCTGTCACTGCCACATATTCTGCTTCTGCAGTCGACTGAGCCACGATCTTTTGCAATTTAGAAGCCCAGGAGATAGCCGTACCACCCAATGTGAAAACATAACCCGTGGTACTCCTCCTCTTGTCAAGATCACTTGATGCCAAATCCGCATCCACATAACCCGCTAACACGACGTCCTTGCTTGAGAAGTACAGAGCCTTACCAGCAGTACCCTTTAAGTAACGCAGGATCCATTTAACCGCTTCCCAATATTGCTTCCCAGGATTGCCCATGTACCGGCTGACTACTCCCACCGCATGTGCAATATCCGGCCTTGTACACACCATTGCATACATTAGACTCCCCACTGCCGAAGCATATGGAGTCCTCTCCATCTTGTCACGCTCCTCCTTGCCCTTAGGTGAGTCCTTCTCAAATATCTTGAAGTGCATACCCAATGGTGTCCCTGTTGGCTTCGCCTCTTCTATGCAAAACCTTGCCAAGACTTTCTCAACGTATTCTGCTTGTGAAAGAACCAACTTACCCGACTCCCTATCCCGGTCAATCCGCATGCCCAAGATTTTTCTGGCCTCCCCCAAATCCTTCATCTCGAACCGTTCTGACAACTGAGCCTTCAATCTGTTCACCTCTCTACTGCTAGAGCCCGCTATTAACATGTCATCCACATATAACAGCAAGATTATATACCCATTGTCCGTGTTCTTGAAGTAGCAACAATGATCCGCCTCACATCTGATAAAATCAATATCGTGCATGAATCCATCAAACTTTCTGTACCACTGCCTAGGAGCTTGTTTAAGGCCATACAAGCTCTTAGTCAACCTGCAAACCAGTTCCTCGCTACCCTTATACAAGTAACCCTCTGGTTGTACCATGTAAATTTCTTCCTCCAAATCACCATGAAGAAAAGCCGTCTTTACATCCATCTGTTCCAGCAACAAGTTATCCGCCACTAGCATCCCCAGAACCATTCTGATAGTGGTCATCTTCACAACAGGAGTGAATACCTCGGTGTAGTCAATACCGTACTTTTGCTGAAATCCTTTTACAACCAACCTTGCCTTGTAACGCTTACTGCCATTTGCTTCCTCCTTGATCCGGTAAACCCACTTGTTATGCAATGCCTTCTTCCCCTTAGGCAGTCTAATCAACTCCCAGGTTTTGTTGGCTTTCAATGAGTCAATCTCATCATCCATCGCAGCTTTCCACTTATCGCAAAGTGAACTACGAACAGCCTCCGCATAACATTCTGGTTCCCCACTATCTGTCAACAACAAATAGTAATTTGAAGGAGTATACCTGTCAGGTGATCCACGCAATCTGCTGGATCTACGCAGCGGAATATCCGGTTCCGGAGTATGTGGTTCATCTTCAGTGACCCCCTGACCATGGTCATCATGAACCGTCCTGCTCCCACCCGAGTCTGGAATATCCACCTCTACAACCTCCGATTCCGAACTAATATCATCAGATGCCCCCTTTCTGTCCTTGTACAAAACCTGTTCATTGAATACCACATCTCGACTACGAATAATTTTATGGTTTTGGTCATCCCAAAACTTATACCCGAAGTCATCCCCGCCATACCCAATAAACGTACATTTTACAGATTTTGCATCTAACTTAGTTCTATCAACAGAGTCAATATGAACATATGAAACGCAGCCAAATATGTGAAGAAAGGACAGATTTACCTACTTGCCACTCCATGCTTCTTCTGGAATTTCATTCCCCAATGGTACCGATGGTCCCCTATTGATCAAGAAAGCAGCCGTGTCAATCGCATATGCCCAGAACGTCTTAGGAAGTCCACACTTCAACCTCATACTTCTAGCCCGCTCGTTTAATGTCCTGTTCATCCTCTCTGCAACCCCGTTGTGTTGTGGTGTGCCCTTTGGAGTGTTGGGTATGCTTATCACTTAACCCTCCTACATCTGTTAGAATTGATTGATACCATCACCTATGAGTATTTTTATGGACTTTAGGACCTCATGTAAAGAAGTTTATAACTTCAAATTTTAGCTAAGTCCTTTTTATAGTATAGGCTTAGATTATAGGACTTGAAGCTTTAAAGATCGAAGATTTCCTAAGCAGGATTCGTTTCACTGCTGCGCAGGACGCCACTGCGCATAGATATCTTGCGCAGCCCTTGACCCTGCTCAGTTTTTTAAGATCTTATTTCCTAAACTCCAAAGAGATCCTTTTGTGACCAAGCATGGTGCGCATGCTGCTCATGCGCTGAATCCATGCGCGCCGGCAATGCGCATGCCTTTTGTGCCCGGACACAACCTTGGTCAAGTTCCTCATCTCCTGATCTCACATTCTAGAAAGTTTGGAAAACGCTTAGAAGATGCACGCTTATTAAAAAGCTGAGGTGTGCACAAACGACAAAATAAGCACACTCAGCAAAACCATTGGTGGAGACATGCTTCAAAGAAATTTCTCAAGAGAAGACAGCTGTCAACCTTCTAGAAGAAGCTTTTGAAACTGGTCTTCATGCTCAGTCTTCAACGGCTCTATATACCTGCGCACCAATCATATTGTGCCAGGTCATCATCTTTGATCAGAGCCCCAACGGCTATAAAGGACAGCTGAGCGCCAATCATGTTGTGCCAGCTCATTGTCCTTACTCAGAGCTCCAACGGCTATATTCAAGCTCTCAGCTATAAATAGCCTGCTCATCTTCATTTCCAAGCTGCCTTCGGATTTAGCCCTTTTCATCGGCCCTTGATCATCTTCTTTGATCAAGCTCCTCTTGTTGGCCATTATGCTTCAGAGCTCGAGTTTTATGCTTCACTGAAAAACCATGAAGATCTGAAGACTGCTGCTTAGTTTTTCCAGATTCTTTAGAACAACCTTCAAGATCTTCAAACCTTCAAAACTCATGCTCATATCACAAAGCCTATATCACCAGAATTCTTGGTGCTCTTCATCTTTCATATTCATAGAGCCCAGAATTTCTGTCACACACACACCTCTTGAAGCTTTGATCATTTTGATCTAACTTCTTGAGATACACCGGTTTAGTCTAGGATTTGTTCTTCATAGATAATAGATCTTGAGTTAGTATTGAGCTCAAATATTGTAATTTGTAATACTCTCTCATATAATAAGATCTCCATTAGAAATCCAAGACTAACCATCTTGGTAGAGGATGTAGATCTTTCATCGATCGAACCTCTCCAAATAGCGTGTTCATTACTTATTGCATATTCCCTGCTTAACTTTTTATGAACTGCTTTGTTTGATCTTTCAGATTGCCACTCTTTGATGTCGTAATTGTTATTGCTCATTTGCCTTATAATCCCATTTTGCGCCACTCTTTAGCCTCATACTTAGCGCGTGCATTTTTATCTCTGCGCAGTATACCCTGCGCAGAGCTGCTTTAAATTTCCGCTGTGCATTTCACACTCTTACCGCGCGCTATACTTAGCCAAAATAAGAATTGTGCGCATCTGCCATTGAATTGCAAAAGGGTTTGAAAAGAATTTTAAAACGCTATTCACCCCCCCTCTAGCGATTTTCACACCCTTGTTGCCCCTTTAGGGACCAACAAGTGGTATCAGAGCAAACACCTTCATAAAACATGTTTCTGTTTTTCAAGCTTAACAGCTTGGGTGCCGATTCAATATGGCTTCAAATCTAGGGCAATGGCTAACTTTTCACATATTCCTGCGCCTGCTCAAACCTCATATCAAATTCAGAAAGCTCTCCAAATGTAGCGCCCCGGGATACGAAGTTCTATATGTAACCACGATCTCGGCTGCACTACGACTAGAAAACAGATAAACAAAGCACCACTGACACTTACTTTTTACTTACAAAGTTCAAAACGTACAATTAGACTATCTTAGTCTTGAAACCATTTACAATAGCGACAACTTGCCACTATACTATAACCAAAACCAAGTGCTAGGATTTTACCACATTCCAAAAACTGCTCAGCACATACGCTGGCACCCATTAACAAGTATACATTCATCTAATTACAATTCTACCCCAAAAGAATGGATTTACATAATCCAATACCAACCAACGTCCTTACCACATTTACCTTAATTACAAAAAGGTGCACCACCAAGATCACTTGCTAACCCGGCCTCACTGCGCGGTACTATCGCTTGCCTTCTTGCGATCTAAGGAAAACAAATTGAAAAGGAACGGGTGAGATAAAATCTCAGTAAGTTACTAATTTAACTATATGACATGCATACATGTAAGTATGAGACAAGAAATAACATCACGTATCACGTAATATCAAATAGCATACAATACGGGTAGTTATACCAACCCATTATGCAACACGTATAGCGAAAGCACACATTACAAGGGATATTTCTTGCACCTTATTCCTCCAACTCATTCATTTACCATAACTGACGATGTTGTTACCGTCGTTGAAATCAGCTCTCGTATTTGATGTAGCTTCACCATATTGATGGAGACCTGTTACCCAGTATCCCAACCCAAGAACAAATAATAGCTATCTAACTATTGTGCATGATTGCTCCAATAATTAGGGAAGCAAGACCCTTACTTTGGCCAAAAGTAAGAGCAACGGCCACAGATGCATAGGCCTACGTTTATTGCTTAGCCCCAGCTCTCACAATATGCGCAAACCTATACACCCCCGACAAGTAAACCAGCTGGACTCACATAAACTTCACACAAGCAATATTTACTTGATTTGAATTAATGGGAAACAAATCTCAAATTAGAACTAATCCAAAAGTAGTGGACTAGCCCCTTTTCTTTAATAATTTAGCATGTAATCATTCATATACACAAGTACGCATTTAGCACGTTCAATGTCTAAAAGAATATCAACACTATCATACAACTATTGATACATTTCAATCACAATTAAGACCCGTACTCTTAGGTACATACTAAACTAATACACATTAGTTATACCCATTAATGACCACTCTTCGGAGCTACCTTGCTCACAACAAGTATATCTAACTATTTGAGGGTAACCCTTAAGATCTAGACCAAGTCGGAACCTAAACACATTGATTCTAGGATTCATCAATTCTCAGGACACTGTGCGGTCGCCCGAAATTATCTGTGCGGTCGCACACTTTGGGTGATTTCCAAGAACAAAACCTTTCAGAAGTTTGTGCGGTCGCACACCCAAACTGGGCGGCCTCGCATCTCCATCGAACTACCAGGAATTTACTCCTTCCATCCTAACACTCAAACCCAACATTTTTGAGTTAACCTAGCTTCAATTCAAGAACCCAGAACATACATAGAAGGGATATCAAAGTTACAAATGGTACTTGTAGTACCAATACTACTCCTTCAACTCGAATTTCACCTGCAATACACGATATCTAGCAATTATAACAATAATCACAAGAAAGGGGAAGTAGTGACTTACCCTCTCCGGAATCAAATTCGATGGAAAATGATAAGAAAAAAAATACGGGGACGATCTACTCAAAGCCCTGATCATTTTTATGTAATTAGTTTCTACACTAGAGAAGTAATCAAGAGGAAGGAAAATCAAATGAGATCAAACTCTTACCTTCACTTCTTTGCAACTAAAGAGAGTAGAAGAAATTAGGAAAGTGTGTGTGTGTGTCGTGTGCCTGAGAGAGAAAGAAATAATATCTCCAAAAATTCAACTTTCCCAACTTAACCAATTAACCCTTCAAGTTCCATATTATTCATTCTAACCCCTTAACTTTAGGTTAAGTTTTCTAACATTTCACATATTATTATTATTAGCTAACCATTTAGATAACAACACGAACACACAATAAATCACAGAATTAAATATAAAATATGATATATTCATATAAAATGCAATTTATTTAAATGCCATTGGGTGAGGCGTTACATCCTCCCCACCTTAGGAAAATTCGTCCGCGAATTTTACTCTACTTATGAACAAACTCACTTACCAAAAATTTTCAAATAAACTCGGGTACTTTGCTCGCATTTCTTGCTCTGTTTCCCAAGTTGCCTCTTCAATCTCGTGGTCCCTCCATAATACTTTCACGAGTGGAATTCTCTTGGTGCGCAAGACTTGTTCTTTTCGATCCAAAATCTCCACCGGTAATTCCTCATAAGATAAATCAGGTTGAAATTCCATAGGTTCATACTCAAGAACATGAGATTCATCCGCTACATACTTGCGAAGCATGGAAACATAAAATACATTATGTACCCCGGACAAGGATGGAGGTAAAGCAAGTCGATAAGCCAAATTCCCGATCTTCTCTAGAATTTCAAACGGTCCGATGTACCGAGGAGTTAATTTCCCTTTCTTCCCAAATCGTTTAATACCTCTTTGAGGCGACACTTTCAAGAATACAAAATCACCGACTTGGAATTCAAGATCCCTTCTTCTATTATCAGCATAACTCTTCTGACGACTTTGAGCTGTCCTCAATCTATCTCGAATCAATCTCATACTCTCCACAGATTGTTGAACCATTTCGGGTCCCAAAAGCTTCGCTTCCCCAACTTCATCCCAACATATTGGAGATCTACATTTCCGACCATACAATGCCTCGTAAGGAGCCATCTCAATACTAGATTGGTAGCTGTTGTTGTACGCAAACTCAGCTAACGGTAAATGCACATCCCAACTACCCTTGAAGTCAACTGCACATGCTCGAAGCATATCCTCAAGAATCCGTATTAACCTTTCCGACTGACCATCAGACTGAGGATGAAACGCGGTGCTAAAACTCACCTTAGTACCCAATGCACTTTGAAGAGCTTGCCAAAACCGAGAGGTAAATCGAGGGTCTCTGTCGGAGACAATGCTAACAGGAATTCCATGAAGTCTAACTATCTCCTGAACATATAAAGACGCCAACTGATTCAGGGAATACCCCACACAAACAGGTAGAAAATGAGCTGACTTGGTTAAGCGATCCACAACCACCCAAACAGCATTAAAGCCTCTCCGAGTACGCGGTAAACCAGTTACAAAGTCCATCGTGATATGCTCCCATTTCCATTCTGGAATCTCTAAGGATTGTAGTAAACCTGCAGGTCGTTGATGTTCCGCCTTCACTTGTTGACATGTTAAGCATTTAGATACATAATCCGTGATTTCCCTTTTCATGTTATTCCACCAAAAATGTTTCTTCAAGTCTTGGTACATTTTCGTACTTCCTGGATGTATGGTATACTTGGTCTTATGAGCCTCCTCCAATACTCTCTGTTTAATCTCTCCATTAACTGGAATACAAACTCTACCACGAAATGTAAGAAGTCCATCATTATTCAAGGCAAAATCGGGTTGTTTACCTTCTTTTATTCCACTAACAATCTTTTGCAATTCGGGATCAATCTTCTGAGCCCCTCCAATTTGTTGAAGTAGAACCGATGTAGCCTTTATATTCGCAAAACTCATGCCATGACTCGACTCATAAGGGTTCCAGTCTCGCAAATCTTCTAATAATTTCCACTCTCGTGCCATCAAATGAGCAACATAGGTATTCCTACTCAAAGCATCTGCCACCACATTAGCCTTCCCCGGGTGATACAAAATTATACAATCATGATCTTTAAGTTTCTCCATCCATCTTCGTTGTCTCATATTCAACTCTTTTTGTGAAAACAAATATTTCAAACTTTGATGATCCGTGAACACCTCAAATTTAACCCCATACAAGTAATGCCTCCACTTTTGTAATGCAAAAATGATCGCTGCTAACTCCATATCGTGAGTAGGGTAATTTTGTTCATGCGGAGTCAATTTTCTCGAAGCATAAGCAATAACTTTACCATTCTGCATCAATACACATCCTAGTCCTTCCTTGGAAGCATCCGTGTAAACCACAAAATTTTCTGATCCGCTAGGTAAAGTCAACACTGGTGCCTTAGTCAACCGTCGCTTCAATTCTTGGAAACTGGATTCACATTTATCACTCCATTCAAAGGTAATGGATTTCCGCGTCAAATTAGTCAATGGAGTCACTATTTTAGAAAACCCCTCAATGAACCGCCTGTAATAACTCGCTAAACCCAGAAAACTGCGTACTTCTGTCACCGTAGTTGGTCTCTTCCACTTAACAATCGCTTCCACTTTTGAAGGATCAACAGAAATACCCGAAGCTGACAAAACATGCCCCAAGAAAGATACTTCTTCCAACCAGAATGCACATTTACTGAATTTTGCAAATAATTGTTTTTCCCGAAGAATACCCAATACAGTTCTCAAATGTTGCTCATGTTCAACTTTTGATTTAGAGTAAACCAAAATATCATCGATAAATACTACCACAAAGCAATCCAAATAAGGGTTGAAAATTCGATTCATTAAATCCATAAACACGGCTGGCGCATTCGTCAAACCAAATGGCATTACCACAAATTCATAATGTCCGTACCTTGTACGAAACGCTGTCTTCGAAATATCTTCTGATCGGATTTTCAGTTGATGATATCCACTTCTCAAATCAAGCTTTGAATAAACCACCGATCCCTGAAGCTGATCAAACAAATCGTCAATGTGAGGTAACGGATACTTATTCTTGATAGTCACCCTATTTAGTTCCCGATAGTCTATACACAACCGCAAGGTGCCATCTTTCTTCCTCACGAATAATACCGGTGCTCCCCATGGTGACACACTGGGCCTGATAAAACCCCTGTCAAGTAATTCCTCTAGTTGCTTCTTTAACTCTTTCTGTTCAGCAGGAGCCATCCTATATGGTGCTTTGGATAAAGGTGAGGTACCTGGTAATAACTCAACACAAAACTCCAATTCCCGGTCGGGTGGCATACTGTACTCAGAAGAAAACACATCCAGAAATTCACACACGACAGGAACATCTTCCGGCTTAGCAACAGACACTCCCTTATCAATCACACATGCAAGATACCCGGTACAACCATTGGATAACAATTTTCTAGCTTTCAATGCAGAAATGACACGAAAACCACACATTGGCCTATTGCCTTCAAAAATAAACTCCGGCACACCCGGCATAGAAAATGTAACAACTTTTCGATAGCAATCAACAGAGGCATGATGCAAGTAAAGCCAATCCATACCAAGAATCACATCAAAATCATGTATAGGCAACACTACTAGGTCAGCATAGAGAGTATGATCACTCATAAGAATATCACACTTCCTGTACACCTCAGTAGCTAACAAGCAATCTCCCATAGGGGAAGACACCTCTAACACATAAGGTAAAGAATCAGGTAAAACGTGCAAGTGTGACACAAAATGAGATGCCACATAAGAATGCGATGAACCTGGGTCTATAAGTACCCGCGCTCGCGTACTAAAGAGAGAAATAGTACCTCCTATAACTGCCGAAGACTCAGCCACCCCGTGCTGATCAATAGCAAACACTCGACCCTGGACTATACGTCGACCCACATTATCTCGCTTACTACCTGAAGCCTGTTGACGGTTACCCCCTACTTGACTTCCTGCGAGTTTAGGACAATCCTTCCTAAAGTACCCCATCTCACCACAGTGTAAACATTTTCCCATTTTCAACCAACATCGGTCTTCAGTATGACCAACCTTCAAACAAAATTTGCATGTCCATTTTGAACCCGAAACATTGGGTTTTGAACCCACCGAAACACTTCCTCGACTTTCAGATTGTCGTTGAGGTCGATTCCCTTGCCGGTTACTTTCATTCTTTTTATTACCTGAACCTTGAGACCGCTCTGAAATTCGTACAGACTGATTTCCTGTCACTGTTGTTCCTTGCTTGACCTTATGCTCATCAATGTCATTTTCTATGGCATAGGCCCTGTCAACCGCCTGGCGATAACTGGTAAGTTGCAGAGATAGTAATTGCTTCCTATACTCGGTCTTTAATCCCTTCACAAATCGTTGTGTCCTTTTCACTTCAGTTGGAACGAGATGATTACAATACCTTGCTAGCTTGGTGAACTCGGATGAATACTGGCCCACTGACATGCTCCCTTGCACCAAATTTAAAAATTCCATCTCCCTACGGTCTTGTACTATGGTAGGAATGTACTGCGAATTAAACTCATCAAGAAAATTCGACCAAGTATGTTGGGTTCCACCTTGTTCCCAGCTCTTACATAATACCCTCCACCAATGCTCAGCAGCCTTCTCCAATTTAAAAGTTGCGAAGGCTACCTTGTCGTTCTCCTCGCATTTCAAGGCAGTGAAGATCTTCTCCATGCTCTCAATCCACTCTTCAGCCTTAACCGCATTCTGTTCCCCATCAAAGCTGCGTGGTTTCAATTTCAGAAATTTAGTCAAACGGCTACTGTAGTCTGATCCTCCCGCTTCAGACATCCCAGAATTATTCCGTCCTTGATTATTGGCAACCATCTGTGACAGTAGTTCAAACATCTTCTTGTAATCCACATTTCCCTCATTGTTTACACCTACCGAAGGTGTTTCCGAGTGCTGGTTATCACTTCCAGACCCACGAGTACTACCATCAGTTCCTTGACTACCACTATCAGCCCCCTCAGAATGACTCATCTTTACCTGTATATAAACACTCGGCGTTAATATCACACACCCATAACCAACCCACCTAAACCATGGACCCTATCCAGGCTTAGAGCTAACCAAAAGCTCTGATACCAACTGTAGCGCCCCGGGATACGAAGTTCTATATGTAACCACGATCTCGGCTGCACTACGACTAGAAAACAGATAAACAAAGCACCACTGACACTTACTTTTTACTTACAAAGTTCAAAACGTACAATTAGACTATCTTAGTCTTGAAACCATTTACAATAGCGACAACTTGCCACTATACTATAACCAAAACCAAGTGCTAGGATTTTACCACATTCCAAAAACTGCTCAGCACATACGCTGGCACCCATTAACAAGTATACATTCATCTAATTACAATTCTACCCCAAAAGAATGGATTTACATAATCCAATACCAACCAACGTCCTCACCACATTTACCTTAATTACAAAAAGGTGCACCACCAAGATCACTTGCTAACCCGGCCTCACTGCGCAGTACTATCGCTTGCCTTCTTGCGATCTAAGGAAAACAAATTGAAAAGGAACGGGGTGAGATAAAATCTCAGTAAGTTACTACTTTAACTATATGATATGCATACATGTAAGTATGAGACAAGAAATAACATCACGTATCACGTAATATCAAATAGCATACAATACGGGTAGTTATACCAACCCATTATGCAACACGTATAGCGAAAGCACACATTACAAGGGATATTTCTTGCACCTTATTCCTCCAACTCATTCATTTACCATAACTGACGATGTTGTTACCGTCGTTGAAATCAGCTCTCGTATTTGATGTAGCTTCACCATATTGATGGAGACCTGTTACCCAGTATCCCAACTCAAGAACAAATAATAGCTATCTAACTATTGTGCATGATTGCTCCAATAATTAGGGAAGCAAGACCCTTACTTTGGCCAAAAGTAAGAGCAACGGCCACAGATGCATAGGCCTACGTTTATTGCTTAGCCCCAGCTCTCACAATATGCGCAAACCTATACACCCCCGACAAGTAAACCAGCTGGACTCACATAAACTTCACACAAGCAATATTTACTTGATTTGAATTAATGGGAAACAAATCTCAAATTGGAACTAATCCAAAAGTAGTGGACTAGCCCCTTTTCTTTAATAATTTAGCATGTAATCATTCATATACACAAGTACGCATTTAGCACGTTCAGTGTCTAAAAGAATATCAACACTATCATACAACTATTGATACATTTCAATCACAATTAAGACCCGTACTCTTAGGTACGTACTAAACTAATACACATTAGTTATACCCATTAATGACCACTCTTCGGAGCTACCTTGCTCACAACAAGTATATCTAACTATTTGAGGGTAACCCTTAAGATCTAGACCAAGTCGGAACCTAAACACATTGATTCTAGGATTCATCAATTCTCAGGACACTGTGCGGTCGCCCGAAATTATCTGTGCGGTCGCACACTTTGGGTGATTTCAAAGAACAAAACCTTTCAGAAGTTTGTGCGGTCGCACACCCAAACTGGGCGGCCGCGCATCTCCATCGAACTACCAGGAATTTACTCCTTCCATCCTAACACTCAAACCCAACATTTTTGAGTTAACCTAGCTTCAATTCAAGAACCCAGAACATACATAGAAGGGATATCAAAGTTACAAATGGTACTTGTAGTACCAATACTACTCCTTCAACTCGAATTTCACCTGCAATACACGATATCTAGCAATTATAACAATAATCACAAGAAAGGGGAAGTAGTGACTTACCCTCTCCGGAATCAAATTCGATGGAAAATGATAAGAAAAAAAATACGGGGACGATCTACTCAAAGCCCTGATCATTTTTATGTAATTAGTTTCTACACTAGAGAAGTAATCAAGAGGAAGGAAAATCAAATGAGATCAAACTCTTACCTTCACTTCTTTGCAACCAAAGAGAGTAGAAGAAATTAGGAAAGTGTGTGTGTGTGTCGTGTGCCTGAGAGAGAAAGAAATAATATCTCCAAAAATTCAACTTTCCCAACTTAACCAATTAACCCTTCAAGTTCCATATTATTCATTCTAACCCCTTAACTTTAGGTTAAGTTTTCTAACATTTCACATATTATTATTATTAGCTAACCATTTAGATAACAACACGAACACACAATAAATCACAGAATTAAATATAAAATATGATATATTCATATAAAATGCAATTTATTTAAATGCCATTGGGTGAGGCGTTACACCAAACCTGGTGGATCCTCAAGCAAAGATCCGTATTCTATCTCATAAAGACTCAAAGAAAGATGACTTGGTTTTATGCAGAAAGCCAAGACATTACGCTTCAATGCCTCCTTCAAAATTTGAGTACAAGGAAAAGCAACCCTGCGCACAAAGCATCAAAGCAGTGCAGAATGGTTGCTGAGGAGAACTGCGCAGAAAAGGAGCTAAAGACTCGGAGACTTGACACTGAAGACAACGATGCTGATTCTGAGGATGGACTGCTCTGCTTAATGGCAAATGCTGACAATGATTCAAAAGTTGTTTCTGAAATGGAACCTGAGCATGCGCCAAGGACAATCAAAGAAAGATCCCTTCACTCCAGTGGAAACGGGACACTTTCACCAAGCAGACAGAATGACAAGCACCTATCTGCCAGAGCCAACTTGACAGAAGCTGCGTCATCACCAACTCCGCAGCCGCGCAAGGAATCTCTCAAAGTGTGCTGATCTTAAAAGATAACTCTGCTGTAGAGCGCAAGTTAATGTTTCAACAAGCAGAAAAGATCTACTTCACTGCGATCTCTCAAGCTCAGTTGATATCGACAGTGGATTCTAGACACTACTAGAGATGTCAACACTCTTAAAGGTGCGCACGAAGGAAGAGATCACTCAGTAATATATGGTGACAACAACAAAGGGCACATAATTGGATTTGGACTAATCATAAAAGATTAAGCCTCAAACAACCTGCTCTCCATATCACAATTATGAGATAAAGTTCTGGAATGCCATATCACTTCAATGCTGTTACATCAAAAATGGCGTTTCTGGACTAACTTTGCTCACAAGGACTCGTAAGACCAATTTCTAATCTATTTGATCTTACCGCTATAATTTCTATTACTAATCCTTGTTTTGTAGCAATAAGCTTAAGTGAAAGAAGCTAGCAATGGTATAAGCACCATGCCAGCTTAGTAAGCAACCTGAGCAGTTTTCCTCCAGCAAGATTGCTCCGATGTCAAAACGCTTACATCCGCTTCACCTCATATGTTTGGACCGCTCACTACCGCTAAGTTTTGGACCAACCTGTGGTATCTCTAATGATATCCTGGCTGCTCTCCTTCTAAATCTCCAAACATAGAAGACATCAATAGAGTTCGACACTTCAATGGAACAGAATTTATGAACAACGATGTCGCTCAATATTGTGAGAACCAACAAGAACCAACAAATGGTATTCTTCACAATTTCTCTGCTGCTGGAGTTCTGCAACAAAATGGCGTTGTGGAAAGAATCACTCGTTGATTGAGGATGGATAAACAATGATAGTAGAAGCAGTACTTCTAAATGTATTTCTGGGAAAAATCTGTCATCGGTGCATGTTTTACTCAGGAATATATCCCTCATCAACAAAGCCTACATCTATACTCCATACGATCTATGGAGAAAGAGAAAGCGCCCAACATTGCTTTCTTCAAGTTCTTTGGCTGCAAACACTATAGAGGTAAATTCGACGCCAAAGCAGATGAAGGTATTCTCGTTGGATATGCCAATCATTCTATAAGCTTTTCATGATCTTAATAAGATAAATCTCTAGTCATTTTAGTATCTGTACATGCTACTTTTTGATAAGCATTCTCTCCTTGAGCCACATTTGGCTCCCAATGATTCTGATGACTCTGCTGAGCTTTTTAGACAGGTGCGCAGTAATTCTATTCCTGCGCAGAACATAGATCAAGCAGATTCAGAATCAGTCCATCTCATGCGCATACTATAAATGCTGCGCCTGAAGTTGCAACTCCTGATGCGCAAACACCTCCTTCTGCGCATGATGTTTCTCCACTTCAACAAATCACCTTTAAATGATCGTGATGCTGAAGCAAATGAAATTCCCATTGATCTTCGTATTCCTATCATCACAATATAGGGATTCGCACATCGAGAACATCAAACTTTGCGGTGTAGCATTCGTTTATCTCTCATGTCGGATCAAAGAAGATTAATAGAGTGCTCCATGTTTTAATATGGATCGATGCTATGCAAGAAGTGCAAGAAAATCTCATCCAATATTTAGCGCTTCAATGGGTGTTCGGAAACAAGATGGATAAGAATGGAAGCATCATAGAATCAAAGCAAGAAAGCTTTGTATGGTCTTAAGCAAACTCCAAGAGCATGGTACAATACGCTATCAAAATTCCTACTAGAGAAAGGCTTCAAGTGCGCGCTTTGAAAAGCAAATGAAAAGCAAGTTTGAGATGAGCATGATGGGAGAAATCACTTTCCTCCTCGGGCTTAAAATCAATCAATTGAATGATGGCATCCTCGCAAATCAAGTCAAGTACACAAAGGACTCAATCAAGAAGTCTGGACTTGAATGCTAAAGCATACGACACTCCAATGGCCACAAGCAACAAATTTAACAGACTAAAAAGGTAAAGTTGATCAGACTATATCTATGTATGATTAACTCTCCTTTATCTTCTGCTAGCTGGCCAAGATATTATGTTGACTGGATATGTGCGCTCTATCACTCTAATTCTCCTGAAGCACACATAACTGCTGTAAAAAGTATTAGATATATTTTTAGCTCTGTTAACCTTGGACTTTGGTACACCAAAGATTCGAACTTTAAACTTGTAGGTTATTCAGATGCGGACTACGCAGCGTGCACAATTGATAGGTAGAGCCCAAGTGGAACTTGTCATTTACTTGGAAATCGACTTGTAGCATGGGCAAGCAAGAGACAAGCTGCTGTGTCCATCTCCACTACTGAAGAAGAATATATTGCTGCTGAAAGCTGCTACTGCCAAATCTTATGGATGAAGCAACAACCTGTGGACTATAGGACTCATGAGTAGAATTATCCAACTCTCTGCGATAATATATCCACCATAGCAGTTTTTCAATCCTACCAAGCACTATTATCAAGCTCATCAACATCTAATATCATTTTCTCAAGGACCACGTGGAAAAAGGAAACATTCATTTAGAGCACGTGGGCACAGATAATCAAATTGCTGATATCCTTACAAAGGCTCTTGACGCAAAAAGATTTGTATTCTTGAAAGGAGAAATGGGTATGCTTAATCTTAGCTAACTTGTCCATATGATTTATTGATACTAATGTATTTGTTTGATAAGTGTGCAAAATAGGTTAAGTTTCATGCGCCCTATGCAACTCCTGCGCAAACAACTGTATGCGCATGAAACTACTGTTCTAAGATTTACAGAATCTCTGCGCTATCAATGCGCTGCGCATGACTATCCATGCGCAAATCATCGTGGATCGCAGGTAAGTGTTATATTCATTAGATTTTGCACATAGGTCCTTGACTGAAAAGTCAAAGCTGAGTCACAAGGGTACTTGTGTAATTCAAATTTTCCCGCGCTTTTATTTTTTTTGAATTTTCTTGGGAAATTACCTTTTTACCCTTGCGCATGTCCCATTGTCATTTAATGCAAACTGCAATTAATGACAGCGCGTCTCACGTATGTCTGCTCACCATTTAATGGGGAAGGTGATGCGACAGCCGTCAGCCTCTTTTCGCTGACACACGCGCGCGTAAAGACTGCGCACGCGCATTCCCCATTCGGCCACGTCACCCTGCTAACGTGCGCCCGTCCTTTCACTGACTCACCATTTATGAGGAAGTCGACTTGACAGTGACCGGCTTAGAACTTCACGCACACGCACGTATAGGCCTGCGCACGCGCGATCCCTTTTGTGACACGTGGTATTGCTATCCTGCGCCACTGCACATTTTCTCAAACATTTCGTAGCTATCGTGCGCCTTACTTCTCCTTCCCTACTTAAACCGTTTCTCTCTCTACTTCTCTCTTCCCTCTAAATTTTCTCACTCTCTTTCTAACCTCTGCTCTAAAGCCTCATTTCTTATTCCCTATTCGTTATCTTCAACCTCAACCTTCATTCTTTCTAAACTTTCAATGGCGCCTAAGAAAACCAAAACTCAACCAGAAATCATCATCTCCGACTCTTCTTCGCACTCTGGAAACTCTCACGAAGAAGAAGTAGAACGACAATCAAGGCATCCCACCGTCAAAGACATGGTATGTTTCACTATAACTCCTTATTTTTTTCCGCCATTGTTGTTCTTGGAGGTCTCAAGACTCCCTTTTTCGATTTCTTCCTTAATTGTTGATCATTCTTTGAAATCGATCGTTGTGTTGTGTTCGTATTTGCCTGATCTATTCTTTCATGTAGTTTATTTCATGATCAATGGTCGTTACATATGTTTTTCGTCAATTTCTGTGCTTCGTAACTTCCTTAGCAGTCGAACCGTTTTTCTGAATTTCTGGGTTTGTTTTAATGTCGTTGACCATACTTTTTACACGGTTGACTTCGTCCTGTTCACGCCGTCATTTCGATGTATTTTTTTGTTGAATTTTGTCAACTTTTGCTTTTCTGTGTTCTTGGGTGTTCATGTTCTTAAATATTTTTTATTATTTTATTTAGTCTATTTTTCACCCCCCATCTTTGTGCTCTGCGCACAGTTTCCTGCGCATAGCTTTCTGCGCATATAGGTGTATCTATTTCTCTGCGCACACTTCTTTACTAGTATTTATTTTCTGTGCGCACGATCCCTCTGCGTATGCATTCTTATTTTCTGCGCATAATTTTGTTTATCATGGAACTTGTGCCAAGGTATATCTGCATTCCTTGCATATGCGCACAGCTCCATAAGCAATAGGTTGTCTAATTCTATCTATTGTTTTACGCAGGGACACGTTTACTTCATTCTGGGTTGGGAACTTATTCAGGCAGATCTCTCTTTAGATGCGATTGGTCGTCATCTACTTCATCTTCTCAGCACCTCCGGCATTCTTCCATTATTCTCTCTTGAGCAATCCTTCATAGTGCCTGCTCTGTTAGATGAATTCTTCAGGACAGCAAGAGTTGTTCCTGCACAACTTGAAGGCAAGACAACAGAAATGATCATGGCCACCGTTCAGCGCTGTGATATAATGGTTCACCCCAATCACATTCGCAGCCTCCTAAACTTCAATGTTGATAGTTCTTCAGTCAACTATGATGAGGCTCATCAAAATGCGCTTGCACAGAAGCTCATTGGCATCCCTTCTCTTAACAAGAAGTGGCCAATGTATAACCGAAAGGAATTTGGTGAGGTGATGTATCACCTATGCACCATAATTGGAGACTCCCTCAACTGCAAGAATGGAAATAATGGACATTTCATCTCTAAACAGTGGGAATACTGCGCAGCCATCTTCAACGAAGATCAACTAGACTGGCCGCAGATAATATTCAATGAGATTGTGAAGGGGATGACAAGCTATGAGAAGAAGCTGAACGCAGGGAAGACCAAGTACCGAACTCACTACAGACTGCTAACCAAACTCCTATTGACTTATGGTGAATTGGCCACCTATGTTGAAGAAAAGTCAATCAAGAAGCAGTCTTGCGACGCAAAGTACTATTCTAGAGTACACCTTCAGAATTTGCGCAGTGAGATAGGCAACGCCGATTACTATGAAATCTGGCTGTCTGATGCCACTCCCAACAAGGAACCCTGGATAGGCCCAATTCCTATGGTCAAATCCAAGAAGAGTGCAGGACGATCTACAACTGATGCTGTGCAAGAGACCGCAGAAAAAGCGTACAATCGCAAGGGGAAGGGCATTGCTCCGCCCAGTAGCAAAAAGCTCAAGGATATTCCTTTGGTTCAATCCACCAAAGGGATTTCTATCAAAGAGGCAGATCCTACCAGCATTCCAGCACCTTCTCCCTCAAAGCCAACCACTATGAAGCGCAAGGCTGCTTTCCGTGGTGATTCAGATGATGATGCTGTTGAGGGGGAGCAGATGCACAAAGCCTCTCAAGAAGCCATCCCCTGTGCTGATATCGCACATATCTCATCTCGTCTCAAGCAGAAGGTGCGCAGCAGCGCTAAAGGATTGAAGAAGCGCCGCACTAGTTCCGCAGCCACCGACAGCAGTGATTCTTCTCCAGTTCAACCTCCATCTTCAGCCCCTGAGACTCCTCCTACCTCTTCAGCTGAGCTGCGCCAGATCGTGCAGAGCTTGCATTCTGTTCAAGCGAATCAAGTTGCTACGCAGCTACAGCTTAATCAACTCCTTACTGCTCAAACTGCTTTATTATATCGTCTTGATATGCAGCGTTTGGAGATTGATACCATTAAGGGGGAGAAAGCTGCCAAAGAAGAAGCAAAGGCAAAGGAAAGCACGGAGAGTGCTAAAGCAAAGGCAAGTCCATCTGAGCCTGCGCAAGAAAAAGTTCCTATCACTTTGGAACATCTTATCCTGGACTCCCTGAAATCCATCAGCGCTCAGCTTGAAAATGTCAGCGCACAACTCAAAAATGTGTGCACCTTTGGAGCGCTTGATGGTGGACTCAGGGACACTCTGAAAAAGCTCAAGAAAACCCTTGCAGATGGGTTACATAGAGGATTTGATGACCTTCAAGTTCAGATGGTGGCTCAGATAGAGAAGATTGAACAAGGAGGCTCTGCGCATAATATTGAAGAAGTGCGTCGATGCATTGCTAAGTCCATGACAGATTTTTCCGTGGCGTTCAACGACAAATTGGACTACGCAATTTTAGACATTCAAGCAAGCGTCAACACTCAGCGCCTCCATACCGACTCAAGATTAGAAGCTACGCAAACTGCCATCCTGACGGACAGCAGAGCAAGGTTCAGAGAGCTAGTGGATGACAACGCTGATATGCGCAGAGGAATGAACACTTATGTTGGAAAAGCTGTGGAGTTCCAGGACAAATTTCAAAATTTAAAGGTTGAACTCATGAACAAATTCAACGGTCTTCAGAATGAGATGCGCGAAGCCCTGCAACGGATCAACTTAGATTAGATTTCCTCTGTAAGTATTTTGTTATTTTTGGAACCTTTTTGATTCTCGTTGCGCAGTATGTTTCTTTTATGCGCTTTTATTTAGTGCGCTTCTGTTTTTGTGCGCACCTGTTTTGATTTTCCTCTTTAAAACTTGTAATCTGTAACAGTCAATCCTTCAAAGTTTTAATGAGAAGAATGCATCATAAAAGCTTTCACAAAAACCTTGTTCAATTCAAATCATTCGTTTATGGAACATTGAATGCATTATTACTTAAACTCATGCGCATAATCTTAACTGCTCATGTCTTCTACGCATGATGTTTAAACATTCAGTTTAAACGCATACTTAAAACTTCATTTCACATTATTTGTATGCTCTGAATGACATTTCTATCTTTCCTATCTTGTAAGTTTTTAATCTTTTGGATAGATTAGAAATCTATAGCACTGGCTAGTGTGTGCATTGACTTGAGGCATGATTTACCTTTCTCATGGACATGTTATTATCAAGTACAATGAATTGCCTTTGCTATAGTAGGTAATGGCATCAATCATTTAGGGGGAGATTGTTGGGTATGCTTATCACTTAACCCTCCTACATCTGTTAGAATTGATTGATACCATCACCTATGAGTATTTTTATGGACTTTAGGACCTCATGTAAAGAAGTTTATAACTTCAAATTTTAGCTAAGTCCTTTTTATAGTATAGGCTTAGATTATAGGACTTGAAGCTTTAAAGATCGAAGATTTCCTAAGCAGGATTCGTTTCACTGCGCAGGATGTTCTCTGCGCAGGTCGCCACTGCGCATAGATATCTTGCGCAGCCCTTGACCCTGCTCAGTTTTTTAAGATCTTATTTCCTAAACTCCAAAGAGATCCTTTTGTGACCAAGCATGGTGCGCATGCTGCTCATGCGCTGAATCCATGCGCGCCGGCAATGCGCATGCCTTTTGTGCGCGGACACAACCTTGGTCAAGTTCCTCATCTCCTGATCTCACATTCTAGAAAGTTTGGAAAACGCTTAGAAGATGCACGCTTATTAAAAAGCTGAGGTGTGCACAAACGACAAAATAAGCACACTCAGCAAAACCATTGGTGGAGACATGCTTCAAAGAAATTTCTCAAGAGAAGACAGCTGTGAACCTTCTAGAAGAAGCTTTTGAAACTGGTCTTCATGCTCAGTCTTCAACGGCTCTATATACCTGCGCACCAATCATATTTTGCCAGGTCATCATCTTTGATCAGAGCCCCAACGGCTATAAAGGACAGCTGCGCGCCAATCATGTTGTGCCAGCTCATTGTCCTTGCTCAGAGCTCCAACGGCTATATTCAAGCTCTCAGCTATAAATAGCCTGCTCATCTTCATTTCCAAGCTGCCTTCGGATTTAGCCCTTTTCATCGGCCCTTGATCATCTTCTTTGATCAAGCTCCTCTTGTTGGCCATTATGCTTCAGAGCTCGAGTTTTATGCTTCACTGAAAAACCATGAAGATCTGAAGACTGCTGCTTAGTTTTTCCAGATTCTTTAGAACAGCCTTCAAGATCTTCAAACCTTCAAAACTCATGCTCATATCACAAAGCCTATATCACCAGAATTCTTGGTGCTCTTCATCTTTCATATTCATAGAGCCCAGAATTTCTGTCACACACACACCTCTTGAAGCTTTGATCATTTTGATCTAACTTCTTGAGATACACCGGTTTAGTCTAGGATTGTTCTTCATAGATAATAGATCTTGAGTTAGTATTGAGCTCAAATGTTGTAATTTGTAATACTCTCTCATATAATAAGATCTCCATTAGAAATCCAAGACTAACCATCTTGGTAGAGGATGTAGATCTTTCATCGATCGAACCTCTCTAAATAGCGTGTTCATTACTTATTGCATATTCCCTGCTTAACTTTTTATGAACTGCTTTGTTTGATCTTTCAGATTGCCACTCTTTGATGTCGTAATTGTTATTGCTCATTTGCCTTAGAATCCCATTTTGCGCCACTCTTTAGCCTCATACTTAGCGCGTGCGTTTTTATCTCTGCGCAGCTGCTTTAAATTTCCGCTGTGCATTTCACACTCTTACCGCGCGCTATACTTAGCCAAAATAAGAGTTGTGCGCATCTGCCATTGAATTGCAAAAGGGTTTGAAAAGAATTTTAAAACGCTATTCACCCCCCCTCTAGCGATTTTCACACCCTTGTTGCCCCTTTAGGGACCAACATGGAGTCTTCTCCATACGAATCCCATTCGCTGCACAATATTCCCTAAACTCCCCGAGCTCATACTCCCCTCCGTTATCTGATCTCAAGCACTTAAGCTTAAGTCCCGTCTGATTCTCCACCAAGGCCCTCCATTTCTTAAACACCTCGAATGCCTCATCTTTGTGTTTCAAGAAATAAACCCAGACTTTCCTTGTTGAATCATCAATAAAGGTCATGTAATATGACGCACCACCTAGAGAAGTTACCGGGGCCGGCCCCCACAAATCCGTGTGGACCAAATCCAACTTTGCTTCCCTCAAAGCCCTACCCGTCCTCGAGAAATTACTTCTCGCCTGTTTGCCAAACACACAATCTTCGCAGATCCCCACGTCGACTGTCTTCAAACCCGGTAGTCTTCCCTTTGAGCAAAGTACTTTCATCCCCTTCTCACTCATGTGACCCAATCGACAGTGCCACAAATCCGTATCACCCTTGGCTGGCGCCACCGCGATACTTGCCTTGGTGTTATTCGCCAAATACAATGTCCCCTCCTTATTACCCCGAGCGATCTCAGAATCCTCCTTGGTAATAACCCAGTTCCTGCAGCCAAAAGTTACCTTGTAACCTTCTTCACCCAACTGCCCAACTGAAAGCAGGTTCTTTTTCAAACCCGGAATGTGCCTGACCCCGTTCAGATGTAAGACCTACCCTTCCGATGCTCCTATTCTGACATCCCCCTTCCCCTTGATTTCCAAAGGCTTGCCATCCGCCAGATAGACCTTACCGAAATCACCGGAAGTATAATTTTCCATCTCTTCTGCATGCCCGCAAGAGTGGAATGATGCCCCCGAATCCAGCACCCATGATTCTAGTGCACTACTAACACTCATAACCAGTACATCATCACCTTCGACTGTCACATTCACCGAATTGCCCCCACGATTGGGACAATCCTTCTTGTAGTATCCTAACTCCTTGCAATGATAACACTGCACCGATCCTTTCGCAACCCTTGGTTTATCTCTGATCTCCACGGCCTTGCCCTTACCACCCACTACGTTTTCCCTTGATTCAGTTCTCCCCTTATTGCTAGTACCCGACCTTCCCCTGCTAGTAGTAGCTAAGGCCGATCCCGAAGTAGACGATGTCCCCAACTTCTTCAAACGATTTTCCTCGCCCAACAAGAAATCTTTAACATCATCATACTTCAACTTGTTCTTACCCGCTGAAGCATTGATCGCTGTCACCGTTCCGCTCCAACTTCCTGGTAAAGACGCTAGCAACAAGCACGCATGAACCTCATCATCAAACGTAATATCCAACGCAGTCAATGAGTCTATAACATCCATAAACTCATCGATGTGTTTAGCTAAGGATCCTCCCTCTTGCATCTTGAGACTACCCATCTTGCGTATCAAATCAACCTTGTTTGCAGCAGATGGAGTTTCAAATCTCTCAGTAAGATAATCCAATAGCTCTTTGGTGGTCTTCGCCTTCTTAGTAGTCTTTGCGATCCACTTTGACAAATTAGATCTAACCACCCCTAGGGCCTTCCGATCCATGAGATCCCAATCTTCTTGCTTTTCTCCTTCCGGTTTGACACCCTTTAGAGGCTTATAGAGATCTTTGTTATACAAGAGATCCTCTATCTGCATCCTCCAAAATCCGTAGCCAGACCCATCGAATTTCTCAACCGCCTGTTTGTCCTTGCCCATTCTTGATTTCTTGACAACACCCAATCGCTTGATAAACCAATCTTACGATTAAACCCTGATCTCCGAACCAGAGCTCTTGATACCAGTTGTTGTGGATATGGCCCTCCACTACCCAAGCAAACCCACAAGAACAATAAAAGCACACAAACAGAGCACAAGAAATCAAAGAAAGAAAAGACACAGAAATTGTTTACCCAGTTCGTCAATATGTTTGATTACGTCTGGGGGCACTACCAAGCCAGGATCTTGCACTATAATATGTTATCTTAAAGTTACAATGAGTATGGGGGCGGAACATTGCTTATATAGGCACCCTAGAATAAGACCTAAACCTAAACATAAGAGAAATCCCGAAAATACTGCTATTCCCGAATTTACTGTGCGCGACACCAGGCGCCCGCCTGGATAGGCACAGGCGCCCGCTTACAAGCCTCCTCCAGAAATCGGACCAACTGATCAAACCAAGCGCCCACCTGGTATGCCTCAAGCGCCCGCCTGGAATGCTGGCATATTTTCTTCTCTTTGTTTCTTTGATGATCTCTATTCTAACACGCACATTAATATTCACTCATTAAGGCTGAAAATGAAATGAATCAGGAACTTATTCTTTTTAAAAACTTTTCAGCTAAAGAAAAAAAATAAAATACTCCCTCCGACCCAAAGTGAATGTCCAGAAAATGTTCATAGTTACTCTTGCAAATTTTTTTTTTTTTTTTTTTTGACATTTCATTTTGGGGACGGAGGTAGTAAGAAAGAATGCAAGTAAAGTTTATCAGATACTGATTGCTGCATGAAATCTACTTCAAGTAAAGTTGATCAGAAAAAAAAAAACCCTATTCATAATAAATCATCAATTTATTTTTATTCATTAATCCATCTCTTTCGTATTGAAGATCCTTATTCTTACAATCCAAACAATCACTACTCCATATGAGCAGTACTAGAACTAACTACACATACTAGAAATCGAACCATCAAATTTTCTTACAACAGAGGATTGTATGGGAAACCAGTCCGCTGCAGCCACGGTCCGACGTTCTTATTGTAATTGGCATCCAAGAACCTGCTAGCAGTATACTTCAAAGCCTCGTTCCTATCGATGACACGAACGTGGGGCCACTTAACTCTGTGTGCCGTGTTTGATCCGGGCCCACGGTTAGCATACTCGAGATAAGTAGCAGTCCTTTGGTGCATAACCTTAACATCCCACTCAAGGTACCCTTCAGGCTTAATGAGGTCGCCTATCTCGGATTGCATGAAAACCACCTTGGCAAATGGCTTCCATGGCCTTCCCAAGTAAGTTGGGACTTGGAGACGTGACGCGAATAAGTCTCTGTCGGGCATGATTCTGCAGTTTTGGAGGACCAATGCGGATGCTTCGTGTTGGTAGAGGGTCCCGTCGGCTGTCACCATGTTTGATTGGCCGGGCCCGGGCTTTCTGACAAAGATGTCGCTGTCTTGGATTAAACAGACACCGCTTCCGAAAATGAAATCTACTGTTCCGTAAATGGCGCAGTTCTTGTAGAACTGTCGTTGGCCGTGGTAGTAAAGGGTGTCTTGGTAACCCTCGATGCTGCAGTCGAAGACGGCCGATTGGTCACCTCCGATACGGAGAGCGACGGCTTGGTGGCCCTCGTGTCCGGCTGTGTTTCGGAATGACATTGACTTGGCCATGAATCCCATTCCTAGAGAAGCTGTGAATAAAAATGATCTTTATCAGAAAATGTGGATGAAAGTTGACAATAAAAAGTTATGCTTAGGTCTGAACACAGGATTTGGGGCTTATGCAGTTTGACTTCACAGAAGTCAGATTGCGCAACAGCCCAAATCCCATCTTTGGCAAATGCACCGCTCCTGTTGGTGAGAGGGTTAGATGAAAATTCTATCCTTAAATGTGTACTTACTGAATGTGGCGGTTGGGGAAGCGCCAGCTTTCTGTTGTGCGGCATTTTTCCTTCCGGTAACAATAGTCCTCCCCCGTCCGTCTCCGAACATGAAAACGTTCTTCATATACTTCTCGACCATGACGGACTCATCATAGACACCGGCTTTGACATAGATGATAAATCTTCCTTGGAAGTTCTTGACGTTTTTGGGGTACGAGGCGAGAGCGTCTTTAATGGTCCTGAATTTGCCGCTACCGTCCTTTGCAACAACTGCATTTGGTGGTGGTCCGCCATGGGCAGCCAAAAGCATCCTGTCATGGGGGTGAAGCCAAGTGGGATATCCGTCGTGATCAACCTCAATATCTCCAAGGAGTCTTCGTGACTTTGGAAGATCGACTTGCGCCTGCAAGTCATCAAAATTGATCGGGATGTTGAGCGACTTGAGGATGTCTCCGAATCCGTAAATTATGTCCACTGCGGCTCTAGTGAGCTCGGTGGAGTTGCGTAAAGCGTTAGCCACGGATTTTTTCTGCTCCTCGTCCTGGATCCCATCGAGGCAAGTCTCTTGGTAAACATCAATCATGGTGAGCCACACGCGAAGATCATAGGCGTGCTGGCCCATGTTTTCGAGGTTAGTTTCATCGACAGTTGTCATGATCAACTCATCAAGATCTTCCAATGCATACCTCAAGTTGTCCTCGCACTCCTTGTAGATTATCTCGTCGGCCTCGGTCTTTGTCTTTGATTCCAAAATGGTTTTCTTGATCGACAAAGTCTCCTCCAACCCTTTCTTCAACTCATCCACAGTCGACTGGATGATGGCCCTCACGTAGTCCTTTGGGGTTGCAGTCTCGTTCTTGGCAGCCGCGCTCAACGCTCTAGTACAAGTGTCCTTGTACTGAGTCGACTCGCACATGCTCGTGACAGCCTTGTTGGTCGTGCTCACGGGGGCATCACTCTTCTTATCGCCATTATTGCGTCCAATCACTGCAACCGCACCAATCACCGCCCCCACAACAAGGAACATAGCCACCAAGGAAACCACCACCTTCTTTCCCGCCGCCATTTATTTTTTCTTTTTTTTCTCTATCAAACTTTTTTCTTTTTCAAGACTTTTTTCGCTTGTTTCGTTCTCTCTTCTTGTTATTACACCCTCGCTATATACGCAATGAAACAAATGAGAGAACAAAACAACACACAAAAGCTTCGGAAAACCCCTCTCCTTTATTTCTACTATGGGAGGGGTGGATCGAATCGAAAATGAGATGGAAGTGAGGAATCCATTGGAACTTTGACATCTATATATAGTAGGGAGCCTTGAAGCTAAGGGATGGAAGGGTTATGGCTGTCCTGAAAAACAGCCATTTTCAGTTTGAAATGAATGGATTGCCTAAAAAAAATCAGCTATATTTTTTTTCTAGTTTTCTTCCTAAATAAAATGCTGACTTGTTACTTGATCTTTAACCTCTCATTTTGCTATTTTCATGGAGTCTCAGTTGAAGAACGTAATGACTGTTTCATGATATGGTGCAATTACTCAGATTGTCCCAAAATAATTTCTACGTTTTTATATTTCATCCGTCCCAAAATGACTGTTGCGTTTCTGACAAAAAGTTGATAGTGTCAGTGCACTTTTATAACGATTTTGTGCTTAAAATATTTGACAAATCAAACGCGACAATTATTCTAACAGAGAGTATATAAAAGGTTGTCCATGTCTGATATATACAGACACATTATACATTGCAGTAGGCACTAAATCTGGGCTAAAGTATTCAAGTACAAGAATTAATTTGTGATGTTGTGCAAGTATTTAAACTAAGTAAATACTCCCTCCAAGTAGACTGTCTCCTTATCAGTACACTGAAGTATTGTACAGTAAAATACCTCAAAATGATTTATATGGCACTATTTTCTGGATTTCTCATTTTAAGTGTCCATTTTAAAAACGGGTCTAATTTAGGACGAGTTGTGAATCACAGTTGACTATTACAACGCGTAGATCGTGAGCTAGCTCCCGTCCAGCAATAGAGCCTTTATCCTCAGATTTGTTGCCAAATCAGATACTCCCCCCCCCCCCCGTCCCGGAAACATACTCTCATTTGATTTTTAATAGTCAATCCAAGTGAATTTTGACCAAAACACTAATGTGAAGTTCCTGTCACTTTGGAAACTCTGACAGCTCTGGCATCTCTTTGAACCTTTGGTTTGAGATCTTAATTTTCTTCCTCTTAGCCATGTTAAGAGAAACACCGTTAGGAATATGGTGTGATTCTGACTGTAATGGAAGAAGATTATGGTCTTTTTTTGCCGTAGGTACGCCTGACACCACTTATTTATGCCGATGAGAGATGTTTCCAGCATCGGGCATCCACCATTGTTAAGAACTTCCGTTATATTTTGTTACGCTTGTTAACTTTGTAACTTTTATACAAATGATATTTTGATGGAGTTAGGAGGTCGGGGTAAAATGCACACGTAATTTGAATAGAGTGGTTAAAACTACTAAACAACTAAAGAAATAAACAAAAATGGTTAAAATCAAAACCTCTCTGGTGATAGGCCTTATTTACAAAGCTAAATCCTCATCAGAGTGTATGTCCCATGACCCTTAATAATGAATGTCCACAGTTAATTTTGCAAATTTTTGCTTTTGATCTACAATGATTTTGAAAACATTTTAGACATTTATTTTTGGATGAAGTTAGTACTATCCTTTGACCCCTGATGAACAATAAAATGAAACTTTACAAAAAATTTTATTTTTTATTTTGCTTTGTTTTGGTTTGAGATATTTTGTGTAGAGAGGTACTCCCTCCATCCCTGTTTAAGGTTCTTAGTTTGACTTTACACGCTTATAAGGAACAAAGGCAAATTTTGTTGGAGTAGAGATCTAAAAGGAAACGGAGAGAAGAAAATTCTGCAGCAGCCAGGCGAGCGGGCGCTTGATGGGTCACCAGGCGGGCGCCCTAGTGGGCAGTAGGAATGGCTCCTGGCGGAAAAGAATTCAAGCGGGCGCTTGCAAGGAGCCAAGCGGGCGTTTGGTGCCGCGTCACAGAATTCGGGAATTGCAGTTATTTTGGGATTTCTCTTATGTTTAGGTTTAGGACTCTTTCTAGGTTTGCTATATAAACAATGTTCCGCCCCATAACTCATTGTAACTCCATATTTACATATTATAGTGCAAGATCCTGGCTTGGTAGTGCCCCCAGACGTAGTCAAACATATTGACGAACTGGGTAAACAATTTCTTGTGTTCATTTTGTCTTTTGCTTTAGGTTTATTATTTCTCGTGCTTGTTTGTGGTGCCAGGTTTTCTTGCGATTTGCTTGGGTGTTGGGTGTTGGAGGGTCAATTCCACAACAACTGGTATCAAGAGCTTTGGTTGGACGATCAAAGGGGTTTATCAAGCAATCAAGAATGGGCAAGGATAAACAAGTGGTGGAGAAATTCGATGGGTCTGACTATGGGTTTTGGAGGATGCAAATAGAGGATCTCTTGTATAATAAGGATCTCTATAAGCCTCTAACAGGAGTCAAACCGGAAAAAGAAAAGCAGGAAGACTGGGATCTCATGAATCGGAAAGCCTTAGGGGTGGTTTGATCTACTTTGTCGAAGTGGATCGCGAAGACTACCAAGAAGGCGAAAACCACCAAGGAGCTATTGGATTATCTTACTGAGAGATTTGAAACTCCATCTGCTGCAAATAAGGTTGATTTGATACGCAAGATGGGTAGTCTCAAGATACAAGAGGGAGGATCCATAGCTAAACACATCGATGAGTTTATGGATATTATAGACTCGTTGACTGTGTTGGAGATTACTTTCGGTGACGAGGTTCATGCGTGTTTATTGCTAGCGTCCTTACCAAGGAGTTGGAGCGGAACGGTGACAGCGTTAAATGCTTCAGCGGGTAAGAACAAATTGAAGTATGATGATGTTAAGGACTTCCTCTTGGGCGAAGAGAATCGCATAAAGAAGTTGGGGACACCGTCTACATCGGAATCGGTCTTGGCTACAACTAGTAGGGGAAGACCAGGTTCTAGCAATAAAGGGAGAACAGGGTCAAGGGAAAGTGTAATCGGGGGTGGGGATCAGTATGAGGAGAACAAAGAAAGACCAAGGATTGCAAGAGGATCGGTAGAGTGCTATGATTGTAAGGAGTTAGGACACTACAAGAGGGATTGGCCCATGCGAGGGGATAAATCGGCGAATGTGATAATCGAAGGTGACGATGTACTGATTCTAAGTGTTAGTAGTGCGCTAGAATCATGGGTGCTAGATTCGGGGGCATCATTCCACTCATGCGGGCATGCAAAGGAGATGGAAAATTATACTTCCAGTGATTTCGGTAAGGTCTATCTGGCGGATGGCGAGCCTTTGGAGATCAAGGGGAAGGGGGATGTCAGAATAGGAGCATCGGACGGGAAGGTCCTACATCTACACGGGGTCAGACACATTCCGGGTTTGAAAAAGAACCTGATATCAGTTGGGCAGCTGGGTGAAGAAGGTTACACGGTAACTTTTAGCTGCAGGAACTGGGTTATTACCAAGGAGGATTGTGAGATCGCTCGGGATAATAGGGAAGGAAGATTGTATTTGACAAACACCAAGGATAGTATCGCGGTGGCGTCAGCCAAGGGTGATACGGATTTGTGGCACTGTCGATTGGGTCACATAGGTGAGAAGGGGGTATCCCCGGTAACTTCTCAGTTTGGTGTGTCATATTACATGACCTTCATTGATGATTCGACAATGAAGGTCTGGGATTACTTCTTAAAAGGGAAAGATGAATCTTTCAGGATGTATAAGAAGTGGAAGGCCTTGGTGAAGAATCGGAAGGGACTCAAGGTTAAAAGCTTGATGTCGGATAATGGTGGGGAGTATGAGCTCAGGGAGTTTGAGGAATACGGTGATGTGAGGGAGATTCGCATGGATATTCCAGATTCGGGTGGGAGCGGTACGGTTCATGATGACCAAGGTAAAGGGGTCACTGAAGATGGACCAAATACTCCAGGACCGGATATTCCGCTACGAAGATCTAACAGTGAGTGTAGATCGGATGACAAGACTCCAGGTTTCTCAAGCAAGGTGAAGTTGAAGCTGGGTTTAGCTTCAACGGGGTTTGGAGAATAGGGGAGGAGGAAGGCACTACCATGATCGTGGTTAGCACTAGGACGACACCATGGATGAGTTGAAGACGGATACGGGGTTTGTATACGCGGTTGATCTCTAGGTGGGAGATTGTTGGAGTAGAGATCTAAAAGGAAACGGAGAGAAGAAAATTCTGCAGCAGCCAGGCGAGTGGGCGCTTGATGGGTTACCAGGCGGGCGCCCTAGTGGGCAGTAGGAATGGCTCCTAGCGGAAAAGAATTTAAGCGGGCGCTTGCAAGGGGCCAACCGGGCGCTTGGTGCCGCGTCACAGAATTCGGGAATTGCAGTTATTTTGGGATTTCTCTTATGTTTAGGTTTATGACTCTTTCTAGGTTTGCTATATAAACAATGTTTCGCCCCATAACTCATTGTAACTCCATATTTACATATTATAGTGCAAGATCCTGGCTTGATAGTGCCCCCAGACGTAGTCAAACATATTGACGAACTGGGTAAACAATTTCTTGTGTTCGTTTTGTCTTTTGCTTTGGGTTTATTATTCCTTGTGCTTGTTTGTGGTGCCGGGTTTTCTTGCGATTTGCTTGGGTGTTGGAGGGTCAATTCCACAACAAATTTGAGTCAAGAATACTAGTGTGGGGAGGATATAATTGTCCAGTAAAAGTGTCACTTTTGGTCAACTTGATTACACTTTGACATATAATTTAAATAAAAAATAATTATCTTAATTAAAATCTAAAAATTGTTATTGAAAATATTATCAACCGTGATACAATAATAATTTTTAAGTTCTCATTAAAATTATTATTTTTTCTTCAAAGTACTTGTCAAAGTGAAATCAAGTTGACTAAAAGTGACACTTTTACTGGGACGGAGGGAGTATGAATTTTATGAGTACAAGGATGGACAAAGCACTATTCATCATTTGCCTGAAACATACTAAAAAAGAAAGTAAGAACTTTAAACTGGGACGGAGTATCTTAAGAGTTAATCTGATTTGAGAGATGAACTTTCCACGTCACCGGCGAAGGCCCCCGACAACGCCAAGGGGGTCACACTTAACCGCCTTTTATTTTCGAAAATCACATCTTAGTACCTACAAATTTTAAGAATGATTACAATTAAAATACTAAATTATCAATTTCGATTTCCCTTACTTGTAGTAAATTTTTTAATATGATATTCCCTCTGTCTCACCCTAAGGTTCTTAGTTGCTTTATTACCTAAAATGAACTATGGGACCCACTTGTCATTCTCACAACAAAAACTCCATACCCACTTTATCTCTCATACTTGCTCAACTCAGACTCTTAGGCCGGGACGGAGGGAGTATTATTTTGACCCTTTTTGGGTCAAATTTTAATGTCACAAAAATAATTGTTACTTCCTTAAGAAATTTAGTTGTTTTTTCCTTTAATTTTTTCCCTTCATCTCTCATACATACTCCTTCGCTCGGTCCCATAAAAGTTAATACCATTTTTTTTAATTACGAATGAATTAAAAATTAATAATTTAGGTTACTTTTAATTATTTCTAAAATTAATTGTGTATGAAATAAGGCGGCTAGGACTGTTCTTGGAACTGACCAACTGTGTGTTCAACCGTGCTCACAGTTGTCCAGACAGTTGTCTTAACAGTTATCAGATTTGCAGCGGAAATAACGAAACAAGAACAATTAAAACTTCAGCAAGAAATCTTGCTGAAAACTTTCATATATTAAAAGCAACTTGCAGAGTACAAGTCGAATGAAAGAAAAAACAAAACGTAACCAAAAGAACAAACCGATCTAAACACTCTAGATCGCACTAAAACATTCAACAACTTAGAGTTCTTTTTCAAGAACTACAAAGAACAATAAGACTCCCTGAAGAAACTCTTTTCTCTGAATATTTTGCTGAGAATCCGTGACTGACAATGAAGGAGTCGTCTTGTATTTGTACAAGACTTGGCCGCTCCTTACACTCCAAGAAATCATTCTTTCCATATGAGAGTCTTCCTAAAATAAAACACCTAAAATATATCCACTTACCAAAGATAAGTATTAGTATGTTAGTCAAATAAATAAAACTAAGATTTAACTACGTATTTACATATATTTTCTACATAATCAGAATCACAAAGATACTCTAAGAAAAAAGACGAGTATACCCATACTCTTCAATCTCCCCCTATCTTTGTGGTTCTGAACAAAACCTGCAAAAATATTAAAACCACATTTTCCAAGAACAATATATAACCAGCAAGTAAACGTCAAAGCTTTCAAAGTTTTTACAAACCCAAAAAATTAAAAAAAAAAACAACTTTAAAGTCCAGAATATAAGTCTTCGCCAAGAATATCATCTTCAACTGCAGTGGCTATGTCTCTTTCGAAAGAAAACTCCAGATCATCATCTTTAGTCCCATCTTTAGTCCCACTTGGACCAGCAACTACCATAGCTCCTGCATTTTCTCCCCCTGCATTTGTTCCATTTGTTCCAGCTCTAACTGCTCCCCCTTCATTCACGTTCTCTCCCCCTTTTTGTTTAGAACCATGCAACGCTCGGCGAAGCTCAACTAAAGTTTGTTCCAGTCCTGACATAATGATCTGTTTGGCTAATATATCAGTCTTGTGAGCAGCTATTTGACCACTGATTGAATCAATTTGAGCCTGCAGAATAGCTTGAGAAGAATCTGATGGATGAACTGATGGGAGAGAAGAACTGGCAGTTGTCCTGTCAACTGGAGTGTCAACTGGCATAGGCCAGTCATTGAAGCGATTCAGAGCAAACATGGTTTTGGGTTGAACAAGTTGAGGAGGAAGAGAGATAAAATTGTCATCCGGGTTGGCTGAAATCCCATGAATACCCAGAAGGGCTGAAATCAAGCAAGGATGAGGTAGACGGTATGGAGAATCAGGGGATTCAGAATAACTCACAATAGTCTCAAAAATTTCAGTACCCAAATTAAATTTATTTACCCCAATCTGATACAGAAGAAGGGCCTGCTCTTTAGTCACAATAGAAGGTTGGGAGGAGGGTTTCCAGTTGGTGATCATGAGGTGGTGGAGACAAATGTAACGGCGGGAAAGAGAGGTGGACCTAAGATCCGAAGGCCAAGCTAACACAGACTGACCGGTAATGGTCCTAACTGCCTCATCAACATCTTGGGGAATGTCAGAGAGAGGAGTGTTTGGGGTTTCAAGAAAAGCATTGATTGATTGAGGTGAGAATTCTATCACTCTATCCCTAATGAAAGTGCGATAGAAATTTGGGGATTATGACAAAGCCACATCTCGAGAGAGATTGGAATAAAACTCAGTGACCACTTGTCGAGAAAAAGATTTAGCAAACGACAAGGATTTTAACAGCTTTCTCTCACTCAAAAAATCAACTAAGAATAACCTCCCAAAACTACGATCATCCTTTACCCTCTCAACAGAAAATTTTCTTTTGAAATATTTTGAAAAACACTGGGCAGAAGAGGGATAATAGAATTTGGGATCATGAGGAAGGTCCAGATTAAATGGGACACTGGGTATGAACACAGAGGATTTACGTACCCGTTTTGATTTTCCAGCCGAACCCCTTGACTGTCCAACTGTAGGCTGAGATGAACTCACAGTTTTCTTCACAGTTGACCTGTCAGATGCCTTGACCCCAGAAAATGCATACTAACGAACACGGCGTGGGCCTTCTTGTTCGGATGGGGTTTCCTCAGAGTCAACCTTAACGTCTTTGTCACTAGAATCGTCATGCTGAGATGTGGACCCCTCTTCTTACATGGAAGTTTCTAGAACCTTCCCTTTCACACTTCGGGTTTGAACCCTAGGAATTGTCGGAGATGAAGAAGACGAAGGTGGATTTTTGCACGGAGTACCTTTTCTCGACAATCTCGCCCTTGTTGCCCGGAATAGAGTCACCACCGGCACATCTTCATCAAAATCGTCGGCATTAGTTGCCAACGCCGGAGAAGACGGAGGGGCTTCCTCCTCTGATTCTGGCAATATCAACCGGCAGCGAGTTCCGGCTGTCCCTTTCGCTTTCCCCGTCGACTTCCCTTCAGCCTCCATTAGAGCGCGAGCTACCTCCGGCTTAAAAGACCCAGATGAGGCGTCGGTTCCTTTTGAGTTCAACCGTCTTGATCGACGAGACCCAGGGGCCATAACCTTCCGAGCTTGTGCAAGAGCAGTGACTTGGAGAGGGTCTTCAACATCTATTGCCACCTCGGGCAAACCCAGGAACCTTGGATCAATTTGTAAGTCTGATTGGGGGCAATTCACCAAATCGGCAACCATGGCGTTACAGGAGGAGAGGACCGGAGCTGATGACGAAGATGCTTCCATGGAGATTTCTTGCGCAAACCACAAACACAAACCCGGTGTAATGGTCCTTGAACAGCAAATTTAGAGAGAGAAATAAAAATGAGAAGGAGATTTCTGATCAAAGAGAGAGAGAGAGAGAGAGAGAGAGTGAGAAGTAGTTGACAGCACTTATGAGGGGGGAGGTATGTCCTTACAGTTGACAAGACAAGAGTAATTTCCAGGAGGGGAAGAACTCAGACACATCCCGGTGCACTGAATGAAGAAGAAAAAGAATTGTGGCTCCTTTTTAGTGCTGGACACCCTTTTAAAAATCCAAATAAGACTGGGATTATGATTTCACAAGAGAGATCTTGATAAACATTGTGAAAATCTTAGTTACTCAGAATAAATCTTGCCATATTTCCACAGAATCCTTTATTCCACACCAAAAAAAATCACTCCCTGCATGAAACTTGAATATCACGTTATTGGATTATAGATAAACACATGAAATCACTAAATCTGTAACAAGAAGGAAAAAACAGTTCAGCTTGCTGATTTAAATACCAAAGAAAAAAAACTTAAAGAAAATATGCCTAAACACACAAGAGAAGATTGTCTCAAAATTGGTGTGACATAGTATGATCAACTCAGTTCTTGACTCGGTTCCAACACACAGAAATTCAATGAGTTTCACCTTCAATCATGTAGCCTCTAGAACATTCCCATTTTAAGGCTTATGACTAAGAATTAGCTGCGGGAAGGAGCTATTCACTCTCTCAATACAGTGTTACACTGATTCCCAAGTTATGTATTGAAACACTTCAGCTTTTTGCTTAAATGGGTAGTAACTTCAAAGATTGAAGGCAGCTTGTTTTCCCCACAACAAAATTAAATGCCCAGTCTATGATAAACAACACACAGGAATTAACATGACAATTTTTTGTTGGTAGTGGTGCCCTAGGCACGTTTAATAAACGTTGTAATTGTTATCATTTATTTCATATCAATAAAGAGATGTTTTGATTATTATTGTTGTTCATGTTTACTTATAATAATCTCCGTCCCTAGTACTTGTTAAGCACTAGTATAAAGGCTAAATGATCATGGGATGATCATGTTAGATTTATGGGTACTTGTTTGGAACAAGGTACTGGACATGACCCGCTCTATGAGATTTATGTCATGGTCTATGTCATACATATATCTCATATTAGTTATGTCATTTGAATCCTTAGACATGAAGTTATTATAGTCTTCCACTTGATGAACATTATGTTTGACATATTCAAACGCTACTTTTAACCGAGTAGTTATAAAGGGTATGATTGGCATAATCGGATTCACGTAGGGAAGAATAATAAGCTAAATGGATTTGTCCCTCCTCGGAGAGATGTCAAGCTTGGGCCTCTCGTAGGAATGATGTTGATGAAATGTTCGGCCGGACTCAAATGAATTGATTGGATCAATGTCATTTGGATTATCAACATATTCGGAATCGAGAAAGTATTGAACAAAACAAGTTGACTCTTTGACCATGACTTGTGTTCAATGATATCGTGGACAAAAGGATTATGACATATTCTAAAGGAATGCGAACTTGTATCTAGTAATACTATTTGGGTAGGTATGACGGTTTGCTAGAACCTAATCATATCTTATGGTTTCATGTTTGAACCCATTGCCAACTTAGTATAATCCTAGAGGGTCACACACAATAGAACGAATCTTTAAAAGGACTATATTGGAATTTTGGAAATTCTGGACATTCTGGGGAAGTGGGCGACCGCACAGCATGGACTGGGCAGCCGCACACTTAGCCCATTTTTGTACCAGTTTTGTTTCAGATAGTTGTGCGACCGCACAGAGGGTTTTGGGCGGCCGCACAGTACTGTCGGGTGGCAGGTTCCTAATTTGATTAGGAAACGAATTTTGGACGGATTTTGACACAAGTTTCCTATTTGGAATAGGTCATACTTGTGTATAAAAGACCAAATTCGGCCAGCACTCTAAGCTAATAATTTTGTGAGTCTCAAAGAGTTTGAGAAAGGGTTTATTTTGTTCTAAGGCATTCTTGGTTGAAGAACAAAATAATACACAAAATAAATTCCATATAGTTCTTTTGATTGTGAAAAGTGCTTCACAATTTGGTCTAGCAACCAAGATCAAGGAAGCTCCTTTGATATTCGTTCGAAGTGTGGATACCGCTAGAGGGTGAAAATCATCATCTTCAAAGTTCGTGTTCTAGCTTTGTGATCGTGATCAAGTCTTCAAATCTCCACCAAAGACCAAGAGAAAATTTGATATCCATCAAGGGTTAGTTTATTCCTTTATTCTTGTTATTGTATTTGATTTAATCATATGAACGGATCCATGGCTTTGGGTTTCAAAATTTTAAATGCTAAATTCCGCTGCGCATGTTTGATCGAAACCCAACATTTTTATTATCATGTTAAGATGGGTCTCACATTTAAGGGTCAGAACACAGAGTCAAGGAACTAGAAGAAGAACAAGTGATCACAAGAGACAATCGTGCTAGAATGAATGCAGTTTTTTTTTTTTTTTTTTTTTTTTTGTGAAAACTGTAATATACCATTATACAGATATGCAGACAGTTGTCCGCACAGTTGTGCAGTCAACTGGTAACACACAATCCGAGAGACTTCTTTAGATAAGAAAATCTCTCGAAATCCAACGCTTTAGTAAATATATCAGCAAATTGATCCGTTGTACTTACATGTTCCAAAGTAATGATTTTTTGTTCAACGAGATCTCTAATAAAATGATGTCTAATATCTATGTGCTTGGTTCGAGAGTGTTGTACTGGATTCTTGGCAATGTTCTGAGCACTTAGACTATCACAATATACCATCAAGGTTTCACTTTTAAGACCATAATCTTTTATCATTTGATTCATCCACAATAATTGGGTACAACAGCTACCAACTGCTATGTATTCAGATTCAGCAGTCGATAAAGAAACACAATTTTGTTTCTTACTAAACCAAGACACAAGATTATTCCCAAGGTAAAAACACCCACCCGTGGTGCTTTTTCTATCATCAGTGCTCCCAGCCCAGTCTGAATCACTAAACCCAACTAGATTCGTGTTTGTGTCCCTCGTATAGCTTAACCCCAGAGTTGTGGTACCACTCACATATCTAATTATACGCTTAACTGCAGTTAAGTGGGATACCTTGGGGTTAGCCTGATACCTAGCACAGAGGCAGACACTAAACATGATATCGGGGCGGCTCGCTGTAAGGTACAGCAAGCTACCTATCATACTCCGATAGAGAGTTTGATCAACACTCTCCCCATCCTCATCCTTAAACAATTTTTGAGAGGATCCCATGGGAGTTTTCAAATGAGATGAATTCTCGAGGCCGAACTTTTTGACCAAGTTTTTGGCATACTTTGATTGGGAGATTGACATTCCTTCATTAGTTTGAGTTATTTGTAGACCAAGAAAGAATTTCAATTCCCCAATCAAGCTCATTTCAAATGTGGATGTCATACTCTCAGTAAACATGTCAAGCATAGTTTTAGAAGTAGATCCGAAGACTATGTCATCCACATAAATCTGGGCTACGAGAATATCCCTTTTGTTTTTCAAAATAAATAAGGTTTTATCAACCTCTACCCTTTTAAAGCCAATTTGAATAAGGTGCTCTGTCAATCTTCCATACCAAGCACGTGGGGCTTGTTTCAGACCATAGAGCGCCTTTTTCAATTTAAACACATGACTTGGCTTGTGGGGATCCTCAAACCCCTTTGGTTGCTCAACAAACACTTCCTCATTTAAGAAACCATTTAGGAACGCACTCTTTACATCTATTTGATGTAGAGTGATTTTTAAATAGCATGAGATTGCTAATAGCAGTCTAATGGACTCAATGCGGGCTACCGAGGCAAAAGTCTCATCAAAGTCCACACCCTCTAATTGAGTGTAGCCCTGAGCCACTAGACGTGCTTTGTTCCTTATAATTTTGCCTTGTTCATCAGATTTATTCTTAAATATCCACTTGGTCCCAATAACATTGATGTTAGAGGGCCTAGGGACCAAGAACCAAACTTCATTTTTTTCAAATTGGATCAATTCCTCTTGCATGGCGTTGATCCAATTATCATCATTCAAGGCTTCAGACACATTTTTGGGCTCATAATCAGCCACAAAACAACAAGAGTTTACCTGATGATATGCGGAATTCATGCATATTAAGCCGGCCAATTCCCGGTAATTGATTCTCTTACCTCTTGTTTTTCTTTCTGCATTCACCCCCCCCCCCCCAATTACCTGGGAAGTTGGATGGTCTTCCTGAATCCTTGAAGATGGATCATTGCCGTTGCTCTCCTGATCTCTATCGATTTCAGAATCTGAACCAGAATTGACTGCTGTTTGACCATCTGATAGGTCAACTGACTGTTCATCATGTGTGTCAGTTGTTCTCACAGTTTGTGTTTCTGCAGATTCTTTGGCAGTCTGTGGTTCAGATTCATCATTAATCTGCTCGTGCTCCCAGGTGCAACCTGAAACATCATCCTCAGCAGTTTTGACATTAAGATCAGTAGCATCATCAAATATAACATTTATAGATTCCATAATTGTTTTGGTTTTCAAATTATAGACTCTATAGGCTCTACTATTCTTAGAATATCCAATGAAAATGGCTTTGTCACTTTTTGAATCAAACTTAGAAAGATACTCACGATCATTTAAGACGTAGCAAATACATCCAAAAACATGAAAATATTTTAGAGTGGATTTCTTTCCAAGTAAGAGTTCATAAGGAGTCATGGTACTTCCAATCCTTAGAAAGACACGATTCCCTATATGACAAGCAGTGTTAACTGCTTCTGCCCAAAAAATTTTAGACAGATTTTTAGCACTTAGCATGAATCTAGCCATTTCTTGTAATGTGCGATTTTTCCTTTCCGCTACTCCATTTTATTGAGGAGTTTTGGGGGCTGAGTACTCATGAGTAATCCCCTTTGAATCGCAAAATGATGAAAACACAGAATTCTCAAATTCAGTACCATGGTCAGATCTAACCCTAACAGCTTTTAGACCGTATAGATTTTTGACCTTTTTGTACAAAATTTTAAACTCTTCAATAGTGTTGGATTTTTCTCTTAGAAATATGACCCAAGTATAACGAGAGAAATCATCAACACACACAAAGCAATACTTCTTCCGGTTCACACTTTCCACTTCCATGGGACCCATAAGGTCAGTATGAATCAATTCAAGACACCTACTTGTCCCAAAATTTTGAACTCTCTTGTGACTTGACTTAGTTTGTTTTCCTTTTTGAAAAGGTCCACACATGCTTAGCTTTTTCAAAGCCAAGTTGGGTAAACCTTTTGCTGCCCCAAATTTGATTAACTCATTGATCTTTCTTTCACTGGCATGACCAAGTTTTTGGTGCCAGATTTCAGTCTCATTTATGTTTGTAGTGAGACATGACTCAACACTACCAATTTTATAACAGTTATCAGAAGACCGAATTCCAGACAGAACACACATATTTTGTTTATCAAAAACTTCACACTTGGTTTTGTCAAACTTCACAAACAAGTCATCGTCACATAACTGGCTTATACTAATTAAATTTGACTTAAGCCCATCAACATGCAACACATTGTATAAGTTGGGCAGTCCATCAACATTTAACATACCTATGCCGATTACCTGACCTTTGGCACCTCCACCAAAATTGACTTTTCCACCATTGAAGGCTTCATAATTTTTTAGATGCTCCAAGGTACCAGTCATGTGGCGAGAGCTGCCACTATCAAAGTACCACCCACTTTCCACACTGCTCTTAAATGAGGTGAAGACTACCTTGCATTGTAAGTGCTCCTTCCTAACCCACACAGATTTTCTGGGCTGCTACTGTTTGGACAAATGACTGGGCAGTTGACTGGCAGACTGTGCCCACAGTTGTCTGCTCAAGTGACAGCTGTTCTTGTCCACACCGAGTTCCTGTTTCAATTTATAACAAAATGGACGAATGTGTCCAGGAACAAAACAGTGGTGACACACGTATCTCCTCTTTCTATTTTTGGAATTTCTATGAGGAGACACGTGATTAGGGACAAAACTCTCATTGTTTTTTGATGTGCCCTCTCCTTCTTTAACAAACATTGGATATCTATAGCCTAATCCTGACTTTACTTCATTTCCCTTTTTCAAAATTTCATCTAACTTAGCCTTACCACTGTTAATCCTTGTAAGAGTATTAGTTTCCTTTTCCAGATCACTCTTATATTTTTCACACTCATTGTCTTTCTTGGTAAGCATGACTTCTAACCTAGCTATGGATTCCTTTTGAGCATCACTCTTACTCGACAATCTCTCATTTTCAGCTTTGAGTTTCAGATTTTCAGAAGAGAGTTTTTCATTTACCTTTTTGAATTCTTTGAGTTGTTCCATTCGCTTGGACCAATCTGCGAACAACTCAACGTAGTTCTCATGCAACTCTTCATAGGTGAGACAATCGTCTTCATCAAGTTTTGACTCTTCAGTCTCCCCTGCAGATGTAGAATTCAAGCAGGTATACACATTAGCATCACTTGAGTTGACAGTTGTCATGACAGTTGACTGTTCATCGTCACTGTCAGATTCACTGTCAGACTCACTGTCACTCACAGTAAGAGTACAACCGGTTCTTTCAAGATTTTCAACTGAAGATGAAGGAGATGGTAATTTTGAAAAAGATGTTTCATACACAGTTAAAATCCCTCCGAGTTCCATAAAACTCATAGATTCAAGATCATAGGATTCTTCGAACACAGTAGTAACAACATTGAACCTACTCGGAAGAGATCTTAACAATTTGTTTACAAGTCTAGTATCAGAGGATGACTCTCCTAACACATGTAACTCATTCACAATGTTGATTAACTTTTCAGAAAAACACTTAATTGTTTCACCCTCCTTCATTTTCAGATTTTCAAAAACGATGGTTAAAACTAAAAACCTTCTTTGTTCATAGTCAGCCGTGTTGTCAGTTGACATGTCAGCCTCACTATCAGTTTTACTATCAGAAAGGGATGATTGTGATTAACGATAACATGACAGATTAGCAGTCTCATTGTCATCATCGGAATCACTCAAGGTAGCATATAGACTCATCCCTCTCTTTTTGAGTGTGTTAGCACACTCATTAGCATAGTGGCCGTATCCTTGACACGCCCTACACTGAACTGAATCAATCGGTTTTTTGTTTTCAGAAAACGGTTTTTTCACATTTACACTCGCTTCCTTTTTGAATGGTTCAGCCTTGGTGGATGGTGAGAAGCCTTTATTGGGAAATCTTTGTTGTCGTTTCTTATTTAAAACGTTTTTGAATTTCTGGGTTATTAAGGCACATTCATCTTCCTCCAAGGTTGACTCATCCAACTCTTTAGACAATTCCACAAGATCTTTGGACACAGTTAGAGCGCTAGCAAGAGCAATTGAATTTGCTTTGCTAGTCTTTTGCACTTCAAGGTTCAATTCAAACGTAGTAAGAATACTAAGAACCTTTTCAAGACTCACAGTCCGAGTATCACAAGTTTCTTCGATGACAGAGACTTTTATGTTAAATTTTTCTGGGAGAGTCCTCAAAACTTTACTGTAACATCCCAAATTTTCAGAGTATTATAACATCCTTTAAATAAAATAAATCCGTCCCCAAAATAAAGGAATAACGGTCATAAACTACACTTCAAATCTCAACGGCTAGTATCTCTAACCACAATTCAAAATAAATAACGGAAGCGTAATAATTGTCTTTCAAAACTAACGGATAGTAAACACCGTCCACTTAAACTCTAATCACCAAAGAACCTTCAGTGCTCCTTAATGACGTCCTTCTCCTTCCTTAGAGCCCTTCTCCTACTTATTACCCGGAGAACAATAATTATGGAAGGGATGAGCGGACAATGCCCAGTAAGTTCATACGGGATCTCTCCGGGTTCTAAGGAGAGATGACCGGAAAAATACGAAACAACAATAATATTTTCAAAGATAAGCTTTCTTATAATATCGAGTTAACCGTTAAGTTCAAGACAGTTAACAATTAAACTTTTCAATACGAAATGTGGCATTTACTTTCAAATCCGTCAATTCCAAGATAACGTCACCATTTCAGGTGCAATGCCTGATCATGGCATTTAAGTAAGATTTATCATGATAATTAACTACTTCAATAAGCAGTATAAAATCTAGTCCTTTTTCATTTCAACTACCTACTTAGTCCTTTTTCATATCAGACTAAGCGAACGTCTATACCAAATTAAGATATAGCAAAGTTTCAACACGTATATACCAAATTAAGATATAGCAAGTTTCAACACGTCTATACCAAATTAAGATATAGCAAAGTTTCAACTTAGTGTCCAAGGTACAAGAACACCATACAATTTCAAAGTTACTTTCGATACCCATTGATTTAAGATACGTCAAAGGGTGAGAGCATTTAAAAGGCGTTCACAACTTTTAAGAATGCAAAACGTTACCGCCACATGGTAACAACTCATGAAAGAATATAAAGGAATCCTACATTAAAGGATTGAGACATTCAAGAACTAAGGAACGTAATCCCTTACCTTAGCTCGCGTTATTTTCCTTTGCAAGGTCACGTGCACAATCTACAAACACGCAATAAGACTTTCTTAGGAACATGAATTACTTAAATTCCCGTCCCCATTATACTTTATTTTATCTTGTTAACCTTATGAGTCATTCTCTTTAACTCCTTTAGGTTACTATCAAATCTAGGGTTTGTACTATCCATAAGATTTGTACCCCAATGTACCCTTTTAGGTTTACCAAAGTACCCCTAGGATTTTATCACTCCCATCTAGAGTTTTACTATTTTCATTTCCTTATTCTAAATTCAATCATGCAATTTACACACACTAAACACACCTTCCCAGCACACACAAAACACACACACTAGAAACACCTTCACAACACACACAAAACACACGCACACACCTACTGTTAACACACACACACACACAAACACACCCACTGTCCATGCACACACACACAACAATACCCGCACACACATACACACACACACTAATCCTTAACTCATCAAAATCACTTTTAAATCTCACTTTCATAAACCCTATTTCATCTTTTAGGGTTAGGGTTCTAATTCAAAATCCCCAATCACAAGATCAAAAGAATACAAAGGATTCAACCTTAGGGAGTGGGATTTTACCTTGATCGAACTCCCTTCTCTTTTCTTCTTCCTTCTATTTCTTCTTTCTCTCTCTCTCGCGTCTCCGCTCTCTCTTTCTCGGCTGCCCACTCTCCTTCTGCTCTCCCGTCTTTCTTTTTTTCTTTCTTTGCGGTAGATAGTAATTAGGCTAGGGTAATTGAGAGAGTATATATATTTTAGGGTTTCTAATTTCCCTAATTAAAAAGGATTTCAAAATCCTAATGGGTTTTAACTTCACTTGGGCCCGGGTTAAGTCCAACACAATTCTTAATTACATGAGCCCAAAACGATTTAAGAGAGTTTTTTTTTTTTAAAAAAAAAAAAAACTAATCCCTCTAAAACCGGGTATTACATTTACTAACTAATCTTGCATTGGAGATGGATTCTCCTAGTGCAAAATATTCATTAGAAATGTCCATTAGTTTAGTAGAGTAACTCTGAATAGTTTCATCTTCTCCCATCCTCAGGTTTTCAAACTCAGTCATTAATCTTCTTAATTTAGTTTGTTTGACACTGTCGGATCCTTCACAATGAAGTTGCAAAATGTCCCAAGCATTTTTGGCAACTGTATGGTTAGAGAATAACCGATACAGATTGTGATCCACATGATCAGAAATAGCAGCCATTGCCTTTGCATTGAAATTTGCAAGGGCAATTTCTTCAGCATTCCAATCTTGCTCGGGTTTTGGAACAAAAATCTTTTCTTTCTTTTCTTCATCAGACACAGACGCTTTACCTTTTGGATCAACCCATTCCATAGTAGGGGATGAATATCCCACTACAATGCTGACCCATGCCCGATGATCAATGTTCTTGATGTACATGATCATCTTAGCCTTCCAAATGGTATAATTTGAACCATCCAGAGTAGGCGACTTATTACGAGTATGAGAACAGTCCATACTGGCCATAACAGATCGATCTCAGTGTGTCGAGATTAGGCTCTGGTGCCAATTGTATGAAATAAGGCGGCTAGGACTGTTCTTGGAACTGACCAACTGTGTGTTCAATCGTGCTCACAGTTGTCCAGACAGTTGTCTTAACAGTTATCAGATTTGCAGCGGAAATAACGAAACAAGAACAATTAAAACTTCAGCAAGAAATCTTGCTGAAAACTTTCATATGTTAAAAGCAACTTGCAGAGTACAAGTCGAATGAAAGAAAAAACAAAACGTAACCAAAAGAACAAACCGATCTAAACACTCTAGAACGCACTAAAACATTCAACAACTTAGAGTTCTTTTTCAAGAACTACAAAGAACAATTAGACTCCCTGAAGAAACTCTTTTCTCTGAATATTTTGCTGAGAATCCGTGACTGACAATGAAGGAGTCGGCTTGTATTTGTACAAGACTTGGCCGCTCCTTACACTCCAAGAAATCCTTCTTTCCATATGAGAGTCTTCCTAAAATAAAACACCTAAAATATATCTACTTACCAAAGATAAGTATTAGTATGTTAGTCAAATAAATAAAACTAAGATTTAACTACGTATTTACATATATTTTCTACATAATCAGAATCACAAAGATACTCTAAGAAAAAGACGAGTATACCCATACTCTTCAAATTATTTTCCAAACCATTTTCCTTTTAGCAATTTTGCTTATTCAAGCAAAAACCCTGCTTATAGTTGCTGATCAGAGCATGGTTCCGGCCGGAGGTAATCAGAAGATTTTCGGCATATGTTAAGTGATCAACGGCTGGTTCTCGTGCTGATCGGAATAGCCATTTCATCGGTGGCTTTCGACGTGATTCCTACGACCGCGAACACATTTTCCGATTGAACAGATCTGTGAGTCAATTTTGGCGGCGAGCTTCTTCTTCCTTCCTACTCTTATTTATTTCACTGTTAGTACTTTTTATGGTCAACGGAAATGAAATTTGACCAACCATTGGTGTCGATCTAATTATTATAGTGAAATTCTAAAATTTGTATTTGGTAAATCATTAAGTGATTTATTAATAACAATTTTTAGAATTTTATTATGACCATTAAATTGACACTAATGTTTGGTCAAAGTTTATTTTTGTATTTTTGTTGATCATAAAAAGTCAAAATGAGAATATCTTTTTGGGACATGGAGAGTATTTTTTATTGATGCAGGCATACTAACGAATTTCTTCTTCTTCCTACTCTATTTATTTCACTTTTATTTATTCATCAATTATATTATCTTTTATTCTTAATTGATACTGCCTCCGTCCCGGAATAAGAATTCTACCTCCAATTTGCACGGAGATTAAAAAATGGTGGAAGTAAAGTAAGTGTTGTGAGTGTAAAAGTAAAGTATGAGAGATAATGAGTAGGACGGAATAGTAAGTTGATTGGTGTTGTGAGTATAAAAAGTAAAGTAGGAGAGAGAATTAGTGAGATGAATAATAAAGGTTATTTGTCATTTTAGGAAAGAGACTCTTACTCTTGGACGTACAAAATAGAAAGTAGGATTCTTACTCTTGGGTCGGAGGGAGTACTACATCCATCCCAAAATGAAATAAAACTTGCTCTTAATCAAGAGCAAGTTTGAAATTGTTTTAGACGTACATTTTGGGATGGAGGTACTAGTTTGAATTTGAATATGTGTTGCCCAATTTACTACTAATTCACATTGCATATACCGTTTGCATGTTTGATTTGTTGATTATTTCTGACTTTATTTGTTATTGAAAGTTTTTCACAGGAAAATTTCAAATAAAATCATAGCTCCTAGGATCGTGGAACCTTAATCACCCAAACAATTTCATTTGCGTTACACAATACAATCATTTTTTGTTGTTGCAATTCATTCATGGTTACTTCCATTAGCATTCTTATTCTTATGCAGTTAACTCAGGCGTGTAGGGAAGACCAGTCTGCTGCAGCCATGTCCCAACATTCTTCTTATAATCCGCATCCAGCAACCTGTTAGCCGTATAAGTAAGCGCCTCGATTCTTCCAATAACACGCACATTCGGCCACTTAACTCTCCCCGCCGTATTTGCTCCGGGCCCACGATTCGCATACTCAAGATAAGTAGCCGTTTGCTTATGTTGAACTGCCTCATTCCACTCTATATACCCTTCCGGTCGAATAAGGTCCCCTATCTCGGACTCCATAATCACCGTCTTACAGAAAGGCTTCCAAGGCCGTCCCAAATAAGTCGCAACTTGTAGTCGTGTGGGGAACAAATCAACGTCAGGTTTGATTCTGACGTTCTGGAGGACCAGTGCGGATGCTTCGTGTTGGTACATAGTACCGTCGGCTGTTACCATGTTTGATTGGGTGGGCCCGGGTTTTCTGACGAAGATGTCGCTGTCTTGGATCAAACAGACTCCGCTCCCGAATATGAAATCTATTGTTCCGTAAATGGCGCAGTTTTTGTAGAACTGTCTATTGCCGTGGTAGTAAAGGGTGTCTTGGTAACCTTCGATGCTGCAGTCGAATACGGCGGAATGATCGCCTGTTATGCGGAGCGCTACAGCTTGGTGTCCCTCGCTTCCGGCCGTGTTTCTGACTGTCATTGACTTGGCCAAGAATCCCATTCCTAGAGAAGCTGTGAATGGAAATGTTCTTTCTCAGTTATTTGAATGACAATCCGTTTGACTTTTCAAACAGTTTCAAGTTACATTATAAGTTTTGGAAATTCAGTTATTTTGAAGCCTTTCAATTTATTTTGGGGCAAACTAAGAGGGAAAATGAGACTATTATTTTTGGGGTGGGGGAGTAAATGACTTGTACTTACAGAATGTGGAAGTGGGGGAAGCGCCGGATTTCATCTGCACTTCGTTTTTGTTTCCGGTAATGATCGTCTTACCACGTCCGTCCCCGTACATAAAAACATTCTTCATATACTTCTCAACCATGACGATTTCATCATAAACTCCGGCTTTGACATAGACGACGAATCTTCCTTGGATTTTCTTGTTGTTTTGGGGGTATGTGGCGAGGGCTTCTTTAATGGTCTTGAATTGGCCGCTCCCGTCTTTCGCAACCACCGCGTTTGGTGGTGGTCCCGCCGGAGCCGCCAGAAGCTTCCGGTCACTGGGGTGGAGCCAATTGGGATATCCGTCATCATCAACTTCAATCTCTCCGAGAAGCTTTCTAGACTTTGAAACTCCCAAAGTCTCCGTCAAGTCATCAAGATTGATTTGAACATTGAGCGACTTCAATATATCTCCAAACCCGTAAATTATATCCACTGCTGCTCTAGTGAGCTCGGTCGAGTTTCGCAAAGCATTAGCCACAGCTTTCCTCTGCTCCTCATCATGAATATTATCGAGGCACGTTTCTTGATAAACATCAATCATGGTAAGCCACACTCGAAGATCGTAAGCGTGCTTTCCCATGTTCTCGAGACTCACTTCATCAACAGTCTTCATAATGAGCTCCTCAAGATCTTCCAACGCGTACTTCAAGTTGTCCTCGCATTCCTTATAGATTATCTCGTCCGCTTCCGTTTTCGCCTTTGACTGGTCAACTGCTTTCTTGACCGATAAAGTATCTTCCAACCCCTCCTTCAAAGCATCCACAGTTGATTGAATGATCACCCGAACGTAGTCCTTAATGGTTGCAGTCTCGTTCTGGGCAATGGTGCCCAAGGCGTTATTGCAAGCCTCTTTGTACTGAGTCGACTCGCAAATGCTCGTGACAGCCTTGTTGGACGAGTTCACTTCGCCATTATCGCGTCTGGTTATTACGATCGTGCCAATCACTGCGCCCACAACAAGGAACACGGCCACCATGGAAACCACCACCTTCTTCCCCACCGCCATTTCTTTTTCTCGCTATCAAACTCTTTTTTTTTTACAATGACTTTATTCGCTTGTTTTGTTCTCTGTTGTTGTTATATATGTACAACGGAGAGAACGAAACAACACACAAAACCTTAGGAGAAGTACCCCTCTCCTTTCGACGTCGGGAGGGGTGGATCGAGTCGAATATGAGAATGATAGTGAGGAATTCATTGGAATTCTGATACCTATATATCAGAGGGAGCCTAGAAGCAAATTAGGGATGGAAGGGTTATGGTTGTCCTGAAAAAACAGCCATTTTCTGGTTGAAATGAATGGATTGCCTAAATTTTCTCAGCTATATTTGTTCTATGCTGGCCTTTCTCTCTTGATATTTAACCAGTCATTTTGCTTCTTTCATTGAGTCTCAGTTGAAGAATATGAGAAGATTTGATTGTTTAGTGGTGAGAAATTAAATAGCAAAAAATGAGTTACAACAGATTATGCTGCCTACAATTTTTGAGCAATTTTTGGGTTAGTGTCAACAATAGATGGAGGACCAACAAAATAATACTTTGTAGTGATCAATTATGCAATTAAATTGTTCAATAATACATCCGTCTCACTTTAATTTACGAAAATGAGGTTGGGCACAAAAACTAAAGAAAATGTTGAAAATGTGATGTGTTGTGACTGTGAGTATAGATAATTGGGTAGGAGAAAGTGAGGTAGAAAATAGTTGGTGGGTAGTTGTTGTGAGTATGAAAAATGGGTCTCATTATTTAAAATTTGTAAATTGAAGTGAAACAGCTGAATAACAATTTTTGTAGATTAAAGTGAGACGGAAGAATTATCTAGTTTGTATTTGTAAGTGATCTTGTGCCCATATTTACATGCTCAGGATTCATTGGCAATTTTTTTGGGAAATTTTTGGACTGAATACTGACCTTGTTATTGCAATATAACTATTTTAAGTTAGGAGTCTAGAACATACATAAATAAAGTAATTTAGGGGGCAAAAATACTCCGTTCAACTTGAAATAGGATTATTGGTTTCGACACGGAAATTGAAAAATATTACTATTTTATTGGAAAAGTGGTTTAAGGAGTAAGTGTTGTGAGTATGGAGGAGGGAGAGAGTGGTTAAGGAATATTAAATGAAAAGTTGTTGTAAGTATGACCAGTGAGTCTCATTAATAAAGAAGTAATAAAAACTTTCTAAATTAGGATGTCCTATTTCGAGTGAGACACTCAAAATGAAAATTTGTCCTATTTCAGTTGGGATGGATTTCAGTTGGGATGGAGGGAGTAGTTTATAAAATTTTGACTACAAACACTTGACAGTTATTGAATGGATGCTTAATTATTAACGATAATCTTAGCACAAAAATAGTCTAATGTCCACAGAGAGGTGCCAATTTGAGGCGACAATTGTTAATTCTGTCATTTTACTTCTTGACGTGCAAAAAATCACTCAAAATATATTTGACAGAATTTGTTAGATAAAGAATTGAAATGTATGTGCCTTGCACATGATGTATAATTTGATTGGAATGACATTTTCCATAATTAATAGGGATTTTTACCAATAAGTCCCTTGGGGAAGATGATATTTGCCATTAAAACCACAACATTTCATAATCTACCTTAGGGTCCTTCAATTTTACCAATAAATTTCTCACCCTTTTTAAATGGCAAAAATACCCCAAGCCCAAATAAAATCCTATTACACCTTTAACCGCCTACTAGACCTTTGACTTTGACTGAGGTCCGCCACCTACCGCCGCCACCAGCCGCCGGACCTCCACCCACTGTCGCCGCCGCCGTCAACCGTCACCTGCTGCCGCGCCGCCAGACCTCCACCCGCCGCCGTCAGCCGCCACCTGCTGCCGCCTTACCTCACCCACTGCCGCCACAACCATCTGCAACCTCAAGTATTATAAATAAAAATGATTTGCTCTTGGGAGGGTTTGAACCCAAAACCTCTTGGTCTTGACCAAGACTCCTAACCACTATACCAAGCTTCTCACTTGTTCCATTGGTAGACTATTATATATTTAACACTACAACCTCACATTTTTTTTTTTAATTGAGAAATGAATATCTCATTTATTATTATATTAAAAACTGAGAAATGAATGTACCAGTTCTTGTACTCAAATTCATATGTGAATAATTGAGAAATGAATGTACCAGTTCTTGTACTCAAATTCATATGTGAATAATTGAGAAATGAATGTACCAGTTCTTCTACTCAAATTCATTTGAATAACTGAGAAATGAATGTACCAGTTCTTGTACTCAAATTTATATGTGAATAACTGAGAAATGAATGTCTCATTTATTATATAATTAAACCGATAAATTGAGTCATCAATTGGAAAAAATGAGAGATAATTTTATCAGTTTTTATTCATTTATGAATAACTGTTAAATGAATGTCTCAGTTATTATATTCAAATTCATGTGTGAACAACAGTGAAATGCATGTCTCAGTTATTATAATGACTGAAATCATACAACTGTGAAATCATATAATTGTGAATTATACAACTGTGAAATCAATTGAGAAATAATTTTATAAGTGATAAATGAAAAATGACACAAGTGTGTAAAACTGAGTAATCATTCAAATGTGAAATTAATTGAGAAATGAAAATGATTTGTCAATTATTTACAAGTGAAAAATAAAGTTTTTATTTTTAAAGTTTGAATCATAACTTGAATATACTTGTTTGATTCGTTTCAACGATATAAATAATTTGGTGGTGTCAAATTATTTTTTCAACTTCTAGATTGCAAGATATATCGTTTTGAAATTTTAATGAGAAAAAGTAAGAGAGAGAGAGAGAGAGAGAGGAGAGGAGAGGAGTGGAGAGAGAGAGAGAGAGAGAGGAGCATTTTTTTTTATTTTATTTTTTAAAGAAAGAGAGGAGCAGTATTGTTGGCGTGCATGTCTTTTGGGTGATGATGGGTATTTTTGGTCCAGCAACAATACCAGGGACTTATTGAGGGGTTTTGTAAATATCAGTCCTTATTGGTAATATTTATTTGGCTGAGGGATGTTTTGGTCAAAGCCTCTAATTAATAAGGTTTGACACACTTATTATTTGAGACTAGTATCGACTTGTGGCAAGGCACAAGCTACTTTTAGTAGTGGAGGAGGGTAGTAGGTAACTTTTGAAAAATCATGGTTGTACGATATTTATTTGGATTATTTTGAATCGCAATTGACCCGGTGGCAAGGCATGAGCCACTTTTAATCCAACAAGCGCACGCTCGATTCATTTTGGACATTTTTGGGACTTACTAAAAAATAAGAGAAGAGAAGAGAGAGGGTCAAGGGAAACTTATAAAAGTTTGAAGACTTATATCGTATTTTTGGTTTGGATCAATCTGAACTACTCTTTGTGTTTCGTCTTTCGACCTCTATCTCTATTACATCGCTATTTCTATTATAATAGAGATGGAGAAAGTATCAATATGTATTTTGAGTAAGAAAATCTTTTTGTCTTTTATAACTATTGAGAGCTTGTTCAATTCCAACAATTTTTCTAAATGTATTTTTTATGACTGATTAAATGTTTTTCATCTAAAGTTTGCCTAGCATTTGAGACCAACAAAGAGAATGAAAAAGAAAAGAAAACGAGTCATGCTTATCTTTATAATGAGTACGTTTTGGGGGAAACTAGTTCCTCCATAAGTTATAAAAAGTTCTTTTTTTAACTCTTAAACCATAAACCTTAAATCCTAAATCTTAAATCTTAAACCTTAAACCTTAAACCCTAAACACTAAACCTTAAACCCAATAAAACAACCTTAAACCCTAAACCTTAAACCCTATAAAACAACCTTAAACCCTATAAAACAACCTTAAATCATATACCTCTTAAACCCTATAAAACAACCTTAAACCCTAAACATTAGGCCCTATCAAAACATGACTTTTTATAACTTATGGAGGAACTAGTTTCCCTAAAAATTTTACCTTTATAATTTGTTGACCCCTCCTCCTTAAGAAAAAAACGCCTATTTTTAAATTTAATATCTCATAATAAATATTACGTTTCTATTAATATATCTCAAAATAAATATTGTAGATTTTAAATACAAAATTAATAATAATACAAAACAGATGCATAAAAATAAAGTACTTTTAAGAAAATGTAGTCAATTTAAAAGTCATAAAATATTGTTCTTGGTTGACAAGAAAAGGTATACTTGCTTATCACGCAATGATTTTATTACTTCCTCATTACTTAACATTGTCTATTCTTTCAAAGAAATTTTTAAAAATATTTACTCTCGTAAAATTTATTTTGAAGCATAAATATTTTGAAGCCATTATTAACTAACTTTCGTCCCACCTCAGTGTCCACACTTTAATTTTTTTTATCAACTCAGTTGAACTTTGACCATAATTTAATGAAAATTTAGATATTTTTATACACTTCTGTAAAATGTTGTTGATAATATTTCTAAAGGTAAAACAATAAAAAGTTTTAGAACTGCATAAAAACATCTTGATTTTCATAATATTATAGTCAAAGTTCGATTGAGTTGACCAAATAAACAATAACTTTGCACATTAAGCTCAGACAGAGGCAATATCTAACTTGGCTTGTAATACTTAATAGATGTGCTGTTCCTGAAAAAAAAAATACTTAAAATACATGTGTCTTTATAAAAAATGTATACTCTATCTATCTGTCCAAAAATAATGTCGCAATTAACTTGTCAATGTTTAAAAATGTGCTCTTATCTGTATAATGCATAGTAATAAAATTATATTAAAAATAATTTTTAATTTAGAATCAGCTCATTTATTTTATAATACTCTTAGATCAAAATAAAAAGTGTGATTTATTTTGAGAATGAGGAATATTTATATAACTATATAAAGGAGTATGAAAATTAGCAAGATTTGTAATACTCAAAAAAAAAAAAAACACAAATATCATCGCATTCAAAGTTTCCCTACTTCCCCAAACGCTCTCTCTCTCTCTCTGCGCTTTCTCTCTCTAACCTACCTACAGGCGTCTTGAAAGCTAGCGTCGGCGGCCCTACCTCCGTTTGCAACAAACAATCCGGTAAACCCTAATTTCACTTTCCTACGATTCTAGAGTTGTTAGCTTATTTTAAAGAACTTCTGATTTTTTTGTTCGATTTACTAATCAGTAGTGTCTTTTCTTTTCTTGATTACTAGGGTTTAAGTTAATTCTTCCGTCATTGAAATTTATCGTTGTAAGCTCAGATGGATAAGGTCATTATCATTCTAGGGTTGTGTGTTTCTTGAATAACATGAAGTTTGAAATCTTAGGGTTTTGTAAGTATTTGAATGGGTGAATTTGAATGGCCTGCGGTTTGGTAATCATATTTAGCAGCAATCGGAGAATATTGGGTTTACTTGTTTGTTCTAGATTGGAAATTGAAAGTTTAGTTTGATTTATGACTAGTGTGTGTTTAACTTTTCTCTGTGTATTTATATGGAGTACAGTATGGCGTTAGTTTAATTTTTCCGTAGATTTGTAACTCAATCTTCATCTGTTCTGCCACCATCTACCTATGTTGAGTGGAAATCGGTAAAATGAAGCAATTATTATTCAGGTACTGCTGATTACTCTATGATTTGTGCAAGAGCGCTTCGTAAATACTTGGCATGGGGCACAGCATAGTTGAAACACGAAGACTTCCTGTAGTTATCATTCATATAATAGCTAAATAGATACATAAAATGTACATTGATGCTATAGCTCTTATCTTGATTTTAGATGAATAATCCAAATTTTGTATGAATTTGGTAGATTGGTCGGCCTTCTAACAAAAATTTAGTGATTATTTTGCTCTTTCTAATATATTCATATTTACATTACTTTACTAAAAAGATCATTTGAATATCTACTGATAGTGTGAATAATATTAATATGTAATTTTGATGGGCTTGTTCAACACTGAGCAGTTTCATGCTAGGATGTGCAAGGTTTTTGTTGCCTCTTGTTGGCCTATTATGTTGACCATTGTGAGTTTGTTACTTACTAGTTTGTTGTAGCCCCTCCTTCTTCAGGTGAAACCCTTGGTTGAAAGGTTGCCTGCGATGTAGATTTCCACAGATTATGTCCTAAAAAAAACTCAGAACTCTTTGGTTAACAATATAAATTGAATGGACATAATTTTTTTGGCTTGGATAAAAAGAAAATTACTTGTTACTTTTCAAAACTTTGGCACTGAAACTGAATCCTTCTCTCCAACTGAATTGAGTAATATGAGCAGGATTTCTGAAGTGTTTGTCAAGTAAATTTGGTGCTTTGCAATTGCTTTATTCCAGTATGATGAGCTAGATCAGAGTAATTTATCTCCATGTGCTGAAATATTTTTGGATTTGCCCTATTTTTTCTGTTCCTCATTAGCTCATTCTCAAATGTCTGGTACTGGGTTTTGGGGGAAAAAGATCTCGTCATGATTTGACATTTGATGTGGATTTGGTTCTTTTTGACATGACATATTTTTTTTCAATAGAAGCATTAGATCACACAAGAACAGGCAAGATGGCTCGAAAAGGTTTGATGGAGCAGGATTTGAGCAAGCTGGATGTAACACAGCTACATCCGCTCTCTCCTGAAGTTATATCTCGACAGGCAACCATCAACATTGGTAATTTTCTAAGAGTTTATTTCACATTTGGCCTTGTATTGAATGACTTGTTCTCCGTCTTTTCTTACCCTTTCTTCTCATATATGCAAGCTTCTTTTCTTGTATATAAAAAAGTAAATCTCATTATTGAAAATCTTAGATCAGCACATTTAAGTCTTTCAGGTTTAGAAATTTTAGTTTTGATATTAAAGCAGTTTCTGAGAACAAGATTGGGTTTTCCTTTTCAGGCACAATCGGCCACGTGGCCCATGGGAAGTCAACTGTTGTGAAAGCGATATCTGGTGTCCAGGTGATTCCTCAATAGTTGATATTCAAAAAGATATTAGTGTCAACTAGTTCGAAATGAAAATGAAACAAACCAAAGATAAATGCCAGAAGAGCTGGTGTTTCAGGAATTTGAAATAAAGATAGTGATGTTGGTGATATTTTGATAAAAATCATAACCAAGCGCTAATGAGGTCAAGTAGTAATATGAGATTGCAGTGTTAAGCAGTCCATTATACAATGTTACGGCGGCATTACTGATTTGTATTCCTTGCGCAGACTGTTCGTTTTAAAAATGAGCTTGAACGCAACATTACTATCAAGCTTGGTTATGCCAATGCCAAGATATATAAGTGTGAAGATGAACGGTGCCCTCGGCCCATGTGTTACAAGTATGATCATGACTAATACGTTCATTATTGCATCTTTCAATTGTTATCTCGTAACACTGTGCATAAATATATCGCCTTGCAATCTTTTGTAGGGCATATGGAAGTGGAAAAGAAGATGCTCCTCTTTGTGATGTGCCAGGGTTTGAAAACAGCAGGATGAAATTGCTGAGACACGTATCTTTTGTCGATTGCCCAGTAAGTTATTCGTGGGGCTTTAAGAATTGATCCTTTAAAACTGGTTGAGGTGGTTATTCATGGGATTATATTCATCGTTCTTATAGACTATTCTAAACTCATTTACGATATGATATTTTAATGTAGAAGTTAAGACATAATTTTATAATGTTCAGATGCATTCTTGTATGAGGGCTTGATGATCTATGATGTTTATCATCTTTAGCCGCTAGGGTCTTTTCGAATCCATAGACAATCGCAATCCTTGTCTTGCTGGTATCTGGGGTAATTTATATACTTTTCGAGTATGAACTGGAGTTTTTAAAAATAAATTCTGTACCCGTAATTCTTCATCTGCTGGAGAAATAATGATTAGCTTTATGAGTCTAAGTTTCTCTGTTTTTCTTGCTTGCGATCTAGGAATTTATGTAGGACTTCCTTTTGAACTTAGTAGGAGCTCAGATAGCTTGGATTCTTATTCAGCCTTAGTGCTAGCATTGCCTTGATTTTGTAGCATTGGCTTGATTTTGTTGGAGCGCCTAGAAAATTTACTTGCTTGAAAGTTTCCCTTTCCTGATGAAAGAGAGTACATCTGGTAGTACTTCTTGCTGGGATCGGTCTGAAACTTCAAGCATGTAAAAGACCGGAACTGCTCAATTACTGACTGAAATGTAGGAGAGAGTGAGGATGACTTTTTCCAATGCTTCTGCAGCATTCGACTTAATTTGAACAAAAAGTAGAGAAAGTGATTAAGTAAACCTAAATAGATTTCAGGCTAATGAATTAGCTTTTGTGGTTTCTATCACCTCATCTTCATTGATGCTACTTTGTAATTTAGAAATGAACTTGTGTTTCTAGTTCATGCTGCCTTCCTCCCCCCTCTAATTTTAGCCTCTAGTGGGAGGTTGTCTGTGTGCGCTACTGCTTGTCTGTTATATACAGTACAGCAGTTAGCATTTTATTTCCGTAGGGTAATTTATGATGCGATAATTCGACAGAGGATTATTTCATGAAGGATCAGATGATTCTTCCTCCTTTGCTATGGGAACTCCTGAAATAGTGTCATTTTAAATTTGAAACTAGGTTATATTCTAAAGTTGTAAAATCATCCCAAATTATAGACCATCGGTGATAATGTTTTGCTGCTTATGTAAATGTAGTATTTCACGTGTTTCTCCAAAATCTTTGTCAGGGTGGATGTAAAATTGTGGTGCATGTGTTTTTGGTCATAGCTACTTGATTAGGAAACATATTGGAACTAGAGCATAAACCTGACTAAAGATCTGACTCGCCCTCTGGAAAAGAAATATAATCATACAATCCATTCACATTTCTTGCATTTGTTTCCCTCTCTTAGGGTCACGATATTCTCATGGCTACCATGCTTAATGGAGCTGCAATCATGGATGGAGCATTGCTTCTCATAGCTGCCAATGAGAGTTGCCCTCAACCTCAGACTTCAGAGCACTTGGCTGCTGTTGAAATCATGCGCCTGCAGCATATCATTATTCTACAGAATAAGGTTGATTTAATTCAGGAGAACGTAGCCATCAACCAACACGAAGCAATCCGACAATTTATCCAGGTTAGTTTCCACTTTCCAATCTACAGGCCATTTTTCATTGTCGATATTTGCTGGAAACTCATCAATGCTTAACCATATATCACATCCATATCAGGGAACTGTTGCCGATGGTGCACCAGTAATTCCAGTTTCTGCCCAGCTGAAGTATAACATAGATGTTGTGTGTGAATATATTGTCAAAAGGATCCCCATCCCAGAGAGGAACTTCACTTCTCCACCAAATATGATTGTAATCCGGTCTTTTGATGTCAATAAGCCTGGATTCGAAGTTGATGATATTCGCGGTGGTGTTGCTGGTGGAAGTATCCTCAAGGTTTGTTCCTCTACCGATCTTCTCAAACATAAACTTAAGATACATTTTTCTGTCTGTAATCCAATTAATTATTATGATCACCCGAGTTCTGGTTTTACTACAATCTCTTCATTTCTCTTTCCTTCTCAATATTACTTGAAATAGTAGGAGAAAGATGTTTTGTGCTTTAAATTTTGGTGATAATTAGGGGTTTTGCTTGCAAGTGACACATGGAAATTTGTTGGGCTCCCTTTTTTTTTTTCCCATTGAATATATTCATCTTTGGGTTGGAAATTATCTCCCGTCTGTTTGCTGTTGGGTCTGGAGTAACATACTCACAATCGAATTCCTTATATTGTGTCATAAATAAGGACAAATGTTTCAAGACCTTTATTTATGAGCTACTTTACTATATTGCAAATTATGTACCGTTTGCCGAATTTCTGCATTGCAAATATATCATCATTGCACTGGAAACACTCCCCAGTGTGTTGGTGCTGGTTCTGAAGCAACATTTTCCTAATTAAAATACATAACAAGTGTTACAAGGACAATTATGTCAAGATATTTATTTATGTGTTATTATTAGATTGTACTGTGTATGTGTTTTGGTGGTGGGGGAAGTGAATATGTATGATGGTGTTGATAATGAGAATGTTATCCGTACAGGGTGTTTTGAGGGTAAACCAAAACATTGAGGTTCGTCCAGGGATTGTTGTCAAAGATGAGAATGGCAACATCAAATGCACTCCCATCTACTCTAGAATAGTTTCGTTATATGCTGAGCAAAACGAGCTACAATTTGCTGTGCCTGGAGGTCTCATTGGAGTTGGCACAACCATGGATCCTACCTTGACACGTGCTGATCGATTGGTGGGACAGGTTCTTGGAGAGGTTGGATCACTCCCTGAAGTTTATGTTGAGTTAGAGGTATGTGGCAATGTTCAATTTTCTCTCTCCTACCCACTCACAATACTTACTTTTCCAATATATTTTCTTAATCCCAGTGCACTCTATTTTAGTAGCAATAAGTATGGGACGGAGGGAGTATACATATACTCCCTCCGTCCCACCTTAATTCACGAAGATAGCCATTTTGGGTGTCCCACTTTAATCTACAAAACCCCAAAATGGAAACTTATTAAATAATGAGAACCATTTGTCATGCTCACAACAAATACCCACCTCCTCCCAACTATCTACACACCCACCACACATCACCTTTTCCACTTTCTCCTTAATTCTTGTGCCCAGCCTTAAATTTGTAAACTGAGGTGGGACGGAGGGAGTATGTGTATGCATGTGTGTGTGTGTATACTCTCCCCCCCCCCCCTTTTTTTTTTTTTTGAACTTGCACTTATTTTCTTTTTGGGCGTCCCAAAAATGGAAAAGATTTTTTTAATATTGTTTAATCAATGGGGACCATTTGTCAAACTTGCAACAACTACACACTTACTATCCCTTCGTCACTCACAAATCATACACCATTTGCCATCCAACATCTACTCCACTACAATTCTCCTTAATTTCCGTGTTTTGCACAAATGGTGCAAGTTCAAAAAGGTCGGAGGGAGTATATATATATATACATACTTTGTTCCCGTTGAAACTACACACTTTGGGTTGGGCATGAGAATCGAGGAAAAGTGTTTTAATGTGTTGATTGTGGCATAGGTGTTGTGTGTTTGAAAAGTGAGTCATGAGAGAGTAAGTAGGGTGAGAATATATATATATACATACTTTGTTCCCGTTGAAACTACACACTTTGGGTTGGGCATGAGAATCGAGGAAAAGTGTTTTAATGTGTTGATTGTGGCATAGGTGTTGTGTGTTTGAAAAGTGAGTCATGAGAGAGTAAGTAGGGTGAGAATAGTAAGTGAAAAGCATTGAATAAAGAAGTATTATAAAATTATCATTTTGGGATTGTGTAGTTTCTAATGGGACACCCAAAGGGAAAATATGTGTAGTTTTAGATGGGATGGAGGGAGTGCACACACACACACACACCCCTATCCGTAACGGGGATTGAATTTGAGGTTACTACTAGGCTTCTTCTCCCTAGGGATGTGCCTTGCACAAGAGGGTGTGTAACATAACCTTAATTCTCTTGTAATGCAGGTGAATTTCTTCTTGTTGCGAAGACTTTTGGGTGTGAGGACAAAAGGAACCGAGAAGCAAGGAAAGGTCTCAAAGCTAACCAAGGCAGAGATTCTTATGTTGAACATAGGATCTATGTCAACCGGGGCCCGTGTTATTGCAGTGAGGAACGATTTGGCAAAACTTCAACTAACCTCTCCAGTTTGCACCAGCAAAGGTGAGAAAATTGCACTTAGCAGGCGTGTTGAGAAGCATTGGCGTCTTATTGGGTGGGGCCAGATCCAAGCCGGTCTTACCCTTGATGTCCCACCCTGCCCGATTTGAGTGAAATCGACCAAACTTTATATTACTGAGAAAAGGGTAATTACTGAAAAAAAAAAAAACCCATTGAAAGAAGAGTTTTAGGAATAGATGTGGAAGGGCAGAGAATTGCTTGGAACTATTTTTGTTAGGTGGAGAAGAATACTTTTATTTCTGATACTTATAGTTATATTTGTGCTGGTTTTTGTCTTTTTTTTCCCCCCCCCCCTGTTTTGAGAGTGCTTTGTACACTATATTGAATCTTTTTAGTCATTGCCATATATTTTGGATATTAATTTGTAGTGAGTTTTTATGAAAATTATTGCTCCCTTTCTTAGAAAATAAGTATCTCGTTACATTTGCATATAGTTTAATTCAAAACAGTGAGATATAGCTCAAGGCGTGCATTTACGTACGTCTTGTAAATGAGAAGTTTTTGAGGAAAACTTTAAGCTAGAAAGACAAAATGTATAGAGCTCTAACGCGTGCGTTAATTTTGTTGCCATTCGACCTTAAATCACACAAAATATGAAATGTAGATCAAGGTCGCTACGTGCGGTGTTTGATCAACCTGCATCACTCTTATTGTGAACTATACGTGAAGACTAAGGAACCGCTTGCTACAGCACTGCAAGTACAATTTGCAGTAGTAGTAGTAGTCTCAAGGTCCATCAAAGCGTGCATACATTTAGGCCTTGTTTTTTTTTTTTATTTTAGATCTAAAATGGGTTTGATTGTCTAAGCGAGTCAGACATTGAAGCATTAAGTGTGTTTGTTTTTCCCGATCTCTGAATCAGACGATAGCCACTTATTTACCTCTGAAGTGTTCAGACATAAAACAAAGACTTATTTGCCTCTGAATCAAATTTGGTCAAAACTATCCCTACTGTATTTCATAAATTCCAACACTACCCTTCTCATTTTTTCTCCCTCAACGCTCTTCTCTCCTCAGTCCTCTCTCCCTCCATAGATCCTGACCTCTCGACACTACCATTCTCCATTCTTATCATCACAATCTTCATCTCAGATCCACCTTCCCCTCCCCGTTTCGCTTCCCAGATCGTAATATGCGATCTCTCCTCTCCCCTCCGCTCAATCGTCGTCGCCGTTGCTACATGACCCGCTCTCATGCTCTTTCCCCCTCTTATTGATTCAGTCAATTGATAAAAGTCATTGAAACATTTTGATATGATATATATATTTCAAAAGGGTAAAATGGTAAAGAAATACATTTCAGAAAATAGATTCAAATGAATAATCAAACAACTTCAACAATTTAGAAATCAGTCTTCAGACGCTGCCTCTTATTGATTCAGTCAATTTCAGATGTAGAATCAGATTTCAGGACTTAACACTTAAAAAAAAAGAAGTCCACCTTATTGTCCTTCAACCTTAAATCACACAGAATAATCTTTTCCGAACGAATTGGCAAACGAAAAAAGGAAAAAAAAAAAAAAAAAAAAAAAGTCAAACGAGTAGAGTTCTATGGCAGCACAACATTCCTATAAATTGGCAATAATTCTAAGCTTATTTACTCAATTGATCGAATACATTAAACTTTAGCTTTTGCAAACACTGATTTAAAATGGCGATGATCAAACTCACCTTCTTTGTCACTCTCTTGGCTACTATCTGTGCAACCTCTCAAGCCGGTTTAGTTGGATTTAGTGTTGAAGGGACTGCATTTTGTGCCAATGGCACTATCGGTCCCAATGTGACGCCTACTCCCGTCTTTGCTAGTAAGTACTTCTTCCGTCTCGGTTTAATGTTCTTAGTTTGATTTTGCACGCTTATTTATTAAGAAATCAATGAAAAAACAATGAAAAATGGGTCAACAAAAGTAGAGAGGTGAGGATATAATTGTCCAAAACACTATTTATAAAGCAAATTGGTGAAAGTAAGTTAGGTAAGTAATTGTTTTTTTTTTTTTTTTTAATTAAATGAACTTTATGATCAGGGCAATATTCTCCAAAGCACTATTCATTCTTTTCAATTTATGGAATAAAGCAACTAATAGCTTTAAATCTTGTTTCCCAACTTTAAATTGGGACGGAGGGAGTAGATGCTTGTTTTTTTGTGTTTTTTTTTTTCCTTTTTTAAAAATGATTCATATACAAATTTTATGTACATATTTGTATAGAGATTGCTTGCATATTTTTGGCCATTAGATAAATACAAGTTTATGACGGGTGAATTGCAATTCAGTTACCTTACTTATACTCCCTCTGTCCCAAAATAATATTACTATTCAAACTTTTTAAAGATATCAACACTTGTTTCACTAGCCATGATTTGTTTAAGCCTAAAATGTAGAAATGTGAAGAACTTTTTGGGACAATGAGAAATGGCAAACGAGAAGATCATTTTGAGACGGAGGGAGTATTACTTATATGTAAACTTGCAAATTAATCCCAATATTATTATTTTTGTCCCAACTACATTTTATGGCAATATGGTGTGAAAACTAATGAGGTGTTAATTTTCTAAACAAAGTTGATCACAAAGTTAATGAGTTACAGTTTTAAAATGTAATGTAATGTTCATCCCACCCATACTGCACCACAAGCACTAGTGGGTGTAATTAGAAGTGGGATTATTTATAAAATGGGAAAATAATGAGTATATTTAGGGAACTGTAGTCTTTTCAAAGGTGGGTTGATCATGTTAATTGATGAAATGTTGGTCATTGTTTTTACTTGCATTGCAAGCATAGATATTATACTAATATTTACAGAAACTCGTTAACTTTTCCATTAACATTCGTTAAAAACCTATCACTCCATTAATTCTTATAGTACACCTGATTGTAACAAAATGTAAAAGTTAAAAAATCGGGTTAATATCAAGAACCAATTTGCAAATGTGTAAAGTAAGGTAACTGAATTGCAGTTGACCTGTCTATGGGGTCATATATTGAACTTAAAAACATATAATTTTTTCGCGTGTAGATACCTTGGTGCAAGTTAAGTGCGACACTACCAGGCGTGGTAGTACCGTGCTAGCAACCACAAGAACTGATTCAAGTGGAGCATTTTACGCATATGTGAACGTGGATCCAATTGTTCTCGTGGCCCTTGGAGACCTCACTAACTGTGAGTTAACTCTTAACATGCCGCTTTCTACTTGCAACCCAAGCTTGTCTCCCGTGGTTGTGCCATTGTTTTCGGCCTTGAAATTCATCGGAGTTAGTCTCCAGGGATTTAATGTTGTCTCCAAACTCGTTCCCCTTTCCTTCATGGCACGTTGACCATGAAGTGGTTAGTAATATTATGGCTAATGTTAAGGTTGTATTTCTTGAACTTTGTTGTTGCATATCTCTCCTATGAAGATGTGCATTGATGTTGTCTTTGTTGTTGTTGGTGTTGGTGTTGCATTATAAAAGTGAATAAATAAGAGAATTTGGCTTCACTTTTTAGCTTTTATGTGGTATGGTCTAGTCTTGTTTATAATTTGTCATGTAGTATGTTCTAATCTTGTTTTTCGTTTGTCAATATGGTAAGTATTCACTTATGGTTGGCTCCAACCAACCTACAATTGATAAAGTCTCGGGTTTTATCTTAAAATTAATGGGTTGTATTAGGATAGGCTAGTTATTTTTTTACAAAAGAGCTTTAGCTCAAGTGGTATCCAGTGTTAGCTTCTCATGCATGCGGAAGTCATGAGTTCGAATCTCGTTAGGAAAGTTTGTGTTAGCCTATTTATATAGACTCAGTTTGTGTTAGCCTAATAATTGCTTCAACGCACCCCCTCACTGTCACAGCCGAACTTTGGACTTGCGCGTTGACAGAGACTTGGGAGGTGCGAAGCTAAATTATCTAGGGCGGAACTTTAAGTTCCCACGTGTAAAATATCAGCTTTTATACCATGATACAGTCAGAAGTTTCGTCACAAAATGAGTTGACAATGAGAAGATTAGTCTAGATTTTTGTTATATATTCGCTTTTCCTCAAAATTACGTAAGGCATTGGCACACATTATGTGTATTAGAGACATTATCCCAAATCGGGAAACAACTAGCCATGCATTGACTATATAAAGATTTTAGGCCACTTTTCCCATTGTCAATTGATTTTGAGATGGAACCTCAAATTTTATGTATTCTAAGTTTTAACTGCTTAACCTAGTTCAAATTTTAAATCTTCAAAATTCAAATAATCCATTGTAAAAAAGGGTAAATTTTTACCACCGGTAGAGAGTACAAGGTGAAACATGTATTCCTTCCGTCCCATACTTATTGCTACCAAATAAGAGTGTACGGAGATTAAGAAAATATATTGGAAAAGTAAGTATCGTGAGTGGGTATGAGAGAAAAAATAAGTGAGGGAATAGTTGCTATGATTGGATAGGAGAGAGAAAAGTGAACATTTTAGGTAAGTAGCAATGAGTATGGGAAGCCCAAAATGAAAATAAGTAACGATAAGTATGAGACGGAGGGAGTATGTATTTGTATGTCATTGTAAAACCTTGACGCTCTTGATTAAAATCCTTGCTCGATGAACTATGATGAAAGTCATATGTAAAATAAAGTTACAATCATGTACTATACAACACTAGGACAGTTGCACATGTAACTTTCTTATAATTATTGCTCTTTTTTTTATTTTTTTTTTGAACAATTATTGCTCTTTTTAACATGCCTATGTGTAAAAGTAAAAGTGTAATAAAATGACAGAATAATCTTTAAGCAAAAGAGGATTCCAATCAATGCCGGATTTAGAGGGGGCGGTACAAAAATAATTGTATCTAACAGTGTCACTATGAATTTTATCATAAGTTACATAATACTGTATGATTATTTGATTTGGCTTTGGCAAAATAAAAATAAAAAATTGAAGGATATTGCTGATGAGTTATTGATATACTCCCTCCGTCTCACTTCACTTGAGACTTAGGCTCCGTTTGTTTCGCGGAAAATAACTTCCGGAAAACGATTTCTTGGAAAATGTTTTCCAGAAAACGATTTCTTGGAAAATGTTTTCCGGAAAATGTAATTTCCACTGTTTGGTGAATTTTAAGAAAATGCTTTCCGGAAAACTTTTTTAGATACATTAATTTTGATCACCTAGAGTATATATTAAAAAGAAATAATCAATAAATTAGTCATTATCTCCAATTTCAATTATAAAGTAAAATAATACTGTATGATTATTTGATTTGGCTTTGGCAAAAAAAATAAAAATAAAAATGAAGGATATTGCTGATGGAGTTATTGATATACTCCCTCCCACTTCACTTGAGACTTATTATTTTTATTTTGGTCCGTTTCACTTCACTTGAGACTCTTCAAAATAACCATCTTTTTATTACTCTGTCCCAGAAAGATAGTCTCATTTTGACTTTTTATGGTCAACAAAAATAAACTTTGACTAAACATTAGTGTCAATTTAATGATCACAATGAAATTCTAAAAATTGTTATTGATAAATCACTTAATGATTTATCAATTACAAATTTTAGAATTTCACTATAATGATTAGATCGTCACCAATGGTTTGTCAAAATTCATTCATGTTGACCATAAAAAGTCAAAATGAGAATATTTTTCAGGGACAGAAGGAATATTATATATATTCAAACTACCCCACCACTCATTCTCTCTTTTCATTTTCACCACTCAATTTATTTAACCAACAATACTATTTGCCCCACTCATTCTCTCTCTTCATTTTCTACCACACATTTTCTTTACTTAATTCTTTTTCTTTAGTTATTGTGTACACCTCTTAGGTCTCAAGTGAGGTGGGACGGAAGAAGTATAGCACAACAATTATTTTATTTGGCTGACGTTTTATACGATCTATATATAGTACATTAACAATTTTTTTTTTATAATAAATGAGTTATATTGGTAAGTTACATTTTAAAGTATGTATATTACGTTTTATCTAAAATCGTGAAAATGAGTCACGTCTTTTATTACATAAATTACATTTTATGTAACATCAAAATCTGATTTCTATGCAATCCGATTGACCCAAATTCGCCAATCAGTAGTTTGGCACCCTCAAGTATTGTTGTTACTATTTTACCCATGAATTTTCTAGAAGTACATCTAATTATTAAATAGTTTTCCTCTAAGTACGTCAAAATGTGGCTTTAAACTTCTTCAGAATGTTCACTTTAATCCAACTTTTCATTTGAAAAAAAAAACAGCTTAGAAGAAGCTTTTAGGAGTTTTTTTAAATTTTACTTTACCAACAATAACCAATTACTAATTCCCTACCGATCATATCATAATAAATGTCATAATTTCCTTTCGATTCATCAAGTAAAAATTGTGTTTCTAAATAAAAATAATAATTTCAATAATTCTATCATAGTGCAAGTAATATATAAACACCCAAAGCATATTTTTTGAAAAAAAAAATAAAAAATTGACAAGTCAACTGCTGAACGTTTGTTAGCAGAAGTAAAATACCTATTTAAGGAGTGGAGCACAGTATGTCACCCCCTTTTCCTTCTAGTGTGAAAACCAGACCAATTTCAATACACTTTCACACTGAACTCCATACTACACTTCACGATTTTTTCACTTCACTTTTGCCTATAAATTTGGCAACAATGAAGAACACTCTACCAAGCTCAGTATTTGTAATAAGCAATAAATCATCTTTTACAAATACTACTAAACATGGCTTGGATTAAGTCCTCAATCATGTTTATTACTCTCTTGGTTACTATAATTTCAATGTCTCGAGTTCAAGCTCGTGGGAATATTAATGGTGGAAATATCACCCGAAATGATGAGAATATCGACGGCCTCTTTGAATCCATCACAAATATCACCGGTAACATTCTCTGCCTCTTCCACCATCACAATAGCAGCATCGCTGCAGCCAATGGTCCCGTGCATCCTCCCCGTGCCAATGGGACCGCTCCTCCCTTCTCTAGTAAGTCAATTCTCATTATTTTGTATGATTATTTGGTATAACTACTTCATCTGTTGTTTCAGAAAGATAGTCTTACTTTGATTTTAATGGTCAACTTGATTGAACTGTGTAATGCAGATGCTGTGGTGGAGTTGAAATGTGGAGCGAATCTTACGCTTGCTACGGCGATAACTGATATAGAAGGATTATTTACTATGATGATTAATCCACTTCAAGCTATTCTCTCTACTATACTGTCTGACTGCACTTTGACTGTCGCGACACCTCTCACTGCCTGTAACCCTAATGCTAGTCCGTCTGGTGGACATCTCTCTTCCCCCTTGCAATTCATCGAGCATATCATCAGAGGGCTTCTAAAAATCGCCATCGTGATTCCTGTCGGATTCGACATTCGTGTTGGCGGATAAATTATATGCATTGATTCCACTAAATAGTTGCATGTCTGAATTATGGTTTGTGTGTTTCAGTTATTATGTGTATGCATATCTGAGTTGAAGATGTGCAATTGTGTCTTGTTGTTGTGTTTTTGAATTTTATGAGTGAGAATAAGATATTTTAGACATTTCCTTATTAATGCTTGTAGTGTTTTGAGTTGAGTTTTCCTGCTCAATGAATTTGGCTTGAAATTTGAAAGTTTAGTTCTTTCTCTAAACTCAGTTGTTCTTGTTACTTATGAGATTATATTTTCCTTTGTAGCCAAAGGTGCTTTTTCTAGTAGTGATAACGATTTTTTTTAACGTGTGCCTTATAATATATCGATTTTTCTAACATGTTCCCTTTAAGCTTCTTAAATAATGAAATCAACATATGTAAACCTTAACGTTAGAAAAACCGTTACAATTAATTATTATTTTATTGATTAGTTATAAATAGGCTATCACATGTCCTTAACAATATTTGAACTCACTACTATGGAAGCTAATACCGGATACCATCAGAACTAAAATACTTCTATCGATGTAGCCTGGACACAATATATCTATCATTAATAAATAAAAACCTATTTTTCTGAAAAGAAAAATAAATAAACACCACGAATATTGATTGTATGAAAGGCTCATGAGTGGAAAATGCAACATTTGCTACTAGACGTGATGATGAAGCATGCTTTAATGTAAGATTAATGATAAAAGTTTTATTAAACTTGAGAAAAAAATTGATATGAAATTCAATAGTTCTGAATCATTGTTTCACCAACAATAAATATAATACTCCCTCCGTTTCAAAATGATCTTCTCATTTTAACTACTCAAACTTTTTAAGGATGTGCACACTTGCTTCATTAGTCATGTTTTGTTTATGCACCTTTAAACCTAAATTGTAGAAATGAGAAGAACTTTTTGGGACATAAGATCATTTTGGGACGGAGGGAGTATTATATAAACCAACCGTTTGAAAAAAAAAAAAAAAAAAAAAGGACCTCCTTTTTATAAGGAGATGAACTTAAAGCTACACGGTCTCCGAGTTGGCCCATAAGGTTATTTTATCAACAAAAGTGAGTAGTACCATTCCAAAGGGAATAATGTTTGTTGGGACTCTCAAAGCAAAAGAAAATCAAAGTTCTCAAGTGAGTAACAAATTAACAATGGCACTGAGGGCAAATGAGTCATTTGACGTGATGTGAAGCCCATAATTTGTGTTAAGGGAATAATGATTGGACTCTCAAAGCAAAAGAAAATCAAAGTGCGCAAGTGAGTAACAATGGCACCAGAGTCAGTTCTATGGAAAACCTGTTTTATACTAAAAGATGTGTAAAATATGTTTTACATTAAAAAATTTTGTTATAAATTAAAGAATAAAAACAAGTTTTTCTCGAGATTTTCACGACAAGAGAATATAAAGAACATTGTCAAAATTATTAGTGTAGAATATTAACAAGAGGTGGTCTCTTGTGAGAACACCTAGATCTGTCTCATAGAAGAGACGGGTCGACCCACGACCCGTGTACAACATTCTCCGCGAAGCGTAGGATCCCAACTCATGCTCCACTCGAAATTTGCCACGTGGCAGCGACTCAGTGGCCAAAAAAAAAAATCCCAGAACAAAAAGAAATGGTTTTTTTTAGTTTTTATATACTTTTTTATTATTATTCTTTTTTTCGTTTGCCAAAAGTAATACTTAGTATAACTAAATGTAACAACTGTGTTGCTTATAAAGTATCATTGTTTATAAGTAAACGTAACACTAGTTTTACAAAAAAAAAAAAAACATTTTACTCATCTTTTAACTGTAATACTAACTATAAATACGTGTAACGTAACAATAACTAAATGTAATTATCGTTATACTGAAATGTAATAGTGTTTTTCCAGAATATTTTTTATTTTTGAGTATTTTGATTTTTTTAAAAGAAAGTAACATTTGAAAAATAACAACTTATATACATGAATGTAATTATTTGTACAAGTAAATGTAACACTTTAGTAGATGTAATTGTAACAGATTTCTATAGATAATGTAATACTTTTACATGTATCATGATAAATCGAACCAATTGTAACTTATTATTTGAAAACATATAGATATGCTATTATACAAGCAAACATAACTATTTTACAATGTTATTATACAGTAAAATGTAACATTCGTTTATAAAAAATTGTTACTTTCTTATTTTTACAACGTTACTAACACAAGTTTTTTAGTTCTAAAGTGTAAATAGTTGAATTATTACTTTTCTATACATATGTGTTGCATTATGTATAAACACTGTTACATATAAGTAACACGTTTGTTACATTTTAGTTGTAATAAGTATTATTTTTGGCAAACGAAAAATTTTTTATTTTTTTGTATATATGTATTACTTTTATGTATTCAAACTGTTACATATAAGTAACACGTTTGTTACATTTAGTTATAGTAACTATTACTTTTGACAAACTGAAAAAAAACCAAAAATAATAATAAAAAAATAGGCATGTGGGTCATTGATCCGGATCATGGGTCAAAAATGACCCGTCTCTACTATGAGACGGGTCATGATGTTCTCATACAAGTTTTTGTCTATTCACAAAGGGCGTTGAGAGAATGCTGATGAGGTTACATAATAGCCTATCTTGAAACATTTTTTTCTATTATACTCCCTCTGCCACAGCTCACTTGACACCTTTTGACCAAAACTGGTCAACTTAAGGTCGGTTTGACCAACACTTTATAGAAATATTTATGATCCGAATAAAAATTAAAAAAATGTAATATGATCACCATTAAAAATCCTCTCAATAACAATTTTTATTTTTTGGAACATAAATATTTACATAAAGTATTGGTCAAAACGACCATAAGTTGACCAGTTTTGATCAAAAGGTGTCAAGTGAGCTGGGACGGAGGGAGTATGTCTTAAAGTATAGGAGTATGTTAATTTTCTTAAATAATGTAACAATGCATTTATTAGTTACTTTAACTCATTCATTTTCATAATTATAAAAATATGTCTTTTATATATGTAAATTTATTTATTTATAAAAGCATATAAATATATTAATTTTTTTATTTAAAAAGCTTAACATAACATGTGACACGTTAAATAACCACTAGAATACTTCCAAATTAAACTAAGAATCCTACAATCATACATACAAGTGAAATAATTTTTTTTTAAAAATGTTTGATCATCTGATAAAGTGCATGAGTTGCTGGAATATACCACTTCTGTCTTTTACATAGTATCACATGATATGCACTACTCCCTTCAATTAAAAATATGTTCTATATTCTTCTTTTAAGGTCATTCAAAATAAATTATCACTTTATTTGTAATACAAATATCTCTTGTAAGTTGTATCCACAAATAGATTATATAGGAGTATAAATCAGTTGTATTCACTAGTTTTAAGTAGAATTAAATGAATTTTATAAATTTTAATTGTCAAGTAAGCCAATAAAATTTGTCTCACATAAACCCTTGTCTTATCTCTAAGAGACTAAAGGTTCGTACCTCCTCCACAATATTGTACTCCCTCTGTACCAGAGTAAGAGTCCTACTTTTCATTTTGGTACGTCTCAGAATAAAAGTCTTATTCCTAAAATTTATTTCTAAAATGGCAAAGAATCTTTATTATTCACCCCACTCATTCTCTCTCTTATTTTACTTTTATACTCACAACACCAATCAATTCACTATTCTCTCCCACTCATTCTATCTCCTACTTTACTTTTACACTCACAACATTTACATCACTTCCAATATTTATTAATAAGCGTGCAAATGAGGGGTATGACTTTTACTCGGGGACGGAGGGAGTAATTAAAATGATATAGTTGGCAAAAAGATAAAAAGTGTCAAGTCAAAATAAGCATTATTTTAATTAGGAAATGAGTAGTAAATTAAGTTAGAAGTCCAAGGTCACTAAAACTTGAGTAAAACTTGAGGTTTAGGGTTCGATCCGTATTCATGTCTTTTAAGACACCATTATAGTAAGGGAGTAAGTGGGGAACTACTAATAATCCTCTTAAAAATAATATTTCTTCTGTCCCTATTTAAGGTTCTTACTTTCTTTTTTAGTCTGTCTCAATTTAAGGTTCTTATTTTACTTTATTACCTAAAATGGAATTTGAGACCCACTTATCATTCTCTCAACAAAAACTCCATACACACTTTCTCTCTCTTACCTTACTTTCCACACTCATAATATTCATTTTTTCATAATCTCCGTGCAAAATCAAAGTAGGAACATTATTGTGGGACTGATGGAGTAATAATACTCCTTCTGTCCCAATTAAGGTTCTTACTTTCCTTTTTTGTTTATCTCAGACTAAGGTTCTTAGTTTAGTTACTGATGTAGTGTGATGCTACAAGAAGAGTAAAGTCTATGACGACTTTAAACAATAGTCGTAGAATCGCAGCGGAAATCAACCCCTAAGAAAACCGTAATGGAATTCTTGAACTACAATAATCTCCTAGAAGATTATTCTGCAAGGAATCGCAATTCCCCAACAAGAATCTCCGAAGAAATCCTTCTGCAAGCTAAAGGCTTAAGAGTAAAACCCAACAATTGCAAAGCAATCAAATTTAATAATAAAAAAAATCTAATTTTCGGATTACAACCTTAGGCCTATTTTATAGTGCCCATAAAACTTGAAAAACAAGCTAAAACCTTCTAGAATTACTCTGACCTATATAGTAACCTAATAGGACTTAAAAACTAGTAAATTGACTTAAAATCTATCCTAAAATCCTCTAAAATTAACCTACTAAAATTAATGACGAAAATTATAATAAAAATACTAATTAAATCCTAACTAATAATAAAATACTAATATAATTATAATATTTAATATAAATATATTTTCTTCCTGCATCAGTTGCTTTATTACTTAAAATGGACAATGGGATTCACTTATCATTTTTACAACAAAAACTTTTTACCCACTTTTTTTTTTCAAAAAAAACATTTACTTTGACTTAATCTTCGTGTAAAGTCAAACTAAAAACCTTGGTCCGGAAGGGGGGGGAGTAATAATAATAAGTTAAGAGTCCAACCATATTAACAATACTCCCTCCGTCTCAAAATAGATGTCGTTTTGGAGTGTTTCACACATATTAAGAAATGCCTTTAATGCACATGAACAGTGGTGGATCCAGAAAATTTAGTGAGGGGGGTCAAAATTTAAAGTGACGAAAAAAATAAAAATACGATATTAAAAACATAAATGTTACTACCTCTGTCCCGCTTTAAGGTTCTTACTTTCTTTTTAGTCTGTCCCAATTTAAGGTTCTTACTTTACTTTATTACCTAAAATGAACCATGGGACCCACCTGTTATTCGCACAACAAAAACTTCCTACCCACATTCTCTTTCCCACTTTACTTTTCATACTCACAACATTTACTTTATCTTAACTCTCCGTAAAAAGTCAAATTAAGAACATTAATTCGGGAGAGAGAGAGTAATATTGTTGAGGAAAAGAAATGCCCATCCCATTATGTGGAATTTGCCTTGTTTACGTTTTAAAAACATGTGTTGCTTTTCAATGATAGAACACGAAAACTTATACTTTATTATTTAGAAACACAACATTTATTTTGGGACGGACCTAAATGAAAGGGGTGGTTTTTAATTATTATTTTTTTTGTTTTTATTGAAAACACTGTGTTAAAAGTTTCAAACATTTGGTCATGCGACTTTTATGTTAGCTTTGAGGAGTGTACTTGGACCCTCCAGATTTTTGTAATTTTACAAATTTACTTTTTTACAATTTTCGAATTTACTATATTGACCACTTTGAAAAGAAAAATTATTGTGTTGGTCTCATGTAAAACGCGTTTTTCCTAATGGTTAGGAAAAACATGTTTTTCAAATTAAGTAGTAATATAAGTATGTTTTGAGTTTTTTGGGATAAAATGTTTACACTATTCTCTCGTCTCAAAATTATTGTATATTTTTTAATTGTAGAACTATTTTGAAAATGCACGCTTTTTTTATAAATTCAATGATAAAAATGCATAAATATTGTTGATGTTAACTTTTTATTCTTTAAGTTTTGCAATATATAAAGAAAAAAATTGGTAAAAATATATTACAGACAAAGATTTTAGAAATAGAAATTTATCAATTTTTTTCTAAATAGACATTCATTTTGGAATGGACGGTGAAGGGAGTATAAAGTATAAATACCTAATGTTGAGGGGGGTCATACTATATAATTTGAGGGGGGTCAATTGAGAGACATACATCATTTTACAAATAAGTCAAAGGGTTGAAGTGGAATAAACACAAAGTTCAGGGGGTCAATGGACCCCTCTGAAACATATGTGCATCCGCCACTGCATGTGAAGAAGTCCTAAATACCCTTAAAGTAATTCAACTACCTAGGTAATTAAATGATTAGGTAAGAGATAGTTTCACTATCATTATTAAGGGTATAATTGGTATACAACAATAAAAAAGCTTTGGAAATAGTGAAACGACAAGTATTTTGAGACAAAAATTAACTCTCAAAACGACATCTATTTTGAGACGGAGGGAGTATTTCAAGAAAGAAATCCTAATTATTGGAACTTGAAGTCATGAGAAAGAAAAACATGTATGCATACCTATGACCTTAGATACACTCCTTTCCTTTACAGAAACAAAAATCTATAAATAAAAAGAAGTGAAAAGAAAACCTTAACTCCTGCAACCTGCTACAAGACTTGTTTACACAAAAATGATGACTTAGATTGGGATTTATATAAAGGAGCAAGTTACTATATATTCATAGGCTTTGAACAAACAACTTGGAACAAAAATGATGACTTAGAATTTTCACTTCTTAAGTGCTACAGTTTACATGTCAGTCTATTGAAAAAAAAAAATTACTTAATTGTAGATTACCTGTATAATGACAAAGTTACCAAAAAAAATAAAATAGAAATGAGACACTTCTTACTTCTTTATGGATAAAAAAAAAAGTGACACTTATTGGGCCACAGAATGATTTTTTCTTTTTTTTTAAAGCAAATGAATACTTCTTCCGTCTCATACTAGTTGCTACTAAAAGAGAGTGCACGGGGAGTAAGAAAATATGTTGAATAAGTAAATATTGTGATTGGGTATGCGAGAGAAAATAAGTTAGTGGATAGTTGTTGTGAGTGGGTAGGAGAGAGAAAGTTGAACAATAGTAGCAATACGCCCAAAACGGAAATAAGTAGCGATAATTTTGGGACGGAGAGAGTATTATTTAATTATTTTAAACTTCTAATGCAAAAAATTAGACTAAATCTACTATGTACTTCCATAAACAACTACTAGTATTTACTTTAAATAATTTAATCCCTCCGCAAGTGGCGCGATATAAACTCTAATACAGTTGTTAATAAAGGATTTTGTAATCATTGTATTGTTACTGTCTTACTGATAATGACATTTGTAGAAGAAAAATCTCCATATTAATTTTTCAATAAGATTAGGCAAAAACTGAGAAAGATGAACTTAATAAGGACCAAAAGCTTTCTGCAGACTTATCAAACTTAATTTCTTTGACTAATTTACCTTTACTACTCAAGAAATAAATTACATAAAAAAAAAAAACCTTATACCGATATATTTGTTGCAATTTAAACTTTCTTTCAGTTAGTCGTTAAAAAAACAAGTTAAATATAATTTGTTGCGTTCCTGTAAAGGTTAAATATTAGAGTTCTTTTTGTTCTTTGACTAATCAAGAAAAATATTATGCACAAGAATAATTAAGTAGATGTGTGTGTTAATTTTAACATCAAATACTAACACGGATTACCCACTTTACTTAAGTTAAAATATATTATAAAATAGTAGGGCTAATGATGTATATTATTAATTAATGGACTCGTTATCATTTAATAATAAAAAGTAATTAGTAGTTTCGAAAAGAAAAAAAAACAATAATTGTATGATACTTGTGTAACTTTTAGCCTATTTATAATCACTCAATTTTTTGTATTTAATTCTTACGTGTGCCCTTAGCACGTGATACGACTTAAATATGACAACGAATCTATGTAATTATAATAGTTTTACTTAGTAAATCTCAACATATTACTAAGGCTCCGTTTGTTTCGCGTAAAACAACTTCCGGAAAATGTTTTCCTGTAAAATGTTTTCCGGAAAATGACATAAACATGCTTTTGGTTGTTTGGTAAATCTAAGGAAAATATTTTCATATGAAAATAATAATAATTTAATATGAGGAAAAGAATTATTATGAGAAAAAAATTGAATGTGGGTGGAGATTTTGGGTTGGGGTGGGATGGGTGGGGGTGGGGTAGGGGGTGGGGGGTGGTCGGGTGGTGGGGGTATGGGAGGTGTTCAAAAATAATTTTAATATGGTTTTTTTTTTTTTTTGGGGGGGGGTGGGTGGGTGGGGTGGGGGTGGTGGTAGTGGGTAGTGGGGGTAGGGAGTGCGAATATGGGATTTGTTAGAAAATAAGTTTAATAAGAGTAAAAATATGGTGGGTAGGGTGAGGGGTAGGTGGGGGAGGGGTGAGGTAGTGGGGAGCGGGGGAGGTGTTCAAAAACAATTTTAATATGAATGATTTTTTTTTTAATTTTTTTTTTTTTTTTTTTTGGGGGGGGGGGGAGGTGGGTGTGGTGGGGTGGTGTGGGTAGGGTGGGGGTGGAGGTGTTCATTTATTTTATTTTTTTTAATATGAGTGAACAGAAGTTTTTTTTTTTTTTTGGTGGGTGGGTAGGGTGGGGATGGAGGTGTTCATATTTTTTTCAAATATGAGTGAAAAAAAAGTTTTTTTTTTTTTTGGGGGGGGGGGGGGGGGTGGGGGTGGTGGAGATGTTCATTTTTTTTTTAATATGACTGAAAAGATTTTTTTTTTGGGGGTGGCGTGGGTGGGTGGGTGGGTGGGGTGGGGTGGTGGAGTAGGGTGGGGTGGGTGCTGGGGTAGTTGGGGGTGGTGGATAGGATGGATGAAGAGGGTGGTGTTAGAGATGTAGTGGGTAGGGTGGGTTTTATGGAGAGTTGGGTGTGAGTGAGAGAGTTATCATTTTCCGGAAACTGACTTACTTAGTAAAAATCCGTAAGTCATTTTTACTTAGAAAAGAGAGAAAACCATTTTCCGGAAATATTTTCCTCATTTTCCGGTGCGTAACAAACACCGGAAAATGGGGAAAACATTTTCCGGAAGTTATTTTACGAGAAACAAACGGAGCCTAAAAGTTGCTATAATTACATAGATTCACTTCCATATTTAAGTTTTATCATGTGCCCTAAAGACGCATATTAAAAAAAAAACATTAATCAATTTGACAAAAACTCTTGTTCGGAATGCACTACCCGTCTCATTCATGAGACGGGTCGGTTTTTGACCCACCCGCCCGACTCACTGAACCGGCTCCAGGACCCAGGGGTCGAACCTGCCACGTGGCAGCCTCTCATAGGCCCAAAAAAAATAAATTAATTTTTAGATTTTTTTTTTGGGTTTTTTTCGGTTTGTCAAAAGTAATAGTTACTATAACTTAATGTAATGCCTGTATTCATATAAAGTAACAGTTTGTATACATAAAAGTAATACATATATACAGAAAAGTAACAGTGTTTTTTTCTATGTTTTCTTCGTTTGCCAAAAGTAATACTTATTACAACTAAAATGTAACGAACGTGTTACTTATATGTAATAATGTTTATACATAATTGTAACACATGTGTATAGAAAAAGTAATAATTCAACCATTTACATTTTTAGAGCTAAAAACACTTGATTAGTGTTACATGTAAAAGTATTACATTATCTATAGAAATATGTTATAATTTCTTTTATTAAAATGTTACATTTACTTGTACAAACAATTACATTCATATATGAGTTGTTACTTTTCAAATGTTACTTTCTTTCAAAAAATTAAATCAAAATACACAATATTTTATATTTTTGCAAAAGCATTATTACATTTCAGTATAAATGATAATTACATTTAGATATTGTTTGGGTTACAAGTAATTATAGTTAGTATTACATTTGAAAAAATGGGTAAAACGAGCTTTTGTTTTTGTAAAACAGGTGTTACGTTTACTTATGAACAATGTTACTTTATATGTATACAGTCATTACATTAAGTTATGGTAACTATTACTTTTGGTGAACGGCTGAAAAGCCGAAAAAATAATATAAAAACTCAAAAAAAAAAAAAAAAAAAGACCTCTGGGAGGCTGCCATGTGGCGGGTCATGGGTCGACCCGTCTCATACATGAGACGGATCCCCTTGTTCTCATGGGAGACCACCTCAATCAATTTTCAGTATGACCAAGTCTCTAGAGTTAGTCTAATGAAAAAATGTTTTTTTTTTGTTGGCATTGGAATCAAATATAGATGTTGTAAATAGTAAGTTGTGAGTTTCAGTCAGCTAGTCAATAGTATTTTAAGTTAAATAAAACCTCCACTTAACGCTTAAAATAACTAATTTATTTAGGTGGAGATTGTTTTTTTAGGTGTTAAGTTCTTAGCTCTAAATTCACAATTGAAATTAGTTGACTTAATTCGAGGCATCATCACAAAAATGATTCTTGAATTATTCAAACTGATTGATTATTTGACTGAATGCACATCTAAATTTAAGATTACGATATTGAATGGAGCACACAAAGAGCGTGAATTATTGTTGATTTAATGTTTTAGTTGTGAGTTTTTAGAATTATGAGTTTAATATATTTATATATATATATATATATATATATATATATATAATCAATTAAAAGACAAATAAGTTTCAGTTTTACATCAGAAATTAAGAAAAAATTAGGTAGCATTCAGATTTCAACGAGAAAAAGAGACTTAGTTTTTATATATTAAAATGAATCAGACTTCAGACCTAAATACGAGCTGAAATTAAAAAAAAAAAAAAAAAAAAAAAACGAGCTCTTATAAGTACTAAGCTGAGGGACTAAAATTATAAACTGAAGATTTTAAAGCCCTAAAATTTATTTTTTAGTATTTAGGGAAAATGTATGATAAGATTATGTGAAGAATAAAAAAATGAATTGAGTACATTTTAAGTTATTTACTTTGCCAATTTTAATTAGGGGTGTGCACGGGTCGGTTTGGTTCGGTTTTAGGCCAAAACCGACACCAAACCAATAGTTATCGGTTTATGTAATTCAAAACCATTAAGCTTCGGTTTCTTAATGGTTCGGTTTGTTTGGTTTCGGTGTGATTTCGGTTTGGTTCCGTGTCAAACCAATAGAATGGACTGTTGGGTTGTGGGTTTGTTGCCCCGTCTTAATGGGCTACATTCAAATGAGGTCCAATTTGCACATAATAAACAATAAGGTCAATAAGGCACATTTCTGGTTGAAGTATGAATTGGGCCGATGGGCCATACTACTTGGGCCAAAAACTATAAATTAAAGTTTACAACTATTAATTCAAATAATAAGCTAGGAATAAAACGACATAGTTTTAGGTAATCGGTTCGGTTTCTTATCTGTTCTAACAAATTGGAAACCTAAACCGAACCACTAATTTCGGTTTTCTAATTTTTAGAAACCCGTCCTAACCAATAGCTTATTGGACCGGTTTTTCGGTCCGGTTATTTCGGTTTTTTTCCGATTTTTTTGCTCACCCCTAGTTTAAATCAATTGGGCCTTAATCCTGAACTAGGTCATTGACCCTAAACATGCAATAGTCTTCAAAGGCCCAAGAATAATGTTATGAGTGGGCTTGGCCTAGCTCTGTTCATTTTACATCTTTTCCATACAAATTAATAATGATATTAAGGGGGGGGAAATGCTTGAAATATTTGATTCAAGTGATCAACATTTTATAAGTCCGAAAATAAATGTTCAATTTTATTATAAAAATTTTAGAGATTTATTTTGAGATAGAAAAACAAAAGTTAGAGTACTTCTATCCCCAGTTTTTAGGTGTTTTTTTTCGTCCCAATATAAAATACTTACTTTGCTTTATTTCATAAATATATAACTTTGAGGAGTGTTTTGAAAAATTTTGTCCTCTCAGTTCATATACTCTTTCCGTCTCATTCAATATACAAAAATTTCTATTTTAGCTATCTCACTTTAATTTACAAAATCTAAAAATGAAAACCTTGTGTTAACTTTTAAATATTGGGATCAACTTGTCGTACTCACAACAACTACCCACTTACTATATCCTACCCTAATTTATATCTGCTACCCAATTATCCACACTCACAACACCTCACTTTTTCAAAATTTTCCTTAATTTTTGAGTCCAAGCTCATTTTTATAAATTAAAGTGGGTCGGATGGAGTATTACATAAAAACTACTACTTATCTAACTTACTTTTCACTCACTTATTTTATTAGTGTTTTAAACAATTATATCTTCAACTTAGTGCTATTATAGTTTACCCCATTTTTTATTATTTATTTAATAAAAGTGCAAAGTCAAAATAAAAAAAAATTAAACCGAAAGGAGAGGTGTCTATTAGAATGAGTATAAGAGAGAAACAAGGGTTTATATAATGAGAGTGTTTTGGAGGAAACTAGTTCTTCCATAAGTTATAAAAAGTCTTGTTTTTAACCCTTAAACACTAAACTTAAACCCTAAATCCTAAACTTAAACCCTAAATCCTAAACCTTAAATTCTATAAAAACAGGATTTTTTATAACTTATGGAGAAACTAGTTTCCCCCAAAATTTTCTGTTATATAATTATATGGTCTAAAAACATCGTTGCTCCCTCCGTGTCCCAGAGTATATGTCCACCTTTCCTTTTTAATCTGTCCCAGAGTATATGTCCACTTCCAAAAATGGCAAAGAAATTTATTATTCCTCTCACTCATTCTCTCTCCTACTTTACTTTTATACTCACAACACCAATCAATTTACTATTCATTCCCACTCATTCTCACTCCTACTTTACTTTTATACTCACAACACTTACATCACTTCCACCATTTCTTAATCTCCGTGTAAAGGTGGACATATACTCTGGGAGTATCTTTCTGCAAAACTAGAAGGCTAGGGTTTGGGCTCATCAAAATGGGCCTGAACTCAAGCAAATTTCAATACTAGTTTCATATTCCGTCCGTATTGGAGATAACATCAATTTGATTTTTAATTAGTGAGAAAATACTATACAGTACTTCATACTTAAATAATGGATATTAAAAAAAATTAATCAAGATTAAATTTTGATATTTATTTTGAGACAAAGAGTAAAAAAAAAATTTAGATAAGATGAAATAATATCATTACAGTAAATAATTTTTATTTTTCTTTGGTAAAAACACACACAAAAAAAAAAATTGAAAAAATTCATATCCAAAAAACCCTTAAAATATTTTTTTCAATATAAAAAAACCTAAAACTAAATTTTCGATACCAAAAATCCCAAATAGTAACGAATTGAGTAACGGTGTTAGGTTCATATAAATAAAAAATAATTTTTCTTTCAATTAATGACGTGTTACAAATACAAAAGTTTTTTGCATTGCACAATAATTTAATTGTAAATTATTATAAACAAAAAATAATAATTACAAAAACAAACGTAATATTTTATATTACTATTTTAATTAACTAATAATTTTTAATAATACAACTAATAATAAAAGTAATAAGAATAAAAAGTAATAATGAAAGTAATAATATTGAAAAAATATCATAATAGTTTTAATTATTTTTATAATCTTCAATAAAAATAATAATAATAATAATAATAACATAGAAGCACTTTCCAATTACTTCCCTAATATATCAAAATTTCATTTTTTTATTATTAAATTATAAGTAATTAAATTACAATAATAATTATGATTACAATAATAATTATGATTACTTTTTTGTTATTGTTATAGCTATTATTATTTTATTATTATTAATTAATTATAATATTATTATTATTATTTAATTATAATATTATTATTATTATTTAATTGTAATATTATTATTATTATTTAATTGTAATATTATTATTATTATAATTACTTCACATTATAATTTTTTTAATATTCTTAACACATCATTAATTGAAAAGAAAGTTAAGTTTTTATTAATATGAATGTTCAAACCTAATGACATTAGTTTAAAAATTAATGTTTTGACTTTTTAGTATTGATAATTCAAATTTAAGACATTTTAGATTGAAAAAAAAAATTGTGATTTTTTTTGTATTTTTACCTTTGTCACGGATTTTTTTTTTTTTTTTTCGTTTTATTGCATAATTAGATGTAAGAAATTGCATCTTGAAGGAATAAAAATGGATATGATTAAATGACCAAAATACCCCTAGTGGTCCAATTAACTTCCCAGGGTCTAAAAAGTTGTGGGGATATCCATGAATATCTGTAAGTTCCCCCTGAACTTGAATTTCATTTTCTTCATCATCACAATTTGGAAAAATAAATTGCAAGTGTACCACTTTGTCAACTCCCATCTCATTCATACAGTCCCTCCCCACAAGCAGGACTAGAGGAGTGGGCACAATAATTCAAAGAAAGTAGTGAATGTGTGGTAGAAAATAAAGAGAGAGAGAATGAGTGGGGTTAAATGATGGGGTTGATTGAATATAAATATATTAAAATAGTTTCATTTTGGGTAGTCTCAATTATTCTAAGACGGCTTAAAAAGGAAAGAAGTTATATTTGTGCGGGGACGGAGTGAGTATATAAGAGTTTGTATGTATATCTTCACTCCCATAATAATAATATCTCAAAGATGCTTCCCTACCTTTCTAAAGAGCCCAACCCCCCACCACCAAAAAACATACACATAGACACAAAATATTGATGAAATAATTAGAGTGGTTGTCCACATACTGTTTACTTTTAACTTTGTGGGGTTGTTTGAAAGTACAAGTCATTTAGGAGTTGTCAATATTAAGATAATGAGGGTTATTGTTGTAAATTTTACTCCCCCTTTTCAAATACTCCATCCGTTTTAAAATAGATATCGTTTTGGGAGTTAATTTTTGTCTCAAAATACTTGTCGTTTCACTATTCTCAAAGTTTTTTTATTGCTCTATACCAATTATACCCTTAATAATGATAGTGAGCTATCTCTTACATAACCATTTAATTACCCATGTAGTTGAATTATTATAGGGGTATTTATGACTTCTTTACATCCATTAATGGCATTTCTTAATATGTGTGAAACACTCCAAACGACATCTATTTTGAGACAGAGTGAGTATATGTCGTTTTAGGAGTTGAATTTTGTCTCAAAATACTTGTCGTTGAGTAAGTCTTATAAAAAAACTGTATTACAATAAAAGATGTGTAAAACTTGTTTTCCATTAAGAGTTTTATTTTACATTAAGGGATAAAAACATATTTTACACTAACGCAAGTGTAAAACAAGTTTTTCTCAAGATTTCCACCTTGTCATTTTACTTTTATTAAGGCTTTTTTTTTGTTATATACCAATTATACCCCTATTGTGTTAGTGAATTATCTCTAGCACAACCATTTAATTGCTTAAGTAATTGAATTACTTTAGGGGTATATGAAACTTGTTCACATGCATTAATTATATTTCTTAAGAATTATGCATATGCTCAAAACGATATTTATTTTGATACAGAGGGAGTAATTTTTGTGTTTTAGTATTTAACATGCAATTTAAGTGAAGTATTTGACTCATTCATTAATCTCCTAACTCAAAATAAGTACGGGATATTACATGTAATTCCTATGCAATGATTTAAAATGGGGATTTTTACTTATTTTAAATAATTGCATAGGAATTACATGTACTTTTTGTGAAAATTGAGAGATGGATTTATCAGTTTTTATACTCAATTATATAAAAAAAAATTGAGTACCAATTAAATAAGTTTATAAATGATTTGCAAGTGAGAAATGAAAAAAAAATCACACAACTGAGAAATCACACAACTTTGAAATCAGTTGAGAAATGATTTTCAAGTGAAAAATGAAAAAATGACACAACTGTGAAATCAGTTGAGAAATTATTTTACAAGTGAAAAATAAAAAATGACACAATTCCAAAATCACGCAACTGTGAAATCAGTTAAGCAATGATTTTTCAAGTGAAAAATAAAAAAGAAATCATACAACTGAGAAATCACATAACTGTTAAATCAGTTGAGAAATGATTTTACAAATGAAAAATGAAAAAGTGACACAACTGTGAAAATCACACAATTGAGAAATCACACAACTATGGAATCGGTTGATAAATGATTTTACAAGTGAAATATAAGAAAATGACGCAATTCTAAAATCACACAACTAAGAAATCACACAAATGTGAAAATCACACAACTGCGAAATGTTTTACAAGTAAAAAATAAAAAATCTATCTTTTAAAAAAAAAAATGTTGGGTGAACTTGTTTGATTCGTCTTGATGATACGATTAAAATGATTGTTTCAAATTATTTTTACGATTTTTAGATTTTGAGATATTGCATTTAAAAACTTTGAGGACATTTTATTATAGTGAAAAAATCTAAGGATTTTTTGGCGAGTGTCAAAAATGTCTATCATTATTGGTCGTTTTCATTTTGCTAAAAGACTTATTGGTCAAAGCTTCTTTAAAATAAATTAATTTTATTGTCCATCCTTTTAAATGAGCATCAGATGAACAGAATATAAACAACTTTTAAGAGGGGCAATGCTAGGGGCACAAAATAAGTCTACAAAATAATGGATACAAAATGAGGTAGTGATATTTTATTAATTGCATCGATTGTGGACCCGCCACACTCTAATTAAAAGCACCAATAAATTTTTTGACACATCATTTTGTGAACCAAGTTTTGTGAGATTTTTTTGTGACTTCATATTTACCCATTTTAAGAGTATTATGAAATGATAAAAAATAAATATATCAGTTTTATTACTCCCGCGTTTCAGAGTGAAAGTCTTACTTTCTATTTTGTTACGTCCAAGAGTAAGAGTCTTTTTCCTAAAATGACAAAAACTCTTTCCTATTCATCATACTCATTCGCTCTCCTACTTTACTTTTATACTCACAGCACCAATCAACTTACTATTCCCTTCCACTCATTCTCTCTCATATTTTACTTTTACACTCACAACACTTATTTTACTTCCGCCATTTCTTAGACCATCTACAATGGATTTAACAACATTTTCCATTCAACACCCACTTTATCACTCCACATCATCTTCACTCTCTTCCAACGCATTCATTCAACACTCATTCAACTTTACACCCTACAATGGTTTGTTTAATCCCCCATTCAACACCCTTCCCACTCATCATCCTATACCCCACCACTTAAATTTTATTTTCTATTCTTTAAATAAATATGAGGGTTTTTTTAGTGTTGAAATGGTTATTATTGGGATCCATTTCATTAAAATGAGGTTTTTTTTTGGTACCCAAATCAAATGAAACTTGCATCTATTTATAGAGAAAAAAAAAATTATGAATTTTGATGTAAAAAAAATAAAAAAAAATCATTTACAGTAAAATAATTGAGCTCAAATAATTGGGATGAAAAAATAAAATCAGAAATTCCAAGAACCAATGAGTGAATGCCAAGTGTCACAACCAGAGAAAAACAAAACTCGCATGCCTTGACGCGCCTTGTCTGGCGTGTGTGGCGCACGCGCCAAGGCCGCCGTCTCAAAAGCCGCCGCGTGTCCCAATCGGCTGACAATTTTCCCATTTAACTTGTGTTGAATGAATTCAACACAATGGCTATTCAACCCCCCATTCAACACCTTAATCCCATCCAACATTCCATTATAGACGGTCTTAATCTCCGTACAAATGAGAGGTACGACACTATGACTATTACTTCAGGACGGAATAGGAGTGATTATAAGAAGGGTAAATATAAAGTTACAAAAAAGTGACACAAAATATGGCTTACAAAATGATGTGTCAAAATTTTATTTGTGTATTTAATTAGAGTGTGTCGGGTCCACAATCGATACAACCAATAAAATATCGTCACCTCACTTTGTATCCATGATTTTGTACACTTCTTTTGTGCCCTAGCATTGCCCGAATTTGGAACCGCTACACCCAAGAGTTAGCTCCACCCAATGGTGGAGATTGGAGCCACATCATTTTATCTACACCCAACGGTTAAGATGATGCCGAGCTCGGTGGGACACACAAAAAATTGAAATCATCTTGGCCGCCCCCTGATTTGTGTGTGTATGTGGGCTTGATCCGAGCCGTTGGGTGGAGAGGTAGAGCTAACTCGGTGGAGCGGTTCCGGGTCCGCATTGCCCTTATAAGAAAGAGAAAGGAGTACTAATCAGTTTCCCAAGACAGGCTTTTCGTATCCATTGTTGCATTTTGTGTCCTCTATCCCATCACAAGTCTCCATCAATTGTTTGCAGCTTTTGTTTTCTTTCTTTTTGGTACAGTTTCCCATTATGATTCATTTATTGAATTTTATCTGAGAACATGTAATCTAAAGCTGGATTTCGAACCGCTGCACCAAAAATTTAGCTCCACTTAATGGTTTTGATTGGAGCCAACTCATTTTAGCTCCACTCAACGGTTGAGATGTGTCCGAACTCGGTGGGACTCATAAAAAATTGAAATCATCTTAGCCGCACATCCAAACCGCTCGCCTATGTGGCCTTAATCGAAACCGTTGAGTGGAAGGGTAGAGCTAACTTGAGTGAAGCAGTTCCGAGTCTAATCCAATCCCACTTGCTCTCCTTTTTCTTTTTTGGCCAGAAAAATAATGGAATCGATCAGTTATCATCTCCCACCCAACCAATCAAGATTTATTTGAGATAAGGCAAAAAGTTTAGAGATTCAAAGATTATATAAATATAATTTAAAAGGGGCCAAAATCATATACTTTAAAATAATATACACATTTCAAAAGATGAAGGGTACCTAAGAGCTTATATAGCTCAGTGGTATGGATGGTTGTGTTAAAAGACCTTCTTTAGTGTAGGTTTTAAGTTTGACTCCAGCTAACTTTTTAGTTTAGGGATTATTTTTTTAGAAGTAATAGATTAGGGAAATATTTCATCCGTTTCATGTGACTTGAGACCAAAAATTTTAGCACACAAATTAAGGAAAAGTAAGATAGAGAAATAGTGGAAGGAGGTGTTTGTGAGTATGAAAAATTAAATATGAGAGAGAATGAGTGAGAGGAATACTAAGTTGATTGGTGTTGTGAGTGTAAAAGTAAAGTAAGAGAGAGAATGAATGGGAAGAATAGTAAAAGATTTTTTTACCATTTTGGGTAGTCTCAAGTCACGTGGAACGGCGAAAACAAAATAAGTCTCAAGTGACATAAAACGGAGAGAGTGTAATAGTCTAAGCATTTGATCAAGATGATGGAAAAGGGGCAATTGCCGCCTTACAATACAAAAAGGTCTCCGTTTGCTCTCTTGTCCAGAAATGATGTATATTTTTTTATTTTTTATTTGAACTAATATTAAGTAATAATTTTTTGTGACTTTATATTTACTCAAAACGTAATACTTCCTCTACCCGAAAATGATTGTCACGTTTCACTTTTCAAATATTTCAATTTTACTACATTATAACGTTTAAAAATTCAGTAATTTTAATGTCTAATTTTGTAAATAAAACCAAACTTTTGAGGCTACTAAAAAAGAAAAACTAAAACAATTATTTTAAACATAAGAATATATGCATAATTTAAATTAAAATAAGACATTCTCACACGTGAGACGAATCTCATTGAGAAAGTAAATCATTTATCCCCTATAAGCAGAGCGGGGCAAGCCTATTACCTCTCTTAACAAAACCAAACTCACACAAGACTTACTTCCTCTTGAAATAAAGGGTGTATTATAGCTACAAAATTGTAGACACATATTAATCCTGATAGAGGCACATGCAAATGCATGCCACATCTAACCAGTTTGTGAGTTGTCAAGCTGAAAAAGATGGGTCCTGCACATGCACGTCTAGCTAGCTTGTGAGTCGTGTGTCTTGGAATATCTTAGCCAGCCAGATTTACAAAACTCACAAATGTTGAAAAATAAAATAAAATAAAATAAAATAAAATAAAATAAAATAAAATAAAAACCCAAGATGGAGACATCATGGAATCTAACTTCTAATGTAAACCCACAATCCAAAATCTCAATTCATGCACACCAAAAGTTATAACAACCTTATATCCAATTCCCAAAAGTTAAGACATCATAGCTCCAATCAATCTAAAGATACTATCATATCATGCCCTCTTATTTCCACACAAAACAAACATCTCTTTAACAATATCTTTCTCCTTAACAAAAAGACCCATCATCATGCTTATAGCTTATACCTTCCAAATAGCATCATCAATTTAAGAAAGATCAATTTCACTACTAAACATCATACAAATCTTCATGTAAAATGCAAAATGTAAAATGGGTTAACAATTGCTCAACAAAGCGAACAATATTTTAATGGATTTGAAACTGTTGCAGCAGTAAAATTGCAATAATGAGAGGTAAAGATTTCGGGTGAAAATCAGTAGATGCAACTCAGAAGCAAAAAATTTAACCTACCGGCCGGTATGGTAGCATATGGTTGCAATGGTTTTGAATAAAATTGATGAACAATTTACTTGATTTCACTAAGATCATACACACTTTATGTAAATATGTGAAATGGACCATAATTGCTTCACTGTGATCCAACATCCTTTATGTAAATATGTGAAATGGGTCACAATTGCTCAATAGAACAACATTTCCAATCAAATCAAGGTCAAGTTCAAACACAAAAACAAAAAGCTAAATGGGTACAAGGCTCAAGATCTAGTTCTAGATAATTATTTTTATGCCCAATTCAAAATTGAAGATATGTGGTATAAAACGGTCTCACACACATCAGACGGATCTCGACGAGTGAAGAAATGAGTTTGCCCCGCCCATCTCATCTCATAAGGGGCAAACCATTTACATTCACAACGAGATCCGTCTCACAACAAGATCCGCCTCACGCAAATTTTTGTCTTCAAGATTGGACCACAAAGTGAAATCTACTCGTGAAACAAACCAACTGACCATATCATAACATGGACATACTTAATTCACAAAGAACAACTTCATTAAACATGAAATAAATAACAAATGTACCAAATAGTGCTTAAAGTAGACAAAATAACAGATATAGATCAAGGGGCAAACATGTAAATGTGTAATAGTATAGGGGCAATTAAGAGAAATTAACGGTCATCTTCTTCCCTCTTAGCTACTGACCGCTAACAATGAAGGAATTGCAGACAAGTTTGGAGTGGCATTTTTGTTTGAAGTTCCCCTTTTACCTGAAGAAGGCTTACTGAAAGCTCTCATTGGACTTGCTAATGCCCACCCCCAACTCTTGCTCCTTGAGTGAGCTAATTGCCGTGAAGACGGTGGCGCCGATGTTGTTTTCCCGGTGGATGCGGCGGCGTTGTTGATGTTGTTTTCTTCAGTTGAAGATGAAACCCAGTAAGAAGACGATGAAGAAGATGAAGATGATGAAGCTATCATAAACCCACTAAATATACCTCCACATTTGACTCTGTCCTTGATGCAGTCGTGTCCACCACCACGCACGGCGGCGACCTTGGACTTGCCTTCGCGCTGGGATTCGACGCGGCGGAGGGTGCAGTCGCCTAACCCAGTAGAGATTCGCTCGAAGAAGTCGCCGGAGAAGCTCCGGCTTCCGCAGCCGACGGATCTGGATCTGGAGACCTTGCGGTCAAAAGAAGCCGGTTCGTTGTCTGGGGTTTCAGTCTCGTGATTTCTCTGATGAGAAATGGACGCAACATTCGACGAAGCCATACTGTTCGACGAAATGCCTCTGAGAGTTTTCCGATTTGCAGAGTGCTTCTGCAAGTACAGAAATGACCAAAACCCGCGCTTCTGGGGGTTCAAATCGTCTCCATTGTTAGAGTCCATGAAATGCATACCTCTTCTCGGCGTAGTCGTGGATTTGCTTCGTTTGAAGACAATACTATTCTGATCAGAAGAACCCATCATGCCTAGATCCTTCTTTTTCTTCTTCTTTTGGCTGAGCAGATACATAATCCTCGGCCGCCTGGAATAATACGGATGATACTGATGCTCATTGCCGTTGACTTGATTGTTGTTGCTGTTCCTGGCTTCGTTAACATGGTGGGTATTTGAAGATGAAGAAGCTGTGGGTTTATGAGTACGGAGATTGGCATTTGTGACAGTGCCAAACTCCGATCTAGACGAAGGGGATGAAGATAAGGACTGAGATGGGAAAACTGCTACCGGAAAAGAGGATGACACTAATTTCCCGAGCTTTTCTTGAAGGCAGGAGGCACAGATTCCGCCGGGTGAGTTGTTTTTGTAGGGATGATTTGTACATATCATGCTACCTTCACCCATGTCTTCTTGTAACCCTTCCATCACCATTTCTGACACCAAATCCTAAGAAAGAAAAGGTAGATACCCAGTTGAGATTGTTCAGTTTCTTGAAGTGGGTTATGGTTGGTTTTGTTGTTGGTGTTGTTTCATGGCCTTCAATGGCTGTTTCATGTAGGTCTAGAGAGAGAGAGAGAGAATGTGTGTTGGGAAAAGGAGAGAGAAATGGGAGTGGTCAAAGAGGTGTAAATGAGAATGGAGTATGGCATTGAAGGAAGTAGGAGGGGGGAAGTTCCCAGAAGAAGCACGTGGAAGACTGACTTGTTTGTATAATTAAAGATGTGAAGAAGAAGACAAACTCAAGCAAAACCCTACACTACAATTTCTGCAGAGAACGCTTGGCTACATCTCTATGTATCAAATAGTAGTCCAAGTTTTTTCACAAATTGGGGATTGATGTTTCAACTTAGTTAATTTGGGATCTTAAGTTATAAAAGTTAGTGTGTTAGGGATTTATTGACGAAATTGTTAGAAAACTCAGTTAAAGTGTCACATGTGGTACGAGTGACTGCTCCAGCGGCTTCACCCTCTAGCGCTGCATCGAGCGGTCCCAAGCCCGCCACGCATCACGTCTCCAACTTTGAGCGACCAAGATTAATTTGTTAATTGTGTCCCACCAAACTCAAAAAACATCTCAATTGTCGAGCGCAAAATAAAGTGAGGTGGCAAAACTGAGGGCGTCGACAGAAGCTACTTATTGGAGCGGTTCGAAATTCGGTACATGTAGGATATTTCAGTCAGTTCACTCGACAACTTCTTCTGTGAATGTAATTTTTACTCACAGTTTTGAATTTAATCCCCTACACCACCTCCCTCTAAAACCATCCTCAATCTAGTCCACCGCTAACCAAGTCTTAAAGCATAGGGCTTAGGGATGGCAATTTGTCCGAACCCGATTCGAACCCGAAGGTGATCCGCCCGGAAAAGTTGGGTTCGGGTTGTAATTTTCATGTCTCGAGCGGTTTAGGGTCGGGTTCGGGTTTTGTTGTTGACCCGTTGTGATCCGATCTGACCCTTTCGGCTTAAACATATAGTGGGCTCACGCAAATATGAGCTGAAAAAAATAGATATTGATACACTTCTGATCGGGCGGGTTCGGGTTTCACTCTCTTCGGGCCGGATTGGATTCGGGTCACCCTTTTAAGGCTATGGTCGAGTTTGGTTTTGACGAAACCCGCCCCGTTGCCATCCCTAATAGGCTAAAGGAAGAAGGGTCCGAGGTGGCAATGAGGTGGCGCTGGTAAGTAGGCAGAAGGTGAGAGGTAAGGGGGACCGGTTGACTCAGAGGGAGGGGGAAGGCGGTGTTGTGATGCGTCCTGGGTCGGTTTAGTGGGATGTGTTTATATTGATAATAGGAAAAGTTTTGTTTAATAAAAAAAATATCTAATTTACTAACTCTTGTAAACATAGACCCCAAATTGATCAAATTGAAACATCAAAGCTCAATATGTGAATTGCTCCAAACTTTAGACACTATCATGTCCCCCCTCTAAAATTAATTTATTACTGTTAGCATATTGCAGCTGTCCATATGTTTCCAAGGATCTAAAATTGATTATTTACTGTATATTGCAGCCGTATGAAGTAAGAATGTCACAAAAAAGTCACAAAATCTTGCTCACAAAATTCTAGGTGTAATGATTTTATTAGTGCTTTTAATTAGAGTGTGGCGTGTCCATTATCGATGCAACCAATAAAATATCGTCACCTCATGTTGTGAGCATGATTTTGTGCCCTTATTTTGTGCCCTTAGCATTGTTCATGAAGTAATGTTCGACTCTATATATGTAATACTCCCTCCGTCCCTCTTTAACTTACAAAAAATGAGTTGGGCACATTAATTAAGAAAAAAGTGAAAAAAAGTGATGTGTTGTGATTGTAGATGGTTGGGAGAGAGAAAGTGAGATGAAGAATAGTTAGTGGATAGTTGTGGTATAATAAGTGGGTCCCACCATTTTAAAAGTATTAAAACATTTTCATTTTAAGAGTTTTGTAAGTTAAAAGGGCAAATTGCAAATTAGTTACCTGAGTTTGTCGTCAAGTTTCAATTAGTTACCCAGTTTGTGTTTCGGTCAATTTAGTTATCGAATTTGTCTTTTTGTTACAATCAGTGTAAAATTTGTTAGCCCATTAGAAAACTAATGAAAATTGATGAAAATTGTAACAAAGTTCTTTCAAAATTGCCAAGATCGACCATAAAGTTTAAATTATTCCATTACACCCCAAACTAACGAATGTTAAGAGCTATCTTATTTCTAACCACCAACAACAATAACAAGCCCAAGTCTGGCAACCACGATAACCACCGTCATCATCACTTTCTCAAAATCCGGTCATCACCAACACCCAAATCCGGCCACTACCATAACCACCTATCTTCTAATCAACAACAACAATAACAATGTTAATGAGGCACCCAAATCCAAACCCAAACAACCACCAAGCCGGCGAACCCAGCAGTGATGGTCCGACCGGCGACGAACAGCTCACGCGCCGGTAAGGGATGGCAACTCTGTGTCACACGCCGGCGCGTGAAGGATATTCCGGCAACGGATGGCGGCGGAAAGTGCCGAGACAGACTCGCCTTGAAGAGCCGACCCTCCGACTACCTACGGCGACGGTGACGTCAACGGATCTCGGCAATGGCGTCGGTGACCTCAACGTTCAACGATCGAACTGATCTCACCTGGGACTCCTCCGATTTCAAGCTAATCGCACGAGATTCGCCCGATTTGATAGAGAGAGACGGATCTGAGCACTCTGGATGAGGTTTCCGGACAGATCTGGGCGGAAGGAGCTTCGCCGGCGATGGAGCTTCGTCGGAGAAGATAGGGAGCCGGCAACAGAGAAGATGGGGCACGGGATAAAGGTGAAAACGGTCGGAGTTGGATTGGAGAGAGAGTTCGCATGAGAAAGGAGGTCGGAGCGGGGGAAGAGAGTTCGCCGAGAACAAGAAAGTTCGCCGGCTGGAGGAGGGGGGAGGCGATGGCTGGAGAGATGTTAGAGATAGAGAGAGAAAGTGGTTTGTGTGTGAGAGAGAACGTGTGAGCATAAATGAGGGAGGGGAGGGGAGGGGAGGGGATGGGAGGCTAGGGGTGTATGGGGTGATCATTTAAACTGTAGGGATGATCAATGCAATTCTAAAAGAAGTTTGTTGGTTTTTTCATCCATTTACGTTAGGTTTTTGACGAACTAACCAATTTTACACCTAATTGTAACAAAAAGACAAATTCGATAACTAAATTGACCGAAACACAAACTGGGTAACTAATTGAAACTTGACGACAAACTCAGGTAACTAATTTGCAATTTGCCCTAAGTTAAAATGGGACAACCAAATGAGTAATTTTTGTGTATTAAAGAGGGACGGATGGAGTAGACTGCAGCAAAATCTATTGTACATATCGAAACTAATGAAGTTACACCTCCCACGTTCAAATTTGGAGAAAAAAAATATTACTCCCTCCGGTCCAAAATAACTGTCATTTTTGAGCTAAATGTCTCTTTTAGCCTTGCATTGAAACTTGTTTTCTTTTATTAATTGTCTTAGTGTGAGACATTGATGTAAGAAAATTGCACACTTAATAGGGGTAAAGTTGGAACTTTTGTCATCAAACCATGATAATAATTGCATTTTTTAAGAGTTGTGCAAATGCAAAAAGAGACAGTTATTTTGGACCGGAGGGAGTACTATCTCTACCTCTGTCCTTAAATGATGTCCTTAAATGAGTGTTCAAATTTCATTTTAAGAGACATAAGTATTTGTACAATTTGGTGGCAAAATTCATATAAAATCATGTAATTCTCTTTACAACCATTTAGTTTTTGCAAGTATAAAGAGACCGGTGAAAAAATTTCGAAAAAAAAAACATTAAGGACAAAGTTATGATCAAAATAAACACTCATTTTGGGGCAAATTTCTTGAAATTGAACACTCATTTAGGGACAGAGGAAGTACAATTATTTCCTTCTTTAAAAACTTCATTTATTTTGGAACATACTAAAAAAACAAAAACGCAAACAGTATAACACAGGACTAATGCCTTCTAACGTCGGCCAATACAGCCTTTGTTTCAGATTATTACAAAACATTATTCCTTGAAATACCAAAATAATCTTGGTACAACATTGTTACAAAATATAAATCATCTAAACTTCAGTCTTACCATCTTTCAATCTTTAGGTCCTCCCAAGTAAAACGAGCCGTAGCGTTGGGTGAACGACAACACGCAAATCAACCTCACAACCGAGCCTTGCCTTTCTCCAACGGAGAACTCTGCAATGAAACATACCAAAGAACATACATCAATAATAAGTCAACACAACAATGCAAAAGCTCATAGGCAAATGACAAGTATCATAATCTATACGTCAACACTGAAAATTTCTTGACCCTCTGTCCCAAAATGAATATCCGAATTTTTCATTTGGGACGGAGGGGGTATAATTTTAGTGCTAAAAGATCAAATTTAGTAAAAATGTCAACTTTTAACAGATAAGGGGGTCAAGTTGCAAATATAGAAACCTACCAAAGGTGCTCCTTTGGCTGCTCGTTCAGCTAAGTAAGCGCAGGGCTTGAAGAAGTCTCCATAAGAACTTGACCATTGTTCCAATCTCGAGTAAATGTATTTAGATCCAAGGGTATCTGCCCAGAACATTAGTCCTCCCCTGAACAAAGAGTAACGCAATCAGAAATGACCAAAATACCCTTGTTCTTTATTCTTTTTTTTTTTTTTTTTGAATGGAATATTGATAACCATGTATATGTACATACCTGTAAGGGGGGAAACCCATTCCCATAACAGCTGCAATGTCCAAATCAGAAGCCTTGACAGCAATCCCTTCTGCATAGACTCTGCATGCCTCGTTCACCACGGGAAAGAAGATCATCTCGATTATGTCCTTGTCTGATAACTTTGTTAGCTGCATCCATATTACAACAACAACAAAAAAAAGCCTTGGTTGTGAGACTTAAGGTAATCGTGAAGAGAATTGCCGAGATAAGCAGCATCAATATTCATATTCATAAACGTCCCAATCAAAACTAAAATCCTTTCCTAAATCATCCCATCAAAATACATTTACTCCCTCCGTCTCATAACAACTTGCACCATTCTTCTCTGACACGGGAATTAAGGAGAGTATATATATTCAACAGTATTGTGAGTGGGAAATGGATTGTGAGTACAATGATACGAAAGTGGGACCCACAATTTAAGTGTGTGAGTATGACAAGTGGTAGGGTAAATAAAGAAAGAATAAAAGGAACACCCAAAAAGGAAATTTATGGAAGTTTTTATGGGGCGGGAGGAGTATTCCCATCATACCTGCAAACCTTAGCATGTAAGGCTAATCTGCTCATTTTATTGAGTCAACCTTCGTCTTAAAGGTAACTAATTGTGTTGATATTGTTACTAGGTATTTTATTGAAATTTTGAGATTCAAGTTCTTCATTTTTGGAACGTGATCAACTTTTGTAATCTTTGATGGCATTTGTATATGCAGTGGGGAAATTTTCATACTTCCCCCATCCTAGAAAGGAGTCTCACTAGACAAGTAACTTGTCAAGTGCTGTTTTATATTATGCAAATTGACCTCTCATTTGGTTCTCCGCTTTGCAGTAATAAACCTTTCCTCCAAGATTCCACTTTGTATTAGAGCATTTTGGGGGAATCACTCAAGTTCGTACTCTATTTGTAGAAGTTGACTCTTTATTGGGAGACAGAGAACAGGATAATGCGACATCTTTAGGGACAGTTGAGTAATATTTGTCATTTCAAGAGCTGGAGTATATGAGTTTAGGGATGGCTCGTATCTATTACTACCTTTGTCCCGAAATGATATTCTCATTTGCCATTATTCATTGTCCCAAAAAGTTCTTCCCGTATCTACAATTTGGGCTTAAATGTGCATAAACACAACATGGCTAGTGAAGCAAGTGTTCGTATCCTTAAAAAGTTTGAATAGTCAAATGGGAAGATCATTTTGGGTTGGAGGGAGTATTAGACAATTCAAGCTCGGTTGTTTTGAAGAAAACTGCTTAAAACCGGCCAGTGCATGAAACAAACAGAGAAAGATAATCAAACCTTAGGATCAACAGTGACGCCAGACATGCTCCTTGCCTTCTCAATATACTTGATCAGTTCAGGATCTGGACTCGCCCTCCGTTTATCATTGTACACATAGAACCCTTTTCGAGTAGTTTCGCCTGAAACACGTTCCCATTGAGAAACGCATGACAGAATAAGTAAATGAATAGGATTCAGCAGTCCAAAAAGAAAAATAGGGCAGAAAAGTAAATCAGTACTCCCTCAGGCCCAAAATGAGTCCCTTTTTTACTTTTCACCAGTTAGAAAAGAATTATTACTACAACTTAATGAATCAAGTACCGAAATACCCTTTTCAATTGTTTTTCTCTCCAATATTACTCCAATCAATAAACTAATAAATAAAGTGTAACAAGGTCCAATGTAAGGGTAAAAGTGGAATTTGAATGGTTTTAGCCAAAAAGCAACACTTGTTTTTGGGACAAAATTTTGGTTTTAAAACGACATCTATTTTGGACAGGAGTAACATTACTAAAACTTATAGCAAAAATCTTACCTGCCCTTTTATCTTCTTGCATGATTGGAATTAGTAGTGATTTATATGTTCTTTCAGGAAAATTCTGAACAAATTGTGTGCCAGTAGCAATTGCCACACCAAAACCAACAAGGTCACACAACCTACACTCAGAAAGACTGTATCAAAGACGGTCCATTGAATCGAAAGATTAATACACTGAAGAAATGTGAGATGCATAAACCTGAATGGACCCATTGGCATCCCGAATTTTGTGATTGCCTTGTCAATCTTGTAAACATCTGTGCCACGTTCCACTAGCAAAAGGGCTGCTTGCGTATAAGGGAAGAACATTCTGTTCACAGCAAATCCTGTGCAGTTTCCAACCACAACAGGGGTTTTCTTTATCTTTTTCCCCACATCCAATAAGTCAACGATAACTTGTGGTGAGGTCTTCTCAGTGCGAACAATTTCCAATAGAGGCATGACATGAGCCGGGCTGCACCAGAAAAGACCAAGTTATTACCTGAAAACAAGATAACTGTAGAAAAAAGGTTGAATAAGAACATCAAATTACCTGAAAAAGTGGGCCCCAACAATCCGATCATGAGACTTTGTCTTCTCACCAATCAGGTTCAAGTCAATTGTGGAAGTGTTACTTGCAAGGATGCAATGAGGAGGGCAATACTTTTCAAGATCCACAAAAATTTGTTGTTTCAAAGAGACGTTCTCAATAACAGCCTGTTGCAATAAGAGCAGAATTATTACAATGGAGATACATATATACACACGGAGTATACACACACATGTACGTAGAAAGAGAGAGAGTCACAGCATTTAATTTTGCTTCATATTTGCATTACCTCTATGACCATATCCACATCTCTAAAGTTTTCATAGTCAAGAGAACCCGTGAGAAGAGAGAGAGTTTTTTCAAATTTCTCCTGGCTCATATTTCCTTTTTTGACACGGCTTTGCAGGTTGGCTGAGTAAAATGAATGTGTTACTCATTATGCATATTTTTAAGATAAATGACACTGTTTCATGTAAAAAAAAAAAAAAATACAAGCCATATACTTGAGTAATGGCTCTCGTCTCACCTTTGACTCGACCTATTCCACCCTCCAGAAACTTTTGATTAACTTCTTTCAGCACCACTGGATAACCACTCAGAATCAATGCTGTTGATATACCAGAGCCCATCAATCCTCCTCCAAGGATAGCGACTTTCTTGATTCTTCTTGGCACCAGACCTCGATCAGTGACCCCTGGAACCTGTTAAAAGTTTGAGGAATAATAAGTATCCAAAGAATTACTCCCTCTGTCCCATAACAATGTGAACAATTTGACTTTCTTGGTCAACTGAGTCGATCTTTGACAATAATTTTATGAATATCTAAAATATATCTACGCAATTCAAAAAAATATATTAATGATTGTAATTCTAATAATGAAACGATAATACTTTTTAAAATTACATAAAGATATCTAGATATTCATAAAATTATGGCAAAAAAATTAATGCCGTTGACCAAAAAAGTCAATTTGTCCACATTGTTATGGGAAGGAGGGAGTATTTATTAAGTAAGCTCAGGCTTATATCACGAAAATGTTTCTTTAAAGCCATGGGGTTATTCAGTTATGGTGTGGAAGAATGAGGAAGTGAGATATCAGGTCTTTTACTTCTACACACACACACACACACACACACACACACACACACACATGTGAGCATATCAATAATAAGATGAACAGCTTACCAATGCAAATACATGTGGAATGCGCACACACACACACACATGCATGCTCAAATTGAATTATTTCCTGAATAGATTTTAATTTAATGAAGATTGGCACCTCCTCCAGGCATCAACCTTGTAGAGGGATAAGCTACGGTGGTTATTTATTATCTCTTGGCTTGGGCCTTAACATTTAACGAATTAAACACCAATCACTGACTGCCACCATGGTTTTGTAATAAAAAGGATATTGCGACTTCTTTGTGATCTAGCATTACTCTAATGAAAAAGGGCTTCGAAAAGTTCGTCCAAATTGATAATAGTAATAGAGATAGATAAGACCCCATCATCCCAACATTGGCCATTTGGAGAAAGCAAGCCATACTTTCTCCATTTAAACTACTAAAAACATGTAACTTTTAATTTAAAAAGAAAATAACAAGTTATTTAGCCCATTTCAAACTAAAACCATATTACCTTTGTGGTAGCTCGTTGGGCAAAGAAGATGTTAACCAAGCTCTTACAAGTATCAGAGTGTAAAAGACCTTCGAACTCTTCAAGTTCCTGTCAATTATCAGAAACAGGCTCAAGTTATAATATCCCATCTTAATCTTTCTCATGAAAATAGTGTAGACAAAGTCAAACCTTCCAAAGCCCAGCACGAGGACCAGAAACCACACCATGTTCAATAACATTGATGCAAACTTGTGGATGATGAAGATTTGGGGCCTGCTTACGGGCCTGAGCTCTTGCAAAGTTCAGTATTTCCCTTGCCTCACCGAGAGGTTCCAACTTATCTGTCTTGTAAAGACTAGAAACCCATGGTTTTCTCCTCTCTAATATATCGAGTGCCCATTTTCGAGCAGTTTCTAATAATTTATCTGCTGGGACAACTGCATCAACGAGCCCCAAACTAAGTGCTTCCTCCGCTCTAACTGGCTTTGAGGTCTATCAAAAGAAAGGGAGATCTGGTTAAGAATATATAGATGAGAGGAAATTGAAGAACGGGAATGAAGATTAATGTTGGATTGCTTAATGTGCACTCCCTCCGTCCCATAATAAATGTCGCATTTGACTTGTTTACGGATTTTAAGAAATGTACTTCAGTTGTTTGCACATTTCTTGTACATTGGTAAAATTGTACTATATCTATTTCTTCTTTAAAAAACGCGGCATTAATTTTGGGACGGGCCAAAAAGAAAAGTGCAACATTTATTTTGGGGCGGGCAAAAAGAGAAGTGCGGCATTTAATTATGGGACGGAGGGAGTATATCATAAAGACAAATGAGAAAATACCAGCATCATTTCAAGCGCCTTCGCCAGGCCAACGAGGCGTGGAAGCCGTTGGGTTCCTGAGATGATCCAAGACCAAAATATTGGTAAGTAGATGAAAAATTGTCAAAAATCCAATATAGGCCTATCCAATAATGTTGCATAAACATGTAAACACGCTAGAGAAAAAAATTGGTATCATATCCAAGTGCCTCAATTGAGACACTGTAACAGGGCATATACAATTAAAAAAAAAAAAAAAAAATCACCTAAAAACCCGGTTAGTTCGATCCTATCTATAAACTTCAGTGAAAAAATCATTATAGCCAAATCTGATAACCAATAGGAATATCCGATATTTCCTCTTTATCCTACATTAGATATTATGGTCACATCTAAAAACCTTTGGTGTTATGAAGGAAATATTTTGACGCTAATCCCGTGTTCATTACTCTTCACTTTTCAGAATTAACATATCTGTGTTGTTTTCAAAATTATACCAATATCCACATTACTGCTTTTACTTGTGTCACTATAGCACCTCGTATTGTTTAGTACTACCACCGTCCCAGAAATATAGTCCCACTCCCACTTTGTTTTCAACGGTCAACTCGACTACTTTGACTAATAAATTATGTCAATATAATTATTCTAATGAAAGTCAAATTATTACTGATGAGGTAGCATTTTTAGTGGTGTATTAGTAACAAGTTTTAGAATTTCATAGGTATAACTACATTTTCAGAGTCAAAGTTCAATCAAGTTGACCACCAAAATCAATGTGAGAGTAACTTTCCGGGACGAAGCGAAGTATTATTTTAGCCGTCACAGATAAAGATAGAGAGGCACACCTCCAAAACCAGGAATAAGACCGAGCTGAAGCTCAGGTAAGCCAAGCTGAGCACCCGGAGCCGATATTCTTGCATGGCAAGCCTGAAGCAAAACTATAAAGTTAAGCTACGAGTATAATGGGGAAATTTCTTAACCAAAAATAGCAACAGCATTACATACCATGGCAACCTCTAGTCCTCCGCCTAAAGCGAGTCCTTCAATAGCAGCAACCGAGGGCTTTTTTGCAGCTAAATCCAAGGAAACCATGATTAAAATAAGAATCAAAACATAAGTACAAATACAACCATTTCAACTAACAAATGAAGAAGTTAAACCTTATACCTTCACATGTGTCCGATAGAACCTCCACTGATACGAAACCAGGTTTGGGCATTGCAGCTGTGATGAAAGCAAGAGTAAATTAGCAAGAAGAACTAGCAATCCCCAAGGGAAACCAATGACGAGGGGTTTCACAAAAGTGTAACAGCATTCCGGGACGGAGGGAGTATTAGGGTATAAGAGCAAGATAAAGTGCACTTACTCTTTCCTCCTTGGAGTCCACCAAAAGCAGTGATGTCAAAACCACCTGAAAATTTCCCTTTCGCACCTGTTCCAGGACAATAATGTATTAATTCTATACTGAAGCCACTCATGATGCTTAACCCAAAATCATTAACCATGATCACTTAATACAGTACATTACCTGTAACGACAATTGCCTTCACATCATTCCTTTGTAAGGCTTGATCATAACTTTCTTTTAAGCTGTTTAACACTGTACGAAAGAGAGAGATCAATTCCATATGTTTGAATATCAACAAAAGTACACAAATTATCGAAATAAAAACATAAAAACGATTGTTTTTTTTTCTTCATAAACAGAGAGGCTGGTTAGAGTCCATATGCAGCTTATGATCAAAACCTATGAAAGCTTTGGTTTAATCAATTAATGTCAAATTACATTATACCTGTTGAGACAAAAAGCATCAACCATCACAATGTCTCTCAAACGGGTATACCCTTGTTCTCATGGATAATAGCCTAGACAAATACATGACATATGCGAGCAGTTAGTGCTCAAAGCATAATGACTGGTCCTGTGAGTAAGTGCTTGATTGAGCAACCTCATCGGCTCGTGTTGTTGCATCCAGGACACACTTTGGAGTGGACCAAATATGTAATAGGTACCGAGTCAAATGCTTTCTAAAGAAGTTACTTGCTTGGAATTCCCCCAACGCAACTCTTTACAATATAGATAACTGATTGCTGGATTATCACCAAGGAAACTAGAGTATAACCACCAATTACCGCCTTTTTCCTTTCATAGGAATGCCTTATACGAGTTATCTACCTTTCAAGCTACATTCTAACAAAACGTTTCATGAAAAAAGAAAAATTTAGCAGACGTCCCTATTGTGTGCCGCGATCAAAGAGAATTAATTTTTTTCCGCAACTCAAGTTCAATCGACCATATGGAAACAGCCACCCTTTTACAGCAAACGAAAACCATGAAAAAAGATCGACTTACAGCACATTTCATCATGATAATGCACACCTACCACTTTTACTGCACCAGATATTTTGGAATACTTCTTCATTTCGTCATAGCCTACTAGCCTAGCACTCTCCCTCACTTACAAGCTCAGAACATGACCTCCTTATTCCTCCTCCCCTCTCCCACCCCAGTTAGACCCACTCAGAGAGAAAAACTATCTTCAATCAAAAGATAGATTTTTATACTCCCAACTTTCAAATGCCAGTAATTCCACATGAAGCATACTCTTTTCACACTATAATCCATGACAGTGGCAAACATAAACAGGGGTCTGGAAAAAACTACCCGGGACTTATCAAGGATTCAAATTTGAAATATATATACGTGTATATATATATATATATATATGACAAATTTCCATTTTGGGTGTCCCGTTCGAATTAGGACAACCCAAAAATGAAAGTGTGCGACACAGAATCACACTCACAACAACTTTCCACTCATTATTCTCTACCCCACTTTCTCTCTCCTACTTTACTTTTCGTACCCACAACACCTACTCCACTAAAACTTTTCTTAATCCCCGTGCCCAACCCAAAAATCCTAATTCAGGTGGGACGGAGGGAGTATACTCCGTATATAACCTGGTGACCCTTTACAATTTGTAACTACTTCAGTGTAATGCACTCTCATGACTAGAACCTTGTAATCATTATAGTTATAAAATATTATTGCAAGCATATTAAACAAAACAAAAGCTCAAAACATGAAGAAATTCTTAGGATAGATAGCGATCAGATTATAATTCAGCACAAATTTAACAAAGCACAATAGCATTTAATCACAACAAAATCGCTCAAAATTACAATTAAATTAGAGAACCAAAGACTTAAAATTCAATACTAAGAACACTATCAACTGGGTATAACGAGATCGAAACGGAGGAATTCGAATGGATCAAATTACCGTCAAGGGAGAGAGAATTGACAGGGGGATTGATGATGGTGATAATTGCAACTCCATCAGCTCCAACTTCAATCGTTGTTCTTCCCATCTTTCTTTCTCTGAAATCAAAAATCGAAACTTTTTCCCTCTAAAAATTGATTTTTTTTTATTTTTTTTTCACAGAGTTTTTACGGGGGATTTTGTAGAGTTGGATCGATCACATATGGATTTGTTTAGTATTATAGTGATCGTTGAGGAAGGGATGGGGAATGATTAATTGCGGACGGCGTCGTTTAGCGGGGACTGAGTGCAGTGACATCAGATAGGGTTGGAAGTTAGCCGGACCGAGGATAGAGATAATGATGCGGAAATGTATCGATTGTTAAATTAAAGGAGGAACTGTTGCGTTCTACTCGCGTTTAAAACCCGTGGAAATCCCCTCCCGAATAGTAATGTACTACCTCCGTCCGTCCTAGAGTAAGAGTCTAACTTTTCATTTTGGTACGTCTTAGAGTAAGAGTCCTATTCCTAAAATGACAAAGAATCTTTACTATTTACCTCACTCATTCTCTCTCATATTTTACTTTTATACTCACAACACCAATCAATTCACTATTCTCTCCCCCTCATTCTCTCTCTTACTTTACTTTTACACTCACAACATTTACATCACTTCCAATATGTATTAATAAGCGTGCAAATGAGGGGTAAGACTCTTACTTCGGGACGGAGGGAGTAGTAAAAAAAACTATTCCTTCCGTCCCATAATATATCCTGAAATATATGTTCACTTTTTCTTTTTAGTTCCTTTTAAAGTATATGTCCACTTCTACAAATGATAATTTTTTTACTATTCATCTTGCTCATTCTCTCTCATACTCTACATTTATACTCACAACATCAATCAATTTACTATTCTCTCTCGCTCATTCTCTCTCATACTTTACTTTATACTTTCTCCGTCCCGGTTTAAGGTTCTTAGTTTGACTTTGCACGCTTATTAAGGAATTAAGGCAAACTTAAGTCAAGAATAGTAGTGGGTGGATGATATAATTGTCCATTCATAGTACAAGTGGGTGAAAAACGGTTTGGTAAGCGATGGGCTTTTTGTAATATATGAACTTTATGAGGACAATAATGTCCAAAACACTATTCATCCTTTGCCATTAAAGGAATAAAGCAACTAAGAACCTTAAACTGGGACATACCAAAAAGGAAAGTAAGAACATTAAACTGAGACGGAGGGAGTAGTTTATACTCACAACACTTACATAACTTCCACCATTTTTTAATCTCCATGTAAATGAGAGGATAGACATATACTCTGGGACGGAAAAAGAATTATTTTTTTCATTATATAACTTAAAACCCAAATTTTTATATTATGAGAACTGGTTTATTTATATGAAACCGGTTTAAAGCTTGCGGTATAGGAGATTTTAAAAATTAAAAATCATTTTTTTTAACCATTGAGAAAAACTAGTTTTTCAAAAAAAATATGCCTCCTAAATTTATTTATTTTTCTAAAAGAAGCTCCTCCCAAAATAAAAAACACTTTTCCGTCACATAAAAATGCATTTTGATTTAACATTAATTTTAATTTAATTATGTTGGTCCCAAAGACACAACAAGGGTATGAAAAGAGGCTAGAGGGGGGGTGAATAGCCTATTAAAATTTCAACCCTTTTTCAAATTCAACCAAGTGCTTACTCTTGAATATGCGGTCAAGTTAAAACCACACGGTCAAGGAGTAATATGCACAGCGGAAGTTTTCGTTAGAAATGGGAAAGGTTGGTTTTGACTAAAATCTCTAAGTAGGAATACCAGCACTCACGGTCAACCAGGTTGCGGTCGAGTGAGTCCGGTCGAGGGTGAAGTGCGGTCAAGAGATTGCGGTCAAGAGGTTGAGATTTGAAAGTTGTTGTCTTAGAAGTTTTTGGCAAAAGATAAGTTAGTCAGATTTTAACTTAGGCAATGAGGAGAACAAAACAAACACAATTCACAGCAAGTTCTTAAATCTGAAAGATCAAAACACTAAACGACAAACAAAGTTATTATGAACAATAAAGAACAAGATGAACAATACTTGAAAGTAAATTTGCAGAAAGTAAAATGACACAAGTATTTGGAAAGGTTCGATCTGTTAAAAAGATCTACGTCCTTTACCAAGATGGTCAGTCTTGGATTTTGAATGGAGGTATATATTGATTCTTGAGTGTACAGATTACAGAGATGTACGTATTGAATCAACACCTACTTTCTATGAAGAACAAATCCTAGACTTAGACCAGTGTATCCCTTTTGATTCAATCTAAGTGATTGACCAATTGGGGTGAGTGTGTGTAAGAATCTGAAGCTCTTTGAAATCTATATGATTTAGAGCCTAAAGAATCTTGTGTTACAAGGCTTGAGATGACTTGAATGTTGCTGGAGATCTTTGAAGGTTTGAAGGTGAGTTCTTTGAAGATTCAAAGGATTCTGGAAATCTTGAGTATGATCTTCAATCACCAAGTATTTCAACAGCAATTTCTCTCTTAGAATCTCAGCATTGTTCAATGAAGAACTTAAGGGCTATTTATAGCCTTGAATGAGAAAATAGCTGTTGGATTTACTTGGGCTCCAAGTTGAAGGACAATGAGCTGTTGAATTCTGATTGGAGCTCAATCTGAGTTTGTCCTTTTTGCAGATAAGAGGTGGTCCCACTGAGAGATTCAAATTTGAATTACTTGGGATCCAAGTTCTGCAACGTTCTAAACTAACCATAGTTTGACCATGGTTAAGTTTGAACATACTTGGGTTCTTGAACTTCTGCTCATCTGCGGTCAAGACTTGCGGTCGAAGCTCTTGCGGTCAATATGCCTAAGGGCATCTGCGGTCGAGGAGTCAAATGTGACCTGTCAAGATATGCCACAAAGCTTCACGGTCACTGACTTCCGGTCAAGTGATTCATGGTCAAGTGGTCTTCCACGGTCAGGTGGTCTACCACGGTCAAGGTCTTGACCACTAAAATTCCAGACTTAGAAAATTTTCAGCCTATCAATCTAAAGCCTATACTATCAAAGTGGACTATACTAAAAATGAAGTTTCACTTCTAACAATATATCCTAAAGTCCACAAAAAGCTAAAATTAGGTTATGGGATCAATCAAATCTAGGTAATAGGAGTGGTTTATAATAAGCATACCCAACAATCGGATTGAAAAATTAAAAAATATTTATTAATAACAGTCTTATGTCACATAAAAACTTGATAAAAAAAATGATTCACTAAAATCCACTTACTACGCTCGTAACAACAATCAACTTATAATTCTCCACTGCATATTATTTCTCCTGCTTTATTTTTTATATTTAAAACCAACTTTATACTATCTACTATTATATTTACATTTTTATTTTTGTGCATTCGATTTTAGTAATGTGTTTGTTTTGGAACAGGAGCGTATATGTATGTCCATGTATGTGTATTATATATTATGCGTCCCATAACAAGTTGCACCAATTTTTTTTTTGGTTGTTCTATTGGCAAATCGCAATATTAAAAAATGTTCAACCTTTTATTTATTTTTTATTTGATACTCACCTACTTAACTTGACATGAATTGATTCTCAAATTATAATACTCACTATTTTGTTTTCACTCACAATATATACTCCCTCCGTCCCACCTTAGTGTGAACCAAAAATTTTGACACACAAATTAAGAAAAAGTAAGAGAGATAAATAGTGGAGGGAGGTGTATGTGAGTATGAAAAATTAAATAAGAGAGAGATGAGTGGGAAGAATAGTAAGATGATTGGTGTTGTGAGTGTAAAAGTAAAGTAAGAGAGAGAATGAGTGTGATGAAAAGTAAAGATTCTTTGCTATTTTGGGGTGTTTCACACTAAGGTGGGACGGACTAAAAAGGAAATTAATTCACACTAACACTAAGGTGGGACTGAGGGAGTATATATGGGGCTGTGCAAAAAAATGTAGGAACCGGACCGGACCAATAGAACCGGACCGAACCAATAAAAACCGGACCGAACCAATAGCGTTGGTTCGGTTCTGGTTCCAAAATCCTCTAGAACCGGTTAATTGGTCCGGTCCTGGTTTTTTAAAAAATATACACGGTTCTGGACCGGACCGGACCAATCATTCATATATAGTATAATATATATTCATAATATATATTCATAATATATATAAAAGTGTATATATATATATATATATATATATATATATATATATATATATATAAGCCGTAGGTTCCCAATTTTAAAAGAATTCCTGCCAAGATGACGAATCCTGCCGTACAGTAGTACTTGTTTCTATCTTTGATATCTATAGTATTATATATACACAGTTGTTTTTTTGAAAGTGTTTCATTAATTTTATAATTTAAGCAAAAAAAAATGTTTGTTTTTTCCTCATATAATTAATTTCATTCGTTGCAGTTGCACCTAATATTTCATGTGGTTTGACTTTGAATTGTTGAGAGCTGAGACCACTATGTTCAATTATTTTAGTTTTTGGCTTACGGATGTATTGTTTTGAGTGAAAAAATTTGTATATAGGTAGAACCGGACCGGAACCGGATTAATAGAACCGGACCAATGACATCGGTTCTGAAAAGTATTGGTCCGGTCCTGGTTCTAAATTTTTACAGAACCGCACTTTTGGTCTGGTCCCGGTTTTGTGAAATTTAGACAAAAACCGGACCGGACCGGACCGTGAACACCCCTAAGTATATACTCACTCTTTTATCCCGTATTAAAAAAAAAATGTCATGGGAAGGAAGAAGCAAGTCGCACGTGGAGTCACGCTCCATCTTCTGCAAGTGGTGGTTGAACTAATCACTAATCTTTTGCTTCCTAAAATTTTCGATATTTTCAACCAAGAAGTCGTGTGTTGTTAACAGCACGCCACATTTGATTGTGATGACCAACATTTTTACGTTAAGTTGCCCTACTGTGAGATTCACTAAATCAAGGCCCAATAACATTCTACAAATCTGCTATGTGACAACGTATTATTGGTGAAATTAACATGGCAGCTCGAAGAGGGAGCCGTGATGAGAGAAAATCCCATGTACCACTTTTTGTGTACGTACTACAAGTAATCCTATAGTTATATCTTACTTCCTCCGGTCCAAAATAATTATCGTTTTTGGCATTTGCACAACTCTTAACAAAAGCAGTCAATATCATGATTTATTTACAAAAGTGTCAAATATACCCCTATTAGTTGTGCATCATTCCTGCATTAATGTCTAATACTAGACAATTAATAAAACAAAACAAGTTTCAATACAAGGTTAAAAAAGATATTTAGCTCAAAAGTGACATTTATTTTGGAACAAAATTTTGGTCTAAAAAAATGACAGATTGTGGTACAGAGGATGTCATCTCAGATGGGATAGCATATCCATCCGGCTAAATCGGATTAGATGCTTTGTTTCCAAATCCCTATGCGTGATAAGTTCCCAGTTCCCAATGTCATCTTCTCTCTGACGGATTACGGTCAGTGTTAACTGTCCATATGGCCCGGCTTAGGCCCGTTCTTTGGCCCGTGAATTTATCAGGGTTCAATATGATTATATGGTTTGGGCCAAGCCCGTGAACCTTTTGACCTATTGGCCCATTTGTTCTATAATCTTTTTTTATTTTGATTTTTTTTTTCTGGCATAATCCAAAAAGTGCAAATGGCACATTCCTTAAGTTTCAAGTTGTGATGTACTCATTCCGTCCCAAAACACTTTGCACTATTTTAAAGATGCACGGGAATTAAGGAATAAGTATATAAATTCAAAAGTATTGTGAGTAGGATAAGTTGAGTGGGATTTACCAAAATTAAGTGTGTGAGTATGACAAATGGGATAGGGAGTATAGAAAAATAATAAAATCTGAACATTTTAGGAAATTGGACTTACCAATGGAACACCAAAAAAGAAAATTAGTGCAAGGTGTTTTGGGATGGAGGTAACTACTCCCTCCGTCCCAAAATGATCTTCTCATTTGCTATGTTTCATTGTCCCAAAAAGTTTTTTCTCATTTCTACAATCTAGGCTTTAAAAGTGCACAAACAAAACATGGCTAGTGAAGCAAGTGTTCATATCCTTAAAAAGTTTGAATAGTCAAACATGAAGATCATTTTGGGATGGAGGGAGTACTAACTAACGTTTCAGTTGTGGCCATTTCATTCCTAAGGTTCATAATATGTGGCAATGTGGAGCAATTTTGGATGAAATTTAAAAGATATGAATAAAAGTTAACAAAACTAACGAAAAGCCTTAAAGAAATTCTTTAAAAATTGCATTATTCACCCTCAGATTTCAAGGAATTTGCAATTGTTACTATTCATTGTTAGTGTTGGTACTTTTTGGCATTGTCGAAGATTTTTTATAAAAATCTATAATACAATACAAAGCAAGAGCTAAGATTAAATCTCAGAAAATGATCTAACGACCTAAAATTAATCTAAAACAACCCACTATCCCACTCCCCACAGTAGTTATGTAACATCTCCACTCCAAAAAAGAAAGCTTTCAGTGATTTTGATTGGTATAGAGATTATCCAAAAAAAAAAAAAAAAGACGGGTACAAAAACATGATAGAAATGCCAAAAACAAAAAAAAAAAAAGAAAAAAAGAAAGATCCTTAAGGTGATGAGTTTGGGTAATGAAAAAGAGGAAATTGAGTTGAGGTTAAGGGATTTTATGTGCGAGGACAAAATTAAATGGGGTTCTTTCTTCTTTTCCATACCGTCACCGTGCCAGTGGCACGGGTGGGAATACTAGTAAAGAAAACAAAAACATGCATAATATATTTATTATATTTTGATGTAATAAGTAAAGTTGTTACTTTGAATTTAACTTTTTTTTTTCGTGTTTTATAAAATATAATGAGGTGGTCTCCTATGAGAACAAGGGGATCCGTCTCATGTCGACCCATGACCCATGGGGCATGACCCGCCACGTGGCAGCCTCCCATAGGTCCCCCCAATCTTTTTTTTTTTTGAGTTTTTATATTATTTTTTCGGCTTTTCCGTCGTTTACCAAAAGTAATAGTTACCATAACTTAATGTAACGACTGTATACATATAAAGTAACATTGTTCATAAGTAAACGTAACACCTGTTTTACAAAAACAAAAGCTCGTTTTACCCATTTTTTCAAATGTAATACTAACTATAATTACATGTAACCCAAACAATATCTAAATGTAATTATCATTTATACTGAAATGTAATAATTCTTTTGCAAAAATGTAAAATATTGTGTATTTTGATTTAATTTTTTTGAAAGAAAGTAACATTTGAAAAGTAACAACTCATATATACGAATGTAATTGTTTGTACAAGTAAATGTAACACTTTAATAAAAGAAATTATAACATATTTCTATAGATAATGTAATACTTTTACATGTAACACTAATCAAGTGTTTTTAGCTCTAAAAATGTAAATGGTTGAATTATTACTTTTTCTATACATATGTGTTACAATTATGTATAAACATTATTACATATAAGTAACACGTTCGTTACATTTTAGTTGTAATAAGTATTACTTTTGGCAAACGAAAAAAACATAGAAAAAAACACTGTTACTTTTCTGTATATATGTATTAGTTTTATGTATACAAACTGTTACTTTATATGTATACATCCATTACATTAAGTTATAGTAACTATTACTTTTGACAAACCGAAAAAAAACCAAAAAAAAAAAAAATATAAAAAAAGCAAAAAAAAGCAAAAAAAAAATGGCCTATAAAAGGCTGCCACGTGGCTGGGTGACCCCTGGGTCATGGGGCTAGTTCAATGGGCCAAGGCGGGCGGGCCAAAAAAACCCGTCTCATGGATGAGACGGGCCTTCCATGTGTCGCATGGAAGTGTTTCAAATATAATTAATTACAAAATAAAGAGAAAAATCGTATTTAAGTGCTGAACAATGTAAATTTTAAAGAAGGTCAAGTGTTCCATCTACTTGTCGTCCATCCAAGATTTCCTCTCGTTGCCATAAAATATGAACATTGAAACAAATTACTAAAATTAAAACGTTAGTAGTCACATTGCAATTCTTGTGAAGCATATGGACCTCAATGTGCCATCTGCCCTAATCTAAACCACTTACTACAATATATATATATATATACATATATATATATACATATATATATACATATATATATATACATATATATATACATATATATATATATATATATATTCTCTTCCGGTTTCTATAAGACGAGCATTTCACAAATCCTACCGGTTTACATTTTGATCTACACCCCCGCTCCCCCGTTATGGCTTAGTCGAAACTAGTTGGATCAAGCTGAGGTGAATTCGATCTGAGATTGAGACTGAACTAATTTTTAATCTTGTTTTGTTATATATTCAATTATGTTTGACTCGTTTGGTCGTCAAGTCCTTTTCGTTATAAACCTGTTTTGAGCTCGACTCATTAAGCGGGTTAAAAAGCTCAAATTTTAATTTGTTCATAATTCGTATCAATAAACTCGGTTTAATAACAATATGACTCAATCTCGAGATCATACTAATAAGTCAAAGTTTTTTAAGTGAAAAACTAAGCTCAAGCTGGGCTAGTAAATATTTGAGTTCTATAGTAGGAGGAGAAGGGTCGGTCAAATCGTTTGTAGATATAAAGCCAGGGGATAGTGAGGTTCCGCAAGTGGCACTTCTCGGTTTGTTGCTAGAAACTTACGATCTGGTAAATTTGAATTTGATAAGTTGGTTTCTAATAAGAAGCATTGGTTTAGCTTACGATGTACTCACTCCGTCCCACCTCACTTGAGACCTGCGAGGTGGGCACAATAGCTAAGAAAAAAGAATAAAGTAAAGAAAATGTGTGGTTGAAAATGAAGAGAGAGAATGAATGAGGTAAATAGTAGTGTTGGTTGAATAAATTGAGTGGTGGAAAATGAAGAGAGAGAATGAGTGGTGGGGTAGTTTGAATATAAAATAATAAAAAGGTGGCTATTTTGAGGAGTCTCAAGTGAAGTGGGACGGACCAAAATGAAAATAAGTCTCAAGTGAGATGGGACGGAGGGAGTATTTGGAAGCCTCTGTTCATTCTCAACCAGATTAGGCCACATTTATTTGTTTCGATGGAAAAACAAGCTTCCATTTAGGGATTCGTTTAGAACAAGGGTTACCAAGATTTTTCTTTCTTTCGTTCCTATTCTCCTTTCTCAAAAAAGGATCGGTGGAAGATGAGGAAGGATCTTGAGCTGGCTTCTGGGAGGAGTCGATAGGTGGGCACTGGATCCCTTTGGACCGCCAAGTAGCTATAGATTTAGGGGATCTTTCTCTAGCGTTTTCTGTTAGCAGGTCACATGTATAGGACAAACTGGGAGATTGGCCTCGATCTACTTGACAAAAAATGACCATGACCATTTCGGGTCGGCAATCCCCATTGATAGACACTTGCGCGATCTTTGGGCAAGTTTGTCAAAGTAGTCCAAAGCGATTAACCTTGCTCTTATCCTGCTCTGAAGGATGTCTCCCAATTTTTTTTAATTTCAACGTCCATATAGAAGACGCTCTAGGAAAGGTCAAGGAAAGACCATGTTCTGTCCTCCATTCATCCAACCAGAAGTTTGGATAACGAAGCGATTCCCCCTCTCAGAACCGTATAGGAGACTTTCATCTTGTACAGCTCAAGCAAAAACCCATCGGACGACTCGGAGGGGCTGAGAAGGGCCCTTACTTCGTTCATGGGTCAATATTTTGGTGTCTTATACGTAGAGGAATCACACAAATGGCAAAAGGCCGGAAATGCTTCCCTAATGTACTCGTCGACGAAGGCATGTAGGTGCGCGCGCGGTGATAGACAAACATCTAAATCTTTGATGCAAAATTCTCTTAAAGATAGAAGAAAAAGAAAGGAAAAAAAAGAACAATTCAAAAAGGAAAAGAAAAAAAAGAAAGAATTCAAACTTAATGTGATAACATCTCTTGTTGTAGGCATATGGTTAAAGAGAGAACCATAAAAAGATCATTGGTGTATAATCTTGCTTTGACCGCGCTCTTCACCATATGACTTTTACCCGTTCAACGACTTGAACCCACGATTTTGTAAATCGACAGGAAGGATCTGTTAAGCCCAATTTGAGAGTCGAGAATCCAGTGGGAGCTCGGCATGTCTGGAAGTAGGGATGGCCAACGCCGGTTCTGGTTCGTCTTTTATATGAACATTAACCGGCCCTTGGTTACACCGGTTCCTGTCATCACAATCCGGTTCCGGTCCGGTTCCACGCTACTTTTTTTTTTTTTTTTTATCATACAATAATGAATCAACAGATTAAAATTTATTGAAAAACAAGAGATTTTTTTTTAATCATACAATAATGAATAAACAAGTTAAAATTTATTGAAAAACAAGGGATTTTATTTATTTTTAATGGAAACGCCGGTCCGGTTCCGGTTCCCATTCCGGTCCGCCTTTTATGTGAACCTTAACCGGCCCTTGGTTACACCGGTTCCGGTTACTCCGTTTTCGGTTTATTAGCCGGTTCTCCCCGGTTCCGTGCTTTTCCGGTTCCGGTCCGATTTTGTCGTCCCTATCTGGAAGCATAGGAGAACGTTCTTTTGCAGATATTATTACACATCTTTCAATACGGCTACCTTGTTACGACTTCACTTTAAACCTGATTTCCAGTAAAGGGGCCAAGTCATGAAGGTAGAAATTTCGACCGATGATGAACCAATTCAATAAATTATCCTGCACTTGGAAGAAGAACTAGAAAAAGAAACAAATTCAAGTTTGAATAATACTAGGGGTACAAAAAAGTCACAAAACCTTACTAACAAAATCTTAGGTGTAATGATTTTATTGGTGTTTTTAATTAGAGTGTGGCGGGTTTATTATCGATGCAACCAACAAAATATCGTCACCTCATTTTTTGAGCAAAATTTTGTGAACTTATTTTGTGCCCCTAGAGCATTGCTCTTCAAGTTTTGTACTCCATCCGTCTCAAAATATATGTCGTTTTGAAGTGTTTCACACGTATTAAGAAATGTCATTATTAATGCATGTGAAGAAGTCTCAAATACCCCTAAAGTAATTCTGTTAGTGCAGACAGAGGTGTTACCTCAGATGTTACCACTGACAGTCTAAGTGCTCTGACGAAAATACTTTGTAATTTGACATTTCTTTCTAATATAATTTTATACTGATGTCCTAATATTATTGTCTAGATGTTGGTCCATATTTCAGGTTATAATAAAGTTGATTTAAGGAGCTAAAAACGTGGAGAAGAAATTAACAAAGAATTACTCATAAAAGCCGAGTAAATGAGGGAGTTACAAACATATTTAACATGTGTTAAATATGTTAAATATGGAAAAGACCAAGTCCAAGGTTTGTTGCTGATCAAATGGATGAAGTACAAGGCATGGGAAGCATGGAGTACAAGAAGGAGAAGCTTAGACTTGGGCAAGAAGAATTCGGTTGAGATAATTATGGAAATTGGACCGAGTCAAGCTTGGATTGTGGAGAAGAAGTTCACACATGATCTCCCACTTTCCTCACACGTTTACAACAGCCCATGGCTGTTTCATTGTGTAGCCTCCAAGTATTTGTGGCTATATAAAGTGCTTGGATGAAGACATTGAAGACAAGCCAAAATTTACACATATCCATAGCACAAGAACAAAGTACTTCTTGGCTCCTTTGTATCCTTCCTCCCATACACTGTTTTCCACACTCAAATACTTCGGGTTTGAGTGTGTTTTGGCTAGGATAGGATCATTGTACTTTGTTTTTATTTTGGTTCCATAGAGCGTATATCATACTAGCTATAGGGAACCTTTTGACTTTGTAATTGGTATTGATTATAAAGTTTTCGCCATTTAGGCATCTCAAGTTATATTTATATAACTTGAGAAAAATATATCTCTTGTGCTATTTATTTTTCCGCTGCAAAACTCTTATATTTTTGGGTGTGTGTATTCTGTCTGTCAGCGTGTGTTACCTGGGGTGTTACCTAACACTTGAGGTAACATCTGTTCTCAGAAAGGCTTTGACAAACATTTTCAATTGGCACCAGAGCCCGGTCACTTGACATACTAAGTGGTTCGTTCCAGTTTGTCATGGCTTTCGATCCTGCTAATCCCAATCAGAAACGTCTTCCTGTTTTAGATGGCTCGAATTATGCTTATTGGAAGATCCACCTACGCTTGCATATCAAATCAATTGATCTTCGGGCTTGGCGATCTATAACAAATGGTTACTCTCTTCCTATGTTACCTCCAGATGAAGATGGTGACGTACAAGTCAAACCTGAATCTGAGTGGACTAATGAAGAGATTAATCTAGCGAATTTCAATGAAAAAGCACTTAATGCTATTTTTTAGTGGGTTGATATACATATTTTCAAACTTATTCAAAATAGTTCCATTTCTCAAGAAGCATGGGAAACTTTACAAAGGTTTTGTGAAGGTGATACTAGTGTGCGTGAAAATAAGCTTAGAACTCTCACTGGCAAATTTGAAAGGTTGAGGATGAGTGATAATGAAACTATTTCATCTTATTTTGAAAAATTGTTTGATATTGCAAATGAGTGTCAACTTTTGGGTGAACCTTTTACCAACAAACAACGTGTTTCAAAAGATATTCGAACTCTCCCCGAGAGATTCAATATGAAAGTTTCATCTATTGAAGAAGCTCACAATCTTTCTACCATGAACATCAATTCTTTAATGAGCATTTTGAAAAATTTTGAGTCAAATCTCCTTGAACAAAGTGAGGCTTCTAAAGGAAAAAATGTTGCTTTAAAAGTGCAATCCTCAGATTTTTCAAATGATGATGAAGATGAAATTTTTGAAGAATTGGATGAAAGTGCCAGTGTTGCTTTACTTGCTAGAAAATATAATGCAATGGTTAAAAAGTTTAACAATGAAAAAGTGCAGGTAAAAGCAAAGGATAAACAAACCAAGGTGTATGATTCGATGCCAAAGAGGACACTCCCTTCTACTCAGAAGTCAGCCCCTATGCGTAGAGCATCCTCAGATCAATCAAGGTCTGATCCCAAATGCATTGATTTAATTCAATGTTATGCTTGTTCGGGATGGGGTCATTACGTAAACGAGTGTGCCAACACTCTACGGAAGAAGGGAAAGAACCTATGGGTATCCCTAAGTGACAATGAAGATGAGGGACCAGTCCAGGAAGAGGAACCAGAACAAACAAACATGTTTGTCACACTCAGTGACTCGCAGTCTGCACATGTTACCAGAGATGTTATGTCCAATGAGATAACATCTGAGACCACACATGTCAGGTATAACAATTTCAGTTCATATAATGATGTTTGTTTCGTGGTTTCCACTAACCTTGATGCAGGAAGTTCACAAGAGGATGAGCTGAGCAAAGATGAACTCATTTCTGGTTTAAAGAACCTTTGTGAGGATTTGCTCAAGGAATGGAAGAAAGATAACAAAATGGTTAAAACTTTAACCAAGATGAATGATGGACTCAAGGCCTACTTGACTCGTTTGGAAGTTCAAGCATCCAAGAGGGATGCCGAGCTAGAGAAAGTCAAGGCCAAATTGACTTTAGCCGAAACCACCTTGAAGAAAATCAACACCGGATCATCCAAATTGGATGAGATTCTCAATTTGAGCAAGCCTCTCAAAGCAGGTATTGGTTTCCGAGAATCATTAGATAAAATTATTTCTTCTTTGAGTTGTGATGAACATGAAATATGTTTTGTGAAAGAACGTGCTTTTGATCAAAATTCTTTCTCTAATGACTCTTCTGACAAAAGAAAAGTGTGACAATACTGTCACACATCTGGACATTTTAAAAATAAGTGTAGTACTCTTTCAAAGAAACAGTCCAGTCATTCTGTGTTACCTGAAGTGTTACCCAGCACTCCTGATAACACATTATGTCAGAAGGTCAAAAACACAAAAAAGAAGTCATGGAAACCTAAATCTAAATTGAGATGCGATGTTGTTTACACTTCTTTAAAAACAAATATTGAAGGATCATGGTACTTTGACAGTGGATGTTCACGTCACATGACGAGAACAAAGTTGTTTTTGAAAGACTATGAATCTTTTCAAGGAGGTAGTGTAACTTATGGTGGTGGAAGTAAAAGCAATATAATAGGAAAAGGGATACTAAATGTGACTGATTTTCCTGCCTTAAAAAATGTCTTACATGTAGATGGTCTTGTTGCTAATTTAATTAGTATTAGCCAACTTTGTGATGACAATTTAAAGGTAAAATTCAACCAAAATACTTGTGAAGTCTTTGATTATACTAACAATTGTGTGATGACAAGAATTAGATCAAGTGACAATTGTTATCTTGTTGAAGACAAACAGGTGTGCCATTTGGCAAAAATAGATGTCACTACATTGTGGCATCAAAAGTTTGGACATGCCAATTATCGAAACTTGAAGAACATTTTCAAGTTTGAGGATGTCAAAAGAGTCCCTAAACTGAATCTTAATAACAAAATGGTTTGTGGAGACTGCCTTAAAAATAAGGAGACTCGTGTTACCCAGTGTGCTTCCCAACACCAAGAGCAACACTTCGGGACAACACATTGTTTTCAACTTTTGCACATGTGCTTGATGGGTCCAATCGAGGTAGAAAGCTTGGGAGGTAAGAGGTATATTTTTGTTATAGTTGATGATTTCTTTAGGTTTTCATGGGTATATTTCCTAAGAGAAAAATCTGAAACTTTAGATAAATTTATACTCTTGCACTCAAAAATTAAAAACATGTTTTGCTCACCTATTTTTCGTATAAGATCTAATCATGAAAAAGAATTTGCAAATGTTTCCTTTTATACTTTTTGCAAGAAAAAGGGGATAAACCATGATTTTTCGGTATCAAAATCACATCAACGGAATGGGGTGACCGAAAAGAAAAATAGGACATTGCTTGATATGGCCCATGTCATGTTATTTTCAAAACGGATTTCAAAAAGATTTTGGGCTGAAGCTTTGAGCACGGCTTGTCACATTTCAAATAGAGTCTTTCTAAGACCTGTTTAACAATGACACCCTATGAGATTTTGAATGGGAAGAAACCACATGTACATTACTTCCATGTGTTTGGGTGTGTATGTTTCATTTTAAAAGTCTGGGATTACTTAGCTAAGTTTTACTCTAAGAGTGATAAAGGCATTTTTCTTGGATATTCTCAATACAATCATGCATATCGAGTGTATAATTTAAGCTTGGGAACTATTCAAGAATTTGTGAACATTGTTTTTAACGATCTGTTAAGTGTTACAGATAAACCATGTGATTATCCTCTCATGATACAGATGGAACAACCTCAAAGTGAATTTGATATTTATGTTGGACCAGATGTTGTCATAAGTGCTGGACCAGATGTTGGCCCCAGTGTTACCGCACCTGAGGCACACCAGAGATAACACCAGAAGTCAGTCCAGTTGCAGAAAATGAAAATAATGAGGACTCCAATAGAGTAGATGATCCCGTCAGAAGAGTTCCCTCGTTGAAGATTCAAAAGAATCATCTTATATCCCAAGTGATAGGGAGATTAGACGAAGGGATACAAACTAGAGGTAAGGAACCGGTTAATTATCGAGACATGGTAAACCATTCATGTTTTCTTTCTATGCTTGATTCTAATTTTTTTTTTTAAAGATGAATATTTAATTCAAGTTTTTAACCATAAGAGATTTTCTAACTTGAATAAGTCTCTTGTTCCGTGTCTTGTTTAAACCCCTTGGATCATTTTTGTTGTTGTATGATATTTTACTTTTTATTTAAAAAAAAACTTTAATTTTTATGTTTCTGTTTTCAATCTGTCAATGGGTAGTCTTTTCTATCCATTGATGGTGGCACATACTGACCTTTTTGTTATGGTAGGATAACATGCAAAGTAACATTATTGATAACATTCCCTATAATCTCAAAAGTGACAAAGTCACTAATCTTTTTCAAACGCAAAAAGGCTAAAAACACTTATAGTATTTCCTTAGTAGCTTGGGGCACGGCGTTCGCTACGACGATGCACTCTTGTCAAAGGGGGATATTATCTAGTGATCTTGTACTAAGTATTAGGAACATGGAGTTCGCCACTACAATGTTTTCTACTTGAACGGTACAAATCACTAAAACATGTTTACACTTTATAAGGACTCGGGGCACGGAGCTCACTACTACGATGCTTCCTTGTAGATAAAGATGTGTAAATCATGTTTATTTTTAAGTGTTTAAAGATGAAGAACAAGCTTTTAATATCTAAATTACTATATTTGTTTTACCTAAAGTATTCTATTTTGGCAAGCTTGTTTTACCTCAAATGCTTATTATAGAAGCATATTTCTGCCTCATGTGTTAAAAAATGAGGTTCATCTCACCTTAATTGCCTTAATATAAATTCAATAAGGAATGTTTATCACGAATGTTATCTTAAGTGTTACCATCATTGCCATCAACACATTAGTGTGTGCTACATTCGTTTTCTTTTATTTTTTTTAGTTTAGTCTCAGATTTGTTTTTTTTTTTTTTAGTTTTCAAAGTTTGAAAGTCTTTTTATTATTAACAAAAAGAGTTTACAATTTTGAAAAAATCTTAAACAAATCTTTTAAGTTTGGTAAAATTTAGTTGGAACAATCTTCCTAAAATTTAGGGATTCATCTTTTAAATTTTGTGGAGATCGTTGCACTCTCTATTTTACCGTCTTTTTATTTTTGTACTGTTTATTTTTTTTTTCCTTTTTAGTTTTATATATTAAATTAAAAAAAAAACGATGTGTAGGGGAGTTGGTTAGTTGTGTGCTTGTAAATAGGATGAGTTAATTTAGGTTAGTTTTAAATGTGAGGAAAAATAGGGGTTTAGTTAATTTAAATGATAAGAGTTAAGTTTAAATTAAATCTTTATCCATTTTTCACATTCTTAACCTCCCTAAAATATCTTCTCCTAATTACTTTCTCTTTCTCTCACAAACACGCACATATATAATCCCTCCTCTTCATCGCTTTTTCTCTATATCAGCAACATTCCCCAAATCAAAAACCCTTCTAAAAAAATTCTCCTTTTCTACCTTTCAAAATTCAACAATGGCTCCACCTTCCCAAATCCCTAACCAATCCGCACCTTAAGAGGAGTCACCGGGTGTTGACTCGGGTGTTACTTCACCCATGGACATATCTCCCATGGTTTCCAATATCTCTCCATCTATGGCCATGTCCATTGATGATCCTTCCATGGTTGCTACTTCTGTCCAACCTACTCCAACCGTGGCTGCCTCTCAACCACCTGTTACCGCCACCAAGAAACCCAAAAGAAAAGCCCATTCTTCCTCCATTTAAAGAAGACAACATAGACTTCATTAATTTGATTTCTTCCCAACCTGGGGGAGATGGTGGTGCTGGTACTAGTACTGCTACTGATGCTGCTGGTGATACTGGTACAACTCGTATTGCTGAAGATGTTACTGGAGATGCTGGTACTAGTGATGAGCCAGATGATGGAGAACAAGAATAAGAAGAAGAACAACCTTGTTTAAAGGTTGATGTTGCCAATGGCTTTTATGGTACTTTTGAATGGTTTCAAAAACAACTTTCGTTTGTGGTGCTTTGGTTTTTAAAACAATTCGTATTTTAGTTCTTAATTTAGAACTTTAATACTTTGGTGGTTATGCTTTGGTTTATGACTTGTGGTTTTGTGGATTTTAAAACATTGATTTACTTTTTGTTTTAAACTACTAATTGTTTTAAACATGGTTCTATTTTACAGTTAGTATATTAAGTAAATCTTTGTTGTTTCGGTTAACTCCATTATTAAGGGGGAGTTAATCTTTGGTGAAATGCTCTGTTATATTGTATATGGCTAACTTGTTTTTGCAGGTACCAACACATAGGAGATTGAAAAGAAATCTTAAATTAAGAGGGAGATTGTTAGTGCAGACAGATGTGTTACCTCAGATGTTGCCACTGATAGTCTAAGTGCTGTGACGAAAATACTTTGTAATTTGACATTTCTTTCTAATATAATTTTATACTGATGTCCTAATATTATTGTCTAGATGTTGGTCCATATTTCAGGTTATAATAAAGTTGATTTAAGGAGCTAAAAACGTGGAGAAGAAATTAACAAAGAATTACTCATAAAAGCCGAGTAAATGAGGGAGTTACAAATATATTTAACATGTGTTAAATATGTTAAATATGGAGAAGACCAAGTCCAAGGTTTGTTGCTGATCAAATGGGTGAAATACAAGGCATGGGAAGCATGGAGTATAAGAATGAGAAGCTTAGACTTGGGCAAGAAGAATTCGGTTGAGATAATTATGGAAATTGGACCGAGTCAAGCTTGGATTGTGGAGAAGAAGTTCACACATGATCTCCCACTCTCCTCACACGTTTACAATAGCCCATGGCTGTTTCATTGTGTAGCCTCCAAGTATTTGTGGCTATATAAAGTGCTTGGATGAAGACATTGAAGACAAGCCAAAATTTACACATATCCATAGCACAAGAACAAAGTACTTCTTGGCTCCTTTGTATCCTTCCTCCCATATTCTTTTCCACACTCAAATACTTCGGGTTTGAGTGTGTTTTGGCTAGGATAGGATCATTGTACTTTGTTTTTATTTTGGTTCCATAGAGCGTATATCATACTAGCTATAGGGAACCTTTTGACTTTGTAATTGGTATTGATTATAAAGTTTTTGCCATTTAGGCATCTCAAGTTATATTTATATAACTTGAGAAAAATATATCTCTTGTGCTATTTATTTTTCCGCTGCAAAACTCTTATATTTTCGGGTGTGTGTATTCTGTCCGTCAGCGTGTGTTACCTAACACTTGAGGTAACATCTGTTCTCAGAAAGCCTTTGACAAGCATTTTCAAATTTAATTACCTAGGTGTTAGGTAAAAGATTTTTCACTATCATTATTAAGGGTATAATTGGTAAAAAGCAATAAAAATACTTTGAAAATAGTAAAACGACTCCCAAAATGATATATATTTTGAGACGAAGGCTCCGTTTGTTTTAGGGAAAATCACTTCCAGAAAATGTTTTCCATATTTTCCAATGTTTGGCAAGTACATTAAAAGTATGGTCAAAGGAAAACAACTTCTAGTCAACGGAAAATAAGCCCTTTTCCTCCGGAAAACGACTTCCCGACTACGACCTCGGGAAATCATTTTCCAAACTCATTCCGCTTGGCTCGCTCTTCTCTCTCTCTCTCGTCTCTCTCTTCGGCTTCACAGGTAAACATGGATTTTCTCTCAATTTTTCTCCTGATTTCTTCTTATCTTCCCCTCTTCTATGTTAATTTAGGGTTCTATTAGATCAATAATCAAATTGATTCACTCAAATCAAAAAGATTTTTCTAGGGTTTGAAAAAAAATCAATTTATTCGTTCGATTTTTGCAGATCTATAATAATCAAATTGTTATATGTGATTTATTTCGGTTTTGTTTTAGAATTTTTGTGTTGGGTTTCAATTTTCTATGTGTTGGGTTTCAATTTTTGATTTTGTATTCATCTTGTTCAATCAATTTATTTGTTCTGTTTTTTGCAGAAAATTTTCTCCAAGCTTCAAAGGTACTGTCTTGCTTCATATTTCTACTCTGTCTGTTTGCAGATCTATAATAATCAAATGAGCTAATGTGTACCATGTTTTAGAATATCTTTTATATTTGAAGATCTAAAAATACCGTCCCTAATGACTTTCGAAATCTGTTGTTTGGTCGACCATTGATACTGATTATGTTTTACAAACTCATTTGGGTTGGATATATGCAATTTTGATGATATTATCTACAAGAGCCAACTTTTAATTTGCAAATTCATTTCAGCAATTGAGAACTGAATCTACTTCTAGTAGATTTGTCTTATTGTATAACTGGGTTTGTTAATATGCTTGTGTAGATGGTAAGTAAGGTTATCCGAGCATCAGTTTTAGGTGCAGCTGCTTCGGTTATGGCTGTAGCTGCAGTAGTGCTAAAAAGAAGAAAAAGATCAATTTTTAGAGCAAGAGAGGCTAAAGTTGATCAAGAAATTGTGAGAAAGAGATATATCGATAGTATTTTGTGTAGAGGCGAGCAACACTGCATAGATCAAATTCGTATGAAGCCGTCTGTGTTTTCCAAGCTATGTGAGACCCTTGAGGAGAAAAATTTACTTCGAAATACCAGAAACATGTCTATAAGGGAGCAATTGGTGATGTTCCTACATTTGATTGGACATAATGTGAGATTTAGAGTAATAGGTGGACGATTCTATAGGTCTATTGAGACTGTTCACCGATACTTTAAAATTGTATTAAAAGCAATTTTAAAGTTGTTCAAGCTTGTGGTGAAACAACCAGACGACTCAACTCCCCCCGAAATTAGATATAATAACAGGTTTTATCCATACTTCAAGGATTGTATAGGAGCATTAGATGGAAGTCTTATACGCGCAAAAGTGAGTGAAGAGTTAGCTGGAAGATTTCGTGGTAGAAAGGGCGGAACTACACAAAATATTTTGGCTACCATTACATTTGATTTGAAGTTCACATATGTCCTAGCTGGTTGGGAAGGAAGTGCACATGACTCTCGCATTATAAGCAATGCATTGGAAAGGACGGGGGGATTGGTAATTCCTGAAGGTGCCACGACACATCACCATATTTTTCTTGTCTAGTAGTTTTTACATTGAAGATCACCATCTTATTAATAAGTATATAAATTTTTTGTAGGAAAATATTATCTTGGCGATGCAGGTTATGGTATTCGAAATGGGATCATTTCTCCGTACCGTGGTGTTCGGTATCATTTGAAAGAGTTCAGTAATGATAACCCACCACAAAATGCAAAAGAACTTTTTAATCTCCGTCACTCTTCTTTGAGAACTACTATTGAGAGGGGTTTTGGAATTTTGAAGAAACGCTTTCGTGTGCTTGATTCTGAACCACATTGGTCTTATGACGTACAAGTAGATGTCGTGCTGGCTTGTTGCGTTATCCACAACTTTATTATGGGAGTAGATCCTAATGATAACATTATCAATGACCCAACTTGCGAAGTAGGGTCAACAAGTCAAGGTGTAAGGGGCCAATTAACACAACGACAAGAGAAGGAAGAATCTAAAGAGTGGACGACTAAGAGGGATAACATAGCTAGGGACATGTGGAATGACTATGTTGCTACTATCTAGTTTTTTTTTTTTTAATTTGTATTATCACTATCTTGATTGTGGAATGACTATGTTGCTACTATCTAGTTTTTTTTTTTTTGGTTAATTTGTATTATCACTATCTTGATTGTGGAATGACATGTGGAATAACTATGTTTCTACTATCTAGTTTTTTTTTTTAATTTGTATTATCACTATCTTGCTTCCATTTGTTGAAATGCTTATCTATAATGATTTTGCTTGCTTATATTGTAGAAATGAGCAAGGGAAAAGAAAAAAATATTGATAACAAAGCTTTTCAATTTCGGTGGTCACCACCAATGGAGCGTCTATTACTTGAAACACTTGCGGAGGAAGCTCAACTGGGTAATAAACCCTCCAACACATTTAGACACTCGAGTTTTGTTAGAGTTGCTGCACTAGTGAAGGAGAAGTTTATTGGATGTCAATGTGAGCCAAAACATGTCGAGAATCGTCTAAAGACAATTAAAGGCTTATGGAATACAATCACAAAGCTTCGTAACAAAAGTGGATTTGGATGGGATGACAATATGAGGATGATAACATGCTCAACTGAAGTTTTCAATGAGGAAATAATGGTACTAGTTATGATTTCTTGCTATATTCCATGTGTCATATTTAAATCTAGTTGATTCAAATTCTTGCATTCATGTTGCTATATACTCCCTCCGTTCCAAAATGATTTTCACGTTTTTTTTCCCGCAATTACTACAAATGAACTTTGAGTAATTTTGATTGATTCATTTATTTTAAATCCTAAAAAAAACGTAAAGATCATTTTGGGACAGAGGGAGTATACTGCTTGTCAGTGCAGTAAGAGTATATGGAGCATGTTGCTGAACTTTTATATCATCTCTACGAAGTTGTTTGCAATAATATGACTTGTATGGGATTACATAAAACTCAAGTTTTCTAATCATGGTTTGAAAATTCTTGGTAACAATTTTATGTTAGTGCACAACCAGGTATTAGATAATAATAACAACTATCATGACAGTGTTTTTGATATTTTTTTCATAGAAAAAGGCTATAATGCTGTCACGTGGTTGGTTTTTTGAAGTACTGTACTAAACTAATTTTATTTGGGCAAGCATGTTGCTGAACTTTTATACTGTTATTTTTAGGTTGTAACCAGCCTTGTAGTAGGCTGGTGATGACATTTACTATTGTTGATTGCATATTACTCTAGAATATAGTGTTTTTAATCATCTTGGAGTAGTAATTAACTTCTGTCCAGTTTTAACTTCTTTATCAGTTTTTAATTTTATTGATATTATTACTAGGCACATCCTGCGCATGAAAAGTTCTTGAACAAGAAAATTGAACTCTATGATGAGATGTCACTAGTTGTTGGGAAAGATATGGCTACAGGAGCTTTTGCGAAATCATTTAATGATATTGATCTGGAAGTTAGCATCGAGAATAGCTACGCTCAAGATATCGAATGTAATGAGTTTGAAGAGGTTACAAAGCCTAAGGAACCTTCAAGTGGAACGTCATCAAAGCCAAGGTCTCACCGAAAAAGGCCACGTGATGATGGGGATTCAGCATTTGATCTATTAGCTGGACAAGTTGGGGAGGTTGCAAATGCTATTAAAAAACTTTCTGATGATAAAGTGAACACAGAAGATCTCTATAAAGAGGTTATGAAAGTTGAAGGCTTTGATGAAGATTTTTTGAGCAGTGTCTTTGACCACTTGAATGCCAATAACAACTTGGCTAAAGGATTTATGGTCAAGAGTGAAAATCTTCGAAGGAAGTGGATTGAAAAATTCATGACGAGTGAGTGGCAAGGATACTAGTTCGGATTGAATATGTCTAAGACAGTTATTAAAGTTGCAAAATATCTTTTGCAAAACATCTTTTGTATCCATACTCATATCTCCATGAATGAGTTTGCATTAGACTTTTGTATCCATGAATATATATCATGGCTGTCTTCTATCTTTTGTTAATTTAGATTATTCAAACATCTTTTGTATCCATATGCATATCTCCATGAATGAGTATGCATTAGACTTTTGTATCCATGAATATATATCATGGTTGTCTTCTATCATTTTTTGCTCTTTAAAATGATTATATTTGGAGTTGGTATTCAAACAATTATGCAATGTGTTTTGGGAAGGAGAGAGTATTGATTTACCTTTTGAAAGCCATGAAATTACCAAACACCGGAAAATATTTTCCGAAAGAGTTACCAAACAAGGTTATGTTATTTTCAGGAAAACGTTTTCTTTTCCAGAAAACATTTTTCAGGAAATCATTTTCTGGAAATGATTTTCCCCAAAACAAACGGAGCCGAAGTGATTTAAGTTGCTACCGGGAACGAATTGGCCAAACAACCATCAACCTGCCTCGTCAAGAAATCAAAAACACCAAAAATTTAAAATAAAAAACACACACAAAAATGAGCGAAAATTCAATAGGAAGTGGAGCCGATGCTGTACAGTCCCTACTACTCCTTAAAACTCCCGTTGATCGGAAATCCTCAACCTCCTCCGCCGCTCCCCCCGTCGTCATCAAAACCGCCGATATGAAACGCGACTGGCAAAAGGAAGCCGTCGATCTCGCCATTTCCGTATTCCTCTCATCTCTCTCTCTCTTCGTCAATTCAATTCCATGCACTTCTCTCTATACGATTATACTGATTGATTGACTGTAATAATATATGCGTTTGAGAAGTACGGCGTTGAGAAGGATATTGTAGAACAGATAAAGAAGGAATTCGAAAACAAGTATGGACCTACCTGGCATTGCTTCGTCGGAAAAAACTTCGGTAAATTGATTTTTTTTTTCGTTTGCCTATCTTATGATTCAACTCGATTGATGATGAAATTGTGGAATTATTGTTGTTGAATTGATTTTTTTTTTTTTTTAATTTGGCTATACGAAAGTTAGGGTTACGCACTTGTTTGATTTCAAAAGGACAAAATCTAGGGTTTATCATTCCTTGGATTAAGACTCTGTTTACTTCGATGTAGAACGTTTCGTAGATGCCGCTAAAGAAGCAAATTCAAAGGCTCAGGCTGATATAGAGGCTAAACAAACTGTTGTAAAAGGTCATCGATACAAAATGGTTGCTAAGAGGAAGGGGTTAACGTCTTTGAGCCAGAGAGAAGATGAGAAAAAGAAAGTGAAACTAGTAGCTGAGTTAGGCCTCTTTGATGTAAATGATGAAGAAGAAGATGATGACGGCCCTCTTCGATTTTCTCGTAGTAAAAAGGCCTCTCGTGCTGTTGAACAACCACCTCCTCCGTCGACCGCCTCTCCACAAGCTGAAAATCCTAGGTTTTCGACCAATGCACCTAATTCTACCGCTCCACAACAAACAACATCTTATGACCAACCTCACCACGCAATTATCATTCAATCAGAATATGAAGCCCCTCTTCATCGAATTCCTACTAAATTTGAACACCCACTTTCTCAATCGACAGCCCCTTCACAAGCTGAAAATCCTAGGTTTCCAACCAAGGCTCCTAATTCTACCCCAATCGCTCATTCCCAACCTCAACACGCAACTCTCATTCAATCTCAACCAGCCTCTCCTATCCAAACGACCTCTCCACAACAAAAACCAACCTCTATAACTCCATCTGTTGATTACTTGAAGACTCATTCTCTTAATGACCCAAAGATCAAAATAGTCAATCCAAGTGAAAGTGTGCATGACCACGTTGGAGGTCATGATGATAAAGACAAGAGCTCTTCAGGTGCTGAATTTGTCCATTCTGTTCATTCACCTACCAACAAGGATCCTCCTCCTCCTCAGCAAAATCAACCTCTCAATCCTCAGAATACAAACCCTCAACCACATTCTTCCACTCCCCACACTGCTACTCATATTCCCATCTTTGGCCTAACATCACCCTCCTCTAATCCCGCCTCCTCTATTGACATTAACCAAGTGTTGATTGCTTTGCAAGCAAATCAACAACAACAGTTAGCCTTACAAGTCCAAATGGTTCAATTGGTTGCTTCCCAGCAAGCACTTCAAGGGCAATTTGATGCTTTTTCAACCCGTTTGATGGCTATCATTAACGAGACATTAACAAAGGCGAATCTGGCGGTTGCTATGACAAATCTTGAGGCCAGAGTTCAAGAATTGGGAGATAGAGTGCTGGCCAACACTTCATCAAAAGAGTATCAAAGTTCAAGGACAGAAGACTTGATTTCTCGGCTGACCGCTGTTGAGCAAGTGGTCAATGAAGTAGCTAAAGAGGTTACTAAGAAGAAGATCTTCAAGATAGTTGAAGACACTGCCTCAGACTGACTTCAGTATGACCGCTCTGTATGTGCTCCCTTTTGGTTCCTAGTTAAACTCTTGTAATTCATAATGCCTATTATTAGTGAGTTTAATGTTCAAAAAGTGCATCAATATTGTTTTCAAATCTTGGCTTAATTCAAATTTACTCTTTGAATGCCTATCTCTTTTCATCACCTCGTAACAGGAGGTGAACAAAGACATAAACTTCTGCATGGTTTTTCCTTTGTTGGCACTAAAGCATTGTGTTTCAGGATGGAGATATTCAACTCATATTAAGAAACTGCGTTAGGGCAGAGAATGGAGAAATTATAATCATAGAGCCACAGAAGTTATAATCATAGAGCCACTAAATTTCCTTCTATCCTGGCTCTCTTGGATTATTTTACTTCAGCCACATGATATATCTGATGCTCGTTCGAATTCATGGACTTGTTTTGCCTTCTATCTTGTGTCTCTGGGATTCTTTTGGTTTCTCCTTTCTGGTGATGTTATAGTTTTTGCAGACAGGAAACCCCGTGTCTGCTGAGTCATTTTATAGTGCTCTATCTAAAGTGCGGAAGCTCCTTAGAAATGGACATGTTGAAGGTCCAGTTCTCAATTCATGCTTATTTTTGATTTATCACTTTTGTTTTAGACAGTCACCATTTTTCGCCTTAGAAATCATGGAAAAAAAAACAATGTTTTACTCCCTCTGTCCCAAAGTGAAATTCCATTTTAACAAAAGTTTTTTCTCCCAAAATGTTTAACCTTTTTTTGTAAAGTTACATAAAGCTCCTTCTTGGTTATCATAATGTTTTAGTTTTTCTTGTACTAATAGTGTTTTATAGCGAGATTAATGAGGGTAGACATGCGGTAAGAACGCAGAGTGGAAGTGGCCAAAGTGTCAGTTCGAAACGGTTCTAGTAGTGGAATTCAACTTTGATGGACAAATCTTCAAATTGGGGTAACTCACCCATCCAGATGACTTGCAGTCTTGCAGAAAGCACAAGTAGTTCAAAACGACCGCGTCAACGAGATCTACAAGACTCGTGGGTTAGCTTCATGATCACGTCATTATTTTTGCGATCTCACACATGGTCTGAGAAATAAGAGTATAGACTTGTGCTAGGACATACTCCATCCGTCCCGAAAAATTTGTCATATTTACTTTCCATGGTCAACACAAGTGAACTTTGACCAAATAGTAATGTCAATCTAATTACCTTGTGAAATTTAAAAAAAATATAATTGATTGATCATTTAGTGATCTATACAATTTTATTTTGATGATTGGGTTGATATTGATGTTTGGTCAACATTCTTTTGTGATGACCGGAAAAAGTTAAATAAGACAAACTTTTCGAGATTGGTTCATATTCATTTCTTTACCAACTTGGCTTCTTTTTAGTTTGGGACTGAATTCCACTGGATTCTTTCTTCCTTTGGTCGACCTACCAGACTTGCCTCCCTCCTCGGACATTTTGAAAATCGAGAAAATGGATCGGAGCTGGAACAAATAGAATAAACTCATAAAGCAGACCGCCTGGCACTGGGCCTATAGAAAATCTTACCTGCTCCTGAAACTAGACGGATAGCAAATTTGAGAGAAAAGAATTTTGATGATTGACGGTTTGACCTACAAGGCGTGATTTGTCGCGGGAGTAATATAATGGTTAGGTTCATTTTTTCTCTTCAGGTTTATGGAAATAATGTAGAGTGATTGTTTCACATTGACCACTTTAACGGACTTGGAACCGCCGTTACGGCGCTCCTGCGGCGTGAAGATCGTACAACGTTTTGTGCAACGTGTTCTACACAATGTAAAACGTTCACTGTCCAACGTAAGAAAATGTTTTTGTACAATGTGGAGCTAACTGGGAGCTTGATTGTTTTTTAACATTGAGTAGTGAACATTTCACATTGTGTAGAAAACATTTTACAAGACGTTGTGTGATTTTCACACCGCAGGAGCAAACTCCCGCAGCAGTCAGCAGCAGTTTGAAATCCCATTTTAACTGCTTAAAGAATCAGCAAGAGAGTGGAGCAAGTGGAAGAATCATAAGCAAGAACAAATCTTATCGAATAACAAAAATGTTTAAAATCACTACGTTTTTGGAAGGAGTGTGGAGGTGGAAGTTTATCTGGTAATTCTTATACCTGATTCTGGTGATATTTAGACCTTGTTATCTATTTAAGGCAACGGAAAAGTATCGCTGGATCTATTCAGATGACATCGGAAACTCTCTGGCATATTGGAGAAGGAGGCTTGCGTAGAATTTTTGGAAAGAAGGATAAAAGATACTCCCTCTCTGTCCCGCTTTAAGGTTCTTAATTTCCTTTTTAGTCTGTCCCAATTTAAGGTTCTTACTTTGCTTTATTACTTAAAATGGAAAGTGGGACCCACTTGTTATTCTCACAACAAAAACTCCCTACCTACGGAACCGCTCCACCCAATTTACTACACCTCTCCACCCAATGGCTAAGATGAAGGCCACATACACACACAAATCAGGGGGCGGTCAAGATAGCTCCCACTTTTGTGGGTCCCACCGAATTTGGCTCTATCTGAACCGTTGGGTGTAGGAAAAATGAGGTGGCATTGATCTCCACCATTGGGTGGAGCTAACTCCTTGGTGGAGCAGTTCGAAATCCCCTACCCACTTTCTCTCTCCCACTTTACTTTTCATACTCACAACTTTTTTTTTTTTTAATCTCCGTGTAAAGTCAAACTAGGAACTTTAAATTGGGACGGAGGGAGTAATAAATTCGAATGAATGAAAACAAAAGATGTAGTAAGGAAGGTGAATACTCCCTCTGTCCCAGAAAGATAATCTCATTTTGATTTTTTATAATCAACAAAAATAAACTTTGACCAAACATCAGTGTCATAATCACAATGAAATTATAAAAATTGTTATTAATAAATTATTTCATGATTTACCAATTACAAATTTTAGAATTTCACTAGAATGATTAGATTGTCACCAATGGTTGATCAAAGATCATTTTTGTTGACCATAAAAAGTCAAAATGAGACTACATTTTCTGGGAAAGAGGGAGTAAGCATCAACTTTAAATATTTTCCATACAAACGGTTCATTAAATGATTAAAATTGGTTTAAAATGTCAACTTTTCATCCCCGGGCGGGACACCCATCTCAGTTGTAAAAGACCGGTTTGAACTGGAATGGCAGGTACGCATTGTTTTTTTTTTTTTTTTGAAGATAAAAGATAATTATATTAATTGTAAAGAAAAGTAGGCTCAAGACCTACAAATTTAAGGTACATTTTTCTAGCGAAACTAGCATTCATGTGAGCATAGTGTACAGTCTTTCTGTCCACTTTACAAATACTAAATATAATACATTTCTCAATTAAAGATTTTATATCTTGGATAAGCGGATCAAGACTCGATGGAGGAATCAGTTGATTGCTGATGTAGGATCTTGCTAACTGAGAGTCCGTGAGGAGTTCAATCCTTTTGAAGTTGTGCTTCTCTGCCCAATCTAGCCCTTTTAGAACTGCTAGGCATTCTGTGTGAATGCTTGAGCTCGTTTTATGAGATGAACTTTCTATGGCTAGCCTTCCACTTGTCGCATCCCATAATTCCCATCCAATACCTGCTCAGGGCGATCCCTTCTTCCATGCACCATCTGTGATGAGAACAAGGCTATTTCGAGGTTCCGAGTTTTTGAGGTAGTCTTCCAGAGTCTTGCCATTCATTGAATCTAGACTCCGTTCTGAAGACAAATTGTTCTGGTTTCTTTATGTCACCGTAGTACGTGAATCTCTTTCTTTCGCTTTTTGTTGCAGTATGTCCATCTGGTTCTTTTTTAGTCTTTGAATGTGTTTCATGGCTCGGGGGATGATACCGTCTATCTCAGGGGAAGATAGGGGAAAAATAACTTTGTTTCTGATTAGCCATATTTCCCAGCAAATGTAAATCAGAAGGTATAGATCTTCTGGTTCCAGCTTAAGATTTATCCACTGAGCTAACCAATTAGATAGCGTGGAAGTTGGATTGTCCATGGGAGATGGAGGGGGAGGGATAGGTGATGTTATCCAAATTTGTTGCGCATACCAACACGTGAAAAAAAGATGGAGCGGTGATTCATCATGTGTAGAGCAATTTGGACAGAGAGGGGATGGTGCACAATTCCTCCTAGCAAGCTGCTGATTTGTAGGTAGTGTGTTATTGAGCAATCTCCACATGAAGATTTTGAATTTTGGTTCCAGCGGAGAGTTCCACAATGTCCTCCACATGTTTTGGTGTTCCGGGGGAGAAGGGGCATGTAGGAGATCTTCTGTGTCTTTGTGATTTACCAGGCTCTTATAATATCCAAACTTGATCGTGTAGTTGCCATGAGTGGTGAAAGACCATACCTGATCATCTTGTTCTTGAGAAGGAATATATGATGAAAGGATAGACTCTGCTATGTGCGGGGGGTAGAGTTGTTTTATCAATGGAGCTTTCCAAGAGTTTGTATTCCTGTTTATCAGATCATCCACGAGGAGGTTTGGGATGCTAGTTTGTAAAGTGGTGTTGGATGTGAAGTCTGGATAATTTGGGATCCAGTTATCTTTGAGGGCTTGAATGGTGAGGACACTTTTCACTCTCCAGTGAATGTTCTTCTTGATTAGATCTTTTCCCCAGGATATACTTTTCCAACCCCAGGACACTTGTTGAGAGTTTCTAGCGTCCAAAAAAGAGCTGTTATAGTGATACTTGTACTTGGTAGCGGAGCTTAACAGACTTCCCGGATTTGAGAAGATTCTCCAAGCTGTTTTGGCTAGGCAAGCTTGGTTTAAAGATCCCATGTGCCTAAGCTCCAAACCTCCCAGATTTTTTTGGAAGGCAAAGTTTATTCCAAGCTACCCAGTGGATGCCTTTTTGTTTGTCAAGACCAACCCAAAGAAACTTGTTGAAGATTCTGTGCATTTCTTTGATAGAGTAAATGGGGAATTTGAAACAGTGCATGGCATGGCACGAGATTGTAGCAACCATGTTTGATGAGGGTAATCCGTCCCGCTAGGCTGAGGAATTTCCCCTGCCAACCTTGAAGCTTATTCATAATATTTATTAGGATGTCTTCAAAAAATTGCCTTTTTCTTGCCATAGAACATTTGATTGAGCCCCAGATATTTTCCATCTTTGGCGCTGAGAGGAATAGATAGAATATTTATTGCTGATTTCTTGAAGTCATCTGGAGTAGAGCTTGAAAAATAGAGGTCACTCTTCTGGAAATTAATTTTCTCTCCAGCTTGAGCACTAAAACTATCTAATATCCATTTGAGATACCAGATCGTAGGAGGGGTTAACTCAAAGGCCACAAAACAATCATCGGCGAAAAGGAGGTGGTTTATTGGAGGGCTCCTTTTCTTCATTTTGATTCTCGGAATGATTTTTGAGTTGTTCAGATGAGTGAGGGTTGAAGAGAGAGCTTCTGCACAAAGAATGAAAAGGTACGACGAAAGGGGGTCTCCTTGTCTTATCCCTCGAGAGGGAGTGAATGATGGCGAAGGCGTTCCGTTTAAGAGAATGGAGTAGGAGACTGAAGAGATAAAGTTACGAATCAACTCTATCCATTTAGTGCTGAAGCCAAATTTCCTCAGGATATTGATCAGGAAGTCCCATTTTAGGCGGTCAAAGGCTTTGCCAATATCCAACTTAACCGTGCAGTAGGGATTTTTTTCTAGATTTTGAATGTTTGACTGAATCGGAAAGCTCATGGCTAATGAGGATATTATCTACTATACTTCTTCCTGGAATGAAGGCATTTTGATTTGGAGAGATGAGGGTAGAAATGAAAGGTTTCAGTCTATTCACAAGGGTTTTTGAGGCTATTTTGTATAGATTGTTACATAGACTAATAGGGCGGAAGTCGTTTGGGGTGGACGGGTGGGGTTTTTTCGGGATGAGAGATATGTATGTGGTGTTTATTTCTTTCACCGAGACTCCGTTGTTCAAGATATCAAGAATAGCAAAAATTACCTGTTTCTTTGTGGTTTTCCAGGTCTTTTGATAGAATTCTATCGTAATACCATCTGGTCCTGGTGATTTGTTTCTTCCCATCTGAAAAACTGCCCTTTCTACCTCCTTCTCTGTAAAGACCCTATCAAGAATCTCCACTTGCTCTTCTGTGAAGACCCTATCGCACAGACTTTTAAGTCATAAAGGTGTATTTTGGCTGTAACAGATTACTCCCTCCATCCAAAATGATATCCACGTTTGAATATTCAAACTTTTTAAAGAGTTAAACACTTGCTTCACTAGCCATGCTTTGTTTAAGCCTAAAATGTAGAAATGTGAAGAACTTTTTGGGACAATGAGAAATGGCAAATGAGAAGATCATTTTGGGACAGAGGGAGTATAACAGAATGAAATTTAAAAATAGCCCTACTCTCACTTCAATAGCTTATGGGTAAATACTAAATATAAAGTCACAAAAAAATCTCACAAAATTTGGTGTACAAAATGATGTGTTAAGATTTTATTGGTGCTTTTAATTAGAGTGCGGTAAGTCTACCATCAATGCAAACAATTAAATATGATCACCTAATTTTGTAGAATTCTTTTGTTCCGGTGTCATTACCTTATACTCAGTCTGTCTCTCACACACACTACGGTACGGGCACCCCCATTTCAATCTCTCTCTCTCTCTCACTCCCTCACTCACACTCTCTCGTTAACACTTTACCAAAGTTCAAAATCAAAGCGAACTGAAAAAATGAGCGAAAGCTCACTGAGAAGCGGAGGCGATGCTGCACAGTCTCTACTACTTCTCAAAACTTCCGTTGATCAGAAATCCTCAGCCTCCGCCGGTGCTTCCGTCGGCAAAAAAGTTATCATCAAAAGCGCCGATATGAAAGACGACATGCAAAAAGATGCCGTCGATATCGCCATTTCCGTATCCCTCTCAACTCTCTCTCTCTCTTCAATTCCATACATTCTCTATAAAATTGTTCTGATTGAGTGACTGTAATGTAGGCGTTTGAGAAGTACGGCGTTGAGAAGGATATTGCAGAACAGATTAAGAAGGATTTTGATAAGAAGCATGGACCTACCTGGCATTGCATCGTCGGGAAAAACTTCGGTTAGTTGCCTTTTACATTTTCCTGATTGCCTCTTTTGATTAAATTTGACTGATGATGAAATCCTGGAATGAATGTTGTTGGATTGATTTTTAGTATTTACTTCGGAAAGTTGCTTTTTCTAGTTTTCCTGTTTAGATTTAGCTTGATTGATGTTTTAAACCTGGAATGAATGTCGTTGGATTGATTTTTTTTTTATGAAAATTGAATTCGAGGGTATGTTAATGTTCTCATCTGATTTTAATAGGACAGATCTAGGCTTAATCAGTCCTCGGATTAAGACTCGGTTTACTTCAATGTAGAATGTTTTTTTGAATGCATTTTTCTTATTTCTGGAAGAGAATCTAGACAGAAAAGCGCTGCAATCATGTAACATATGCACAGCATATTTCAGCTGGCTTTCTAGTTTTGATTTAATTGAGTGCATATTATTCTTGAATGAGTTTTAAGCCAGCTCCCTTGCAGGCAACGAGTCATGTATTGCATAAGAAACAAAATGAGAAGTATATTTTACTGTTGTTGATTGTTTTTACAATATTTTTTGATATTATTATAATGCAAAGGTGTCAAATTCTCTAAAAATAGGGAGGAATCATTCACCTACGGAATAACTTAAGGCAGTTCTGTTTTTGGTAAAAAAAAATTTGAATGTCTTCCAGCAATTAGGTTAGATGCTGAAGTGTTTTTCCTTGAGGAAGTGCTCGTTATGGTTCTTATTAGTTGTTAGTCATGGTGTAAACTGTAAAGTACTTGGGCTGAGATCTCCACTGTAAAAAGAAACACCGCGTGGAGCAACTTTCTTACTGCTGTACTATGGAAATGTTATTTTTTCCAAGTAAATCAGCTGATCCAGAAGGTAGAGACTTTTTTAACGTATGTGAGAACTCAAGAGAACATAAAATATGTCAACAACCTCAAAGAATTAACTAAATCAAGTGTAGGAGACACTCCAATACTTATGGCCCTAAATGCATCAGGCATCCACACTATTATAAAAGATGGCTAAGAACCTGAAGACAAACATGTAAAGCTCTGCAGGCCAGAATGTGCAAATCTGGAACCTAACTATTGAAAAAACATTACTGCTTTAAGTTTTTGCTTAGGTTTATGAGGATTCACTAGTGACCTTGCATACAATTAATCTCGAAAGCATCATAGGCACAATTATTAATGTTGTTGTAATGAAATACTTGTGGACTTCTACCGCCTTTCATATGATTAGAAGGTTCATGGTACCTTCCTATCAAAAGAAAGGTTTATGGTAACTTTGTATAATCAAATGAAATTGTAGAAGTCGTTGCTTATAAATAATATACTCCCTCCGTCCCACTCGAATTAGGACAAATTTCTATTTTGGGTGTCCCATTCGAATTAGGACAACCCAAAAATAGAAGGATTTTATTTAATGGGACCCACATTCACACTCACAACAACTTTCCACTCATTATTCTCCACCCCACTTTCTTTCTCCTATTTCACTTTTCACACTCACAACACCTACTCCACTAACACTTTTTCCCGTGCCCAACCCAAAAATCCTAATTCGGGTGGGACGGAGGGAGTATGTTCTTAAAAACAATTGTGTTGCATTGCTTGTCAAACTTTTTAAGGATGGTGCTAAATTTGTACCAATTTCCTTCTAAGGAACTTTAACAATCTTTTTGGGATAGACAAAAAAGGGAAAGATGACAATCATTTGGGATGTAGGGAGTATATTTCTTCTAAGAGTACTTATCTACATGAACATATTTGGTGGTCATTGAGGACCATGGCATCAGTTCACCTGGTCTCTAGAACCACTCATAGTCCATAAAATGTTGTTTGAGGGTTGAATAGTTGGTGACGTGGTGCTCAAGGACCACTAAATATTCTCCTTTAATACCGCATTAACATCTGACTTTAGGAATGGGTTGGAAGTGCTTAAATATTCGTGGAAGTAGCCATTCTAAGTTGTAAAGTTACTTGGCCAACTTATATAGAGAGGGAAGTGTTTTTAAGGTATGAAAGACTTACCTTTATTACGAGAAGAGTGATTATCTTATAGGAAGGGGAGATTCTTGACTCCCTTGTGCTCCAATGATGTTTTTGTGTGGACATGTATACTCTTGAAGGAGTAATAATCTCTAGCAGGCCCACATTCTTGTTCTTCGAGGAATGTCTTGAGGACAGGGAGTAAAATTTTCTTGAGCTTCCTACTATTATATCGAGTGTCATTGTTTGAATGCTCACGATGATTAGTGCTCGAATATAGAAGAATCTGTCTGAATGTCGAAGTCGACTGATGAGCGAGTTAGCGAAGCTAATTTGTGTTCAATGTATAAGCTAGGCAACCTAGGGACCTACCTTGGTGTAATGGAATACTCAGGAGCTAAGGAGTTTCATGTACTCAGTGACCTAACCCGTGTGACAAGATCTTGACATGCTAAGTTCATTATGAACTTAACTCGCAAGTTTTTCATCAGCTGCTCGGGGGCGTTCTCCAAATCTTTGATTTGACCTAGTTAGGTAAGGTTCCTTTAGATGACCTCGTGTTGTGAGGTTTCTTTGATTGACCTCGTTTGTGAGGTTCCTTTAGGGGGTTTTGACTACTAAGTTACTAAGTGCTACCTGTAGCTCGATCAATAAGAGAAACTTTAGGTTTTTGCACCCATTTGCTGAGAGCACTTAATAGTTGAGTAATTAAGAGTCTTTACTTGAGGGACACTGTAGAGATTATAAATCGAACACAGTCCCACAGGGACCAAAAAGTCATTTGAGTATAAAAGAGTGAAAACTCTGACCGACCTTGTAAATATGCACTCTCCACCCCAATAAACGTAAGTCTTTCGTGCCCATAAAACAATTCCTCTATCTATACATTTTAGATTCTCTTGCATTGAAATTGTTGGATACTTGGTGTATCGTGAAATTGTGGTGATTTGTGTGGTGTTATTTTTATTGAATTGTTGTTGGTGAGTGATTGTGAGCGTTAATAGTGTGCGTGAAATTGTGAATTGTTGTTGGTGATAATTTTTTGTTGAGAAGTATGGGAAGGAATAAGGTTGGGGAAAGTAGTGGAGAGAGAAGTAAAGCCGCAAAGAAGGCTAAAAAGAGTGTGCTTATACCAAATCCTCCCGAGGGAGATATCTTTTTAGGCCTTAAAAAATTGAATGAAACCCAAAAGGGCAAATGGAGGAGTTTAGATAAGTACAACCGTAAATTACAAGTTAAAAAGTTTTTGGATACGGTTGTGCTTTATACAATAGGGTTGGAAGTTCAAGTCCGAAAATTGTTGAGAGAGACTGGACTTGAACTATTCCTGGGGAAGAAGGCGGGGGTTTACAAGCGTTACACGCTTTAGTTTCTATCCACTTTCGAGAGGGTGCAAGTAAAGGGGGCTCCGAGTATTAGGTTTCACCTCAATGACCAAGTGAAAACTTTGTCATATTCTGAAGTTAGGAGGATATTTGGGGTGTCGGAACCGAGAGGGAACTTCGAGGAGAATGATCAGTTGGCACACCATTTCTATGTAGAGTTGACAAGGTTCACTTTCTCTAAGCCCGACAGTGTAGCCACTAGTCTGATCCACCCTGCTTGGAGGCTTCTCTATAAAGGCCTATCTATGACTTTTCTGGCGAAGGGGGAGCCGGCGCAACTTAACACCATGGATGTTGCGTTATTGAGGATGGCACTACCCAAGGCTTCTAGAACACTCCCAGATTGAGTGGATATCTTTTTTGTTAGGTGTGCGACTTGTGTCAGTCGGGGTTGTGGTAACATCCCGATGGGGGGCATGATTACCTTATTGGTGGAACATTTTGTTCAGGATCATCCCGATGCAGCTGAGTTTGTTGGAGGACCTAACTTTTATGACCAGGAATATCTGAGCCGATATGATGATTTCACACGTGTGGACAATTTTTTGAAGTTCCATTATGGGGACGAACTTTTTGTGATGTGTGAGCGTGAGGCTGTTTTCCCGTCGGGCTCGGCGGCTAGGGATTGGAGAATGCCGGGTGTACTTGACGTCGGGAGTAGACTGTGGGTTCAGGGTGGTGGCAATGATGATGGCGATGATGAGGAGAATGTACCAGAGGATGAGGAGATGCCGCAGCAGCAGGGCGGTTCTAATGCTTTTGGGGACTGGTCACAGATGCGGTCCTTCTTAGAGGGCCAACACCAGGAGATGCTATCTATTGTATAGTCCCGACACACATTTGAGGATCAGATGCATCAGAACAGGTATGCATTTGAGGATCAGATGCATCAGAATAGGTATGCCTGTGAGGATAGGCGCTGGGAGGAGCCTTCAGATAGAATAGAGGGGGTCGAGGACCAGCAGGCTATTATAGCCCGGAGACATCAGCAGATGGAGTCCTGGATGATGCAGCAGCAGGGGCCTCCGCAGTATGTACCGGTGGAGGATGAGTACTGCGCCATGATGGCATCCCGGGCAGAGGCTCGGGAACAGAGGCGTGCATCCAGACGGATCTGACATCTGGGAGAGGGCTCCAGTTCACAGTCTCAGGACCCGCCTCAGCCTCAGCATCCACCGCAGCCCCAGTATTACTCCCAAGCCCACTGGCAGTGGCCACAGTGAGGGTACACCCTTTTCCTTACGCTTTTACTGTCCTATATTTTTATTGTTTCACACACATTGAGGACACTGTGTAGTTTAAGCGTGGGGGAGGGTTTGTATTGTGTATAGTACGTATTTTTCTTATATTCTTAAAAAAAATGAAAAAAAAAAAAAAAAAGAGAGGCTAAGTGAAAACCCGAAAGGACGCTTAGGCAAAAGGTAAGGCTTTGAGTGTATTATCATTTATTCACCGGTGTTGGCGTCATAAGGGGGTTTGGAGTCTCGGGTTAGGATTTTCATTTATGATGTGGAGGCTCGGTTAGAGCAAATAGGTTAGAAACCTTCGTTCTTTGCTTGGAGTGATAAGGGGTGTTGTGCTTTTCACGAGGTAAGTTTGGTTCGGGATCACTTCCTGGGCATAAACTTTATTCTTACGAGGGAGATATTAGTGCGAGATAAGCGTGGGGGAAATTTAGGACATGTTTAGTTCCCCCTAGCTGTGGAGTGTGGGCCTTAGTCCGGATACTGTTTTGTTGCATTATATGGAGTTGTATCGGGCTAAGGCCATTGACTTTTATTTGTTTGGGAGTTATATGGGGACAGAGTTTCTTATACTCCGATAGTGTTTGTTGACTTTTTGACTTAGAGGATTAGAGGAGACTAGGGATCATTTTCTCCCATGCTACGCTGTATAGACCGGAGTTTAGAGTGGAGTTAGGATGTTACTCAGGGACGAGTAACGGTCTAAGCGTGGGGGAATTTGATGTGGCGGATTTTGTATATGTTATTTCCTGAGTTTTCCCAAAGAATCATCGTTCTTCGTGGATCGACCCTGACTTACCCTAATTACATTATTAGTGGACGAGTTTAGGTCTAATTTTGTAGGCGTGCGACTAAGCCTACCAAATTTTGAAAATTTGACTATCTTCAACATTTGGGAAAACTCAGAAAATAACATATACAAAATCCGCCACATCAAATTCCCCCACGCTTAGACCGTTACTCGTCCCTGAGTAACATTCTAACTCCACTCTAAACTCTGGTCTATACAGCGTAGCATGGGAGAAAATGACCCCTAGTCTCCTCTAATCTCCACAGTCAAAATGTCAACAAACACTCTCGGAGTATAAGAAAATCCGTCCCCATATAACTCCAAAACAAATAAAAGTCAATGGCCTTAACCCGATACAACTCCATATAATGCAACAAAAACGTATCCGACAAAGGCCCACACATAAAAGCTAAGGGGAACTAAACATGTCTTAAGTTTCCCCACGCATATCTCTCACTACTATCTCCCTTGTAAAAATAAAGTTTAAGCCCGGGAAGTGATCGTGAACCAAACTTACCTCGTGAACAGAACCAACACCACTTATCACTCCAAGCAAAGAACGAGGGTTTCTAACCTATTTCCTCTAACCAAGCCTCCACATCATAAATGAAAATCCTAACCCGAGACTCCAAACCCCCCTTATGACGCCAACATTGGTGAATAAATGATAATACACTCAAAGCCTCACCTTTTGCCTAAGCGCCCTTTCGGGTTTTCACTTGGCCACTTTTTTTTTTTTTTTTTTTTTTTTTTCATTTTTTTTAAGAATATAAGAAAAATACGTACTATACACAATACAAACCCTCCCCTACGCTTAAACTACACAGTGTCCTCGATGTGTGTGAAACAATAAAAATATAGGACAGTAAAAGCGTAAGGAAAAGGGTGTACCCTCATTGTGGCCACTGCCAGTGGGCCTGGGAGTAATACTGGGGCTGCGGTGGATACTGAGGCTGAGGCGGGTCCTGAGACTCTGAACTGGAGCCCTCTCCCTGATGTCGGATCCGTCTGGATGCACGCCTCTGTTCCCGAGCCTCTGCCCGGGATGCCATCATGGCGTAGTACTCATCCTCCACTGGTACATATTGCGGAGGGCCCTGCTGCATCATCCAGGACTCCATCTGCTGATGTCTCTGGGCTATAATAGCTTGCTGGTCCTCGACCCCCTCTATTCTATCTGAAAGCTCCTCACAGGCATACCTATTTCGATGCATCTGATCCTCAAATGCATACCTGTTCTGATGCATCTGATCCTCAAATGCATACCGGGACTATACAATAGATAGCATCTCCTGGTGTTGGCCCTCTAAGAAGGACCGCATCTGTGACCAGTCCCCAAAAGCATCAGAACCGCCCTGCTGCTGCTGCATCTCCTCATCCTCTGGTACATCATCATTGCCACCACCCTGAACCCACAGTCTACTCCCGACGTCATGTACACCTGGCATTCTCCAATCCCTAGCTGCCGAGCCCGACGGGAAAGCAGCCCCACGCTCACACATCACAGAAAGTCCGTCCCCATAATGGAACTTCAAAACATTGCCCACACGTGTGAAATCATCATATCGGCTCAGATATTCCTGGTCATAAAAGTTAGGTCCCCCAACAAACTCAGCCGCATCGGGATGAACTTGAACAAAATGTTCCACCAGTAAGGTAATCATGCCCCCCATCGGGATGTTACCACAACCCCGACTAACACAAGTCGCACACCTAACAAAAAAGATATCCACCCAATCCGGGAGTGTTCTAGAAGCCTTGGCAAGTGCCGTCCTCAATAACGCAACATCCATGGTGTTAAGTTGCGCCGGCTCCCCATTCGCCAGAAAAGTCATAGATAGGCCTCTATAGAGAAGCCTCCAAGCAGGGTGGGTCAGACTAGTGGCTATATATATTGTCGGGCTTGGAGAAAGTGAACCCTGTCAACTCCACAAAAAAATGGTGTGCCAACTGATCATTCTCATCGAAGTTCCCTCTCGGTTCCGACACCCCAAATATCCTCTTACCTTCAGAATATGACAAAGTTTTTTCACTTGGTCATTGAGGTGAAACCTAATACTCGGCACCCCTTTACTTGCACCCTCTCGAAAGTGGATAGAAACTCAAGCGTGTAACGCTTGTAAACCGCCGCCTTCTTCCCCAGGAATAGTTCAAGTCCAGTCTCTCTCAACAATTTTCGGACTTGAACTTCCAACCCTATTGTATAAAGCACACCCGCATCCAAAAACTTTGTAACTTGTAATTTACGGTTGTACTTATCTAAACTCCTCCATTTGCCATTTTGGGTTTCATTCAATTTTTTAAGGCCTAAAAAGATATCTCCCTCGGGAGGATTTGGTATAAGCACACTCTTTTTAGCCTTCTTTGCGGCTTTACTTCCCTCTCCACTACTTTCTCCTAGGGATAGCAATTTGGCCGAACCCGATCCCTACAGATGGCTTTTCGATCCGAAAATTTCGGATATGGTATGAAAATTTGAAAACCCGATCGGGTTCGGATCGGTTTCGGTAGAACCCTCGACCCGACCCGATTATACTAAACTTACAGTTTTTACTACTGCCCCTTCATGTTCTGGACCTATACACATCAACCCTACGTATATATAACAACAATTCTACGGTTTACCCCTAATTTTCCAACACAACGCGCACTCCTATCGCTCTCTCTCTCTCTCAGAGTCGTTCTCGTCTCTCTCTCTTTCTCTCTCTCTCTCTCTCTCTGCGCCGTTTCTTGCCCGTGATGCCGTCGCCGTTCGACTCCTCTATTTTCTCTCCTTCTGAACAAGGTCCAGCTTTTGCCCAATACATAAAGCACAGATCTCAATTTCCGTCGAAGACGCTAAATTTCTAAAGAATTCAACTCTTGTACTAAGGTAATGTGAAATTTCTAACTAATTCAGTTTGTCAATTCTATTCTGAAATTCCTTTGAAAACAATTGTAGCCTTCTTTCTTCTTTTTCTTGATTCAAGAATTTTTTGAAACTTTAAAAGAAACATCACAAAATTGAAAACTTCAGAGCAATTGCTCATATGAGATCTGCAATGAGTTAGTAGAGTTCTCATGTTTAAGTCATGATAATGCTGTGATGGGTGAAAACATTGAAGATTCATTGTCCTTCCATTTTTTATTTTTATTTTTTGGTTTGAAACACCTTTGCAGCATCTAGTTACAAGGGGGAAAAATTGACAACTTCGGATCGGATCGGGGCACGGATCAAGGAGCCTCGGATCGGATTGGGTTCGGCAAAGGCTTTCTAGTGTTCGGATCGGGTTCGGATCAGGCCTGATCCGATCTAAACCCGACCCGTTGCCATCCCTACTTTCTCCAACGTTATTCCTTCCCATACTTCTCAACAAAAAATTATCACCAACAACAATTCACAATTTCACGCACACTACCAACTCGCACAATCACTCACCAACAACAATTCAATAAAAATAACACCACACAAATCACCACGATACACCAAGTATCCAACAATTTCAATGCAAGAGAAAAATTCGGAACTTTGTTACCTTACAACGCCCCACAAAACCTCACAAAGCCTCCTTGTTCCTCCTATAGTGCTCCAATAGAGAAAAACCAAAAAGCCCCAAATTTGAAATTCTAGGAGTTTTGAAATTCGCTTGAAACTCGAAATTAATGGTCTATGGTGGTGGGTTGGTTTGTATTTAGGGTTGAGAGGGTGGTTTATGGTGAAAGAGTGGAATAAATTGAAGCAATTTGTGATGAATTAGGGTTTAGGGTTTAGAGAGAGAAAGTGGGTGAATGTGGTGTTTGGTGAGGATTTAGGGGATAAAATGGAATTAGGGAGGAAGGGAGTTGTTTTAATGGAGGGAGGTGGCGGTTCAGTGGTGGGAAGAGGGGTTGTAGAGGGGGCGGCTATGGGATTAGGGAGGGGAAGAGAGAAGACGGGTTGAGAGAGAAAGAGGAATAATGCGTGGGGCTTCTCTGTTGTTCGCCAAGATGATTGCTGCAGTAGGGGAGCATGAGTCGTGACAAGGCGGGCCACTCGTGATCCCGTGTGAGGAATACGTGCAGATAGAAATTTACCAAGGAGGCACTTGTGCGCACGACTTAGGCACACGTGCTTATAGTTGTGTCTTCATCCGACACTAGTCGTGCCACGCCAAATCCGTTTTTTTTTTTTTTTTTTTCATCATGCCTAGCCCGACCTTTTTTTTTTTTTTTTTTTTTTTTTTAGCCTGGCTCGAGTGTTCCCATATGTGCCTCCATGCCATGATTTCCTGCACCCACAAAAAAAAAATACCCTTCAGTAGCACCAATTCTAGACATTAAAAATTAAAAGCGAAATGTTCAAAAAATAAACAAAATAAGCAAATAAATCCGGGTTGCCTCCCGATTAGCCGCCCTTCTTTACCGTCTTTAGCTAGACTCAATGCCGGGAGAGCACCGATATGGTGACATACCAATCGGTGTCTTATACGCCGTCCGGTAAGCCCACAACACATCATCAAGCCTTTGACTCCAATCCTTTCTATTCGGGTTCACAGTTTTTTCAAGGATGGATTTAATCTCTCTAATAGATACCTCGGCTTGGCCATTTGTTTGGGGATGATAAGCAGTCGACACCTTATGGGTGATGTGATATTTCTTAACTAGAGCTTCGACTGTCTTATTGAAAAAATGAGTCCCCCTATCGCTAATAATGGCCCTTGGGGATGACAAGATGTTCTTTCAAGGCCTCTGGGAATGGAACCTCAGGCTCATGTACAGGAGCCTTGACCTCTGGTGTAACTTCTGTCTGATCTGGTGCATTCTGTATTGGCTCTGCAATCTCAACCTCTACCTCCGGTTCCTCAGCTACAACCCTATCCTTCAACTCTTTACCATTTCGCAGAGTGATCGCACATGCATTTTGCTTAGGATTCGGTTCAGTCTGAGATGGCAACTTCCTCGAATCCCTAGCTTCTATCTGTCCCACTGCATCAGCTACCTGACCCATCTGTTTCTCCAAGTTACCAATGCTCGCATCGGTGCGCTGTTGATACTGCTGGAAATTCTGGTTCATAGTGCTAACACTCTGTGCCAAAGAATTCAGCAATGCCTCTGTAGACTGTCCCAGAGCATTTTGCTGCTGCCCATATGGTGGTCTATAAGAGAATATGATGAGAGTATAATGAATTTGTGTGTGTCTTAAGGACTGATGGAAGGCCCTATATATACAAGACAAAGAGGCACTTCATTTAGAGACTACACCCTTTCACTTAAGTAGTGCGTAATTACCATTTTGCCCATCATAAATAGGTAATATTACACTTCAGGAATTCTACACATTATTTAATCCACTACACTTTATATTAACATCATAAATATGATTTTAATAATAACATGTTATGATGCGGGAACCAAGTAGTCAATATTTGACATTCTCAACAAAGTCAGTCCACTTTTACAGATTGTATCTTCCAGTTCGTTCATCCAAACATTACAATAAATGTACCATTGGAACAACACCTTACTCTGTATCTCTTCGGTGGATTCCGTTGAGTGGTGAGTACTTATGCCCTGTATCTTCAAGGTGGATTCCTTGAAGTGGTGAGCATACCTATCATTTATATCCTCTTTTCTTTTTCTCTTCTTTTCCGCTGCGTTTTCCGGTGTCAAATTGGTCTCAAGCTCCTATCTTTGATGAATATTCTCAAGATGAAATAGAAATTTTATTTGATCAATTTGAATATAATTCCCACCATGTTATGATAGATGTTCGGATCCTTGTTATATTTGTGACTCAAATTCATATTATTTACATGAACAGCATTCGATTTCAAATGTTTTTACCAAATATTCATTGAGTGGGTCAAAGAATATTTTTGATTATAAAATTGGCCATTGTTATCAATAACCTTTTGATGTCAACTATTCGAGCATTTCAAATTCTTGGTTCATTAAGAAGCTTATTATCGATTACTTTCTCATAACTCGTTGGACTGATTGGATGGATATTATCACAAATGGTATAAAGTTCAAAGTTCGACGAGTATACAAAAAGAAAATTCAAGAGCTAGCATGGAAAATACTTGGAAGATATGCTACACATTTTGGAGAGACGTTGACGAAAATTCGAGGACGAATTTTCTTCAGGTGGGGGAGTATGATGCGGGAACCAAGTGGTCAATATTTGACATTCTCAACAAAGTCAGTCCATTTTTACAGATTGTATCTTCCAGTTCGTTCATCCAAACATTACAATAAATGTACCATTGGAAAGCTCTACGAGTCGAGATTCCAACGCACTTTTCATATCAGCATTTGGAGTTTTCTAGAGAGAATTATGATAATTTTGGTGGAGGGTAGTCTCACAGTCAAATACATCCGAAAATCGACTAAGTGTTCATCTTTATCAAGTCTTTTGGGCTCTCTAAGTTATCTTATCTACAAATAATTATTATTGTTTTAATCCTCTAGATTTTTTGGTATTCCTAAGCTTGGAGGGATGTTCTAAGTAGCCTATAAATACCCTACAAGATGTCTTTGTAAATAGAGAGTTGATTTTGAGTTTAATAAAATATAAGTTGAGCTTAGTGCCTTCTTTAATTGTTGTCATCTCTTTGGTGGATTCCATTGAGCGTTGAACAACACCTTACTCTGTATCTCTTCGGTGGATTCCGTTGAGTGGTGAGTACTTATGCCCTGTATCTTCAATGTGGATTCCTTGAAGTGGTGAGCATACCTATCATTTCTATCCTCTTTTCTTTTTCTCTTCTTTTCCGTTGCGTTTTCCGGTGTCAAATTGGTCTCAAGCTCCTATCTTTGATGAATATTCTCAAGATGAAATAGAAATTTTATTTGATCAATTTGAATATAATTCCCACCATGTTATGATAGATGTTCAGATCCTTGTCAAATTTGTGACTCAAATTCATATTATTTACATGAACAGCATGCGATTTCAAATGTTTTTAATAAATATTCATTGAGTGGGTCAAAGAATATTTTTGATTATAAAATTGGCCATTGTTATCAATATCCTTTTGATGTCAACTATTCGAGCATTTCAAATTCTTGGTTCATTAAGAAGCTTATTATCGATTACTTTCTCATAACTCGTTGGACTGATTGGATGGATATTATCACAAATGGTATAAAGTTCAAAGTTCGACGAGTATACAAAAAGAAAATTCAAGAGCTAGCATGGAAAATACTTGGAAGATATGCTACACATTTTGGAGAGACATTGACTAAAATTCGAGGACGAATTTTCTTCAGGTGGGGGAGTATGATGCAGGAACCAAGTGGTCAATATTTGACATTCTCAACAAAGCCAGTCCACTTTTACAGATTGTATCTTCCGGTTCGTTCATCCAAACATTACAATAAATGTACCATTGGAAAGCTCTACGAGTCTAGATTCCAACGCACTTTTCAGGTCAGCATTTGGAGTTTTCTAGAGAGAATTATGATAATTTTGGTGGAGGGTAGTCTCACAGTCAAATACATCCGAAAATCGACTAAGTGTTCATCTTTATCAAGTCTTTTGGGCCCTCTAAGTTATCTTATCTACAAATAATTATTATTGTTTTAATTCTCTAGAATTTTTGGTATTCCTAAGCTTGGAGGGATGTTCCAAGTAGCCTATAAATACCCTACAAGATGTCTTTGTAAATAGAGAGTTGATTTTGAGTTTAATAAAATATAAGTTGAGCTTAGTGCCTTTTTTAATTGTTGTCATCTCTTTGGTGGATTCCATTGAGCGTTGAACAACACCTTACTCTGTATCTCTTCGGTGGATTCCGTTGAGTGGTGAGTACTTATGCCCTGTATCTTCAAGGTGGATTCCTTGAAGTGGTGAGCATACCTATCATTTCTATCCTCTCTTTTTTTTCTCTTCTTTTCCGCTGCGTTTTCCGGTGTCATGTTATGCAATCCATGTTCTAACAAAGAACGCTTTCTAGGTTCCTAGATAATCGCTTAATTTTGCCTACTTCCCGAATTGCTATCATACACAATCCGTGAAGTTGCTACAGTGAAAACCCTAATTCTGGCACAGAACAGAGAATTCTAGCATGATTCATAAAAAGAACTAGTGAATTGGCCAAATCCACAAACCCTAGTTATAAATCTAAAATCAGAACAAGCAAAATTATGAGTAGAATAAACAAGAGATTAAGAAAATTACCTCAATTGAAATAAATAGGTTCAAGCTCACAATCCAAAGCAATGGAGATTAGTTCTCCATGGAAGGGTTACAAAAGCTCCAGAGAAGAAGAGAACGTAGTATTCAAAAGTGAAAAGAAGATCCTAAGGCAGGAATTCCTTTAGATTTTCCCAGAGAAACTTTATCATTGGTCCATATTTCGCATTAGTCATTTCATAGCAGGAATTCCTTTAGATTTTCTTGACCATCCATGGACTTGACGTGTCAAAAATTATCATCTAAGGCATTGCTCTCTATTTCAAGTACAAATGGAATTGCAGAAGCACTCTTAAATTTAGTGTAGAATAGTGCATTACTTGATCAGTTGATCTAGTATGCAAATGCTTAATAGTGCACTATGTTATCTGAGTTTTCTTACGGATGGCTTGGTTTTAGTTGCTGGTTTACCATGAATCTTGCGACGCTTGTTATAAAGTAGATGTTCTCTCAACCCCCCTTTAAGAATGAATGATTTTATTCTTAGTGATAAGAGACCTTCTGGTGCAAATGCCTCTTAAAATAGCCTATTGCATAATACAAAACCGGCCTACTGTGGAGGATTTAGTATTGGCTAGTCGTAGTGTTACGTGGGGCAATTAAGAGGCATGTTAGATAAATTGATCCATGTTTATATTCCCATATGGAAAGGGGAGACTTATTTTTGTATGTCCCAGAACGGCAAAGATTATTGGAACCAAGGACAGAGGGAATCCCAGATCAATTTTTTTTTTTTTTTTTTTTTTTTTTTATATTGCGTTACCTTAAATGCCTGCTCACTTCTTGAATCAAGCACGGTTTTAGTTTGACCAAATGACTCTTCCCCTTTTAGCCTTAAACCTAGTCAAGTCCTATAACTAGTCAGAGAAAAAGTAGTTCTTATATGAATTTGCATCACTACGTTTGGTTATCAGAGTTCAATTTCTTACATGCCAGGACTTTAATTCGATTTAGGCAACCAGAAACTATCTTTCAATCCTTGTCACATTTTATATGCATAACATGCCGATACTTATTTTGATGATATGATCATCACAAAGTCGGCAAGTTTCTGTGTCTAGACGTGTCACATTTTGAATATCATGCTCCTTTTGATGTAGGAGTAATACTTTTTTTTTTCTGAAGTTAATTGAGATGGAAAGGTTCTTATAGTTATTGTTCTTTATATATAACCATCTTAAATATATCTGGTTTTCGTGTGATGTGTAGGTTCGTATGTGACTCACGAGACAAACCATTTTGTTTACTTCTATTTGGACTCGAAAGCTGTTTTGCTTTTCAAATCTGGTTGAGCGCGGCGGTGATGATAAGGAAAAAGATGTTTATTAACTGAAAATTTCACTTGCATGCAAAAATACACAATGTGCTTGTATATTTGTCTCTCTTTAACTTGTGTTGAAAATTTTAGTGGACTTGAATCTCTTTTATCTGGACTCTATTACCTGCTGGTTGGCTGCAGTCAAGAGGCATGGATGGTACTCCTTCCGTCCCATAATAATTGTCTCAGTTGACTTTATCAAATTTTATAAGATACGTGTTTCATTGTTTGTACTACTAGGAAATTACACTAAAAACATTTTCTTTATTTAGAAACGTGACATATTTACAAGGAAAATGTGACACTATGGGACGGATGGGGTACAAGTTTTTTTTATCAAAGTGACCGGAATCATATAGGCTTAGAAGTGCCCAAACAAAACCTGATTAGTGAATCAAGTGTTCATATCTTTAAAAAATAATAATAATATATATATATATATATATATATATATATATATATATATATATATTGGGGCGGATGGAGTAGTAATAACTTATTTTTTACTACCCCTGTCCCTAAATGAGTGTCCAAATTTCATTTTAAGGGACATTGAAAATCTCAACTTTATGTACAATTTGCTAGCAAAGATTCATATATAATCTTGTAATCTCATTTCCAAACATTTAGTTTTGCACATATAAAGAAACCGGTGAAAAAATTTTTGAAAAAAAACATTTAGGGACAAAGTTATGTTAAAAAAAGACACTCATTTTGAGACAAAGATTTCTTCAAAATGGACGCTGATTTAGGGACAGAGGGAGTAATATTTTCGATAGAGCACTTATTATAGTACATACAAGTTACAAAAGGTATGGATTCTATTGTCCTGGTTGTCGATTCTAATGTCCTATTGTCATTATCCATTGTATATGCTCATCATATGTTCTTTGTCATTCTTCAAGTTCCTATCACAGTTATTATTATTATTATAGGATGAATTTGTTTTATCTTATCTTATTATTCACTATATAATTTAATTCTTGCGCACTCGTTGTTACTTTCTTATCCGTAAAGAGTTGCTTTAAAAAAAAAAAAAAAAAGAGGGTGAAAAGTGGATACAAAATTATTGGATTTAGCTCTTCTTTAGTTTTATTAAACAACTTAGAATATACTTAGATAATGACTCTAATGGTTTAATAAAAAAACTTGGATATACTTGGATAATGACTCTAATTTTTACATCAAATTTGGTGCAAGTGAATAGCATTGCACTAAATTTGATGCAACATTATTCACTTGCACCAAGTTTGCTGCAATGCTTTTGTTTTTACTATTTAGCCCTTCTAAGTTTAAAATTTTTGTTTCGTGAATCAAATAAATTAAATTATATGTTAATAATTTAGGAAAAATGTTTTACTTTTTTATTATACATTGTCACAAATAATATTAGAGTGTATATTAATAGTATTTTAGACTTCAAATATTTTTCTCTTACAATTTTATGAACTTAATTTAAAAAAGAGGGGTCAATATGCAAAAATATTAAACTAAGATTATTGTTTGTAAAATAATTATTATAGTGAAAGATGAGATGTCAATTGCATATTCCTTTTTTTATATAATATTGTGTACCAAATTTGATGCATCACATTGGAGATACTATGTGGATGGGTGTTAAAATTTAATGTCAATTATCGTGTCCCCACCATTAGATAGGCAAATAAAAACTCACATGACAATTGTTGACACTGTAACAAACATTAATCAATATTACAACAGATATTTTTTAATACTAGGACAAGCAATGCTTAACACTACAATCGGCAATCTTTAACACTGCCAATAAAATTGTATTCCCTCCGTCCCTCCACACTTGAGATTTATTTCCATTTTGATTCGTCCCACTTCACTTGAGACTCCCCAAAATAGTAATCTTTTTATAATTTTATATTCAATCTACTCCACCCACTCATTCTCTCTCTTTATTTTCCACCACACAATTCATTCAACCCCACTTATTCTCTCTCTTCATTTTCTACCACACATTTTCCTTATTTTATTCTTTTTTCTTAGTTATTGTGCCCACCTCTTAGGTCTCAAGTGAGGTGGGACGGAGGGAGTACGTTTGAATGTCTATAAGTGCCGGTTTGAATATTTATAAGTGGTGTTTTGAATGTTTTATAATTTTATATTAGAACATGTGCTTTCTAATGTCAGAACAGGCACATAGTAATATTATAGCAGACAATTACGAAAAACTCGTTTTTTTCATCTGTTAGTTAGTGTAAAACAATTTTTTTATAAGAACGACTATATTGAGATGAATTGAGTAATTATTATTAAATATTTTAATTTCTAACTGATTTTTTTAAGCGAAAAGTTACCTTAAATTTAAAAACATTTATTTTAAAGAAAAGATAACTAAAACGGATTACGTTTTTTTTTTTTTTTTTTTTTTTTTATCTTCTCCTTTTGTACAAGTAAAAATAAAAAATAGAACAGTCTCCATCAATATGGGACAAACTAACTTTTTATCGTTACAAATCTTTACCCCAATAAATTTGATTAACTCTTATCTCTTCTTTTTTTTTTTTTTTTTTTTTTTTTTTAAGAGGATCGATAGTGGTTCTCCACTTACCCCTTATAATAATGATGTCCTAGGAGGCATGGGAAGGGATCGAACCCGAAACTTCACACATTGTGAAGTTTGGCTCTACCACTGAGCTACTCCTTATGGACCTTCTTTCATTACGTTGCATTGCGTTGTTACTTCTTACTAGAAAAAGAGCAATGCTAGAGTTACTAAAACTTTTTATAAAACTTGGGTTACAAATACAATTGACAGTTTATAATAAAAATTTTAATTAATAAACATTAGAATCTACAAATACATATCCAATTATTTGATGTCAACTGTATTTATAATCCAAAATTTATAAGCAGTTTTTGTAACTTTAATATTACTCTGAGATAAAAACTCACTTGTTTTTCATAAAGGAAAGCATGACTATGAAGATGAAGATGAAGATGAAGATGAAGATGAAGATGGTCCACCCACCATAATGAAATCAGTCTTATTATGGCTTCCTCTGAAATTATGACATACAAATAATTTTGCATGGGTGTTCAGAAATGCCATCATTTTTCTTTATGTGAATATTTTTCAAATCACATTTATAGACTTAACTTTTTTTTTTTCTTTTCATTTTAAACAAAGATTACATTGATTGAAAAGCTACGCGTTATGAGATGGATCATGGATGAAGAAAGGGTTTGCTAAGAACATAGTTTACTAAAATTGGTTAAAAGTCAATACATAATCATAAAAGAAAATGGGGCTAATTACTCATAATTATTGCAATGAAAGCAATATATACATATAAGTAATTGTTACTCCATATGTAAGGTAATACTGCCACAGTTGACTTGTTAATTTATTTTTTTTTAAAATGTGTTTTACTTGTGTTTTACTTACTTGTCTGTATATAGTACATTTTTGCACCACATAAATTAGGCTATTTTTTTATTTAAAAATATGACACATATTTTGGAATATAATTATATAAGATGAATTGAACATTTAAAAAATGAACTTTACTTGAGAATTATTAAGTACTTTACTTCCAATATTACAAAAATATCTTCTCCTTTTTATAACACCTTTAAAATTGACAACAACTTGTATGAGAACACCATGACCCGTCTCATAGTAGAGACGGGGTCATTTTTGACCCACGACCCGTGAGCAATTTATTTATTTTTCGCTTTTTTTTTTGGGGTTTTTTTTTTTTGGCTTTTTTCGGTTTGCCAAAAGTAATAATTATTATAACTAAATGTAACAAACGTGTTACTTATATGTAACAATTTGTGTACATAAAAGTAATACATACTCCCTCCGAGGCTCCGTCCCACCACAAGTGAGACCAACTTGTGGGACACAATAATTAAGAAAAAGGTAGTATATGTGTGGTAGAAAATGAAGAGAAAGAATGAGTGGGGTAATAGTAGTGTTGGTTGAATAAATTGAGTGGTGAAAAATGAAGAGAGAGAATGAGTGGGGTTAAATAGTTAGGTTAGTTGAATATAAATATATTAAAACATTTCTATTTTGGGCAGTCTCACTTGTCGTAGACGGACTGAAAAGGAAATTAGTCTCACTTGTGGTGGGACGGAGGGAGTATATACAGAAAAGTAAAAGGTTTTTTTTTTAATGTTTTCTTCATTAATTTGCCAAAAGTAATACTTATTATAAATAAAATGTAACGAGCGTGTTACTTATATATAATAGTGTTTATACATAATTGTAACACATATGTATAGAAAAATAATAATTCAACCATTTACACTTTAGAACTAAAAACACTTGTGTTAGTAATATTGTAAAAATAAGAAAGTAACAATTTTTATAAACGAATGTTACATTTTACTTGTATAATAACATTGTAAAACAATTACGTTTACTTGTATAATAGTATATCCAAATGTTTTCAAATAATAAGTTATAATGTGTTCAATTTATCATGATACATGTAAAAGTATTACAATATCTATAGAAATCTGTTACAATTTCATCTACTAAAGTGTTACATTTACTTGTACAAATAATTACATTCATGTATATAAGTTGTTATTTTTCAAATGTTACTTTCTTTCAAAAAAAAAAAAATCAAAATACTCAAAAATAAAAAATATTCTAAAAAAACACTATTACATTTCAGTATAACGATAATTACATTTAGTTATTGTTAGTGTTACACGTATTTATTGTTAGAATTACAGTTGAAAGATGAGTAAAATGAGCTATTTTTTTTTGTAAAACTGGTGTCACGTTTACTTATAAACAATGTTACTTTATAAGTAACACAGTTGTTATATTTAGTTATACTAAGTATTACTTTTGGCAAACGAAAAAAGCAGTCTAGAAAAATAATTAAAATATATATATATATATATATATACATACTTCCTCCGTCCCAATTTAAAGTTCTTAGTTTGACTTTACACGGAGATTAAGAAAAAGTAAATGTTGTGAGTATGAAAAGTAAAGTGGGAGAGAGAAAGTGGGTAGGGGATTTTTGTTGTGAGAATGACAAGTGAGTCCCACTTCCCATTTTAGGTAATAAAACAAAGTAAGAACCTTAAATTGGGATAGACTAAACAGGAAAGTAAGAACCTTGACTAAAAAGGAAAGTAAGAAGGTTCTTACTTTCCTTTTTAGTCTGTCCCAATTTAAGGTTCTTACTCTGCTTTATTACCTAAAATGGGAAGTGAGACCCACTTGTCATTCTCACAACAAAAACCCACTACCCACTTTCTCTCACCCACTTTACTTTTCATACTCACAACATTTACTTTTTCTTAATCTTCGTGCAAAGTCAAAGTAAGAACATTAATTTGGGACGGAGGGAGTATATATAATGAAAGGAAAAAAAAAAACGATTATTTTTTCTGGAAATTTTTTTTTTAAAAAAATGGGTCAATGGGTCGCTGCCACGTGGCAGATTTTGAGTGGAGCATGAGTTGAGATCCTACGCTTCGCGGAGAATGTTGTACACGGGTCATGGGTCGACCCGTCTCATTTATGAGACGGATCTAGGTGTTCTCACAAGAGACCACCTCTTAAAATATGTGTTACATAATAAATGTTACATTTTTCACCAAAATAAATGCTCGTTTTTTGAGTAAGAAAATAAATTTATTATGATTCTAACACAACACTGTAGAAGCAATACACAAATAAATAGACTACATTCTTTAAAAATATTGGTAAGTTAATTACTCTTTTTGTCCTGAAAATTTATTCTCATTTTGACTTTTTATAATCAACGTAAATGAACTTTGACAAAATATTGAAGTCAATTTAATGGTCACAATGACATTTAAAAAAAAATATCGATAAAAAATTTAATGATTTGTCAATTACAGTTTTAGAATTTTACTAGAATAATTAGATGAACGTCAATGTTTGGTCAAAGTTCATTTATGTTGACTATGAAAATTCAAAATGAGACAAACTTTCTGAGACATATTGCGTATATAAATACGATGGAGTAGTACTCCCTCCTCCCCAGACTAATGTAACTTACTTTCCTTTTCGGTTTGTTTTAAACTAAGATTTCTTAGTTGCTTTATTACTTAAAATGGACAATGAGACTCACTTGTCATTCTCACAACAAAAACTTTTTACCCACTTTCTCTCTTTTACTTTTTCCCACTTCACTTTTCAAGCTCACAATATTTATTTTTTCTTAATATCCGTGTAAAGTCAAACTAAGAACCTCATTCCGGGATGGAGGGAGTGTCATTTTGTTCAGCCAAATTGATATCATACATCGTTATCAAGTTAAATGATTAGAATTTTCTATTGTGACGCAAGAAAATCATGATTACTCCTAAGTATTAGATCGTAGAAAATGTACTCGTACTACAAATGTATGTTCATCCTTTTATCTCTTAATCATATTTAATGATGAACCACATTTTACACATTAATTAAAAACAATACAACTGAGATTTTTTTCATTGCTTTTACATTTAGTCGGAATATGTATCTACAAGTAGGATAGGATATCGTAACTTTTTCATGGATTTTATATTTAGCCGGAATATGGGTGGTAATGCTAATTTACTTGCCAAATGTAAAATTCAGTTAACACTTTATGGGTTAAATACTCCCTCCGTACCAAAAGTATCTTTTATTTGATAAATTTTTATTTTCCCAAATAGTTTTTTCTATTTCTACAACTTAAGATTAAAAGTACATAAACAAAATATGACTAGTGCAGCAAGTGTTCATATCCTTAAAATGTTTAAATAATCAAATGAGAAGATAATTTTGAGACGGAGTGAGTATTTAAAATGGGTGTGTGGTCATATCTTAGTCAAGTGCATCAGAAGCAGTGTTCTTACCGTCTAGGTCGCCTAGGCCTCCGTCTAGGATATTATAGTTATTTCTGAATTATCGGCCCGCCTAGATCCCGCCTAGGCGCTAGGCGCCCCTGCGGCGCCTAGTGACCGCCTAGCGTGTTTTAGAAACTTGATCATCAGAAGAGCATTCAAAGAGTAATAGCATAGACCCAAAATATTGCCCACAAAATTTTACTTTGCAGACTTTGATGTTTATTATGTAAATCTAAGTATTAGATTATTTAAAGAGCAATCTTTGATTATTAAGTAGAATTATATGAAGAAAATTGTTAGCATTTTGTATTATTAACATTACCCGCTGTCTTGACATATTGTGAACAAGTTGATAACTATAGCAGCAAACTGATTTGTCGCATATTGGTTCCAACTCACTAATACGGAGCCTATTTTTTATATTTTTGTCTCAATTGATGCTGATCAAAATCAAGAGTGTTACTATTCACACACGTAAACTTTCTATATATACCCGTCAATATACTTAAAATTAATTTTATATGGCAAAATAGTAAAGCACAAATATCTAAAGAATTTTACTAGCAACACCAAAAATCCAAAACTAAAACAATGTGCTCATTCTAAAGTAAACTGAAAATATATAAGTAGAATAAATCACAATCACCGTACACAAATGAAATACCAAAACTACCCTCATCAACACATACTTGTACTACTACCTGACAGACAACAGCCCCCTCACTCGCACCATTCCGCCAGCAGTTTTCATTTCAATAAAACAAAACAATGGGTTAATAATACTGAAAAACCTGTGCGCTTCTTAAGGAATCAAAAAAAAAAACAAAAAAACAAGTGAGACGGTCTCACATCATGATACGGGTCTCGTTGGAAACTAGTAAATGGTTTACCCACTATGGGCGTGGTAAGTCCATTTCCTCTCTCGTCAAGATCCGTCTCACACTAGATTTTCTCGGGAAAAAAAAGGTGAAGGACAGAAAGGTCATTGCCGAATCTTCCAAGGGTAAAACTGGAATTAAGAAATTGGTAGCCATCAATTTTACTAGTAAACAAAGCCATTAGCTCTATTTCTTGTTGGTTTGCGAGAACGAGATCTAGATGAACAGTTGTCTTTCTTCAATGTTTCTTCCTCGTCCATAAATATTTGCCTGCACCTGCACTCCACGCTGCAAAAACCCTTGTCCCCTCTGTGCAAAATAATTAAAAATTTTAATTAGTTAAATTTAAGCTAGGGTTCGTTCGTGTTTTGAAATTTGTTCTAGCCTAATGCTAAAGTTACCCTTATTAACTCTGTTTCTCACTATAAAATGAACAAAGTTACAACGGAGTGGTAAATTTGTATACTCCATCCATCAGTCTCATTTTAAACTGCAAAATTTTTCATTTTAAGTGTCTACGGAGTATAGAAATTGCAAAATCCAAAATTAGAAAGTCCTTAAATTTCTCCCTCTTTCCTAGAGTATATGTCCTCCTTCTCATTTGCATGAAGATTAAAAACTGGTGGAAGTGAGGAAAATATTTAAGTATAAAAGTAAGAGAGAAAATGAGTGACAATGAATAGTAAATTAATTGGTGTTGTGAGTAGAATGTAAGAAGAAGAGAATGAGTTGAAGGGATGGTAAAAATTCTTTGCCATTTTATTATGAACTGGACATATACTCTGAGACAGACTAAAAAGAATAGAAAAAGTGGACATATACTATGTGACAGAAGAAGTATTTAATTAGTGGGACCTACTTACCGTACTCATATCGCTATTTCATACACACTTTGATTGAGTAGTCAAGTAGAAATACAGTATTGTTAATGTATTAAAAAGTACTCCGTATTACTCTATTCCTTTCATTGAGTGTCATACTTTCTTGGTTGATCTATGTTAGAATAACATTTCTTAATTTAAATTTTTTTAATTACTCCCTCTGTCTCAGAAAGATAGTCATATATTGACTTTTTATGATCAACATATATGAACTTTGACCAAATGTTCACAATGGAATTTTAAAAATTGTTATTGATAAATCACTTAATAATTTGTCAATTACAATTTTTAGAATTTCACTTGAATGAGTAGATCAACATCAATATTTAATCAAAGTTTATTTATATTGACCATAAAAAGTCAATATAAAACTATCTTTTTGGGACAAAGGGAGTATAATTTTAGCAATAAACAAAAATTTAAACATTTATTTTACAGTTTGACAATACAAACTTGAGCATATACTTCCTCCGTGTCTCATGTTAGTATGGACTACCCTAAAATAGCAAAAAATCTTTATTATTCTTTCCACTTATTCTCTATCCTACTTTACTTTTACACTCACAAACATCAATCAACTTACTATTCCTCTCACTCATTCTCTCTCCTATTTATTTTTTTCATAATCACAAACACCTTCTTCCATTATTTATCTCTTTTACTTTTTCTTCATTTGTATTTGTGTGTCCAAAAATTTGGTCGACACTAACCAGAGACGGAGGGAGTATATCAAATCAATCATAGCTTATACCAGCTTCGTGTCTATGTCTAAAAGATTGTCTCATTTAATTATTAACTTAAATGAATTGTGATTAAATATTAACGTTATTTAGTCAAACTTTACTGGGGCACTGAGTAAACATGTAAAAAAAAAAAAATCAAATTAAACTATCTTTCTCGAACAGGTTTTTTACAGAAAGTCCAAAACATAGACAAAAATCATAAGAATATCAAGCTAGCACATAGTACAAAACCATTTTCATGACATCAAATCCAAATACAAGTTTTTTTTTTTTTTTTTTTTTTTGTGTGTGTGTGCGTGTAATAATATGTGTTTTCAAGTGTGTGAGAAAGATGTATAGCTAGTAGGGGGGAGGAGGTATAAACTTACTTATACATGTAGATATCTTTTCCAGGCAAAAGTTTCCGTTTACAAAGATAACATCTTTGAAGAAAGTTAGGTGTTTCTTGGAAAACTGATGAAGATGGTGACGATCTTGAGCTTGAAGATGAAGATGAAGATGAGGAGGATGATTTTGTAAAGGGTTTGATTATGAGGGTAGTATTATTAACTTTGTTAATAACTTGAGGGTTTTTTTTGGAAATTATACCATTTTCTGATTCTAAACTTTCTAACACTATACTCAATCCCACCATCTCTACTTCACATGTCCACCTTCTAACAGTGTGTTTTAGTGCGTGTTCGCGGCGGCGGCGGCGGCGGGCGGCGGATGGAGGAGGGATGTTTTGGAGGGGGTGGAAAGTGGAAACTGGAAAGGGAATGGAATAAATAGAGGGGGGTGAGGAGGGTGGGGTGGGGGGATGGGGTGGTGGGGCCCATGAAAAAATTGGAGGGGTCAGTAATAAGGACGAGTAGGGTAGCGAAATGATCTGCCTGGTAGTGGATTTTAACTGCCACGTACCCTCCTTCTGGCTTAGTTATCAAAATCATTCATTTATCTTGTTTATTTAATTACTATTCTACCACTTTGTCTTTTTCTTCTTTTAGTACTACTATTTTGTCGTTTTCTTCCTACTACATGGGACACTTTTATCTCATTTTTTCGGTTAAATCAACAACTCATTCTTGCGCTTAGGCGGTAGAATACCAGTTACATTTTGTTTATACCATGTATCAACCAAGTTTAACTTGGTATATAAAATTATGTATCATTACCAACCAATTAAGTCGGTATACCAACTTAGTTGGTACGGTTGGTACTCAGTTGGTACGGTTGATACTAGCCTATACCAAATGTAAAATGTAATGTAAAATAAAAAAAGAAAAAAAACAACTTGAGAGTAGTCTTTTTCAACAGGCAAATTGACATCCGCTTGAGTATTCTTGTACTTGTATTGAGCTGTTACATGTTGTTATGTAAAGGTCACAAAGAAATACTCCCTCCGTCCCACCGGAATTAGGATTTTTGGGTTGGGCACGAGGATTAAGGAAAAAGTGTTAGTGGTGTAGGTGTTGTGAGTAGGGATGACCAAACCGGCCCGGAACCGGACCGGAACCGAAAAACTGGACCGGAACCGGACCGGAGAAGCCCGGAACCGAGCGAACCGGCGAGTTAACCGGAACCGGAGTAACCGGAACCGTTGTAACCAAAGGCCGGTTAAGGTTCACATAAATGGCGAATCGGAACCAGAACCGGACTGGCGTTTCCATTAAAAAAAATAAAAATCCCTTGTTTTTCAATAAATTTTAACATGTTTATTCATTATTGTATGATAAATAAAAAAAATCCATTGTTTTTAAATAAATTTTAACCTGTTTATTCATTATTATATGATAAAAAAAATAAAAAAAATAAAAAAAAATGTAGTGTGGAACCGAACCGGAACCGGATTGTGATGACCGGAACCGGTGTAACCAAGGGCCGGTTAAGGTTCACATAAATGGCGAACCGGAACCGGCGTTGGTCATCCCTAGTTGTGAGTATGAAAAGTAAAGTAGGAGCGAGAAAGTGGGGTAGAAAATAGTGAGTGGAAAGTTGTTGTGGGTGTGAATGTGTGTCCCATTAAATAAAACATTTCCATTTTTGAGTTGTCCTAATTCGAATGGGACAAAAAATGAAAATAATTTAATATATTTATATTCAACCAACTTCACCATTTAAACCAAGTAACCAACTCATTCTCTCTTCATTTTCCACCACTCAATTTATTCAACCAACACTACAATATACCCACTCATTTTATCTCTTTATTTTCTACCACACATATCTACATTTTTCTTAATCCCCGTATCCCAAAAGTTGGTGTTACTTGTGCAGGGACGTAGGGAGTATATAAGATCAAAAGAATTTTTTTTGTGTAACGTGTCGCGCCCCGACCCGTGGTCCTACTTGGCCCCACGTCCGGGACACGCACGGAAGACGTCATAAAACAACTTAAAGAAAATTTTTCGAAATATACTTTCATAAAAAGTCTTATAACCAAACACATTTACTAAACTTGACTTCAAGTCAAACAAACCAAACTTTCACAACAAGTACTTAGCCACTCGGCTACAACTACTAACTTTACTTACTCATTTACAAACACTTAACATTTACCAAAAGAGATGATACAACTACTAAGTCACGGGTACACTACCCCAAAAGGTTTTACATTTACATAATGTATCCTTTACATACACAACACTTCCCAAAATGTCTTACCCAAAGATCTCCTTCTCGACGTCCTCCCTGTGTGTGAACTATCCCATGTGCTTCTCCTTATCTAAAACGGTAAACAAATAAGGGTGAGAATAAATCTCAGTAAGTTACTAAAATGCAACTACATTACATGCTAATATGATAAACATAAAGGAACAATGCCACAAATGGTCATATAGCACATAGCACATAATATGAGAGGCTCCCTATCGCCAACCGTCCCATACCGGTTGGAAATAACGACCAACTCATCATACAACACATAAGGCGGAATTAAACACTCATACGTGGATACTGAGCCAATGTTCTCGAACCAAAACAATAGCCATCTGAGAGGCATCAACTGAGCAGCATCGAAGAGCTGAAACGGGTTCCGGAACCAAACAACAACAACAACAACAACGGGGAAAATGACACAGAGTCATAACCCAAAGTGCCTAACCTTTGGCCTAAGGAAGGGGTTTAAAAATGGAAAACCAATGATAGGAGCCTGATAATGAACTTGGCTCTTGTGCCATTATAATCCCTATCATTGCCCGAACACACACAAAAGTACCAGCTGGACTTTACACAAAAACGTAGCAAAGAATACTTGCTTAAACAACAACCAGGGAAATGATTCCAAAGTAGGGAATCAAGCCAAAAACATCACAAGATGTTCAACCATGCCCACTTAATCTATCAATCAAGTTTCACAACACATACGTTCACCAAGGAACCAATTCTACCACTTTAGTAATCCACAACAATCATCTAAGTACTTTAGGACATTACCCAAAAACTAGACCAAGATTGACTTCTAAATCACTTGGTTGGAAACTCTGAATTTTTCAGATGACCTGGGCGGTCGCCCAAACTGGGCTGTGCGGCCGCCCAAAACACTCTGTCCCAAGAGTAAAATCTTCCAGATTGATGTGCAGCCGCACCCCCTTTTTGGGCGGCCGCCCACATCACCCGGTGGTCCAAACTTAACTAAACTGTACTCCCTTCGTTTCACCGACCCAAAAGTATAACACTTATACTATACCACAATTGCAACTTCACCAAAGCTACAAAATCAGCCTCAAAACTATTCTAACACCCAACTAGAGCCAATTCTATTTTACTCCCTTTATCCCAAATTTACAAGTATATAAAAACATTCAAAACATTATTCTTTCAACATATATAGCATATAGAACATACTCATGACCATTTTAACAATTAAAGGGGGATTAGTAACTTACCTATTTTCCGGAAAAGTATCGCAGAAATAATATTTGTTCGGGTAGACTTACTCTATTCAACTCCCTAATCATTTATATATAATTAGATTTGAAAATGGAGTAATAGATTAAAAGAAGGAAAATTAACAAAACAAAAACCTTACCTTGTTGTGCATCCATGGAGTCACAAGAAAAAATTTGGGAAAGTTGTTTTAAGAAATTGGTGAGGTCGACTGAGAGGGAGGGAGGGAGGTCATCATGTTTTAATAAAATTTTCACCCCACTTTCAACTTTGGTCACTCTAACTTTCCTTTTAACAAATAAACCCCTAAAGTTACAATTTTCACTAAAATCCTAAGGTTCAACTAACACAAATAATCAAATAAGATGTGTAACTCATAAAATATGATGCAACACATAAAATGCACATATAAGTTCAAATTAAAAATTCTCAAAATATAAAATAAAATATAAAATAAATAAAGACGGATTTTGGGGTCGTTACATAACTACTAGATTAAAAGAATCATGGAGAAGTGTAACTATATATATTATTTTAAAACATGTTAAATTTGTTCATCAAAGCCACTGAATGGTCTCATATATGAAAAGCCAAATATTTATAAGCATACAAATTATCCTTGAAAGAAATTTTGCATTCAACATTATTTCGGGAATAGAATAAGGATAGAATATTGAAAGATACTTTATTTTTTTAATACATAATAGTATTTTTAATATTGTTAAAAATTACAACTGGTAATTGATATACCAACCAACATCAAACATCAGTAGCGTGTACTAACCAATTATACATAATTGGTACGGTAGTACCTATACCGATTTGACCATACCAATTATAATTGGTACGGCTGGTACACGAGTTGGTTGGTACATATTCACAAATTTTGCCAGCCCTACTTGCGTTATGTCTCAAAATTATCTTTCCATCGTTTTATTATTTAAAAAAAAAAATCGTACGATTTATGTTTTAAAAATGTATAATTAGAATATGATTAGTGAAGAAAGTGTTTATATTCTTAAAAAAATTGAATTACCAAAAAGGAAAATCATTTTAAGACTGAGGGAGAGGGAGTATATAACATTGATAAAATGAAGCATTCAAATGAAATGCTAATCCGTCTCATTTTCAGAGCGAAAGTTTTTTTGAGTTTAAAAATGAGTAAACTGCTTTTCTGCCCCTCGTACTATGGCCCCAACATCAATTTGACACTCGTACTATTGAAACACTAAATGTATGATGCGTACTATTGTTTTATATGCAAAATTAACCAATTTACTATTCAGTTGTTAAATTTTTTTAACGAACATTATTTTTTTAACGGGCTTTAATTTATTTTAACAAAGATTAATAACTTAACGGATCTGGGTTACTCCCCCACTATCTTCCCCACCACCGTTAACACCATACACGATACCACCACCACTCCACCTAATCACCGCCGCCGCCGCCACCATCTATTCAGACATGGATTCTGAATTTGGTACTATTCAAGAACCCAGAAACAAACCTTAGCTTTAAGAAAAATAAAACTTGTAAAGAACAGTATCAGAATAAGGCCTCTAGTTGGTCAATATGACCTCTCAGTCAAGAAATGGGGGCTTGATTGATCCAATGTTTGGTACACCACCTGCCCCATCATTGTAGTTGACATATTCATCCCTAACATTCAGGTTTCTGGCAAAAATTAGGAAACTGTTTTCTGCTAGAAATTATAGATAAAGACTAATCATAATAAACCCTCCCATTCATTAACTCTCACCATGTGATTATAAATTCTTTAAGACAGTAGATCCGAAGCAGAAATGAAACCTAACAGAAATTATTGCAATAATCGGTTAAAATTTGAGGTTAGAGACAATAAGAAGAAACAAAAATCCGATCTGGTTTCAAAACCAAATCTGCAGAGACTGAGAAGATAGGGGAGGCGAAAGAACCAAGTAATTTCCAATTCGGACTTAGGAATTGCAATTCTATCAAGAGCAACTCCACTGAGTGCGAGCTGAGGGAAGGGTCGTCGGAGTGAAGAGGTTGCCGGAGTTGTTGACCGCGCCGGAAAAAGAAGAAGGCAGTTCGTAGGAATAGTCACCGGCGTTATTTGTTCATCTGGATCTAGATCTGAGGACGGGGGAGGTGGCCGGAGTAGGGGGAGATGGTCGCGGGATTAGGTGCGGAAAGAGGTGACCGATGGAGGGGGAGGTTGCCGGAGGAGGGGGATCGGAGGGCTCGCCGGAGGAGGGCGATCGGAGGGCTCGCCGGAGGAAAGGGATGGAGGGGTTGCCGGGCAGGAGTGGAGGTAGAGAGAGAAACCAGAGAGAGAGGGAGTGTGTGTTTGTGCGTATAGAGAGAGGAGGGGGGTTAAATAATTTTGGTTCATTTAATCTGTATTGGGGTTGATTTTGAAATTTTTGATTGTAATATCTGTTAAATTATTAACATCCGTTAAAATAAATTAATGCTCGTTAGAAAAAATAACGTGTGTTAGAAAAAGTTAACGACTGAATAGTAAATTGGTTAATTTTGTATATAAAACAATAGTACGCATCATACATTTAGTGTTTCAATAGTACGAGTGTCAAATTGATGTTGGGGCCATAGTACGAGGGGCAGAAAAGCAGTTTACTCGTTTAAAAATTAAAAAGGAAATATTTTTATTTTAAAATATAGAAAGTGAAGAAGAGTGTTGTTAGTGTTGAAAGTGTGTAGGGAATATTTGGTGAATAATTGTTGATTTGTTGTGTGTATGACATGTAAGGCTCACTAAATAAACAAGTATAAAAAAAATCTTTTTAAATATTTTGACTTTTAAGTTAAAATACTCATTTGAGATTTTTTTTTTACTATTAAAATGAGATGGATGGAGTAAATTTTAAATATAAGAAATTAAAAGAATTTGAAACTTGATTCTCCATATTTTTGTGGCTTTAATTAGTCCATATTGTGGTTGGTGAGAGTATTTAGGGGTCATGATAACATAACAGTGTGCTAGACTGAAACAACGGCAGTGTTGCATACTCTATCCGTGTGCTATGGCCCCCCAAGTTAACATTTTTATTTTGTAGTACTATAACTACTAGTAGGTAACCCATACTTTGTACGGGAATCTATTCCGTTAATATTTTTTGTATTTTTTTTTTTTATGTTTTTAATTGATAAATTAACATAATAATTTTATTTGAAAATATATGTATATTTTAAATTAATCAAAACATTTTCATAGCTTTGGTTGTACATAATTATAATAAATATATTTTTTAATTAATTTAGAAGTACATTTAAGTCTGTTGTATGAATATTTTAAAAAACCTAATGGTATTAATAATAATAGTTAACATATATAATAACTATTATGATTAAATAATATAATTAATAGTAATAGTTAATATATATTGTAACAACTATGATTAACTAATACTATTAATAATAATAATTAACTTATATAGTAATTATATATAGTTAACAATTATAATTAACTAATACTATTAATAGTATTAGTTAGTTATAATAGTTAAATATTTTTCCCTCCGTCCCGGAGTAAGAGTCATATCTCTCATTTGCACGGAAATTAAGAAATGATGGAAGTAAAGTAAATGTTGTGAGTGTAAAAGTAAATTTGGAGAGAGAATGAGTGGGTGTGAATAATAAGTTGATTGATTTTGTGAGTATAAAAGTAAAGTATGAGAGAGAATGACTGAGATGAATAGTAAATATTCTTTGTTATTTTAGGAAAAAGACTCTTACTCTGTGACATATCAAAATAGAAAGTAGGACTCTTATTCTGGGACGTATGTAATAATAGTTAACTGTAATAGTTAACTATTACTATTATAAGTATTAGTTATTATAGTAGTTAACTATATTAGTTACCTATTATAGTACCTATTCCTATTATAAGTATTAGTTACTATAGTAGTTAACTATAATAGTTACTTATTATAGTAACTATTACTATTATAAGTATATAGTTAACTATTATTATAGTTACTTATAATAGTAACTATTACTATTATAAGTATTAGTTACTATAATAGTTAACTATATTAGTTACCTATTATAGTAACTATTACTATTATAAGTATTAGTTACTATACTAGTTAACTATATTAGTTACCTATTATAGTAACTATTACTATTATAAGTATTAGTTAACTATAGTATTTAACTATAATAGTTACCCTATATAGTAACTAATACTATTAGCTAATACTATTAGCTAAGAAAAAGAATTTAAAAAGTCTCTTATTTATAAGAGTGGTAATGATGTGGCAACACCAAATGCAACCTTTCTCTAAGACTTGTCTACGTGGCAACACCATGACTCTCCTCACCAACTTTAATATATATATATATAGATTTTCTTTTCTTTTCTACATTTTCACATAATTTGGTACAAATTTTAGCTTAAAAAAATTAATATTTGTAATTTCTTACTTTATTATTTACTACTACCACTCAAAACAACAAATGAATCTATACATAACAAATCCACCATCGTAATGTGTTTTGAGCTGTGTGATTCACAAACTTTTTCTTTAATTTCCTTTTATGATGCGGGGCAGGGAAATTTTTGGTCTAAAAGTGACGATCTCGGAATGACACGAAATTTGGTACGGACATGTGAAACACGCTCGAGATATCAAGACATAGCTTCGCGATGAATAGACGTGATTTTAGCCATCAAGGATCGTTTGAGGGGCGAAAACGTCATTTTACTGTTTTGAAAATTTTAATTTCATGTTTTTAATTTGTTTTTTATTATTATTTGTTAATAATGGGGTTAGTGGAATTAGTGAGCAGTTTTTTTAAACCTTTTGTATTATGTTAGGGAATTTATGAATTGAAGTTTAGTTTCTCTCAGAAGCTATCGCTGTTCTTAAATTGTCTTTTATAGGTCGGACATTCTCGCATAGATTCAGCATCATTTTAAACATTAAGGAATTTTCTAAAAAAGTTTAAACAAGTAAAAAAATCAACAGAAAGAATTATAATCCAAAAAATATACATAGAAAAAGATAAATGTTTAAATGATATAATTTCATTTCGTATCATAATAAATTTCATAATTTGTCAGTCAGTATAAATAATTTTTATTCCTAAAAAAATGTACAAATTTTCATTTCATTAAAATATACAAATATGTTATAGTATAGTTTATTTAATAAATTTAATAAATTGCAATATCAATATATATTATTAAAAGTGTGAAAGATTTTGTGACATAATGAGTGTATATCCAAAGAGGACATGTAATAATATTTCCGATATCATTTATTTTTAAAAAATCTTATGTTTAAAGTAAAATCATGTTTGAATTTGCATGTTATGATTTTAAATAATAAAGTGAGAAACAATTCAAATTTGAAGGTATAATTGTTTAAAATGTAAGTAAAAATAAGGATGTTTAAGTTTTTTTTAAATAACATTATAAAAGTACTACTCATAATTTATCATGATAATAAAACTCTTAATATAGAATTTATTGAATCTAAAATTAAACTAAAACAGAGTGATCAACATAATTATTTTTATATTATCTCCGTCGCAGAGTATATGTCTACCCTTTCATTTGCATGGAAATTAAGAAGTGGTAGAAGTGATATAAGTGCAGAGGCGGATTTACTGTTGTGCCTACCATTGCCCGTGCAATGGTAATTTTTTTTATTTTATTTTTTTATTTTTTTGCAAAACGACGTCGTTAATTCTGGAAATTATTTTAGCCATAGAATACACCAAACTGTTGTTTTTAGAATGGAAATGCTCTAGTCAGTTGTTGAAGGCTGCATTTGAAATCGAGTTCATGGTCTATTTAGTCAATTGACCAATCTCTTACATGTGTATACGGCATACGGGGTTATGGTCGATCCTGTGGTTGAATTTTAGTTTCGCGTTCAATTTTTTTTAAAGGAAAGAATAGGCAACACTAAAGCTTTTGGTGTAGATCCGCCACTGTATAAGTGTTGTGAGTATAGAAATTAAAGTAGGAGAGGGATTGAGTGGGAGGACAATAAGTTAATTGGTGTTTTGAGTATAAAAGTAATGTAAGAGAGAAAATAAGTAGAAGAAATAGTAAAGATTCTTTGTAATTTTAAGAAGTTGACATACTCCCTCCATCCCACCCGAATTAAGATTTTTTGGTGGGGTAGAGAATAATGAGTAGAAAGTTGTTGTGAGTGTGAATCTGAGTCCCATTAAATAAAACTTTTCTATTTTTGGGTTGTCCTAATTCGAATAAACACCTAAAAATGAAAATTTGTTCTAATTCGAATAAGACGGATGAAGTAAAATTTATTAAAGAGAAGTGGATATAATTTGGGACGGAAGAATGTTGGAGTAGAGATCGTCAAAGAAACGAAGAGAAGAAAATCCGGCGGGCTAGCGAGCGGGCGCCTGGTATGGACCAGGCGGGCGCTCATGAAGGCAGTAGGATCGGGTTTTCTGAAAGCTAATTCAAGCGGGCGCTTGCATGGCACCAGGCGGGCGCGGCACTGAATTCGACATTAGCCAGTATTTTCAGGATTTCTCTTATGTTTAGGTTTAAGTCTTATTCTAAGTTTGCTATATAAGCAATGTTCCGCCCCCATACTCATTGTAACTCAGATTTAACATATTATAGTGCAAGATTCTGGCTTGGTAGTGCCCCCAGACGTAGTCAAACATATTGACGAACTGGGTAAACAACTTCTTGTGTTCCTTTGTCTTTTGCTTTGTTTCTTTATTTCTTGTGCTTGTTTGGGTGCTGCGACTTCTTGTGATTTGCTTGGGTGTTTGGAGGGCTTTTCCAGAAGTAATTAGTACTCCCTCCGTCCCTCTTTAACTTACAAATTTTGGGTTGGACACGTTATTTAAGGAAAAAGTGAAAATGTTGATGTGTTGTGAGTAGATAGATGAGTGGGTGAGAGAAAGTGGAGTAGTGAATAGTAAGTGGATAATTATTTTGAGTATGGTAAGTGGGTTCCATTATTTTAAAAATATTAAAACATTTCCTTTTTGAAACTATATAAATTAAAGTGGAACAACTAAAATAATAAATTTTGTAGATTAAAGAGAGACGGAGGGAGTAGATGGGTGTTGAAAAATGGGGTAAACTTTCCAGTAAATCAGGCTTGTGATGTGAATACTTAATGGGGAGTTAAACGAGGAATAGTACTTCGGCCAGAATTTTTTTTACCGTGAATGTAAAGAGTGTGAGGTGTCATAACTAGGTGGGCCACCCACCATAATAATAGGCCTATGATCCACGTAGGCCGTACAATAAAAAGATTCTTCAGTTTCATAATAAAGCCGGCGTTTTCAGGGTCCAGTAACGCCGGTTTTCGGCTTTTATGTGAACATTAACCACCGATCTTTAGTTACACTGGATCCGCTTCCGGTTTTCCGATCTGGTTCTACGGTTTTTTTTTTTTATCATACAATAATGAATAAACAACTTAAAAATTATTTCATAAGTAATTTTTTTTTAAAAAAAGCTAAATCAACATTATATTGAAAAACAAACATAGAATAAAATAAAATAAATGATACTCCCTCCGTCCAAGGGTAAAAGTCCTACCCCTAAATCTCACGCTTATTAAGAAAAGTACTTAAAGATGAATAAGCAATTGCAAGTGGGTAGAAATCAGAAGAGAGAGTGTAAAATTACATTCTACTTTTATAGGCCAAGACACACAAGGAGAGGTTTTTCTGTAAATATATCAACTTTATAATGGCATATGTATAAAAAACACTATTAAAATTTTGCCATTTTAGGAATATGACTCTTACTCTTACTCTGGGACGGACTAAAAAGGAAAATACGACTCTTATTCTGGGACGGAGGGAGTAGTATATAAAAGAAAAAATGGACGGTACGCTTTTAAATTTTATTAATTAAAGGCAAATTTACATTGAGGGGGACAACCAAATTTTTATTATTTTCATTCACTGAATTTGGCTAAAAAATCAGTCAAAACACAACTTTTCTTGTCAACCTTCCATTAGTAACGGTTAAATCTGATGAAACTGTTAGAAATCTAATGATTTTGATGGTTTTTTAACGGTATTACTGACGGTTCAGACGGTTCCGGTTCACGGTTTGGTTGGGCGGTTCGGAACCGCCGGTTAACGGTTTTTTGGGGGGTTGAACCTTAACCGACCCTTATCCAAAACGGTTCTGGTTCCCATGGTTCCGGTTTTCGTGGCGGTTCATGGCGGTTAGGTTTTTTCGGTTCCGGTTCCCGGCAGGTTCGACGGTTCCGGTCCGGTTTGGCCATCCCTAGGACCAGTCATCACCGCCACCTGCCTCCTATTTTACTCCCTCCGTTCCGGACTAAGATTCTTAGTTGACTTAACACGGAGATTAAGAAAAAGTAAATGTTGTGAGTATGAAAAGTAAAGTAGGAGAAAGTAAGAGAGAGAAAGTAGGTAGTTTTTTTTTTAGAGTGAAAAGCGGGTCCCATTGTCCATTTTAGGTAATAAAGCAATAAGAACCTTAGTCTGAGACAAACCAATAAAGAAAGTAAGAACTTTAGTTTGGGACGGAGGGAGTAGCATTTATCTTCATTCAAATTTCCCATTACTACCTCTTGCCTCAATTTTTTCTCAAATCAAATACTCCCTTTGTCCCATAATTATGTGGATAAAATGAATTATCCACTTACTATTCTCTTCCCCACTTTCTCTCTCCCACCCAATAATCTGCACTCACAACACATCAACTTTTTCACTTTTTTCTTAAATAACGAACTTTTTCACTTTTTCCTTAAATAATGTGCTCAACCCAAAATTTGTAAGTTAAAGAGGAGCAAAGGGAGTATTTGCTATTTTCTTCCCCACTTTCTCTCTTTCTCACTCACATCATCTACTTTTCCTTAATATCTGTGACCTTCCTTCCTAGCCTTCTGTTTCCGTCAACCACTCGGGCGGTTCACAATCCAATAGCTCTCTCTCTAGCCTTCATGCTCCAAACCCTCTTTGCTCCTCCTTAATCTCGGTTTGTGTTCCTTATATTTATCAACTAAAATCAATTTCTATTTCCATCCCAAGCCCTAACTCATTTCTTTTTGCAATTTTTGAAATTATTTTCCTAATTTAGGATGAACACATACTTTTGGAGTTAAATTATTTGAGAAATTGATGGGTTTGAGTTTACTTTTCGAAATTGGGGTTGAAGAACACCATTCCAAACATCCAAATTGAATAATCCAATTCCCCTCTAATCTATGAACATTAATGCAGAAAATCAATAACAAGTGTAGAAAATCAATGCACAACATCAATAACCAGTGAAGAACTTCAATAAACTGTGTAAAATGTCAATAATAGTGAAAAACATCATTAATCAACCTACAAAATCAATATCCATTGAAGAACAACCGAAATAAACATCACAGAAATGTATAGCTCGATATTTTTCCTCCAAATTGAACATTACTGAATTTCTAACCCTAGAAATTGACAAATCGACATATGAGAGAGAGAAAGAGAGAAAGAGATTTACTTACCGTTCTAACCGTAGGAAGATCTGGACGCGGCGACCGGAGGAGGACCTGGAAGGCGGCCGAGGGAGGACCTGGAAGGCGGCCGGAGGAAGACCTGGAAGCGGCGGCCGGCGGAGTGGAAGTCGCCTGGAAATGGATCGATGTCTCTCTCAGTCTCTCTCTAGCGCCGCATAGAATCCTCTAACCCTAGGAAATCGATTTGAGATGAGAGAGAAGCTGCGTTGGTTGGGTTAGATTTAAGGACTGACTAGGGAGTGCGGGTAATAATTGAAATGAGTTAAGGACATTATAGTAATTAAATACATATATTAGAATACGGGGCGGGGCGGGGGCCGACGGGTTAAGATGTGAAACCATATCCTCCCCGTGACCCGCCGGGTTTTGAAAAAAGTCTACCAAACCCGCCCCGCTGCGGAGCGGATCGTCCCGGATACGGAGCGGGTTCGGACAAATTGCCATCCCTATACGAGACAGGCACATGAGCACTTAACTGGGTTTTTTGACATATTCCGTAAAAAAACCCTAGGTTGATGGAAATAAAACGTAGTGAGCCTTGATTCGCCCAAAAAAAACTTGGGACCCTGCTTGGGGAACACCCTATGGAGTCCAGTCCCTAAATTGTAATTAGCCCTACAGTTAATAAACAGACATTTCATTTTTCAAATTGAAGCATATATATATATATATATTCATCTTGAATAAAATTATTTAAACATTCATCGACATGCTTATAGTTTGTTGTTGTAGTCACTATGTTATATGATAAGATCATGGAAAGTTGCTATCAGCACCCATAAATCTTATAAGTATACTCGTAAATTGTGTTTTGCCTAAAATACCAAATTTTAGCCAAAGAGATGAAGAATTTCCTATTGTTCATAACTTGCATGTGAAAAACGTTACATTAAAAATGTCGAGTGAAGGTAAATTTGTGTTCGGGTTAGTGCTTTGAAAGAGGAGTTTTGATGAAGTTCGACGATAATGAAGAAGGGCCGCTGCCGTTTGGGGTAACACTAGGGTATAGAATCAACGTATGTGATTGGCTGCATATAACTATTTGGAGTTTACCAAAAAGGGACGATGTGCAAGTGGAAGAAACACATGCGACATGAGGAAGGGATTCGAGATGAAGAAGAAACAACCTTTCTGTTCGTCATACCGTGGAGGTTGACCTTCCGAACTTGCAGAGAAAATTGAGGCGGGGCCTAAAGAGCTCCTCACAGCTGGAGGGTGGAGTTTCATCGGAGATGGCAGATTTGAAGGGCGGCTCCGGTGGTATGGGTTGGCAACTGAGACTGGGAGTTGCGCCTGGGACGATAAATGGATTCCAACTTTTGGGTTTCATCGAAACGGGAGGAGAGTGGTGGGGCTTTACTCAATGATGATGCAGGGATGATGCATGGAAGGAAAAGAAGATGGACAATAGAATATTTTTCATCTCGAGTGCAAATTTTTCACCTTGTTGGGAATTTTGACTCCTTAACAAGCTAATCACAAGATAATATATTACAAAATGACAAAGTAAGAACGACAATCAATCAAAGAACATGGGAAATTGTTAATCAAGTTTGTCAATATGATCGACTATATATAGTGTATATTGGTGTTTTTGGGATCCCTAAACATGAAGCACCAAGAGATCATGCGCGCGCATATAGTTTCCGCAGATACTCCCTCCATATTCTTTTATGTGTGCTCTTGCCACGCCCGCATAACCTATTTGTCGCCTTATGCGTGCCCATTTGAGTGCTTCCATAACTGCCTTCCCTATGCGACAATTGCCGCGTGCGCGTAGAAGGCCTTTTCCCCTTACATGAATCACATGTTTCTCAGTGCTTATTTATTAGGTTTAGCTCCAATACCAAGACACCTATGGTTTAAAGAGAAAGGAGGGTAAGACATTGTGAAAAGAACACTAGATTTGATTAGGGAAAACATAATTTTTAGGGGTGAGCATAGTACGGGGCAGTTCGACATTAGGGTAATACCGCAATCGAATCATATATATTTAGTATGTAAAGTCTTAAGCGACAATGACTCAGTTCTAAATGGTGCGGTTTCATCGGTTACCGGTTTCGAGATTGATCGATTCTGAAAGTGATTGTGTTCCCCCACAACCGTCCTAAATCTTGAGCTAACAAGTTTTAGAAAAAGATATCACGTAAACCTTAATTTATCCATTTTGAGAAAATTATGAAGAATAAATGAATGAAAGAAATGAATTATGCAAAGAGAGCAAAGGTGATACGAGCTTTACCTACATACCATATGCGAAAAATTGAGCTAAAAGCACAAAATCGGCTTATTGTAGCGTGTAATAGTGAGAAAGGGAGATTCCACCAAAAGCCGAAAGTGGATTGGGGGCATGGAGAGAATCATCGCTACGTTAGGCAGGGTTAGGGAGAGAGAAATTTGAAAGAGCCAGGGTTTGGTGTAATGATATCTCCTATCTACTTTTAGCATATAAATTCACGCACGTATAAAATATACTCCCTCCGTCCCACATGAAATATGACGTTTTAGCATTTTGGGTGTCCCATCCGAAATAGGATATCCCAAAGTATAATTTTTTTACTAACGAGACCTACTTGTCATACTTACAATCATTTACTATTCTCTACCCCCCTGTTCCATAACAACTTGCACCATTGTGACTAAAATGGTCAAGTTTAGTGCAATTTGACCAATACTTTATAAAAAATTGACGATATTAATTAATAAAAATTAAAAATAATATACTCACTCCGTCTCATAACAATATGCACAAATTGACTTTTTTGGTCAACTAAATCAATCTTTGACCACAATTTTATAAATATCTAGATATGTCTATGTAAATAAAAAAAAATGTTATTGTTTAATCATTAAAGTTACTATCAATAATTTTTTTTAGAATTGCCTAGATATATTTTAGATATTCATAAAATTATGGTCAAAGATCGACTCAGTTGACCAAACAAAGCCAAACAGTGCACATTGTTTTAAGACGGGGGAGTAGATAATATTTAGATTTTTACCTCACCATGAAGATGCCCAACTTGACCCGCAGCAAGTCAGCCCGGCATGGCACACCACTCTGACGGACTAGCCCACTGGGAGGACATGGCCTAAGAATTGGGCCTAGGCTGGAGCAGCGGTTCGGTGCAGCAGCTGTTACAAATCCCCTAAATTCAACTCAGCTGGTTACTGCTATAAAACTAAAGAACCAAGAGCATAATCTCAATAAATAATATTTTATTTCAAGACTATTATAGAGAGAGTGTACAAGAGAGAAAGATAGAAGTTAAGAACTTCTGAAGTATATTGAAATGAAAACTAGAGCCTAATATTTATAGGTGGAAATTGGCTTCCTCTATAAGCTTCCATAAGGATAAACACTATCCTTTAGTAAGGCTTCCTTAGTAAGTTTCTCTGAAGATATTTACCAAGCTTCCCTAGTAAGCTTCACTGAAGATATTTACAAAGCTTCCTTAGTAAGCTTCGCGAAAGATAATCTTGCAAAGCTTCTCTTGTACACTTCTGGTTCAAAGGACATCCACATAATAATATATTATAACACTCCCCCTTGGATGTCCGCAGCTAAGTAGCATGCCTCATTAAAACCTTGCCAGAGAAAAACCCTGTGGGATAAAAACTCTAGTGAAGGAAAAAGAGTACACGATTTTTTAGCTTCATGATGCTCCTCTTGAACAAAACATTACTCGCGATCTCTTAGTCGTCTACTCCTCCTTGGAGATTCCTATTGAATGGTAATTGTGCCGCGCGTGTTGCCTCATTAAAAACCTTCCGAGCAAAAACCCTTTAGGAAAAATAATCTCGAAGGAAAATAGTACAACTCACAATCTTTTCAATAAACGCTCATTGCCTCGTTAAAACCTTGGCAAGTAACAAAACCCGGTGGGAAAAATAACCCCGTCCGAAGGAAAAAGAGTACAATGAAATCTGAGTATCGTCTGGATACTCCCCCTGAAAACTATAAGGGTGGAAGCTCTAACAATCTGCGTAAGCCAATTGTTTTCATATACTTCTCAAAAGTGGCTTTAGGTAGTGACTTCGTGAATCAGTCGCCGCAGTTGTCTTGACTTCTGATCTGCTGGATCATTATCTGACAAAATATCAGAATCTAATAACTTCCATAACGTGAGAGTATGTTTTATCAAAGTCAATCCCAAGCCGTTGAGAGAAATCTTGTACCACAAGGCGAGTTTTATATCTCGTAATCTCATTTCTCTCATTCCTTTTTCTCGTAAATACTCATTTATATCTCACGGGTATAACCCTAAGAGGTGTAGGAACTACTGGTCCAAACACTCCTCTTTTCTTTAAGGAATCGAAATTTGACTGGATTGCTTTCTCTGATTTAGGCCAAACAATTCTTTGTTTACACTCATTTACGGAGTGAGGTTCAATATCATTAACACATATAATCTCAGTTTCTACTGTATGAGTAAATACATCGTTGATAATTGTTTCATCCCGATTACATATCTCGTATATGCATGCATGACTAACTGATATTTCTTTATTCTCAAAAACGGATGTCAATGTCGAGGCGTCCCCCGACTTCGTTTTCCAAACGAATCCATAATCTGGAACAATATCATGAGATAGATCGGATGAGATTCCAATTTTATTATCGCTAACGGGATTCGAATTTTGTGCACTCACCCATTTACGGGGATGCGAATCCTTGGAATCAATTGGCCTCCCTCTCTTATGGGCAGGGGTATGTATTTCGTTAGGTGAGATCACTGACCTTCCTGATAATACTCCTTCTGGGAGTTCTATCCTCGTAGGCACATTTGAAGCTTAACAACTATTGAAAGTTCTTCTGGACTTTCAATAACATTTAGATTAACATAAATAGCCGTTATAACAAATCCTGAAATAGATTTTCTAATGAAAAATACATGGACAAATAGGATCATTCTTGTATCCTTCTTTCGCCAAGTATTCACTGAGACGGTTATACCACATCCGTCCAGATCGTTTTAAACCATACAAAGATCTTTGTAATTTAATTTAACAAAATTCTCGAGAATTTGAATTGCATGCATCATACATCTTGAATCCTTCTGGGATTCTCTTAAATCCTTCTGGGATTCTTATATAAATATCATTGTCAAGTCTGCCATACAAATATGCAGTGACAACATCCATTAAACGCATATCAAGCTTTTCATGTATTGCCAGACTAATGAGATAGCGAAATGTAATTGCATCCATCACAGGAGAATATGTCTCCCCATAATCAATTCCAAGTTTTTGCGAAAAACCTTCTGCAACAAGACGTGCTTTATTCTTGTGCAACAAGACGTGCTTTATTCTTGTGCAACAAAATGTGCTATATATTTTGTTTTCGCACTTGTACTCTACTAGTTTTACACCTTCAGGTGTATGGACTACAGGTCCGGAAAACTCACGCTTCTCAAGTGAGTTGAATTCTGCTTGAATTACGTCTTTCCTCTTTGGCCAATCATTTCAACATCGATACTCGTCGATACACCTAGGTTTGTGATCCTCGCTATTTTCCATAAAATTAAGCGCTATATTATATGCAAAAATATTGTCGACAATTGTTTCCTCTCGGTTCCATCTTTTTCCTGTACTGACATAACTGATCAAGATATCATCATTCTTAATGATTACAGGCATCTAAACTTCTTCTGGAAGTATTTTATCAGATTTGTCATGCATCTCTTCAGGAGATTCATTTACCTCGACGGGGCTTTTTTCATAATTTGCTCATTTTATTTTTTGAGGATTTTTGTCTTTGGAACCGATAGGCCTTCCACGCTTCAGGCATGGTTTAGATTCATTAGCGGATTGTCCAATCGGGACATCAATCCGTATATGAGCATTTACAGCTGGAACATGTGACTTTGTCACTCTTTTTAGGTCAGTAAATGCGTCTGACAATTGATTCGCTATCTCTTGCAAGTGGATTATCTTGTGAACTTCTGGTTCATATTGCTTCGTACGAGGATCAAGATAATATTGCAATGTATTCCACTTGATTTCCTTTTCCAGCTTATTACTTTCTCCCCCTAATGTTGGGAATATTTTTTTTTCATCAAAATGACAATCGGCAAAATGTGCCGCAAATAGATCCCTTGTTAATGGTTCAAGATATCGTATAATAGAAGAAGAATCATACCCAACATATATCCCCAATCTTCGTTGGAGTCCCATCTTGGTGCGTTGTGGTGGAGCAATTGGAATATACAGCGCACACCCAAAAATTCTTAGATGGGAAATATTTGGCTCCTGACCCTAAACCAATTCTAATGGGGAGAACTTATGATAACTCGATGGCATGATGCGTATAAGTGTTGTTGCATGTAAAAATAGCAGGTCCCCAAGCTACGACAGGTAGCTTTGCTCTCATAAGCAACGATCTAGCTATTAACTGAATTCGTTTAATAAATACTTCAGCTAAACCATTTTATGTGAATGAACATAAGCAACTGGATGTTCAACATCTATTCCAATAGATGTACAATAGTTATTAAAAACCTCTGATGTAAATTCACCAGTATTATCAAGGCTAATTGTCTTGATCACATAATCTGGAAATTGTGATCGTAATCGAATTTCTCGCAAACGGCAGGTTGCGAGTTAATAATAAACTTATGTGTGACCATTTAGTAGATGCATCTGCTAAAACCATAAAATATCTAAATGGTCCACACGGTGGATCAATCGGTCCACATATATTACCTTGAATTCTCTCTAAAAACTCTGGAGATTCAACTCCAACTTTTGCTGGTGATGGCTTAATTATCAATTTGCCTTGAGAGCAAGCAGCACATGAGAATTCATTAGATTGAAAAATCTTCTGGTTTTTCAATAGATGCCCATGTGAATTTTCCATAATTTTTCGCATCATATTAGAACCGGGATGCCCCAACCGGTCATGCCATATAGTAGAACCATTTATATCTGTAAACTTCTAGTTTACTGGTAAAACCATTTATATTAGTAAACTTCTGGTTTATTGTCATTTGTACTTCAATTATGCTAATCTTTGTATAGCATACTTTAGAGGAAAATACAGGTAACTTTTCTACCACATATTTGTTACCTGATTCAGTCTTTGTAATGCATAAATATTTCATTTCTCCTTCATTACTTGTCTCAATATGACTTCCGTTTTCACGAATATCTTTAAAGCATAGTAAATTTTTTTTGAGACATAAATGAAAACAATGCATTTTTATACTTATTTTTGTTCCTCTTAGTAGTACTATGTTAGCTCTTCTGGAGCCATCAATTATCTTTGTACTACCTCATATTATACTAATATTAACATCATTTACAATCAAATATACTTATAAGTAAAAGTTAAATATGTTAGAACACACACACACTGAAATAATATAACACACTTAAGTAAATTATAATGAGTCAGATACTTTAGTTAGTTTGGGTTTCTCCTCCATTAAGTATGTAATCATTTACATCTGGATTGAGAAAATCTGATATATCCAGATGTGTACTTGTAGATGGATCTTGATTCACATCATCGTTTTCATAGACAAAATTTGTTTCAACATCTTTCCCTTTATTCAGCATTGATGCTTGATACAACTTAACAAGATGTTTAGGCGTACGACAGGTACGAGCTCAATGGCTTTTCATTCTGCACCGATAACATAAATTCTCAATTTTTATCGGTTGCTTAATTTGTCTAGTCGATGATATTTCATTATTACCTTCTCTATTCCACTTCTGGTGGCGAGAATTTTTTTCATAATTATTGGGGTGATTGTCATTATGATACCGATTATTAAATCTCCCCCGACCACGGTCGCGATTACGTCCACGACCACGTTCTCGGCCTCGCTCAGTATTATCATATATACTCGCGTTCACTTCAGGGAACGGAGTAGAGCCAGTGGGGCGGGCTTCGTGGTTTTTCAATAAGATCTCATTATTTTGCTCAGCCATATGAGATCAATTCAGAATATCATTTAAAACCTTTTTCTCGATATTGCTACTGCAGGAGCAAATCAAAGAAGGAATGTAGAGAAAGTTTTCTTTAGCATATCGTTATCAGTTATTCTTTCTCCACATAGTTTTAACTGTGATGTAATTTTAAACATCGTAGAATTATATTCACTTATTATTTTAAAATCCTGCAAACATATATAAGATATAATTTTGAAATAACTTGAAAAGAGACTAAGTAGATCTTACCGATACCGTACCTACTTTGGTGACTATAGCTCAGGATCTGGAACTAGAACGAAGTCGTGCTGATAACGTGCTATAAAACTAAAGAACCAAGAGCATAATCTCAATAAATAATATTTTATTTCAAGACTATTATAGAGAGAGTGTACAAGAGAGAAAGATAGAAGTTAAGAACTTCTGAAGTATATTGAAATGAAAACTAGAGCCTAATATTTATAGGTGGAAATTGGCTTCCTCTATAAGCTTCCATAAGGATAAACACTATCCTTTAGTAAGGCTTCCTTAGTAAGTTTCTCTGAAGATATTTACCAAGCTTCCCTAGTAAGCTTCACTGAAGATATTTACAAAGCTTCCTTAGTAAGCTTCGCGAAAGATAATCTTGCAAAGCTTCTCTTGTACACTTCTGGTTCAAAGGACATCCACATAATAATATATTATAACAGTTACAATTTTATTTTTATTTTCCCCCCTTCACACTTTTCCCGTTACCCCTACCAAAACCGCGGGAAATCTATCTCTCCTCTCCCAAACCCGCGCTCAGGTGCGTAATCGAGCAGGTATGAACAAAAATTACTCTCTATTAAGTCGATCCTGACGAAAAATTATTATCAATTTTCGGGTTCTGAATAGTAATTTGGTTATATCTATACGCATTTCGTGATTTTTATTGCGATTTTTTTTTTTTTTTGTCTTGAATATGTTCAAATTCTCGTACTGTAGTAGCGATACTGTTGTTTTTGAAACAAAATTAGCGATTCGATTGTTACTGATTAAAAAAATTATTGTAATATCTGTTTGTTCTCCGTTGTGATTTCTTCAAATTATACGGTTTTATTGCCATTGTTTTGATTGAGATGATTTATTCTCCTTCATTTTGTTGCATTGAAGTTCTAAATTACATAGTTTATTACTGAATTCATTTTGGTCATATATCCGAATCTCTAGATCTATTGCAATATATTTGGGGTGAAGCTCGTCTCCATGATCAACCATTTGTTGATTTTAGGTACCTTAAACATTCTCAATTTTTGTTTGACCTAGCTTCTTAGAAGCGGGATTAATAGAGAATTACAAAATCTTATGTTACCAGTAAACTTCGTTCACCCAACCTATCGGAAACAGTTGTGTTGTTTATTCCTTTAACGAATGAAGATTGTTATGGCGATTTGGGGTTTATTTCTGCATGTTATGATGTTTTTGCTTGATTGTGAAATGTTTTGAAAATAGTTTGCTTTCATTGTGAACCACTTAATTTGGCTGAAGGTATATTTATGCTTTAATAATGCAGATGAGAACACAGAAAACTAGTGAGTGAATCAACGAGATGCTTAGTCCATGTTCTTTTCCTAGTTGTTTTTTTAGTTTATTTAACTCTTACTACGACTAGTTTACTGACAGAACTCAAACTTGTCATGCAAAATAACTGTCATTGCTCATTATTGTAATCCGATCGTGATAACCGTTTGGGGTTTTGAAGATAGGCAAAATTGTCAATCTCTCTCTGTAAGGCGTTAATCCCACCAACTCCTTAGCAGAGGCTGCTTACATACTGAAGGTAATTCTCACGATGCAACCAAAGCAGTCTAACTTCCAACTCCTTTATTTTCTTGTTCTTGTTTTATTTAATATTTTTATTCATATACATCTTTTCTTCTAGTTTTGACCAACAATAGGTACTGATCCACTAACTTATCTCCTCACACTGGTTAACCACATTATTTATTGCTGGACGCTAGAGACACGAGGGATTTTGAAGAATGGGCAACTATATTTCCTGTATCTTTTGGGGAGAGACATGGAGCATTACAAAGGATTTTCAGGTAATGTAATAAAACTTCTATTTTGAGTGATTAAACTTGCAATTTTGAAAACTTTGAGAGAAGAATGAAACATTGGAATTGTATTTCTCTGACCTTGATTTACAGCAATGTACAATAGGAATATATATACAAACCCTAATTTGCTAAACATGGAAAGAGATAAACATGGAAGGAGATAATGCTAAATAAAAAATAACCCTAACTAAATCACTCACAATATTCGGTTATGATATCTCGGATATATGAGGAGATTATCAACTCTTCCATAATCAAATCCTTCACTCCCCCTCAAGTTGGCGCATGAAGATCACGAATGCCCAACTTGCCAGCCAAGAAACGAAATTGTGTGGCACCAAGAGGTTTGGTGAATATGTCAGCAACTTGATTACTAGTCGATATTTTGCAAGGCAAAATGTCTCCGCTTTCAACCCGTTCACGAACAAAGTAGCAATCCATCTCAACATGTTTGGTACGTTCGTGGAAGACTGGGTTGTTAGCAATATGTCGAGCGGCCTGATTGTCACAAAAAAGATGTGTGGCGTGTGGTTGCGTCGCTTCGAGATCTTGAAGCAGCCAACGCAACCATATAACCTCACTAACTGTGGTTGCCATCGCTCGGTAATCTGCCTCAGCGGAAGAACGAGACACGACAGATTGTTTCTTTGTCCGCCACGATACTGGAGCTCCACCTATCAATATGAAGTGCCATGTGCACGATCGTCTAGTCATAGGATACGCACCCCAATCAGCATCACAGTATGCCTCAAGCTGTAAATCGCCATGTGCTGGGAGGAAGATACCCTGTCCAACCGTTCCCTTAAGAAAACGAAGTACACGCATAGCTGCATCCATATGTGTTCGCCGTGGTGCTGTAACAAACTGACTTAACTGATTGACTGCAAACTGAATGTCGGGCCTAGTGACTGTTAAGTAGAGCAGGCGTCCAACTAACCTGCGATACTGTGATGAATCGACATGAGGATTATCATCATCTGCACTAAGCCGCAAGTTTTGCTCCATAGGAAACTCGCTTGGTCTGCCCCCTTGCAGTCCACTTTCTTCGAGTATATCCAGTGTGTACTTGCGTTGACTGAGTACAATACCCTCTTTCGATTTTGCCACTTCAATCCCCAAAAAGTATTTTAAATGGCCAAGGTCTTTTATGCTGAACCTATCATCCAAATACTTCTTCACTGTCTCGATCTTGGGAACATCATTCCCTACTAGAAGTACATCATCAACATATATAAGTGCATCAACATAGGTCTTGTCCCTCTTATAAATAAAAAGAGAGTGATCAGCCCGCGACTGCCTGAAACCAATAGCAAGAAGAGCCGTAGTGAACTTCTGGTACCAGTTTCTTGACGCCTGCCGAAGTCCATATAATGACTTCCGAAGCTTGCAAATTCTAGTATCCCCTTCCTTTGCAAAGCCCTGTGGTATCTTCATATATACGTCTTCTGCCAAATCCCTATGAAGGAACGCATTATTCACGTCCAACTGATGAATCGCCCAATTACGTTTTGCTGCTACGGCAAGAAGGCTACGCATGGTGACTAGCTTTGCAACAGGAGCAAAAGTGTCATGATAATCTATCCCTTCAACCTGTGTAAAACCCTTTGCCACCAATCGTGCTTTGTACCTCTCGATTTCTCCATTTGGTTTATACTTTATCTTATAAACCCACTTGGAGTCAACGACTTTCTTTCCCGGGGGAAGCTCCTCAAGTGACCACGTACCATTGGCCTCTAAACTACTTAATACCTTCTTCATTGCATCACGCCATTGCTGATCTCTAACAGCCTGGTGATAATACTTAGGCTCATCACGAGAAGTGATGTCCGCAAGAAATGCCTTATGATTAGGAGAAAATCGATCATAAGAGACATAGTTAGATAGAGGATATACCTTCGAGGTTACTGAGTTAGAACTGGGAGGCGGATGGTCTATGGAACCTGGCAAGTTAACAACAAACTCCTGGAGATGTTTAGGATGCTGTTTCTGGCGTAAACTTCGCCTATTTGGTTCTGGTGCCAGTTGTTCGTTGACCTGTTCAGCATCTATGTGCACAACTGGTTGATCAACTGTCGGGACATTTGAATGTTCATGTTCTGGTGTTGGAGAGTCCAGTTGTGTGTTTACTTGTGTTCTGTCAACTGCCTGCTCAAGTGGTTGCAGCTGCTCCAATTCTGCAATTTCTTCTTCCCAATCTCTTTCCCTGTTGTTATCCAAAGGAGGTGTACCCACTTCTGGATTGATTCTTTTGAAAGGGAATACATCTTCCACAAATTTAACATCACGGGACGTGTAAATCACCTTAGACTCCAAATCAAAAACTCTATAACCCTTTTGTGAATAAGGATATCCAACAAAAACACAAGGTCTCCCCCTCACATCAAACTTGTCTCCCCCTTTCTTGTTATTCTTGGCATAAGCCAAACAACCGAAAACACGAAGATGATCAAAGGAAGGTTTATTTTGAAGTAGGATTTCATAGGGAGTTTTATTTTTCAAAATTTTGGTAGGCAAGCGATTAATTATATAAGTGGCTGTTAAAACACATTCCCCCCAAAACCTTTTAGGTAATCCTGCCTCAAATCGAAGAGCCCTGGCCATGTCCAAAATATGACGATGCTTGCGTTCAACAACTCCATTTTGTTGTGGAGTGATCGGTACAAGATGTCTCAAGGATTATCCAATTATCAACATAATATCCTAGCATTAACAAGGACTGAAATTCACCCCCATTATCACTCCTAATACGTTTAACCTTTTTCCCAAATTGGGTGTTGACCATATTACAAAACATAGTGAGGTAATGATGGACTTCATATTTGTGTTTCATCAAGAAGGCCCAAACTCCCCGACTAAAGTCATCAACAATGGTAAAAAAATAATGAGCACCCGAAAGAGAAGGAATTTTATAATCACCCCAGATATCACAATGGATAAGGTCAAAACAAGACTGAGTCCGAATACTACTAGACGGAAAAGGGAGTCTCATCATTTTGGCTCGAATACATGAGTCACAATGTTCTTTCCCTTTACCACATTTATTAGAAAGCTGAGAATAAAAAACAGAAGCATGCCCCAATCTATTATGCCATACCCGTGTGTCAACTGTTCCCGCCATTGCTGATTGGACGGTTTTCTGCACATCTGGTCGCATACCTGTCTGCACACCTGGTCGCACAACTGCCTGTTTCTCCGTGACCGGTTCAATGTGATATAGACCATCCTTGCACCTCCCTGTCACAATCAGAGACCTCGAGGTCAAATCCTGTATCACACAAAAATCCGAGAAAAAAGTGAGAGAACAGTTCAAATCTTTCGTTAATCGGCTGACAGACAATAAATTGCATTGAAAATCAGGTATATTTAAAACATGATTAATCTCTAATCCGTTTGGGAGTTTTGCATTGCCGATGCCCTTAACTGGTATCACATCACCATTGGGAATTTTTACAGAAGCTTCTGTTCCGGTTTTGACTTGATTCTTTAACATCGATTCATTGCAAGTCATATGCTCGGTTGCTCCTGAGTCAATGATCCAAGTGTTGACATTATTCATCTTCCCAGCCATATTTACTTTGGGAGGAGGCCTTCGTTCGCACCTGGGTTTTGCTGTCCGCAGAGTTGTTTGCACAACTGACTTGGCAACTGGTTTTACAACTCGTCGTCTGTTGCATACCTGGGAATCAGTGGCCTCCACGCCCACCCTTTTGGAGGTATTGATTTGTTTCTGTTTTTCGCCTTCAGAAACGAGATGATGTAACCCTCTCTATCGTTGGAAAGCCGAGTTATAATAGGGGGACATTATATCCACCATGACTCTACCGTTCTTGGCCATGGTGGGTTTATGTCAAATTCCCTAAAGAAAATAAATGTTATGCGGAAGCTTTATGGAGCGTACAGCTCTGATGCCATGAAAACTTTGAGAGAAGAATGAAACATTGGAATTGTATTTCTCTTACCTTGATTTACAGCAATGTACAATAGGAATATATATACAAACCCTAATTAGCTAAACATGGAAGGAGATAATGCTAAATAAAAAATAACCTTAACTATATCACTCACAATATTCGGTTAAGATATCCCGAATATATGAGGAGTTTATCAACTCTTCCATAATCAAATCCTTCAAATTTTAGCATCAATATTGACGTTTTGAGAAGCCCGACAACTAACATGAAAGCAAAATGAAGTTATACTGATGAGAGTGTTTTCTGCTGTTATTCCCCCATTAATAAAAGATGATTTCAGTGGAAAGTAAGAACATGATGCTTTAAAGCTATTTCTCGTGTTAAATACGCAATTTGAAATATTTAGCTTTACTGACTCGAGAGAGAGCTCTCCATGGATTGGCGCAGTATTTTGAGGCACGGATGGCTCATGGTGTTATAGCATGGCAGGCACCACCATTTAAATGGATGCAAATTGTGGCATCCTTACAAATACTCTTACATGGTTGTAAACCAGCCTCCCAGTTATATACATAGATCAAAACATACCTTTTTAGCTGACGTAAACTGTAGGAGAAAACATAAAGAGGCTTTTGCTAATGACAGTGACCTTTATGTTTCTACAACAATTTAATGCTGGAGGTTGGTACAGATCAGTAGCATGACAAGGAGAAGTCATGAAGCAAGGAAGAGATACTATCATTTTTCTACTTTTTCTGCTCTGACCACAGTGCATACGAAATATAGTGTGACTTGACAAAACAAAAATAGATTTTCTTTCCTTTTTCCTTTTACCATATGTTCTGTTCATATTACAGATAATATCCATTCACTTTCCGAACCAACCTATTAAAAAAAGTCAACTCCTTCCGCACATTTCACCAATTCATCTTCATAAGCACGCTCGCTAATTTCTCCCACCAAATGGCTTGCTTTTGATGATTCTCTTTCCCAATCGGTCTTGTATATCACCGTTAACATTGAGAATACACACGCGACCTGAGCCGCCAAAAGCCCATAACACAGGCCCAAAAATTCCAGCTCCCATGCAAATGCTAAAGCTATTGCTACTGGTGCGCCTACCAAGTAGAACGAGTAGAAGTTAATTCCTGCTCCGACACAAGGTCTAGCACTTCCTCTGAGAACCCCACAACATGTAGTTTGTGGGCAATTAGCGAGTTCACATAATCCAATTATTGGTAGAGTGGCCATTGTTAGTGCTAGAACTTCAGAGTCGTTTGTGAACACTCTACCCCATGCCTCTCTTCCTAAGGTGGTCCATAACACACCAAACACTGAAGTTAGGAGTGAAAGCCCTATGGCAACTACTGTTGCTAAACGAGCCTTACCTGGTCTGCCTGCTCCGAGCTCGTTTCCCACTCGGGTGGAGACGGACATGCTAAGTGCTGAAGGCAATGTATACAGGAGAGACGTTGTTTGTATGACTATAGCTGATGTTGCAAGGGAAACACGGGGTTCATAAAGATAACCTGCCATAAGTGTCATCAACTCGTACCACCACCACTCCAAGCAGACTGATAAACAGCTTGGTATAGCAAGTTTAATTAGTACACCCCATTCCTCCCCTAACGAGCCTTTTGAAGAGATAGGGATGTAGTTTTTAACTAGTGGTTTGGACAAAGGATCTTTAGGGGTGCGGGTGACAAATATGTAACATAGAAGGAAAAACAATGAACTGAAGTTGGCGATAAAGGTGGAAACAGCAATTCCCTGGACCCCGAGCTGGAAGGAGAAGGTCAAAATGATGGTGATTGGTAGGAGCAAAAGCGTTGCAAGTGAAGTGGACCACAATAATGGCCATGTTGTCCCTTTGCTTCGTAAGTAGATACGTAAGGGATGAAGAAGGCTACTAGCGATAAGATCGGGGGCTGCATATTTGCAGTAAAGACTGGCAATATGTGTTATTTCTGGATCTTGATGGAGCTTAAGCATGAGAGGTTCAAGGTTAACCCATAACATTCCAATGGGAAGTGATGTAAAGAGTAGCATAATGATCGTCCGTTGTAGATTTAGAGAAGCTATGGGCGAGTTTTTTGAACCAAAGGCCTGGTTGCAGAGTGGCTCCATCCCCATGGCTAATCCCGATAGAACTGAGTAGCCAGTAATGTTGGTGAAGCCAATGGCTAGTGCACCGCCTGCTAGCTCGAGGCTTCCTAGCCTTCCCATGCAAGCAACCGTAATCAGGTTTCTGAGATAGCCCAACAAGCCCATGGCCAGCATAGGGAACCCTATATTAGTCATGTTCTTCATCTCCTCCATCACCTACCATAATCACATAATGAATGTGTTATTTTGATTATTTTGTTTCAAGAGAAGATTAGTGAGTTCTTTAAGTTGTAGGTCCATACCTCTGGAAATGATGGATGCTTTTGAGATTTCTCCCCTACCATCTCTTTTTCCTTTGGCTTATTCCTCTGTTTCATGCTTTCTTGTGTTTGATAGTTTGAGAAGGTTTATAACAAGGTATATCCTTATATTGTGCACAAAGTACTCATTAGAGGGAGGGAGGGAGGGAGAGAGAGAGAGAGAGAGAGAGAGAGAAAGAAAGGTTGCTAGTTTGTAAAATGAATGTGGAGTCTTATAGAGTGGTAGTAGAGGTTTAGTTTCAGCGTTTAAAATCATATAGACATGAGGATACGATATTGTAAAAATAGGCTAGAGTACGCGTATTAACCTAGTAAAGATTTTCCATCCACCCATTGTTCCAGCTATCTTGTCAGTTTCCCAAATATAAAAGAACATGTTTAGTTTCTCTCCTAGAATACTTGTGCAGAAATGCTATATTACCAACACTGACGTTCTCATCAGGATTATAATTACTAGTGTTATTTTCTTCGTAGTAACACAGTCTGACGTAAAAGATTTCACCAAGTTACACATTATTGTTAGTATTATACCAAGTAAAGTCTTCGTTGGCAACTTCTGGTTACTGAGATGGAAACGTCTGCCCAATCATTTATTGGAGACGATTGAAGATTCCTTCTCAGGAATATGCATAAGATTCACCGAGCTTCAGAACTCTAACTGAGATATGGGGATTTCTCAATTGTGTAAAGGACCACAATAAAGGTTGCGTTTAATAATGAGAGTTAGGTCAACCTTTTTGGGTTAAATGACAAAGAAGCTCTATGTACTGAAGAATTGGGAGGGCTATGGTTCAGGTCCATGTCACATAATTAAGCTGAAGCTTCTAAACTGAGCAAGCATGTAGTGTCACATGTTATCTACTAGATTCCTATCATGGATTCCGAACTCAACGTGAAAATCTCCCTTTTTACTACTTGTATATCACTATTCCAAGAAAGTTTAACACAACAAACTTTCTTTCTTTCACATCATCTCACCCTTCTCTGAAATTTTGTATTATTTGAAACCCTCTCTCTCTCTCTCTCTCTCCACCCCCCTCAACAATGGTATTCTATTGGAGATCACTCATTAGAGTGTAGCTTTGCAATACTTGCAACTATTTGCTCTGTTAGTTATTATTTTTGTATCTGCAAGTGAAAATAGTAATAACAGTACATTCTGTCTTTATTTGTTGGTACATGCTATAAGTATCGTTGTGGAGAATCATAGGGCCCTCCATACATAATTTAATCAATAGATCCCTCCGTTTTTGTGTTGAATGAACATTCATAACTTGTGCATTCACTTCTAAACTATCCCTCCGTCCCAAGTGAATGTCTACTTTTCATTTAAGGGACATTATGACCATGTTTACTTTTCATAAAATTTAATGGTAAAGATGCATAAATATTTTTGCTATCCACCTTCTAAACTTTTGTGTTTGCAAGTACATAATGACCTGTGAATTTTATTTTCTTTTTTGGTAAATAATCATTTGGGGACAATTTTTTTGGAAAACTGACATTCATTTATGGACAAAGTTTCTTACATTTTGGGATGAAGGGAGTAGCATTTGCATATATTTGATTGTTGTCTGTTTACATATCTAAATTGTTTGAATTTGGAAATGCCCCCTTTGTGCCTCCCTGTATTACCATTCTATGACTCTATTATGTGATCAGCATGTTGGGGTATCAACCCAAGTCCCACATCGGCAATTGAAAGAAGAATTGCCTAGTATAAGAAAGAGTCCACCCACTCCATTAGTATGAGGCCTTTTGGGAGATGACCCAATAACAAATCCGTGCGGGCTGGGCCCAAAGCGGACAATATCATACTAATGTGGAGTGGTGGGGGTGGTCGCGGTCCCAACAACTGGTATCAGAGCCCAGGTTGGTGGATGGGCCCGACCCGCAAGTGGACCGCGTGTGAGATATGTGGGATTTTCCTCTGGTGTGTCCTCGCGAATGGAGCACTGTGTGTGCCTTGTGTCGAAAGTCTTCTCGATATTGGTGATCGGGCGGCGTGTTCGCATGTGGTGAATAGCGGCGGTGCAAGTAAACTTCGTTGGAGGTGGTGCCTTGGTGGTGCCAAGAGGGGCTTCCCTTAGGGGAGAGTGTGAGGAAGAGGGGATTAGTGGGTGTGCCTCCCCTATACAAATAGGCTTCACCAATATGGGTTCTTTGTGTGTGTATTTTCAAGAATGTTGAGAAGGAGAGATACCTCCATTCTTGTAATGCCAATTTGAGAGAGTAGTGAGTCTTTGCGAGTTTCTTGAAGAAAACTCGTCATCTTGTAATTCCATGATATTATAGTGAAAAGTTGATCGGTGTGGACGTAGCCCATTGATGTTGGGGTGAACCACGTTAAATCTTGTGTCTTGTTCTTGTTTTGTGTGCGTGGGTATTTTGTTATCTCTTATTGCGATTTCTCTTGTTGGTGAGAGATCCCAACAACTTGTTCAGTCTTTCATTTACTGAATATATTAATTTATTTGGTCAAATTTTCTTCAGTTAAAATTTGAAATTACTAAATGACTACTTTGGTGTTAACATTAGGACTTCAACTCTTGCAAGTACGACACTAGAGTGGGAGCATATTATCGCATGGTGCATAAACAGCGAGGCAGGTAATGACAGCTCTAATTCGATTCTACTTTCTTTAACAAACATGATTCCTTACATCTGCTAAATTGTTTTCAACACCCCTCCCCGCCTTCTCTTCGCGTGTGTGTACTTACAAGAGAAATAATCTCCTTGTTACACTTATATGAAACCATGCATGTGCATTTAGTTACACCAAATGGCTGACAAATCAATCTTTATCACATGATAATAATCCCCACTTTTAGTAATCTTGGAGAAAAATTGCGTTTAACCCACTTATTTCCGTCTATGTCAAAGGATGGGATATTACACCATCCCACCCAATACTGTTTCAACAGCTCTTCATTGTACGGTTGGTAAGAGAAATGGTACCATCTCCAACAGTTACATCAATCCCTCTCTTATTTCCATGAGTCTCTTTGGTCCCCAGAGTTTCAGGCATTACAGATAAGAAATTGAACGACAGACATAGTTTTCTCACTCCTTCCGATCATTTTTAACAAAGAATTCGGAAAATTAAAAAAATCATTAAACCCGGCATGTCTTAAAATATATATTTAACTAGTAAAAGCTATGTTAAAGCTCAACTTATATTCAACATGTCCTTTTAGTGTTTATATTTAACTAGTAAAAGCTATCACAGACAAACATCAATTATGAATTCTTTAATCTTCGGTTTATGATAACCATAAGTTATTATTGTCAAAAACCAATGAAGACAATGTCTGAATCTTGGAGTAATAACAGTCTGGGGAGGGGGACCATTAACATTGACGTTCTTACTTAGATACAGCACTAACATCCTCTGTTTTCGACTCTTGCAGTTAGTGGCAAAGCCAGGAATTTTGTAGAGGGGGGTCAAAATTATGAAACAGTACTATTTTTTTCTTAACCAAAAGGGGTCAAAATGATAAAATTTCTGTTTTTTCTTAGGGGAAAAATATTAGTTTCTTAAACTTGATAGTGGTAAAAATGACAAAACTTCAAAATCAAGGGGGTCGATTGACCCCCATGGCCGCCACTGCTTGCAATGTTCACTTTCCGTTAGTTATGTCATGCATAATTTCTAAAATGGATAATTTATTGGAGTGCATCTTTTTTACTTCATTGTTCACATTTTTATGGTCTTTTTTACTTCATCAAGTGCCAATGTTAGGGGCAGATCCACTGAAGGATCAAATATTGACCTCATTTGTTCCCCAATCTGGAGACATAACTGCATAATATTATATGCTCACTTTTTGAATCTTTTATGAATCTGATCTCCTAGGTCGAATCTTGAAATTGTCTGCCTATCAGGCTATGGTGTTTATATGCACACACAAGCATTGAGACTGACATGTGTTGTCAGATACGGGTAGCCTTCAAAACACAAGACAAGACGGAACGGGAATTGAACGTAGATTAATCTATTTAAGCCCTTCTAAAAGTCTCGGTATTCCTCACACCATCTTTTCTAACAAGATCTCATATTCAAAGTCGATTTGGTAACTACTGTCCAAGAGTCAACTTCCTACAGCCTCTTTCAAAATCGTAAATTCGTGTACACACAATAACTACCTCATAGGTAGTATATACCATGTGTGTGCACACGCATGTGTAACGGACATGATGTTATTGATTTAGAACAAGTTAGAGAGTACAACTTTGTACAATCTTCATGGTAGATTTTTGTTAGATAGTAGCCAGGAGAATTTTTCCATTCATTTCCTAGTCTACTAAACAAGGCATTATATCCTCAACATCAACAAAAAAAAAAAAATCCTTAGTTCTTAGATGAAAGTTGTGAACTTGTGATAGATGGGTTACGCAGGGATTTGGAACTGCTGCAACTGATTTATGCGTCAGACATAATAAGGCCACGGGAACATCCTACTGGTGGATCAAGTGTCGAGATTTATTAAACCCATGTGGGTCCCACATTTGGCCTAAATAATCTTGATCCTCGATCCACCAGTAGGGTAACCGTGGCCTTATTATTACGTGTGTAGGTCACAGTGGTTACATGTCCCACCAAGCACTTGATAAATCCAAATATAGGGCAGTCTATTAAGTCAAATTAGAGGCACATGTTGATGCCTTATGAAGCGGGTTCTTGCTTCAGAAATAGTGTTAATCAACAATGCCTTTTATCCTCAAGTCTTTTCAATTTCCCCATTTGACATCAAAACAAGCCAAGCTCCTCTTTTGTTGCATTGCTCAAGACAACAACTTAGTATCCCACCACTATGTTCCATCTCCCCTTGAACGACCAGTTTACTATTTATAATCTTATCTTAGAAAATTACACTATCAGGGAGGCGCACACACGCATTAGCACTCATCTTTCAAATGCATAATAGTCGAGTGCATGGACACAATTTGCACCAGAAATGAGGCTGGATGCCTAGACTGTTAAGAGTATGAATTCACGGTCCATATTCATTCTAATAACTGAAAATCAAATGAGCTTTTGTCATTTTTCGTTAAGAGGGTTAAAGTTTCATTGAGTTCTTATATTAGTTGTACTCCCTCGGTCCCAAAATGAATGTCAAAAATTGCTCTTTGAGTTCTTATATTAGTTGTACTCCCTCCATCCGAAAATGAACGTCCGAAATTTCTCTTGATCAAGAGCAATTTCGGACATTCATTTTGGGACGGAGGGAGTATTTGTTTTTGTTATGATATATACGTTTTGCCCTAACCAATCCTCCCATCCATATTTGCAGAATGCCTCGCGACTAGACCTTCAGATCAAAAGGAGGCTGGTTCCATTCTTTTGTTCGGTCGAAGCTTAATACATACAAAAATGTACAGGTTTGATTTGATCACTCTAATCTCTTTAGTATAACGACACCATTAAGCATTCAGCCATGATCATGTTTACGCGACCACCACTTGCAGTTTTTTGTTTTTGGATGTCAATATTTTTCTAACCTAACACCACTCTATTAAGCCGTGAATGAAGGGTTGGAGTGTCTAGGTGTATGGTTGAGATTAAATTGGAGCCACAATATAGCACGGATGGAATCTAGTTAACACATCTCACAAAAGTAAAGCTGTGACGGGATTCGAGCCACAACGCTGTATTACAATCATTTATTTATTGCCCGCAACATCGGTTCCAAATCCCAAAAACTAATTGAAATTATGACCTTATTATCTTTGTGGTGTTGGTATTAGGTCCCTACATCGCATGTGATGTTAGTAGATGAAGAATGTGCATGTGATGATGAGTACATGGAAATGCACCCATCAGTCCATCACTATTTGATACTCATGTAAAACTTACTAAATCAAGAAAGATATGCTGGCATGTAACAGAAAAAAGAAAAAAGAAAAGGGATATTGGCAAACTTATGGTCTAATGGATCATAAAAGTTGATTAAAATGAAGCCCACTAACATGTGAAGAATGGGCCTTTTCTATTTTGAGTTTAGAAACAAATATTATACAAATGACTTGACATTATCCTAATCCACAACTCACCTATTTTGCTCCTAACTTATTGCATAGTGTAAACTTTAGAGGGATATGAATCACTTACTTGATTGATTCTTGTGCGGAAGCGTAGATCGATACCGTGGATTTTGATCACCGAATAGAACTTGGTACAACACTTGCAACGTTGATCGGGAGCGAAATCACGAATGGAAAACACCCACTAGTTCACAACACTTGTTTGCTTTTATTGATCAGCCATGGATGGAGAGAGGAAGATGAATAAACGGAGGAAGAGCATAAAACCGAACGAGAGAGGGAGACCAGTTTTAGGCGTCGTGTTCTCAAAACCTCTCGACTAACTTCCCGTAACCTCTCGTGCAGTTACTTGAAATTCCCATGTGTTTATAATTCTTGTAAAACACAAATGGGCTGGGAATTGGTTTTGGGCCAGGCCATCTTGGGCGGGCCATTAATTCCAACATCTCCCACTCGCACACGATGGCCTTGTCATCCAAGGTCTATCATTCAAGCAAATGTGTCGTGTGACCAACGAGCGTGCATGTACGTGGCAGCTTTTAGATTATTCACCGGTTAGGCATGACATAATAGCTACGTCCACTACAAGTTCACCATTGACTCGTTATACCCCAGACTTATTCGATTAAACCAAGTCCAAACATACCTTGGTTCCTTTAAGGCTATATTTGACTTTTACGATCGTAAAGTGTGTTTATAGCTATGTCCGTGACATAACTGGTCGACCTATCAACACAATCATCAGGTATAATCAAACTTGTCTTCCTTTCTCACTTATCACTTTTAGATCATTAAGGCAATCGCTTTCCTAGACATGTACCATCCAGCCGAATTAGTTCATGGCTCTAGGTAGTATGCTAAAGTAGCAGACATTGACTTAATACCTTTTAAGTATAGTTGAAAGTCACATAGGGTATCATGCCCATATAAATGGCATTTTAGAGACTTCACACAATGAGCAAGAGGGACATGTCGCTCATTTCTCTTGGTCAATGCACACTTGTTACTAAAACAAGTGCTACAGTGGTATAACCCCTTTCAAGAGGCGTATGTCAGCAATTAACCCACTGTACAGATATTTAGTTCGGAGACACTTCTTAATCCCCAACTATTTATATCTGGCCCGTCTTTTATTTCCAGACATATGAGAAGTGTCTTGTTTCTCATGCGGTCTTCACTTTGACCTTCTCTTGATTTTCATCAAGTCGACATATGTTTACGTGATGTACTTAGCATACTCCTTTGGTATCTCAAGTATCATTGTCTCATCTCAGCTTGCTTTCGTGGCTCCTGAGGCGGTTACTCGTGTGAGAGAGTTAACCTGTGTCTGTTGACATACTCTTATATAGTGTAATGTATGTATCAATATAATAGAACAAATTATTTATACATCTCAAGAATATAAACTTGATATTCATCAGAAAGTGCATAAACAAACATAGTTCCACAAACGTAGTTCAGATTGAAGTAAAACGTAAACTTATTTTCCTTAAGTACATCTACACCCTTCGAAGACCCATAGCCCTAACATGACTTAGAAAGACATCTCTAGCAAGTGGCTTAGTCATAGGGTCAGCTACCATCATATTAGTAGAAATGTACTCTAATGTTACTTCATTACTTGCTATAGTCTCTCGAATGTAGTTATTCCTTAGATCAATGTGTTTGGTTCTTCCATGATACTTTGGATCTTTCGTGAAAGCAATGGACGCTTGATTGTCACAATAAACTGTCACGGGGTCAGATGTACGATCGACCACTCCAAGATCCTCCATGAACCTCTTTAACCAAACAGCCTCCTGAACAGCTCTTGTGCATGCAGTGAATTCAGCTTCCATGGTAGAGAGAGATACACTTGTTTGCTTCTTGCTATTCCACGTGATAGCTCCGTTATTAAGCAAGAATACATAACCCGATGTAGACTTTCGATTATCATTATCTCCTCCCCAATCAGCATCACTATAACCAACTATCCGTGAGTTGGATCCTTGATAACACAACATGTAGTCGACAATTCCTTTTAGATAACGTAATATCCTTTTGACTGCTCCCCAGTGTGCTCTTCCAGGATTAGATTGATAACGACTAACCATGCCAACTGCGAAAGCTAAATTTGGACGAGTACACATGACTGCATACATTAACTTGCCAATGGCACTGCGATATGGAACTCTAGACATCTTATTCTTTTCTTCCTCAGTCTTAGGGCAATCATCAAGACTCAACTTTTCATTTTTAGCCATAGGAGTGTCAAGGGGTTTGCATTGAAGCATACCAAAGTGTTTAAGAACTTGTTTAAGGTAAGTCTCTTGAGACAAACCAAGGAGTCTTTCGGAATGTTTCCGATAGATTCGAACACCCAGTACGAATTCAGCTTCACCCATGTCCTTCATCTCGAAATTTGAGGACAACCACTTCTTAGTGGCTTTCAACAACTCCAGATTGTTTCCAGTTATTAAGATATCATCCACATAAAGTGAAAGGATAACAAAATCACTTTTAGATCGTTTGAGATAGACACAATGATCTTCTTCGATCATTACAAATCCATCATTAATGATTGAGTGGTGAAATCTTAAGTACCACTGCCTGGATGCTTGCTTGAGACCGTATATGGATCGTTTGAGTTTACAAAGTTTGTTTTCACTTCCTTTTATAGTGAAACCCTCAGGTTGATCCATATAAATCTCTTCATTCAATTCTCCGTTGAGAAAAGCTGTTTTTACATCCATTTGATGAAGTTCTAAGTCCAAACGAGCTACAATAGCTAGAATCAATCTTATTGAGGCAAACCTTACTACAGGAGAGAAAGTTTCCTCGTAGTCTATACCCTCTTGTTGAGTATAACCTTTAGCTACTAAGCGAGCCTTGTATCTTTCAATGGAACCATCCACTTTGCGTTTGACTCGTAGGATCCACTTATTTCCTACAGTCTTTCGCCCTGGAGGTAAATCAACTAATTCCCAAACATTATTGGTTTTCATTGATTCCATTTCATCATCCATTGCTTTCATCCAATTTTCACTAGTAGGTGATGTGATAGCCTCTTTATAACTTCTTGGCTCATCAACATCATGTGCATCAGCCATGAATGATTCATTTTCAATGTCAAAACGACGTCGAGGAATATGTCCACGCTGACTTTTACGTAAGATAGGCTCTTGAGATTCTTCATCTAATGGAAGTGTGCTACTCGATGATGGATCCCTCCCACTATCATTAGGAAGGTGAGGAACTTCTTCCTCTAGCTCCATTTGATGAGTAGGTATGCCCACTTCGGGTTCTTCCATTTCATAAAGTTTAATCTCCCTATCTATTTCACCCCTACTAGGGAAATCGTTTTCCAGAAATTCCACATTACGGGACCCAATTTCAGTCAAGCTTCCATCCGGTCCTTCACCTATAAATACATATCCTTTAGAGTGTTCTGAGTATCTAATAAAGATACACTTTTTACCCCTAGGACCTAACTTCCCGTGCTTATCGGAAGTGCTATGTACATAGGCTGCCGATCCCCATGGACGCAGATTTTCCAAAACTGGTTTTCTGCCCTTCCATAATTCGTATGGGGTGGAACTTACTGATTTAGAGGGGACACGGTTAAGAATATATGCGGCAGTCAGTAAAGCATCTCCCCAAAAACTTATAGGTAGATTTGCTTGTGCCATCATAGATCTAGCCATGTCTAGCAATGTCCTATTCCCTCTCTCAGCAACACCGTTCTGCTGTGGAGTCCTTGGAATAGTTAATTTCCTTTCAATACCTTTTTCATCACAAAGAGCCTTGAATTGCTCAGACAAATACTCACGTCCACGGTCTGTTCTTAAAGCCTTGATGCTTTTATCTAATTGATTATCGACAAGGCAAGTATATCGTTTAAAACAATCTAATGCCTCGGACTTGTGAGAAAGTAAATAGATATGACCAAAACGTGTGTAGTCGTCTATGAATGTGATGAAGTATGAGGCTCCATGCCTCGCCCTCACGTTCATTGGCCCACAAATATCGGAATGGATTAGTTGCAATGGAAAAGTAGCCCTAACTGATTTTCCAAACGGTTTTCTTGTTGCTTTCCCTGCTAGGCAACTTTCACAAGTTGGCAATAACACTTTGTTAAGTGAGCCTAATAGACCCTCTTTTGCCAACCTGTTCATTCTTTCTTTTCCGATATGCCCTAAGCGAGCATGCCAAACAGATGCATCTACGTTGATGCTACTAGAAGATGCCATTAAAGAGAAACAACTTTTATCATTAAACAACGTATGTTCAACATCCAAAACAAGAAAACCATCAACTAGATATCCAGAACCATAAACAACAGAACCATAACAAATGTCTACAGAAGTTCCATGGAAATTAACAGCAAATCCTAACTTAAGAAGAACAGTAACAGACACAAGATTCCGTCGGATGTTCGGAGCGTAGAGAACATCATGTAGCAACAACTTTTGGCCTCCTCGTAGGTCTAATTGGCACGTACCAATTCCTTCTACACCAATTCTTGAGTTGTTACCAACATAAATCCACTTTGTACCCTTTGGCACTCGACGGTATTCTTGGAATGCTCCTCGGTCTCTAGTTATGTGGTCCGTGGCTCCTGAGTCTACAGTCCATAAAGGATAAGAGTCTGTGAGCAAAGCACAACTAGAAACAAAGGTGAAATTAGAGGTAGGGCATCTTTTTACCTTGGCTGGCTTTTTACATTCAAAAGCCAGGTGACCCAGTTTGCCACAATTGTCGCATTCCTTCTTAGGATCAGGACAGTCACGTGCAAAATGACATGTCTTGCCACAATTGTAACATCTCCTCTCAACTTTGTTCTTCCCTTTGCCATTGTTCGCATTACTTTTGCGATTTCCATACTTTGCCTTCTTCGGCGCCGATCCGCTCCCGTTCCCTTTCTTTTGGTCATCACCTCTTCCACGCTTAGACCCAGAAGCTTTACTTGCACTCGCTTCAGCAGCAAACACTTGAGATGAGGATTTTGAGGCTGAAAGACGCTCATCCTCCAACTCCAAGTGAGTCTGCACATCGTTAAAGGTCTTAACATGTTCATTGTGGGTGAGGTTCATCACCATGTGATCCCAGTTACTAGGAAGAGAACGGAGAACAGCTTGAACCTGTTGTTCATCTGAAAGAAAGTGCCCCGCAGACTTTAGCTCCCTTATCATGTTTGACATCGCCCTTAAGTGCTTCCTCATGGAATCATTAGGACGCTTGCTTGCGTTGTCAAACTTATAGAGAAGCTTCTTCAGCTTCGTAGCTGAAGTTCCTCCAAACTTCTCTTTTAGGGCAACCCACATATCTTTGGCAACTGAATATGTCTCATATTCACACATAAGGTCATCTTGCATACTGCTCAAAAGCGTGATTCGAGCCTTGCTGTTCCGCTTCTTCCAAGCTTCGAACGCAACAAGATTCCTCCTATGTTCACCAGCGGTCCTTTCATCAGTCATAAAAGGCTCTTCCATGGAACTTGTCAGAGTGTCAAGAACTTCTTGTTCTTCAAGGACATATTGGATCTTGCGGTGCCACATATCGTAGTTGTCACCGTCCAATTTGTCACCATGATTTAGCTCAGCAATTATGTTCTTAACAGAGGTCATGATTAGCAACTACATAGAGACAATAACAAAGAGAACATTATTGACACATATACGTTTCATTACACTTTATTACAACAACAAATGATCATTAAATTAATAATTTAACTAAGGATGCGAAACGAAAGGTCACTAAGTTCACAATCAGCTTCACATTACCAAAGTCATATCATCATCTAATCAATCATTTTCATTGTGTAATATCTTATTTTCTCAAGAGAATACTTCTTCATCTCTTAAAGACTCTTAGGTACATAATAGCAAATTGCGTAGATTTTAGCATATAGATCACTTTATGATAAATGCTAATACTATTATGCAACACTTAACATAAGATTAATGCTCCCACTCAACAAAAGCAGATTTTGATTATAATTGTTAATACATCTCACGTAATCATTAACAAAACATAATAATCAAACTTATTTTAAGGAACATTAAGAAAATCTGGAAAATTAAACGTCTTCAGAAAATTCCAGAAAAATTTCAGAAAATCTTAAACTGAAAAACATGGCTACTGTTATTTTTTTCAGAATTTTCTGACATCGGGAAGACCCCCAAAACAGTCCGTAAACTTGACTGGTCAAACAGTTGACCAGAAAGTCAAAGTCAACGAAAAATTTCCAAAAAAAATCCAGAATACAGAAAACTTGAAAACTTAATTTCTGTATTATTTTCATAATTTTTCGATATCACTAAGACCTTCAAAAATAATTAGCAAGATGTAATTATTGACTGCGGGCCGGAACGAGTAAAAAAAACGAGTTTTAGTCTTCTTCTTCATCCATCAGAGTCCACCAAAGGAGTTCCCTTTTTTTTTTTTTTTTTTCTCAGTATGTACAGGTACTTCTTCAACGTACAACAAAAACATACGTATTCATCAACGAAAAAAAGGAAAAACCCTAGAATTTCAAAATTTCATAACTTTTTCATCTTTAATCCAAAAATCATGAAACAAAATTCTGCGAAAAGCCCTTTTAATCCTCTTTCAAACCATATCAACAATTCATACCAATTCTTAAAGCATGAAAAACAAAAATTAAATCCTTTTAACATGATATGGAACGAAAACATTCGAGATCAAATCCAACAAAGGCTCTGATACCAATGTAAACTTTAGAGGGATATGAATCACTTACTTGATTGATTCTTGTGCGGAAGCGTAGATCGATACCGTGGATTTTGATCACCGAATAGAACTTGGTACAACACTTGCAACGTTGATCGGGAGCGAAATCACGAATGGAAAACACCCACTAGTTCACAACACTTGTTTGCTTTTATTGATCAGCCATGGATGGAGAGAGGAAGATGAATAAACGGAGGAAGAGCATAAAACCGAACGAGAGAGGGAGACCAGTTTTAGGCGTCGTGTTCTCAAAACCTCTCGTCTAACTTCCCGTAACCTCTCGTACAGTTACTTGAAATTCCCATGTGTTTATAATTCTTGTAAAACACAAATGGGCTGGGAATTGGTTTTGGGCCAGGCCATCTTGGGCGGGCCATTAATTCCAACACATAGCTCAACTGAAAATGGCCAAAAAAACATAGGACATTTATTAGGGGACATGAGTTGATTAGAGGGAAATAAAGATATTACTCCCTCCTGCCTATAACAAAATTTCTCCGTCGAAAATAGGTGTTACATTTTTAGTCTTAGTACAATTTTACCATGATACAAGTGTACAACATGTGAAATGTATTTTTAAAATAGTTTGATAAGTCAATTCTGAGTTTCTGACACTTGTTATGAGATAGTGTGAGTACTAATTTATTTTCAGCTATTATCATGAACGAAGAAGTAAAGTCCATAATGAAGAGAGGTTTTTAGGGATTTCGAACCGCTGCACCGAGCAGTTAGCTCCACCCAATGGTTCCGATTGGAGCCACCTCATTTTAGCTCCACCCAACGGTTGAGATGTAGCCGAGCTCGGTGGGACCCACAAAAAATTGAAATCATCTTAGCCGCGCAGATGATGAGCTCGCATATGTGGCCTCGATCTGAGCCATTGGGTGGAGGGGTGCATCGTTTTTCGGTGGAGCTGTTCCGGGTCCGGTTTTTAGACTAATAATTAACATAAATATGGTCACAATAAATATAAGTATGGTCACAATAAAGTGAAGAGTTGATTATCTTAACATAATTCTAATCACCATTTGGTTTTAATGAGGTTAATTCATGTCCATTATTGATTTGGTTTTTTCCTTCTTAAGTGGAATATTATGTTTGTATCCATAAAGTTGCATGGAATTGGAATCCATATTTGCTTACTTTGGATCTTGCTGCTGTTCTTGTAAAGACGAATGTTAGGTCAAAATGATTTTAGACACATACCTACATGATCCATTTTTTTCATGCAATTATGACAATACATGTCATAACTGTTGGTTTTGGCTTCAAGTTCTAGAATAATCTGAAAGAGTATGAAATACTCTTATATTTAGTTTTGTATCTTTGTGATTCTGATTTAATTAATGTATATATTTAGAGTTTATTTATTTTAGGAATTAGTTGTAATTATTTAGGAATAGTTTATTTTAGGATAATTATTATTATTTTGATTTACTTGACTAACCTACTAATGTTTATCTTTGGTTAGTATTTTGTATTTTAGGTGTTTTATTTTAGGAAGACTCTCATATGGAAAGAAGGATTTCTTGGAGTGTAAGGAGCGGCCAAGCCTTGTATAAATACAAGCCGACTCCTTCATTGACTTAGACGGATTCACAGAATATTTTTGAGAGAGTCTTTTGTTTTTTTTCTTGAGGTTCTTGTTCATCAAGAACTCAAGTATTTTTATGTTTAGTCTATTCAAGATAGAATATGTTTTGATCTTTTAATTGTTTTTGTTTCTTTCATCCTTTTGTACTCTGAAAGAGTTTTAGTAATGAAAGTTTTCCAGCAAGGTATTTCTTGCTGAAGTGTTTAATCAGTTTTAATTTCCGCTGCGTTTGTTTCTGTGTTTTTCTTTACTGTGTTCGTCGTGTCAACTGACAAGACAACTGTCTGAACAACTGTTAGCACGTTTGAATACACAGTTGGTCACACAGTTGGTCAGTTCCCAGAAAACAATCCTAGCCGCTTAATTTCTTTCAATTGGCACCAGAGCCTGGTCTCGACATACTGAGATCGATCTTTGAAAGTGGTCATTATGGACTGTACTCATACTCGTAATAAGCCGCCTACTCTAGATGGTTCAAACTATACCATTTGGAAGGCAAAGATGACTATGTACATCAAAAACATAGATCATCGTGCTTGGGTCAGCATTCTAGTGGGATATAAATCCCCTAACATGGAAGTGGCTGATCCAAAAGCTAAAGCTTCTGTGTCTGACGAAGAAAAGAAAGAAAAAGTTTTTATTCCAAAACCCGAGCAAGATTGGAATGCGGAGGAAATTGCCCTTGCAAATTTCAATGCAAAGGCAATGGCCGCCATTTCTGATCACGTTGATTTTAATTTGTATCGGTTGTTCTCAAACCATACAGTGGCAAAAAATGCTTGGGATATTTTACAACTTCATTGTGAAGGGTCTGATAGTGTCAAACAAACAAAATTAAGGAGATTGATGACAGAGTTTGAAAATTTAAGAATGGGAGATAATGAAACTATTCAAGAATATTCTGCTAGATTAATGGATATTTCAAATGAATCATTTGCATTAGGAGAATCCATCTCTAATGCAAGGTTGGTTAGTAAAGTTTTAAGAACTCTCCCAGAAAAATTTAACATCAAAATCTCTGTCATTGAAGAAACTTGTGATACTCGGACCGTGAGTCTTGAAAAGGTTCTAGGTATTCTAACTACGTTTGAATTGAACCTTGAAGTGCAACAAACTAGCAAAGTAAATTCAATTGCTCTTGCTAGTGCTCTTACTGTGTCCAAATATTTTGTTGAATTATCAAAGAATATTGATGACTCAAACTTAGAGGAAGATGAATGTGAATTGTTCACTCAAAAATTCAACAAAATGTTGAACAAAAAACGTCAACAAAGGTTTTCCAATAAGGATATTGCTTCTTCCCCTAAGATTGAATCATTTAAGAAAGAAACAAGTAAGAACAAATTTTCTTCTGAAAACAAAAGATCTATTGAGTCCGTTCAATGTAGAGCGTGTCTAGGATTCGGACACTATGCCAATGAGTGTGCTAACACACTCAAAAAGAGAGGGATGAGTTTTTCTGCAACCTTAAGTGATTCAGATGATGACGATCAGACAGCAAACCTGTCATTTTTACGATCATCACAATCCTCCCTTTCTGACAGTGAATCTGACAGTGAAGATGAACAGTCAACTGTCAGCACAGTTGTCAGCTCAAATGGTACTAATGTGTATACCTGTCTTAACTCCACTTCTGCAGGTGAATCTGAAGAATCCTCACAGGAAGAAGAGGATAGTGCCACATATGAGGACCTCCACAATACATACGTTGAGTTGTTTGCAGAATGGTCCAAACGAATGGATCAACTCAAGGAGTTCAAGAAGGTAAATGAAAAACTCACCTCTGAAAATCTGAAATTAAAGGCTGAGAATGAGAGGTTGTCGAGTGAAAGTGATACTCAAAAAGACTCCATAGCTAGGTTAGAAGTCATGCTTACCAAAAAGGACAATGAGTGTGAAAAATATAAAAGCAATCTTGAAAAAAAACTAACACACTCAATAAACTTAACAATGGCAAGGCTAAATTGGAAGAGGTTCTGAACATGGGGAACCAAGGAAAATCAGGTTTAGGCTATGGAGATCCAGTGTTTGTTAAGGAAGGTGAGGGAACTTCGAAAAACAATGAGAGATTTAATGTTAATCACGTGTCTCCTCACAAAAACAGAGGAAATAGAAAAAGGAGATACGTGTGTCACCATTGTTTTGCCCCTGGACATATACGTCCATTTTGTTACAAGTTGAAACAGGAACTTGGCTTGGAGAAGAACAGCAGCCACTTGACAAGACAAGTGTGGGCACAATCTGACAATCAGTTGCCATGTCAACCGCCCAGGCAGCAGCAGGTCGGAAAAAAGACTTGGGTAAGAAAGGACACTTTACAGTGTCAAGTGGTGTTTACCTCCTTCAAAAGTAGTATGGAAGGAGCTTGGTACTTTGATAGCGGCTGTTCTCGTCATATGACCGGTTCTCTTGAGCATCTCATAGATTATGAAGTCTTCAAAGGAAGAAATGTCAATTTTGGTGGAGGTGCTAAGGGAAAGGTCATTGGTAAAGGTACGTTGTGTGTTGATGGCTTGCCAAATTTGCACAATGTCTTACATGTAGACGGGTTGAAAGAAAATTTGATAAGTATCAGTCAACTGTGTGATGATGACTTATTTGTTAAGTTTGACAAGTACAAATGTGAAGTTTTTGATAACAAAAGTGTGTGTGTTCTTTCTAGCATTCGATCCTCTGATCATTGTTACAAGTTGGTTGAAAATCATTCATGTTTTAACCCAATTTTTGATAATGCTACTGATCTTAATGTCAAAACTGCTGAGGATGATGTTTCAGGTTGCACCTGGGAGTATGGGCAGATTAATGATGAATCTGAACCAACAAATGCAACAGAACCTGCAGATGTGCCAACTGTGGGGACAACTGACAGTAAAGATGAACAGTCAACTGCCATGTCAGATGGTCAGACGGTAGCTGGTTCTGGTTCAGATTCTGAAATCGCTGAAGATCAGGAAATAAGAGGCAGCGATGCTGCTGCAAGCATTCAGGGAGTCCATCCAACTTCCCAGGTCATTGGGGGAGTGGATGGAGGAATGAAAACAAGAGGAAAACGAATAAATTACCGGGAATTAGCCGGTTTGGTATGCATGCAATCCGCGTACCATCAGGTAAGCTCTTGTTGTTTTGTTGCTAAGTTTAAGCATGACAGTGTGTCAGAAACCTTAAATGGTAATAATTGGATCAATGACATGCAAGAGGAAGTGGTAAAATTTGAATGCAAAGATGTTAGGTTCTTGGTTCGTAGGCCATCTAATGGTGAATTTATGGGAGATGCTACTTGTTGTACTCATTTGTTGAGGATGAACCAGATAATAAAGGATTATGATCTTAAAAGTAAAACCTTTACTGTATTTTGTGATAGCTTAAGCTCCCAGAATATTGCCAAGAATCTGGTACAACATCTCATAACCAAGCACATAGATATTATGCATCATTTTATTAGAGATCTCGTTGAACAAAAAATCATTACTCTTGAACATGTAAGCACAACGGATCAACTTGCTGATATCTTTACCAAGGCTTTGGATTTCGAGAGATTTTCTCTCGGACTGTGTGATACCAGTTGACTGCACAAGTGTGCAGACAACTGACTGCATAACTGTATAATTGTATATTACAGTAACCACTAATTAAAAAAAAAAAAGTCTGCATACATTCTATTTGCACGATTGTCTCTTGTGATCACTTGGTATTCTTTAGTTCCTTGACTCCGAGTTTTGACCCTTGAATGTGAGACCCTTCTTGACTTGATAATAAAATTATCTTGTTAATTCATTCGTGTTGTTTATCATGGAGTGGGCATCAAATCTAAGCTTGCGGGAAGAACAAGCTGCCTCAAATCTTTGCAGTTACTACTCATTTAGGCAAAAAGCTGAAGTGTTTAAAGACATAACTTGAGATCAAGAGTAACACTGTATTGTGAGAGTGAATAGCTCTTCCCGTAACAGATTCATTGGAGATATGCCTTTAAAAAGGGGGTGTTCTAAAAGCTACATGATTGAAGGTGTAATCTCATTGAATTCTTGTGAGTTGAGACCGAGTCATAAACGGAGTTGACCATTCTATGTCGCACCAAAATTGAGACAATCTTCACTTGTGTGTTTAGGCATAATTTTTCTAAGTTTTTTTTTCTCCCTTGGTTTTTACATCAGCAAATTGAATTGTTGTTCTTATGTGTTAAAGATTGATGCTTTTCATGTGATTAACGATAATCTAATGGCGTGATGTTCAAGTTTCATTGTGCAGTTGGTAGAAATTATGGTACATTATGGATAAATGGATTCAGTTGAATTTGGCAAGTACTAATTCTGGGACGGACAATTTATCACAAAACATGGAAAAAGTTTGAATTTTAAAATCAAAATCCTTGTTTGTTTTGGAATTCAAATGGGTACTTCAATGTTTCTCGGTTTTCCTTACTCCTTGGCAATCCCGAGTTCTTAGGAAGAATCACTGTCCTCCCTTGATATTTCCTCCTTGTCCATTCTGGTTGTGAATTATGGTTTAGTATATCTTATTCCTCATGCTTTCTAGCTTCATTTCTCTCATCTCATCTTGTTTCTATTCTGCAAATGCTCTCTCTCTAACATTTTTTGCAGATAAATCCGAGAATTCAGGAGAAACTCTAAGTGATTGTGTGTAACACAAAATGATTGTTTGCCACTGCTCTGATCAAGCTCTGGTATTTTTGTTGTTAAGCATCCAGCTGGTGTTAAGCAACTTGTTCGTGCAACTGTGCGGACAACTGGACAGTCAACTGTACAGTCAATTGTACAGTCAACCGGTAAGTCATCAGGTAATTCTGCAGAAATCTCTGGTCTGTTATGGTTTGATGCGATGTGAGTTGAGATTGATGATGCTCTTAGAGGTATTTTTGTTGGGGAGATTCAAATTTAGGGGGAGTGGAAGATATTCTTATTTTTTTTCTTTGAGTTTGATGGTTCTTCTCAAAAAGGGGGAGAAAGATGTGGTCTTCATATTTAGGGGGAGAAAGATGTGTTCTAGGGGGAGTAGAATCCAATGTACAAATTCAGGGGGAGAGTTTTGTTTTTTGGTTGTTTTGATCAGAACCACAAAGATAGGGGGAGATTGAAAGAGTATGAAATACTCTTATATTTAGTTTTGTATCTTTGTGATTCTGATTTAATTAATGTATATATTTAGAGTTTATTTATTTTAGGAATTAGTTGTAATTATTTAGGAATAGTTTATTTTAGGATAATTATTATTATTTTGATTTACTTGACTAACCTACTAATGTTTATCTTTGGTTAGTATTTTGTATTTTAGGTGTTTTATTTTAGGAAGACTCTCATATGGAAAGAAGGATTTCTTGGAGTGTAAGGAGCGGCCAAGCCTTGTATAAATACAAGCCGACTCCTTCATTGACTTAAACGGATTCACAGAATATTTTTGAGAGAGTCTTTTGTTTTTTTTCTTGAGGTTCTTGTTCATCAAGAACTCAAGTATTTTTATGTTTAGTCTATTCAAGATAGAATAGGTTTTGATCTTTTAATTGTTTTTGTTTCTTTCATCCTTTTGTACTCTGAAAGAGTTTTAGTAATGAAAGTTTTCCAGCAAGGTATTTCTTGCTGAAGTGTTTAATCAGTTTTAATTTCCGCTGCGTTTGTTTCTGTGTTTTTCTTTACTGTGTTCGTCGTGTCAACTGACAAGACAACTGTCTGAACAACTGTTAGCACGTTTGAATACACAGTTGGTCACACAGTTGGTCAGTTCCCAGAAAACAATCCTAGCCGCTTAATTCCTTTCATAATCTATTCATTATCCTTTTGGACATTCATCATTATCTACATGGTGAATGTATGATGGATTTTGGTGTTTCCCAAGAAACACTTTGGTGTTCCATCTCTCTCTTGATACATCCTTATCCTTGGATGGTTTGTGCCTATAAATAGGCTTTGGTAGGATGCTTTCTAGCATTGTGGCAAGTTCTGAGAAATCATTTAGAGTACACTTTGTGAGAGAGAGGCACATTTGTAGTGAGAGATCACTTTGTAAACAATTTGTAATCACCTTATAGTGATTTTGGTTGCCACCCGTGGACGTAGGAGGATTTCTCCAAACCACGTAAATTCTCGTGTCTCATTTGTTACTTTGTTCGTGTGGGTGTGTGGAAGTTCAAGATCAGTTTCCACATTCGGTTTCAACAATTGGTATCTAGAGCTTTGGTTGTAGAAGTTGTTCTACTTGGTGCTTCCTCACATATCACATATTGAGATAAGTCATTTGTTATTTCTGTCTTGGAAATTTATTTTTTCAAAATCTGTTTGTTTTCTCTCGTATCCGAATAATTGTTTTGGAGCAATTTTGTGCAATGGTAGAAACTGAGACTAGTACTAAGTCACAAAAACGTGGGCCGAGGGTGTCTAGTACTAATCTCGAAGTTGAAAAGTTTGATGGGAGAAACAATTTTGGAGTTTGGAAAGGCGAAGTTTTGGATCTTTTGGCGATGCAAGACCTCGAATTCACCCTCGAGGAGAAGCCCGAAGAAATGGAAGAGTCCAAATGGAAGAAACTAAATCGCCAAGCTTGTGGAACAATTCGTTCTTGTTTGGGGACGGACCAAATATCCGTTTATGAAGGTCTCTTTAGCAAAGGAGCTTTGGGACAAATTGGAGGCCAAATATATGCAGAAAAGTGTAGAGAACAAACTTTACTTGAAGAAAAAACTCTTCCGCTTTGATTACAAGAAAGGTAATTCAATGACTGAACATTTGAATGAATTTAACAAAATTATTACCGATTTGCAAAATTTAGATGTTGATGTAGCCGATGATGATATGGCTTTGTTATTGTTAAATTCTTTGCCTGAGTCATATGAACATTTGACTACTACCTTGCTGCATGGAAAATCTGAAATTTGTTTTGATGATGTTTCCAATGCTTTGATGAATAACGATGTACGGAGGAAGGATAAAGGAACCTTTCGAGACTCAGATTCGGATGCTCTTACTGTTCGTGGGAGGACTACTAGTAGAAACAATGGAGATCGTGGTCGTTCCCAGTCGAGATCAAGAGGACAATCTGTTGATCCAAAGTAAGTCGGCAAAGATGAATGTGCCTATTGCCGGAAGAAGGGTCATTGGAAGAAAGATTGCCCGAAAATAAAGAATAAGAAGAATGAGTCAAAAAGAAATGTGGCTAGGAGGGAAGACAGCGACGGAGATGACGCTTTGACGGTCTCACTCTCAGTTTCAGTCAGTCATGTTGATGAGTGGGTCTTGGATTCCGGATGCTCCTACCACATGTGTCCTCACAAAGAAATGTTCTCGACATTTAAAGAGCTAGATGGTGGAGTTGTTTACATGGGTAACAACAACACTTGCAAAACAAGGGGATTGGTACTGTGCATTTGAAGATGTTTGATGGAGTTGTTCGTAAGCTTACCGAAGTTCAGTATGTCCCTGATTTGAAGAAGAATTTAATTTCTCTTGGAGCCTTGGATGCAAAAGGCTATCGCATCACTTTGGATGGGGGTCACTTAAAAGTAACTCAATGAGTTTTGGTAGTGATGAAAGGGACTCGGAGAGGTAACTTGTACTACCTCAATGGAAGCACATTTGTTGAATAAGCAGCCGTAGCAAGCTCGAATGAGGCAGACATGTCAAAATTGTGGCACATGAGACTTGGACATGTTGGAGAAAATCCCCTGCAGACTTTGGTGAATCAAGGCGTGCTCAAAGGTGCCAAAACTGGCAAAGTTGAATTTTGTAAACATTGTGTCTATGGAAATCATAGAAGGGTGAAGTTTGGTACTGCGGTTCATAGAACCAAAGGTGTGTTGGATTATGTTCACTCGGATGTATGGGGTCCTACGAAGAATGCTTCGTTGGGTGGAAAAAGTTGGTTCGTCACCTTTATTGATGATTACTCAAGGAGAGTTTGGATGTACCCCATGAAGCACAAACACGAGGTTCTTAGTGTCTTCCTTGAATGGAAGAAAATGGTGGAGAACCAGACGGGCCGTAAGATTAAGAAGCTGCGATCAGATAATGGTGGTGAGTACAAGTATGATCCATTCTTGGAAGTGTGTAGAAAAGAGGGCATTGTTAGACACTTCACTATTCCTGGCAAGCCGCAGCAGAATGGAGTTGCAGAAAGAATGAATCAGACATTGGTGCAAAAGGTCCTTTGCATGCTATCCCAAGCGGATTTGAGTAAGGCATTTTGGGCTGAGGCTCTCAACTATGCAGTTGAGTTGGTGAATCGGTTGCCTACAACTGGAAATGGAGGGAAGATACCTCTTGAAGTATGGTCTGGTGAACCAGTCAGAGATTATGACCAGTTGCACATCTTTGGATGCCCTGCATATTATCATGTTGATGATTCGAAGTTGGACCCTCGAGCAAAGAAAGCCAAATTTATGGGCTTTAGCAGTGGTGTCAAGGGTTTCAGGTTATGGTGCCCTGAAACAAGAAAAATTGTCAAGAGCCGAGACGTGACATTTGATGAGTCTGTGATGACTTTGAAGAAGGAAGAGAAAGAAAATGAAGCCCCCATGCAGGTACAAAAAGTTGTATTTAATCCTGTTGTTAAGCCTTTATTTGAAAATGTTGAACAGGTGGAGGGGAGGAGAGTTCGGAGAACTCCAATCAGGTGGAGCCAATCCACAATGAGGATGAAAAAGAACAGGATGCTGAACCAGAGTACTCTATTGCAAGAGATAGACCTCGAAGAGAGACTCGTAGGCCTGCTCGATTTGATGATATGGTTGCATATGCTCTTCCGATGATTGAAGAAGTTCCCAATAACTATAAAGAAGCTATTCAGAGTTCTGATAATCCGAGATGGCAAGAGGCTATGGACGAGGAAATGAAGTCCTTAAAGAAAAATCCGACATGGGATTTGGTGGAGCTTCCGAAGGGTAAGAAAGCAATTGGGTGCAAATGGGTGTTTGTAAAGAAAGATGACACTCCTGGGATTCGCTATAAGGCTCGGTTGGTGGCGAAAGGTTATGCATAAAAGGAAGGGGTAGACTACAACGAGATATTTTCTCCGGTTGTAAAGCATTCGTCTATCCGGATATTGTTGGCATTGGTTGCTCAATTTGACCTTGAGCTTGCACAGCTAGATGTGAAAACTGTTTTTTTACATGGAGATTTGGAGGAGGAGATCTATATGACCCAACCAGATGGTTTTAAAGTTGCTGGTAAAGAAAATTGGGCTTGCAAATTGAAGAAGTCCTTGTATGGACTTAAACAGTCTCCTCGACAGTGGTATAAGAGATTTGATCAGTTTATGGTGGAGCGTGATTATACTCGCAACCATTTTGACTACTGTGTGTATTTTCGAAAACTCAAAGATGGATCCTTCATTTTTTTGCTCTTGTATGTTGATGACATGTTGATAGCATCCAAGAGCAAGGTGGAAATCGATAAATTGAAGGCTCAGCTGTCAAAGGAATTTGAGATGAAGGATTTGGGTGAAGCACAGAGGATACTTGGTATGGAAATCCAGCGAGATCGAGGAAGTGGTACTGTTCGGTTGACTCAGTCACAGTATTTGCAAAAGGTGTTAGCAAGATTTGGCATGAATGGTTCGACAAAACCAGTTGGCACACCGCTCGCTCCTCACTTCAAATTAAGTGCTTCGATGTGTCCTAATTCAGATGAAGAGAAAAAGTTGATGGAAAATGTTCCATATGCAAATGTCGTTGGTGCTTTGATGTATGATATGGTTTGTACCCGGCCAGATATCGCTCAAGCTATGAGCATTGTTAGTCGATATATGCACAATTCAGGAAAAGGGCATTGGCAAGCAGTTAAATGGATTTTGAGGTACATTCATGGTACTGTTGATGTTGGTCTCAAGTTTCAGAAGCAAGAAAAACTTGAGCTTGATAAACTTGTGGTCGGATATGTGGATTCGGACTACGCTGGTGATTTGGATATGTGTCGATCTACTACTGGTTATGTGTTCATTATGGCTGGTGGACCAGTTTGTTGGCGTTCTGTACTCCAGTCCACAGTTGTATTGTCTACCACCGAAGCAGAGAGAGTATATGGCAGTCACAGAAGCTTTTAAGGAAGCTATTTGGATGCATGAGTTGGTGAATGACTTGGGGATTTTGCAGCAACACGTTAGTGTGTTTTGTGATAGCCAGAGTGCTATTTGTTTATCGAAAAACCAAGTGCACCATGCTCGGGCAAAGCATATTGATGTTCGCTTTCATTTTGTTCGTGAAATTGTTATTGAAGGTGACATTCGGTTATTAAAGATTGGAACTGCTGACAACCCTGCTGACTTGTTGACTAAGGTGGTCACTCGAGATAAATTTGCACATTGTTTGGATTTGATCAACATTGGTCGAAGATGATAGCAGTTGGTCTTGGTGGCAACCTGACCGGGTTTTGCAGTTGGAACTTTCGCCAAGGTGGAGATTGTTGGTTTTGGCTTCAAGTTCTAGAATAATCTAGGATTCATTATCCTTTTGGACATTCATCATTATCCACATGGTGAATGTATGATGGCTTTTGGTGTTTCCCAAGAAACACTTTGGTGTTCCATCTCTCTCTTGATACATCCTTATCATTGGATGGTTTGTGCCTATAAATAGGCTTTGGTAGGATGCTTTCTAGCATTGTGGCAAGTTGTGAGAAATCATTTGGAGTGTTAAACATTTTGTGAGAGAGAGGCACATTTGTAGTGAGAGATCACTTTGTAAACAATTTGTAATCACCTTATAGTGATTTTGGTTGCCACCCGTGGACGTAGGAGGATTTCTCCGAACCACGTAAATTCTCGTGTCTCATTTGTTACTTTGTTCGTGTGTGTGTGTGGAAGTGTAAGATCAGTTTTCGCATTCGGTTTCAACAATAACTTTATTGTCTTCACATCATATGGCTACCAGTTTCACTCTACAGTGTCCAAAATGATTTCACTAACTAAAAATGAAAAAATAAATTTTAATACTCCATTGTTCAGAAAGTTAGTACTTTTTTTTTGTTATTACGAAAGAACTTTGAGCAATAATTTAGGCTACTTTTAACTATTCAAATGAAACTTTACAACCTGCTATTAATAAACCTTTACAAAAACTATCACTATCAATTTTTAGATTCCCATTAAGATAATTAAAAGTAACATAATTTATTGCTCAAAGTTCGTTCGTAGTAATAATAAAAAAAAAGAGACTAACTTTCTAGGACAGAGAGGGAGTATAATTTTCTTCACATAATGGCGTAAATTCTAATAAATTGTACTCCCTTCATTCTTAAACGAGTCTCTACTTTTTAAGAAAATTTTGTCCCATTATAAATGTATTTATTGGATTTTTTTTTTTTGTCTTGAAATGTTTTTTTTTCCCGACAGAACGTTGAAATGTTTTTTTTTTTCGACAGGACTTTGAAATGTTTTTTTACCAAGTGAAAGAGTAGAGATTTTGTCAGTTTTTTTTTCCTGTTATATACTACCTCTTGACGAAGAGCAAATTAAAAAAAAAAAAAAATCAGAAAATCATTTTGGGATGAAAAGATTACTAATAATACATTATATTTTTTTTTACCAAGTGAAAAGTAGAAATTGTCTTAGCTTTCCGATTTGACTCTTTTAAACCCTGAAATATACACCGGCTTAAATTAACAAAAAACACACACACCCAATCTACTCGAACTCAAACCTCTCACGCAAAAACAATGTAATCATCCTCTATCCCCCAACCCTTTCAACTTTTCAACCTAGCTTTCTCCATCTTCATCAATTTATCCAATAATGTAGTTAATGTATGTTCTTTCATGTACTTCAACATTTTTATGCATCGAAATTGTTTTTTCTTAAATTGTGGATCATTTTTTTTTGCAAAATATTCACAAAATCCCGACTGCAATGTTCGGCCCTAGTCGACCGAACTTATTAGTGATGTTCGGCCAGAGTCGACCGAACGTAGGCAAATTGTTCGACCAATGTTTGTCGAATATATTAAGCATGTTTGGCCACTACCGACTGAACATCCCTGTATTGTTCCAACAACATTGGCCGAACTTTTTACAATTGTTCGGTTGAGACACCCTAAACATGTTCAGTTTGTTCGGTCAGTTCCAACCGAACCGTGACTACGAAGTTTTTTTACCCAGTCCGGAAAAGAGTGAGAGTTTGAGTGAAAAAGTAGTTTGCATTTGCGCATAAATGAAGTGCTATTTCATCCATGATTCTTAATCTTTCAACAAAATGTATAATGATTGAATTTTGCAAGAAATATTTTCTAGATAGGGAGTGGTTTTTTTTTTTTTTAATTGAAAGCAAAGAAATTAGGATAAAAAATGGGGTAAGAAAATTTGAAGGGAGTTAGATTGGTGAAATTCAAATGGGGGAATTTGAAAACTTGAGAAAGTTCATGCTACCTACGGGTGTATTTAGTAAATATGTAAGTAAACTGTAGAAAAAAAAAAAAATTCAATTACGGGTGTATAATATAGAAGGGTTAGTAGGGAAATTTTGATTGAGGACATTTTTAGAAAAAAAATCATTGCGGGTATATTAAGCAATTTTGCGGATGTAAATAATAGCATTCTTTAATTGTATAAAGAAATAAAGATCTTTGGAATGTCTGTTAAAACTAAATTTTACACATTCGTTTAATGTGACGATGGAGTATTAATATTCTTAATTCTTAAAAATATTTGCACCAATATAAATAATTATTAAAATCGAATGGGAAATGCGGACAATTGCCCCCAATTAACCTTCACTGGATCTGTCAATGACCTATACTAGTCCTACACATTAAACAATACTATAGAAAATTGGAACTCTATGATATTGTTGGTAGGAGGATTTTATTATTATTATTATTATTATTCTTTTATTTTTTTTTAATTCTAAGATTGACAACATAAGTTACTTAAAAAAAAAAAAATTAAAAAAATTGACTAGTTTGTTTGGATTTTAAAATGTTTAAAAGGTTAGTAACTGGAGTAGTAGCCATTATCATGAGGGGTTTGTTATAAACTCCAAACATGATAAATGTCAAGGCATGGGAGAAAATAAATAGTCTTGGGCCTAAATTTATTATAGGTGGACTTAAACTGGCATCAATATCACCTACTCCGTTCCACTATAATGTTACTCCATCCGTCCCGGACTAAGGTTCTTAGTTTGATTTTACACGGAGATTAAAAAAAAGTAAATGTTATGAGTATGAAAAAGTAAGTAAGAGAAAGTAAGAGAGATAAAGTGGGTAGGGAGTTTTTGTTGTGAGAATGACAAGTGGGTCCCATAGTCCATTTTAGGTAATAAAGCGACTAAGGTTTAGTCTGGAATAAACCAAAAAGGAAAATAAGAACCTTAGTCTGGGACGGAGGGAGTATTACTTTGATTTTGCAAAGCGATTAAGAAAAAACAAATGTTGTGAGTGTAGAAAGTAAAATAAGAGAGAGAAAGTGAGTATGAAGTTTTTATTATGAGAATAATAAGTGGGTCTCAGTTTTCATTTTAAGTAATAAATTAAAGTAAAAACTTTTAGGATAGACTGAAAAGGAAAGTAAGAACCTTAAATCGGGACATCATCGAGAGAGGGGGAGTATTTAATGTAGAGATTGATTAAGAGTTGAGCATTTAATAGGATACTCGAATACTTCTATGGGCCTTGTATCCCATTTCTTCTATAAAAACTTTTTACTAGTTTTGTATAGTAAAAATTTATATTGATACACTGTAATCCGTTTAATTGTAATAAATATTTGTGAACTCCATTGATAAAAATTTATCCAACGAATTACAAAGTTTTTTATGAGTTTTCGCTATAAATTTTACCTATGTATATCATTGTCCTTTATTTTGTTCCAACCTCAGTTACACCCTCCGCTTTTAAATAAATAACTAAAAGAACTGTTTGGACATTGGATTAACTTGATCTCACTTTTTTCTTTTTTACGATGTCCACGTCAGAAGAGAGGAGGAGAGGGATTGAACCTTAGCGCTCACCGATGATGAGGCTTGGCTTTACTACTGGGTCACTCATTTGGAGAACACTTGAACTCATATTTTTTAGAAAGTTTGGTACAAGATAAGAAAATTTCCATCATATTAATCAACCGCTTAGTCTATTACATAGATCCCTAATCTATGTTGAGCTCACTTAAAATTTGATTTTAATCGGCTAAGGTGGCGTTTTTTTTTTTTAAGTGTTAAGTCCTAAAATCTGATTTCACATCTGAATATGGCTGAATTGATAAGAGGAGCGTCTGAAGTCTGATTTCTGAATTAATCAAGCTGTTTGATTATCCATCTGATTTCATCTTCTGAATGAGTCTGTTTTACCATTTTATCCTTGAAAATATTATATAATTGTCAGCATTAATAAGAAGTGTTGAATGTCATTAATATTGTCGCAATTTAACAAAAAAATATTTATCAAATTACTAATATAAACATCAATGAATAAAAAAACCAAATCTCAGATTTAAAAATAGAAACACAAACCTTCAAAAAAATATTATACACCTTCCATTTCACTTGAAATATGATTTTAATAAATTTGGCTACACTTTGACCAAGTCTTTTACAGAAACACAATGATTCTAATAAAAAATTAAGTATTGTTATCGTATCATGATTAATAATATTCCCAAAAACAATTTCTAGATTTACATTGGTATAATTTTTTTATTCAAATTATTAATTAAAGTATAATAAAAGCTACAAAAATACTATTTCGAACGAGACAAAGAGAGTACATAATACACATTAGTAATAGAAACAAGCATATAAAATTTATAGGTACAGAGTACATACAAATTAAATTCATTATCTCCTGAGTTTTTTTTTTTTTTTTTTTTTTTATTATCTCCATGTTGGAGGAAGAGAGGACTGAGGAGAGAGGAATGTTGAGGGAGAAGAAATGAGAAATGTAGTGCTGGAATTTATGAAATACAATAGGGATAGTTTTGTCCAAATTTGATTCAGAGGTAAATAAGTCTTGGTTTTATGTCTGAACACTTCAGAGGTAAATAAGTGGCTATCGTCTGATTCAGATCGGGAAAAACAAACACACTTAATGCTTCAATGTCTGACTCGCTCAGACAATCAAACAAATTTCAGATCTGAATTCAAAAAACATACAAGGCCTAAAAGTTTTTTTTGTTTTTAATTGCAACTAACACCACTAAAAAAGGATTAAAAAATAAATCCAATCCATTTTAGCAAGGCAAATGAAATGAGTGTTTGGGTTGATAACTAACTTAACTCAAGATAAATATTACTCTCCCTGGTCCAAAATAACTGTCACTTTTGGTCAAACAGATATAAGTTTGACCAATAAATTTAAACCAAAAATAATAATCTTAATAAAAATCTAAAAATTGTTATTAAAAGTATTATTAATTAGAGTCGTTCTTGTGAAAAACGTGTTTTACACTAAGTTAAGGAAAAACGTGTTTTTCCCAATTGCATTCTCTAATATTATCATGTGTCTTCTCTAATATTACAAAGTACCTGTTGTAATAATACACTTATAAATATTCAAGCAGACACTTTTATACATTCAAAGAGGCATTTTTAGTGGTAGTTTTAAGACTGCCTGTCTTACTATTACAAGTGCCTCTTTGATTATTGAAAAATGCCTCTTCCATTGTCAACAAGTGTTTGGTGGATTTTTAAATTTTTCAAAGCAAGTGCTTGCCCTAATACTAAAAAGTGCCTTATGTAGTATTGCAAAGTGCCTCATACAGTATAAAAAAGTGTCTGGTGAGTTTTTGTAAGTCTCTGGTGAGTTTTTCTAAGTTCTAAAACAAGTGTCTGCCCTAGTATTAAAAAGTATCTCTTGTAGTATTGCAAAATTCTTCCTGTAGTGTTAAAAAGTGTCTGATGAGTTTTATAAGTTCCAGTTATTTACAGCAATGCCACAGCGTCTTTTAAGTAACGTTCCGCTTATTTACAAAAATGCCACTCCTCATAGGAAAAACACGTTTTACACTAAAACGCGTGTAAAATGCGTTTTTCCAAAGATTTTCTGTATTAATTATAATACAATGACTAATTTTAAATTTTTATTAGTATCATTATTTTTTATTTAAATTATTGGTCAAAGTTACATATGATTGACCAAAAGTGACACTTATTTTTGAAGAGTAACACGTAATAACGACAACAAATTGCCAGATAAGAACAAGACACGGACGGCTAACGTAAATTAAGATACACACGGCCAACGTGTACCTCTGACTACTCCGAACTCGTCATCAAATTCTCAACTTCACTAGTCACCCCACTGCACTAATTTTTGTCCCAGCTCTTGCAAAAATCTTAATCTTAATCCTAATTTTGGTCTAATTCCACTTTCACAACCCCATTTCCCCGCCGATCGAATTTTGAACGATGCTGACTCGCCGAATTTGGCAGAAACGTCACCGGATTTCCGCTAATCGGTGGCTATTATACTCTCGCACTACCCTAACTTCGCCTCCTCCGCCGCCGTCGTCGACCGCTGATTCCGATCATTTACCTCCATTCTTAATTGGGTTTTCAAATGTAGCTAACATCTCTACACAGGCGACCTCCACGTTTTGTTATGTTAATTATGTAAGTTTCTTTGTTTTTTTTTAATTTTTTTTTCTGGTGATAAAGTTGCTTCTTTTTGCTGATTATGATATTGCTTGATTTTTATCTACAAAACCTAGAATTTGTTTGTTTAATTGGTTAAAGTTCATTGTTTTTTAGCTACCTTGCATTTGTGATGAAGTATTAGTGTGTTCTTTTGAACTTGTGAAAACGATCATTTTTGAAGCACTGAATAAAGTCTACTTTTTTCTGCACATGTGATGAAATGCTGATGATTTCAGGATGCTATGAAAAACATAGGAAATTTTTGTAAAGGAATTTATGCCACTTAGTGACAGAAATTATTTATGTTTTCTTTTCTCCCCCTCCAGCTTAATACTAGTACTTTATAAATTGTATAGTCCCTAGTGTTTCTGAAGGAATTCACTAGGCCAGTGTTGAGGGTGGATTAATTCATTAATTGTATTGTGGGCAACTTGGCCTGACTATTAAACTCAAAAATAAAAAATAAATAAAAAAAGAGAAGAGAAAGAAAGAAAAAAAAAAGACTTAAGAATTAATTGTCGAGTTGGTTAAGCGTTAACCAGCTTCTCTAGTTCTCATTCAATGCTAAACCTGCTTCTCTAATGCTCATTCAGTTTGATTGTCTATGTGTTTCTGTTTTTTGCAATCATTTGTATTGGAGTATTATGTGATTATGTTATTTGATACTTTTTCCCTTTCTGTCCCTATTTTCTAGCTGAACACCCTGTATAAAACTAAGGGACGTTGGTTTTCATCTCATTCGTTGGCTGATCTTCCTGTTGGCGGGGTAGTTGATATACCTTTGGCACAAACTGGCGAAGGCATTGCTGAATGTGAACTTCTCAAATGGTTTGTACAGGAGGTGCGTAATTTATGGCATGATATGCTATTATTCTGTGCTCAATGATGGAAATAATATTGAATTGTTTAGTACTCAAACCGTTTGATCGTTACAGTATAGTTGACCTCTCCCCATCGATCCAGTGGCTTGTTGGGTGTTTCAAACTTCAGACTAATTAGAAAATTGAGTTTGATTACTTTTTCCATGACAGGGGGATCAAGTTGAGGAATTTCAACCTCTTTGTGAAGTTCAAAGTGACAAAGCAACAATAGAGATAACAAGTCGTTACAAAGGAAAAGTTTCCCAGGTTCTCCATGCTCCTAGTGACATTGTAAAGGTAAGATCACTTCAAAGTAGTATCTTTATTATTGTTCTTCAGTCATCATTATTAAATGTTTCTTTGGGTCTAAACCTCTATGAACGCCTGAAAGTAGTGCTGGCTCCGGGCTAGAAAAAAAGATGAGGAATTACAAAGTAGCCTACTCAACTACAATGGAAAAATATTCCACAAGTTAACTTGGTGCAAGTGTAGAAAAGGAAATAACCGTATTGAGATGGCCTATAAACAAATTAGAGAGTCATGTTGGATGTACTGTTGTTAATCTACTAGCTTGTCTAAAAGCTTGAGCTGTTAAAATTCCCCAACACCTATCACTTTCCGGAAGTTGAGAGATAAAGTAACACGCAATATGCGCATCTCAAAGCAAAGCGCTTATAGCAAGCTAGCAATATTGGGGGTGAAAATGCAACTGGGATAACTCGAACCAAAGACCTTGCATATAGAGCTATAATGACATGCTAAATTTTCTACACCTGTTAACGCTTTTGTTATACAGCTTAACTATATGTATGAAGCCCTAACACTATCAATGTATATGTATCTCTTCATAGTTTTGACCCCTTTCCATGCTTCGCTTACCTTTCACATTCATAATGAGTGATTTACGATTGAATACAGCTCTTCATACGGACTCTTGTGCCTACTCGAAAACGTGTTCCTTGTTTAACTTGCAAGACATAATAATGCATGTTCTCTTGAATCACAGGTTGGAGAAACTCTTTTGAAGTTGATTGTTGATGAATCATCAGTACTTCCATCTGACTCTGGAGATGTTCTTGAAAATGAGAAGTCACTAGATTCAGACACATCTGACTCAGATTGTGAAGTTTCTTCATCGCCTAAAAACGTTCATAAAGGCGGAGCATTGTCTACGCCCGTTGTTCGTAATCTTGCGAAGGAGCATGGCATTGAAATTAACGATGTTAAAGGCACTGGTAAGGATGGAAGAGTCTTGAGAGAAGATGTCCTAAGATTTGCTGCTAGCAAAGAAGCCTCCTTAAATGCAGAGCTTGGAGAAGAAAAACAGCAGGACTTTGGATTGCATTATCTCGATAAGACATTTTCACTGAGGTATGTCATGTCACCCTGGTGTCATTGGTTATGGATGCCACCATTTGCGATAGGCTACTTCACACCAAAATGCATATTGTAACAGAAAAGTGGTGTGCCTTAATAAATTCTCCCTCTTTTCCACTTATAATGTTAATCTCTTAGAGTCAAACATTTGAAGGATTCAAATGTTCGACCATAAATACATTTAATCTTGAAGATTCACTTATGTTTCTCATTTTTAACTTGGAAAATGATACTACCTCCGTCCCAACTCAATACGCATCTTTACTGTTTGGCACAATATTTAAGGAGAGATTATTTATATTCAAAAGTATTGTGAGTGGAGAATAATGAGTGGTTGGGAGGAAGAAAGATAATGAGTGGAGAATAATGAGTGGTTGAGAGGAAGAAAGAGAATGAGTGGAGAATAATGAGTGGTTGGGAGGAAGAGAGAGAATGAGTGGAAGATTATAAAAATAATAAAAAACTTTCCTTTTTTGGATTGTGCACATATCAACGACACCCACTTAAAAGGTAAGTGTGCACATTGAGCTGGGACGGAGGTAGTATCATGTTCCGTTAGGGCACTTGTAAAGGTACAAGAAAGCTATTGCATTGGGATTTTGGGACAATCCCGGATGTATTGGGGACACTCACTCATGTAGTGATGGTTATTCCTGGCCTTTTCAAAACTGTATTATTCAAGTATATGACCTGGTAGTTTAAATATATATAACGACTACGAAATTTTATTAGCTTAAAGATGGCTCCTTAGGCGGAACATCCCAAATAGAATGTAGGACCCTTTGAGAGCAATAAAGGGATTATAAAGTAAATTTCATTCAAGTATGCCCTGAAAGATAGTGTTTGTCTTTCTTCTTCATTTAAAAAAAAAGATGTTTCTAAAAGACTGTAAAAACTCGTTTGGGTACTCCCCCATCTTCCTTCTTTCCAAATTACAGCTTTACATCAAGAAATCGTCCAACAGCCTTCTTCAAATTTATTTATCTAGTCATCTAGTGTGAGTTAAAGAAAAAAAAACATCTCATTATGTGTAATTAAGGTGGACTTGGTTCATGTTGACCCCAAATCATTTTGGAAGTAAAACTTTGTTGTTGTAGTTTATGGTGTTTTTCCTTGACAGGGGTTTCCAGCGTGCAATGGTGAAGTCGATGAATCTAGCTTCGAAAATTCCACATTTTCATTTTGTAGAAGAGATAAACTGTGATGCTCTTGTTCAGCTTAAAACGGCTTTCCAAAATGAGAATTCTGATGCAGAAGTTAAGCACACATTCCTTCCAATCTTGATAAAGTCCCTATCAATGGCATTAAGCAAGCATCCAATGCTAAATAGTTGCTTCAATGAGGAAATGTACGAGGTCACCCTAAAAGGTTTGTGCTCCTTCCGTCCCGGAAAGTTTGTCCCATTTGACTTTTTATGGTCAACACACCAAACATTAAATATTCTCCTTAAAATTCTAGGATCTCACAACATTGGAATTGCCATGGCTACGCCTTATGGTTTGGTAGTACCAAATATCAAGAATGTCCAGTCGCTTTCGATCTTGGAGGTGTGTTTTCTGAATCTTCTGTTCCATGGAATTTCGTATATTGCCTTCTTTTCCATTACTCTTATATATGTCCAGTATGTGTAATATATTGCTCTCTATATTTATGGACGCAAAGTTCATGAACTAGAAAATTAGCTTTCATGATGATGATGTAATGAAATTGCAATAATTCACCACCCTCACCTTTGGGGAGTGGGGGGAGAGAGGATGATGAAGGAATTGAAATAATAATTAGGAAGTGAAGACAAATAAAGCTTGAAAATAAACATAAGCGTTATTGAAAAGCCAAATATTTTAGTACACATATATCTACGGAACTCATAAAGTATAGTGACAAAGTTGAGTTTGATAACTTGTTACCCAAACCCATATATTACTCCCTCCGTCCCTGAATGAATTTCCATTTTCAAGAAATTTATCTCAAATGAACGTCTTTGTTTTCCTTAAAAACTGTCCTTAAATGACTTTTTACGGAAAAAAATAATTAAAAAAAACAATCTCTCTTCAATATATATACCAGCAAAACTAAAAGTTTAGAAAATGGATAGCAAGAATATTTATGCATTTTTGCCATGAAACTTGACCAAGTAGACATGTTTAGAATGTCCCTTAAATGAAAATTAGACATTCACGTAGGGACGATGGAAGTGGAAATTGTATGTATATACTCCCTCCGTCCCAAAATGATCTTCATGCTTTTTTTTGCTGTCATTACGAAGGAACTTTAAGCAATAACTTTAGGTTGATGTAATTATACTAATGAAAAATATAAAACTTGTAATTGATACACCATTAACAATACTATCAATAACATGTTTTAGATTTTCATTAGGATAATTAAATCAACCTAAAATTATTGATCAAAGTTCCTTCGTAGTAACGTCAAAAAAAGTGTGAAGATCATTTTGGGACGGAGGGAGTAATATGCTTCAATACGTATGGCCTGCAAAATTAAGCTGTAGATTGATATAATACACTCTCTTAATATTTTGTAGATTACTAAGGAACTATCACAGCTACAAAAATTGGCTGTAGCAAACAAGCTTAATCCTGATGATATATCTGCGGGAACTATAACTTTAAGCAATATTGGAGCTATTGGTGGAAAGTTTGGTTCCCCTCTTGTCAATGTGCCTGAAGTCTCCATTATTGCACTTGGCCGGATCCAGAAAGTTCCTCATTTTGATGCTGATGGGAATGTCTATCCAGTGTCAGTGATGACTGTAAGTAGCAATTGACTCGATTTTAATTCTCTTGTATGTACTAATTATACATGCATTCCTAAAATTGATGTTCTTATTGAATACCTCACACTAGTAGTGGTGGACCAATTACCTTTTTTTACTGGGTGCACAAATTACATTATAAAGCTTCGAAATGTAAATTGTGAAAGAAAATACTTGTTGTAGGACTCGAACCCACAACCACATAGGTCAAAGTCTAGCACTTTACCTACTGAACCAGACGCACTATTTGATTAAATGGATGCATTTGCAACCATATAACTAGGCGGAGGTCCGCCACTGTCTCACTGGACAGCTCTCTCTCACACACCCACATGCGCACACGCACACCCACCCGTATGCAGACACGTATTCATGCCAAGGCAATCTTCTAGCACCAACAAGATTCCACATACTTGTGGGAAATTTTAATAGCCAATGTCTTATCACCAAGAATTTTCTCCGATGGTAGTAGGATGCCATTTGAAACGTAATAGACATCAAATGTGCCTGGTGCTACAAGAATTCTATCTATTTTATGCGTGGGTTCTAGGGAAGGGCTGGGCCCACATATGCTTAATGTACAGACATCAAATATGCCAAAATTGTTATAAGCTGTTACTAATACGCCCTTAGGTTTATCGTATGTACTAATGTCTAGTGTGGTTATCATACGTGTCAGGTAAATATAGCTGCTGACCACAGAATTCTGGACGGGGCAACAGTTGCAACATTCTGCAAAGAGTGGAAGCTGCTTATCGAGAAGCCAGAGTTGCTCATGTTGCATATGAGATGATCTGTTATTGAGTTGACTCGGTTTATCTTTGAGTTTTTTTTTTTTTTTTTTGCTAAACAAAAAATGACGCATAATTGGTAAGTGTACATCGTCCGAGTTGGATCCAGTGGCATCAGTTTCTAAGACGGATACGCGTTCTTGTTTGTACCTAGGGATTTCCTGGCAATGCTGTTCCTCTAATTGAACCTTTACGGTTTACATAATTAAGGAAATAAACTGTCATAAATGGGCCTGTAAGTGTACTATCTGTTGTAACCAAGACTTTACAAAGTTTGTCATGCTCTTAAAGATGAATTTCAGGTACAAAGTCATTCATTGTCTGGGAATAGGGCTGTTACGCGAACCGAGCTGGCTCAGGATCAGTTCGAAAAAGCTCGAACTCGAGTGGGCTCGAGTTGTAACTCGACTCGAGTTCGGACCGAGTTTCAAGCTCGTTAAGTAATCAAGCCGACAGTGTTCAACTCGTTTAGTTCGTTAAAAGCTCGAGTTCGGCTCGATAAGCTAATTATACTTAAATTTTTGTTTTTGACCGGCTCGAACTCGGCTCGATAAGCTCAAACTCGACTCGATAAGCTCGTTAAAAACACATTTTTATAGAAAAAAGCCTAAGCTTGAGCTCGGCTCATTAAAGCTCGATTTCGATATCGACTCGAGTTGTTCGCAAGCAACTGGGCTCGAGCTCGAGCACTATAATTTTGAAGCGAGCTCGAGCTCGACACCCCAAATCTCGACTCGGCTCGACTCGTTTACAGTCCTATCTGGCAACTTGATTATGTTAACATTTACTCCATCCGTCTCTAAAACTTTTCAGAGGTTCTCACACATATTAAGAAATATAATTATTACATGTAAAAAGGACTCAATCACCCTTTAAAAAAATTCAACTATCTATGCAATTAAATGCTTGTACGATATATCTATCACTATCATAAATAAATAAGGGCATTGGTAAACAAGAGTGAAAATTTATGGATATGTGTGAAACTATCAACATTTTGGAAAAAAAAAAAAAAAAAAAAAAAGGTTCCAAAATCAAACTACAGTAAGTATTTTAAGACCGTGGGAGTAAGTACTAAATGTCTACCTTGGTTATACTCACTCAGTTCTTAAATATATAAAGTCATTTAAGACTTTTAAATTTATTTTAAAATACAAGTCATTTTTCCTATTTTCTCTTTTAAAAATACATAGCAACATTACAATAGTTGCTTATTTTATTATCTTGTTGTTCTATTTGATGTATGATAGAAAATGGGGCAATTAAAAGATCTAACATCATTAATTAGGAAGCTAAAAGGGGTCAAAATTATATCATAGTGTTGTTTTTATTATAATTTAAGGGGGGTCAAAATTGCAAAAATGACTATTTTTAGTGGGAAAAAAAAAAACTGTTTTATTAAAATTAAGAGTAGTAAAAATGACAACTCCAAAATTGAGGGGTCGGATGACCCTCATGTGATTCAGTGGCGAAGTGGCTTCACCACTGCTAACACCGGCACTTTTCTACTCTGAAACTTAATAACACATGCACTGACACTTTTTTATACATACATTTTTTTCCACAAACACTAACACTTTTTAGACTAACATTGGCACTCTTTCAGTCTTTTATATTGTCACTTTTTACACTGACACTGACACTTTTCTCCACTAACACTACTGACACTTTTTTTACATGTATATTGGCACTGAACAATACTACACTAGCACTGCTTTTACTTTTTCCTAACATAAACACCCATACATATCCACTGGTACCTCCCCAAAACCATGGCGCAATCTCTTAATTTCTTCATTTCACCATAATTTCTTTATCAATTAATTTCACCGCATAACCCTCTTAGAGCATCTAACTCATGACAATGTCATGGGATCCATCTCTCCTTACATCACCTCCACGTCATCAATCATCGATAACATAACTCTAAACTTTTTAACTCCCATTCATGCCAAATATCATCACTTTCTTTCTATCTATCTAGTAGTTTATCAAAATAATCTTAAAACAATCACTTAATTTTTATATTAAAAGTTCATATAAATTATATAAATATGGATCTCTATTTATATAGTGTGAAAAATAATTATATTAGTGTAAAACATGTTTTCATCTCTTAAACTTGTTTTACACTAGGAGATGAAAACATGTTTTAGAACAGGTTTACACTAATGTAAGTGTAAAACAGGTTTTTTCATAAGGCTAACTCTATGTTTGGATACCACATGTCTTGAATTGATTATGAAAGATAAATTTTAAAAATATCTCTTACTCTACACTCACTCCGTCCCTACACAAGTAAGACCAGTGACGTATCCAAGATTTAGAATTAAGGTGAGCAACATTGAATGCAATAAAAAAATGTTGCAAGATGAAATAATATGCATCATTTTTATAAATAAAAATAAAGATTACAATGGTTTTCGACGCAATGACATTTCCTGAAAGAACTTCATGACTTCATCAACGCTTATGTTGTCTAGTACATCTTTTTCACACAGTGGTGAGGCTAGGCTATGGCCAAGGGGGTCATCCGACCCCCTTCAATTTTGGAACTTGTCAATTTTAGCACTATTAATTTTTTAAGAAGTAACTTTTTATTATTAAAAATAATGAATTTACACATTTTGACCCCCTTAATTTTGAGAAAATTTTGCACTAAATAAATATTTTGACCCCCTTATATACACCACTTTCAGATTCCTCAGTTATAATAGTTATCGTATAAAAAATCTTGACCCCCTTCCTAAAAAATTCTGGCTTCGCCACTGTTTTCACATAAGACACTAAAGAATTATTTAGCATATCATCCCTCATACGATTATGAAACTCGGACTTCACAATCTTTATTGCATAAAGTACATACGATTACGCAACTCGGACTTCACAAGCTTTATTGCATAAAGTATCCCTTCGGTTGTTGCAATTGCAACAAGTAAAATTAAGGACAATTTGATCAACAAATATACCAACGAATAAGTCTTATGCTTGTTCTTTGCAACCAACTCCTATGCAAGACCATTAGTCCAAAGAACAAGTGAGAAGTCTTCATCATTTCTGACATCTCTAATGTAGTTCTCAAGTTGACTATCAAGCACATTAAGAGCGAAATCAAAACTTTCTTGTTAAATGCATCAAACGAATTAATTGGATCAATGCAATCTATTATTAATTTTAATTTAACTTTTCTCATTTTAATACTTTACACCTCTCTTCATTCAAAAATAACACTTTGCACCCCTATAGTTAATATTTTGAAAATAAGCTGTGTTGATTGCCCTTCCTGGTGATGAACTAGATTCGCCCTTGAGTGAGACCAACTTGTGGGGTATAATAAGTAAGAAAAATGTAATATATGTGTGGTAGAATATGAAGTGATAGAATGAGTAGGTGTAAATAGCAGCGTTGATTGCATAAATCGTGTGGTGAAAAATGAAAAAAAAATAAAAAATAATGGAGTTAGATAGTGGGGTTGGTTGAACATAAATATATTAAAACATTTTCATTTTGAGCAGCTCACTTGTGGTGGGACGGATTGAAAAGAAAATTAGTCTCATTTATGTCGGGATGGAGAGAGTACATATGTCGTATACACACATATATAAGGATGGTTATCAATATTAAAAAATTACACAATTTTTTTTTTAAATCACTTTTAGCTAAGTCACTGCTTAAAATCAGTACTTATGAATTCTTCCATATTTTTTTTTCTCAATAATCTTCAATCCTTCAATCTCTCTTTGCAAGATCATCTTCATGCTTCAAATTCAAAGCTCTTTTAGTCTATAATATTTTTATAGACAAAGAGAGCTTTGAAGTATGAAGTGTCAGTATAAAGAGTGTCAGTGCATGAATTATTAAGTGTCAGTGTAAAATTGTCAGTGTAAAGAATGTCTGCATGAATTATTAAGTGCCAGTGTTAGTGTAAAAAAATATGAGTGTAAAGAATGCCAGTGTCAGTGTAAAAAAGGTGTCAGTGTCAAAATGTGCCAGTTTTAAAGTAAAAAAATATGCCAATATTAGTGTAAAAAAGTGTCAGTGCCAAGAGTGTTAGTGCATGAATATTAAGTGTCAGTGTGTTAGGATTCATTGTTAGACCGCCCTATTTTATTTGATTGATCCATGCCACGTGTCTTTTTATGGACTATAGGAAATATGTAATGAAGTTTTATACTTCAATTTTTAGATAAGTCAATTTCTAGATTTTTATTTATCATAGGCTGAGTCATGATTCGGTTTGCCCTCGGCGGTTTGATCCTTCAAGCCGCACTAGCTGCAACTCTTGAACCGCCTGCCTGGAGCCGCATATTTTCATCAAACCGGATTCTGTGGCTTTGATGAAACCGCACTTCAAGTCTCGTATGGAACTGCTCATGCTACCTTGGTGGAACCGCAGATCATTTATTGAAGAATTCAAGAGTTGTCATTTATTCCTTGAGACAAACATTACTTTTACAACCATAAATGAATGATTTATGACTTGACAAAATAACTTCGAGTTAACTTGGAGTTTTTGCAAGAAATGTCGGTTTTGTCCTGTAAATTCAAATGTTTACCGTTAGTCATTTCTCTGCAACAAAGGACAATGTCAGGTAGTGGTGCTACAACTACCTAGGACTACAAGACAAAACAAATGACGAAAATGACAGCTCAACCAATGGGATTTTGACAGCAGTTGTACCTTCAAGATTTGAATCAAATCTTTGTCTAATGGTCACAAGACTGCTCTCACTATAAATAGCCTTCATTTCTCAACAACGAAGGCTGCTGAGCTTCAAGAGTGAAAATTTCAAAGTGTTCAAAGTTTGCTTTGAAGATTTTACCCATATATTCAAACATTCAAAGATCTCCTTAGCAAACCCAGAATTTTCATCAAAGCTTCAGTCATTCATCCATTCATACTAAGCCTTGTACACTAAAAGTTTTCTTATGCTCAACATCATTTAGATCTTTAGAGCATTTGATTTCTTTCTCTCTCTCTCACACACACACACACCCGAATTGTATGATCATATAGAATATACATTTTGAAAACACCGGTTGTTAGAATAGCTTTGATAGGTTCGATTGTATGTTTAGAGTTTAGATTCTTCATTGTAATCTTGTAAAAGCTCCTCTAAATTAATACAAGTCTAGTAGCTATTAGAAAATCCTAGACTAGCCATCTAGTTAAAGGACGTAGTTCATTCAAGAACAAACATCTTCAATTTGGCGTGTTTGATCTTTATTTTATGTTGTGTTCTTTAATTTCTTGTTTGTGGTTTCTCACATGTTCATCTATGATATGATCAGAAAAATGACAAGTGTTTTCCTTTGATCTTTAAGTTATAATTATCTTGTGCATCATATTATTTTTTAACCCAGTCCAACCGCCCAACTCTTTATCTATCCACTTTGGCCAAACCGCAAACCTCCGTTGTGCATTTTATTAGTTCGGTTTTATTACCTTGAACCGCAGTTGGCCAAAGTACTCGGTTAAACTTTATAAGGGTATTTTCAAAAAAAGTTGAAACCGCTATTTACCCCCCCTCTAGCGGTTCTATACCCTTGTTTCCCTCTGGGACCAACACAGTGTATAAAGTATCAGTGTTAGTGTAGAAAAGTGCCCGTTTAAAGAGTCTCAGTGAAGTCAGTGTATGTGTGTGTAAGTGTCAGCGGCAGAAAAATGATATTTCTTTAACAGAAATTTTAGGAGGAAACTAGTTCCTCGATAAATTATAAAAAGTCATGTTTTTGTATGGTTTAAGGTTTAGGATTTAGGGTTTAGGGTTTAGGGTTTAGAGTTTAAGATTTAAGCTTTAGGGTTTAGGGGTTAAAAAACACTTTTTATAACTTATGGAGGAACTAGTTTCCCCTAAAACCTACTCTTTCTTTAAAGTGTTGGTTTTGAGGGAAACTATTTCCTCCATAAGTTATAAAAAGTCCATTTTTTAACCCTTTAAACCCTAAACCTTAAACCCTGAACTTTAACCCCAATAAAAACATGATTTTTTATAACTTAGGGAGAAACTAGTTTTCCTCAAAATTTTCTCATCTTTAAATTTAGAAAAAAACGCGTCACAAGACCAACTCTACTTTTAAAAGTTTTATAATTATTAGAAAAAAAATAAAATAAATAAATAAATAAATAAATCATAAAAGTAAAGATCTGGGCCGGTCCCGGAATTTCTTTTTGCCCAATTCCAAATTTGAGAAATGAATCGGCCCAAATGGGCTGAGCCCAAATGATTAATGGACTGATCTTGGGCTGCCGGGCACCATCCAACCGGTGAGAATAACTAGTTGGGAAAACCCTAACTTGAGTTTATTATCTCCTTCTGCCCTAGAACTCTCTCTCTCTACAGCAGCTGCCAAGCTTCTTCTTCAGCATCAACCAACGAAATGGTAAAGTTTCTCAATCAATTTATCTTGATTTCGCCATTTTCGATCTCCTAATAACTAATCAATGTATCATTTGGCGGCAGGGTATCGATCTCGTCGCCGGCGGCAAGAGTAAGAAAACCAAGCGCACCGCCCCTAAGTCCGATGATATCTACCTCAAACTCCTCGTCAAGGTTCTCTCTCTGTAAATTTGTTTTTTTCTTGTTGATTAGTTTCTGTTTTTGTACTTGTGCTCGTATATCTCTGTATCTGTGTGTATTTATTGTGTTTTTCGAGCACTTATTGTACTATTTTATGTGTTTCTCTCACGTCGATAATTGTGAATTTGTGTTTTATGATTTCTCATTTCTGCAGTTGTGTGTTATTGTGTAAATGTATGCTTTTCTCGCTTGTGAAATTATGAATTTGTTTCTACGTCTATTCACGAAGTTTCTGTGATTTTTTTTTTTATTTGGTTGAGCGTTAATTGAGGACTGATTTGTGGCTTTTTTATGTTTTAGCTGTACCGGTTTCTTGTTAGGAGGACCGGCAGCAACTTCAATGCAGTGATCTTGAAGAGGTTGTTTATGAGCAAAATTAACAAGCCTCCGGTGTCTCTCTCCAAGTTGATTGGGTACATGAAAGGAAAGGTTCGTATTTGATGTTTTAAATTTTGCGCGCATTTGATTTTTGTAGTTAACACCATATGCTCTGTTGTTTTTCATATTGCGGATTGAGTGGAAGTACATGAACCCTAATGCAAATTTTCTAACCTTTTTGATACTTATCTAGATAAGAGGAGAGTTAAAAAGATGTGAGCTTTAAAGTTTGAAGTTATGCCAGTGTTTGATTTTAGTATAGTACGAAGAAAAGGAATACAACGAAGATTTTAAAAATCATTAGAACAAATTAGAATTGGGCTTGGACTTTCTATCTCATTTGCAAGTTTCTGAATACAAGACACAATTATCATTCGAGTGATATTGATTCGTCTTTCCTTATTCCTTCCCTTGCGTCATCTGGAACCAAACTGTTGATCTGTAACACGAGGATTTTAGAGAATGCACAATAGAAGTGAATTGAAGTAAATAACTGTTCAGTTTCTTCCCGCACACTAAATCCCATGATTCATTTGATACTTATACTTGTAGGTGTATAATGTATGTGTTGTTTTGAATTTCAGGAGGAGAAGATAGCTGTGCTTGTTGGAACTGTGACTGATGACACTAGGGTATATGAGGTACCAGCCTTGAAAGTTACAGCTCTGAGGTTCACAGAAACCGCAAGAGCTAGAATTGAGAAAGCTGGAGGGGAGTGTTTGACCTTTGATCAGCTTGCTCTGAGGGCTCCTCTTGGTCAAAACACGGTATGTATTTGTTGATTATATCTTGAATAGTTTGCAGTCAATATATTCACAATTACCCTCCATTAGTCTCTGAATTCTGTAAACAATTGTGTTAAAATTTATCACTTCATCTCCTTTTATGACCAGAGTTTCCTCCTTGGTAACATCTTCAGTATGACGCATGTGATGCTCCCTATATTTATAGACCAATTTCAATTATTAAGCTTTAATATTTTTCTGGATTTTTCTTTCATGTTCAAATATGATAGCTTTATTGCTCACTTAAAAAATAAATTATAGCTTTAGTCCAAATATTAGAAATACAAAGATGTAACAATACAAAATTAGCAAGTTTTGACTTTGAGATGTGTTTTTACATGGAATAGGAGTATAACTAGATTTAACAAGACAGCATGAGCAGACTAGACTTAACAAGACAGCATGAGCAGCCGTATACATTGAAATAGTAGCCGATTTTACTTCATAAGTGATCATTGTTGCGATTTTTGATAACATGTGTTCCTTGTTCTTATCCACTAAGAACATGCTTTGGTACTTGAGACAATTTTGTTCTAACATGCAAACACTGCTGAACATAATTAACCTTTTGGTAGTTACAAAAAGATGTAGCTTTTCTGTAACTGCGTACTTAAGGAGATCACAATTAGATCAAAAACCTCATTTTTCCAACTAGTCTACGGTGAAGGCAAATACATATTTGTTTTCGTCGATTTTTACCAAGCATCCGGGTATAGAACTATTCACACAGACACACATATAAAACAGTTGGTTTCTTAATTGCACACTGATTTTGTATTTCATCAGATCTTTGCAATATCTGTCGGAAGTCTACACATGCTTTTAAATGTTATTCTTGTGTATTTCTTTTTTACAAGTCTCTTGGATAATTAAGTCTTGAAACAGGCATGACATTATGTCAGTGTACCTAATTTTCCATGCTCAATGACATGATATTGGCACTCTGATTAAAATTAATTTTGTTTCATGTTGTAGGTCCTCCTTAGAGGACCAAAGAACTCACGTGAAGCAGTGAGACATTTCGGGAAAGCTCCTGGTGTGCCCCACAGCCACACGAAACCATATGTCAGATCCAAGGGACGGAAGTTTGAGAAGGCTAGAGGAAGAAGAAACAGCAGAGGCTTCAGAAACTGATTCGAATCAATTTCCTTTCTCCATGTTTCAGTTTTTTTGTGCCAGACGTCCTTTTTTAACGTGTCACTGTTGTTCTTTTGTTATGTTTTGGATCCAAATATGTTCCAGTTTTGTGACTTGTTATGTTTTAGACTTTTTAGTATGGGTCAATGAAGGTATTTTTAGACTATATGGTATGGATTAATGAAGATTTTATTTGGGTGCCATTTCATTTCTTTTAACGGCACAGTTGGACTTAAAAGTGGGATCATCATTTACTGTAGTTTAGGGCTAGATGTTATTTACTCATTCTGGTGTTATATTTATGTTGCCTTTGTACATTTTCTGAGAAAATTGACGAGTACCAAAAACTATTTTCCAAAAAATCCTAGACCACTTCTTACCCAACTCCACCTCCTTTTCGCCCTCTCTGGCCAGACCACCACCAACTCTGGCTACCTTAGCCCACCCCTTCTTTCCCCTTTCCAGACCCAAAAACAAACACACTTTTGCTTCAGAAAGTAATTTTTTTTTTTTTTTTTTCGTATTTATTACGAATGAATTTTGAGCAATAGTTTAAGTTATTTTTAGTTATCTTAATGATAATCTAAAAATTAGCACTACTCATAGTATTAATGATGGTGTATTAGTAACAAGTTGTAAATTTTCATTAGGATAATTAAAAGTAACCGAAATTATTGCTCAAAGTTCATTCGTAATGATAGGAAAAACAAGCAAATAAACAAACCCAACACCATTCAAATAAACCAACTTGAACCAGCTCAAATCATGGTCCAAGCATCTCCCCACCTCAACTATTTCCTCCACATGATTGGGAGTGATTTTGATTGATTTCTGCGACGAATTGGAGCGACATAAGACTAGGGATGGCAATTTTACCGAACCCGATCCGTATCCGAGACAATCCGACCGGGGATGGGTGGGTTTGGTAATAGATTTAAAAAATCGGGCGGGTTCGGATACGGGTTCGGATTCTGTCCGAGATCCGTCCGTATCCGACCCGTATACTATCCGGGATGGCTATTTACTATTTTACCCTTATGTTAAATTATAATTACGACCCCACTCTTGTTTATATATTGTGTCTGTGTGTGAGTGTGAGGCGAGAGAGGGGTTTTCTTTCTTTTTCAATACCGCCGTCAAGAGAGAGAGAGAGAGAGGTCGACCGCCGACGCCGACGATTGAACCGAGCGACCGAGTCACCGACCTCATCGACGACGACGACGACGCGATGATCCGGCCACGAAGAAGAAGAAGAAGAAGACGACGAACACGAAGAGAGAGCATGGATAGAGGACGGACCTCATCGACGACAACCTTGGATCTGGGCTAATCATCGCCGTCTCTCATCTCTCTCCCTTCACCAAATCGAAGTCAAAGTCAGGTACGTTTTCTTCGTGATTCATTTGATTTTTGGGATTTGATTTTTCGTTTCCCGATTTGATTTGATTTTTGGATTCGATTTTCCTTAATTCCGATTGATTTTAGGGATGAAGGGAGTAACATTTTTGTGAGTAATGTGAAGAAGATAATTGGGTGTTTGCAGGTTTGCACATTGTTAGGTTAGGAGCCTTAATCTCCAAATATCGATTATTTGTTCAATTTTTACAGGTTTTTATCTTTAATCTGCAAAATGAAAACCATTTCTTAGACTTAATATTTTTTTTTAATTTTATTTTTATTAAATTGGGCGGATCTTCGGGCGGATACGGATTCGTCCCTAGCCGGATACGGACGGATACGGATATGGGTTCAGTGACCTCGGGTCGGATACGGCTTTTGCAATATCCGGACCGTATCCGACCCGTCGCCATCCCTACATAAGACCACTGTAACGATAAATGAATTTGAAAATTTTCAATTGGAAATTTTGGTTGATTTGAACAGGTTAAATCAGAGACGGAGAAAAGAGTAAGGTCTCATGAAAAAAATAAATGGTTTGACCTTTATGGACGGGGTGGGGCGAACCTCCCGTCTAATGCGTAAGACCGTCTCACAATTCCTCAAACGAAACCATTTAATAACGCTTACTAATCCATCCCACCCAAAATTAAAATTATCCAATACCCGCTCTAAACCCTAGAGTCAGTTCAGAAGTCAATTTGAAAAGCTTACAGCTCCTTCGAAATGCGGAGCCGTTGGCATCTACCGGAGGAGATAGTTCTGGATATCCTCTGCCGTCTTCCGGCAAAGTCCCTCGGCCGGTGCAAGTGCGTTTCTAAACCCTGGCGAACCCTAATTTACGATCCTAATTTCATCCAAACCCAGGGCCGGCTCAAGTGAGTGGGCAGGGTGGGCACTCGCCCAGGGCCCATAATGGTAAGTAGGGACGGCAACGGATCGGGTCGGGTTCGGGGCAGGTTTTGCCAAAGCCGAACCCGACTAACCTTAAAAAGGGTGACCTGACCCCGACCCGAAGAGGGTGGAACCCGAACCCGCCCCACCCCGACCCAAAGTGTATCAATATCTAATTTTCAGCTCATATTTGCTTGAGTCCATCTATGTTTAAGCCTAAATTTGAACCAGTTATATAAATCAGTCTTAAATTATCAAAACTCACCCACAAACAACTATAAAAATAAATTGCACAACACTTTTAATATGGTTAACTAAAATAATATGTTAACTTTGTACATAAGGGTGCGGGTCGGGTTTGATCACAGGGGGTCAACCCTATAGATGAAGGCGGTGTCAATTTAGCATTTAACATTTATATCCGTCAAGAATTAAATGATTTTTTTTTCTCAAAAATGATTCTCTGAATGATTTTTTTACCATTTTTTTCATATTTTATTTTGTACTTGTGTAAGTACCCCAATCTGAAATTGACACCAACTTAGAGGAATTCTTAGCATAATTCAGGGATAAACTGATAGGCTGAGACCTCACTAAAATAAACCTAAAATTCCAGGACTGCTCTGGAATTAAACTTGGAAAAATCCAGAAGCTCATCAGGCTGAGCCGTACGGATGGTTTGGACGCGGGGGAGCCCTAGCCGTACGGCTACTATGGGTACCCTCAGTCCTTATAAATTGAGACCCCTAGGTCCAAGCCAAAATTGGTGAGGCCTCATTCTCCCCATCTTCTCTTCATCTCCATATTACATCTTTTGCTTCTTGTTAAATAATATACATTTGAAACCAAGCCTTGAAATCCATGGTTCCTTTCATGTTCTATGCATGATGATGGGTTACAAACCATAGGATAGCCTAAGGCTTGTTATGATTTATGCATCTTTAATATATTATCTTTACATTTATGCACCTTTACATTATGTCTTTAAATTTGTGTCATTTACTTTAAAGTCTTTGCATTTATGTTGAATAAATGAGGGAATGATCAAGTTTGGGTGATAAAGTTGCAATCTTTATCATCCAAACCATGAGTCAACCTAAAAAATGTCCCTTTGATAATAAAGATTCAATCTTTATCCATCAAAGGTTGATTTTTTGATGTCCCAACGCCCTTCCTTGGAAGAATCATCCTTTTAGATGTTAAAGTTCCCATCTTTAACCATCTAAATGGTGATCTTGGCTCAAAAGCCATGACCATCTCATTTTCTCAATTATTCCCCAATGATTGCCTTGATCACACCCAAAATCCTTATTTTGGTGTCTAATCTAGTGATCAATGACATAGGGATGATTGAATTAATGTTTTGTTGTAAGAAAATAACTGGAAATGATCAAACAGTCCAGTTTCCAGCAGAATGCTTTGTTTCTACCTGGAACTGGACTGATTCCTGAGAATTGTTAAAAAATTCTCAGGAAGACCCTTCATAGCCGTACGGCTACTTTGTCCAGGGGGCACATTTCCAGTCCAGTCCCCTTTTAATCCAGAATGTTTACGAAATAACCCTTTCTGTCAAATATTTAACTGTTTTCTGTTAAAGTCAGTTTCTCCCATTTTCATGAACACACACACACACACACACACACTCTTGCACAATTTTAACAAATCTTAGGGAGACTCGGTTTCTTCCGAGGTGCTTTGGGTGAACTACCGGTTGAGTTCTTCCCAAAGCGTAACCTGACCTCCGAATCCTTTGTCTCTAACCATTTTTCGTTAAGTTTGGGTTTAAAATTAAACTAACGTGGCGACTCCGTTGAACGTTGATAAGATCCCGTGTTTGATTCTCGAGGGAACCGTTCGTTTTTCCCGCGGGTATCTCACAACTTGCAAAATCAAAAGTTTGAAAATAGATAGCAAGAATATATATGCATTTTAACTGATAAAAGTTAACTTTTTAGAGTGTCTTTAAATAAGAAGGTCCTTCATTTTGTACATAGAGAATTAAATTACTATATTGAATATCTGACTATAAAAACTACGAGTAATAAATACAAACAATTTAATATATGTGGTTGTAATATATTTTATTTTAAACATTCAAGAATAAGTATTTATTTTTTCAGTTTAAAAATATAGTTTTAAAATGTTACATCCTCTATTTTAGTTTAAAGTTCTCAAATGACATATAATTATCAATATCAGACATAAAAAATTTTCTATTCAACTATTTCTTTCTAGGCATCATATGTTAATGTCAAAATAACATTATTTTTTCTTTTATTATTATGTAGTAAATTTTTTGTTTTGTTGTTTTGTTTCTATTATGTATTATGAGACTTATATATTTTCTTAACTTCAATTTTAATACTTCTTTTAAGTTCTAAATAAACATATATTTTTTATTATAAAAATCAAAATAATATCTTCACTTTCAAACAATAAGTAAGATTTATTATGTATGGTGAGATTTTAAAAATATTTATATATTAATGCTACTAAATTTAGGGACAATACAAAAAAGTCACTCAAAAACTTTGATATCCAGAAATGCCTTAATATTCATTCTATATAAAAAGCCCCCAAATTAAATTTACAATACAAAAATTCTAAAATTTAACGATTTAATTAATGTCATTAAGTTTAGGGATTTACGTATGTGAAAAATAAAATTTTTAAATGAGTCACACTTATAAAAAACTTGTTTTACATTAAGAAATGAAAAAAAATGAGTAATTCATAAAATATGATAAATAATTTTTACATTAAAGCGAACGTAAAACATGTTTGTTAGGATATTTTCACTTTTTAAATAGTGATTTGCTGTTACTTTTTCATATATTATATAACTTTTCTATATATTATCACTATCATCATTATTTTTAGAGTTATTACTGACATTATAACTTTTAATAGCTTTAGAATTCTATTACTAAAATTATCTTTAAATTTTTATTATCATTATTGTTATTTGTGCAAAACACGTACACCGCACGGTTTCAAATATATTAAACCATAATCATTTTTACAATATTACTATTTTTTGTGCATCGCACTGTTTCAAAAAAAAAACAAAAAAAAACCAATCGGTTAAAAAAAATTACAAAACAAATAATACTAAAGACCCCTAAATTTGACTTCCCCGGGCCCATAAACTGTTAGGGACGGCCCTGTCCAAACCCACCTCTCTCAATCCAATCGACGCCCCCACAGACCCCTTCTTGTTGTCGACAAAGAATCTATCTTCGTCGTTGAGTTTCCCGGCGAATCACCTTACGCTACTGATGACAGTGTCTCCCCGGTACGTCTCAATTTTCAACCTATCTAGAATGGCACCGAGCTTGCTGTTCTTTCAATGGCTTAGTTTTAGCTTTAAATTTGCGTGACGAATTGTTTGTATTGAATCCAACAACTCAAGAATTCAAGAAATTTCCCGACCTCGATGATGAAGACCTTTGTTATGAGTCATTACTTGGGTTTGGATATGACTCGACTACTGACGATTATAAGGTTGTCGTAATTTCTTACCTCAATATCGTTTATGTTTATAGCTTCAAAAGTGATACCGTTTCACCTAATCGATCGTGGTGAAGTCAGCAATGGATTCGGCGGATCATCCACGTCACGAATTAGATGGCAGGCACAATTCTGACTAGATCTCCGCACTACTTTTCTGCAGTTGAAGACTCGCATGCCTTTTTAATGAAAAACTGGCTGGCTCTGGCTACCTTGCGGAGCAAACAAAATCTCCCCCAATCACACTGCCTGTATGAACAAACAAACTTTGTAGAACCAACTTACGTGGAAAAGATTCCATGCCAATAGACTCGTGACATCCATGTACTGAGTCATCAAATGAGCCACGTTAAGAAAGCCAAATCTTATTCGCATTGACTCACAGGGTGTCCCAAGAGGGTCCGAATGAAAGACCTAGTTTACATGAACCATCAAAGAAAGTCCTACAAATGAAGACTTGGGCCTGTCAAACATGCTTTCCTCGATGGAAGCCCACAGAAGGTCCAAAACAAGCCTACCCATCATCAAAGAAAGCCCAAGCCCATGCTTGAATGACCTCATTGTTATGGAAGCCCTTTCCTTACTCCTCATTATAGTCCACATCATTCAATACAACCTCCTTCACATCCTCTGCATTTTCGAGAATTCAACTTGTGACTTTCGATCTCGATATCCTGATGGTAGTGGGATGGGGCCGAGCAACCTGTTTAAGAAGTTACAATCGGGAAGAAGAGCTGGGAAGGCCATGAAGGCTATGAACCACCGAGCTCAGCGAAGAATACTTGTTGACTCTTGGTATTCAACGAGTAGTAATTCTTTGTTTCCTCCAATTCTTAAATTCTATATAGAAAGTCGAGGTTGGCTGAAGTGGGAAGTCCCGGTAAAGAGTGAAATCTGGCATCCAAGCGGGCATCCAAGTGAAGCGTCTTCTTCATTTGAAAGACTGCCGCGGTATCCAAGTGAAAATTCTTCTCTTTGCCTTTACTATAGGCTGGGTGTACTCTCTGAGTCTAAGTTCAGTAAATAGAAATCAACGTTTGAACACCTCGTTGGTCGCTGCAAGACAGATACTAAACAAGGGAAGCCTATTGTATCTAAAAGAGACCAGACCATTAAGGCGCGCTTTAAGACCTGTATAGACAGTCCCTCGGGATTATACCACTAATACAGGCAGGACAGGTTTGTAGGATTAGGGCGAGTATCACGATTTGAGATTTCTATCTCTCTTATGTACTGAAAAGGCTAAGTTCACTTTTCCATCTATGTGTGGAAGAATAAAATGGAGATTCAATTGACCTCCCTGAGTGGAAATCACATTGATAACTTTCTATGCTATGTTTGCTATCCACTTTTTTTTTTCCTAGAGGAAGATTAGAAAGCTCATCTCTGCTCTAACTTAAAGAGAAGTACATCATATAGTGAATAACCTTATAGGTAGCAGCACACAACACCCGGGCTTACAACCTTTCTAAGCGCACTATATCTTGGAAGGAAGCCGATCCCTCACATGACCAAGGGGTCGGTACACAGAAGACAAATAGAAGAATTTCGATAGAGGGGTTATGCCAATAATGGTGGGAGGACAATCAACATATGATGTCCCTTCCTTTTGATCTTGATATCCGATCTTCATCTTCTCTTTTCATTACTAATTCTTTTATGCATTTGAGCTCACCTTCGAATCCACTTATAAATATGGTGATGCTCATTCCATCCGCCTTTCCACAAGACCTATGATCGAGAAAGACAGTGGAGCGCTAATGGGCAATAACTTCAATTCCGCTATGCCAATGGGAGATAGAATTGAATTTCTTAAATAGATATCCTTGGAAAGCTATCTTACAGATCGAATTTCATGACTATCTTCGGATTCCCCTATGGAAGAGATTATTTCTACATACTAATAGGAAGCCAGCCTGGCTATCGGATAGTATCAAGACAAGAGTCTCATTGCAAATCAGCTCCTCTTCTCATCTCATTTCTGTCCCAACCTGAGAACCCCTGCCCCTCTACTTTCGCTGTGGTGGCATCAAAATAGGGAACTTCATTTATCAGGCAATTCCAGATGCTTAAAAAAGACCTCTTCTATAGCAAGTTGAGATGGGTCGATCACTCGCGAATGATCTGAAAGAATAGATGGATCAATTACAGAATGATCAAAGACAGATTGAGAAGGATCCATGCTCCTTAAATAAGAATTCCAAGCTCTTTCTTCATTATTTCTTCCAGGATGCGTATCAGTATAAGAACTGGTTGCAGAACAGAAGGGTCCGCGCTAAGATGATGAAAAGTCTTCATTTCAATTAGTCCTTTCTTCTTCTTGCTTGAATCTAAAATAAATTTCTCTGTTATGAGACGCGATGGCGGCTTTAACTGATTACTCGACTACGGTCTTGCCCTTATGAAATGCTCTAAGTTTAAGCCCTTTATAGTAGGCTTGGTATGAACGAAATGAAGCCCCTTTATTGTAAGCAGGAAAATCCTTTAAGATAAAGGAATGACTGAAATGTGTAATAATAGTGAAAAGGATTATAGTAGAATCCTAAGTAAATAGAAAATGGGGAGAGCGTGACGAAGAGAATGAAAAAGAGGCTTCACAATCCAAGCATCACACCTTTTATGAGAGGGGGCCTAAGCCCTGCATTTAGAGTAGCATTCTCCGCTATTGTAGTTGCAACCTATTTCGCTCAAGGATAGTGCTAAAGCTTCCTTCTTATTTGACTCAAGTGAGATCTCGACTTCTTCAGATGAGGTTCTATTATTCGATCTGAAGTTCAGGATGTCTTTGATCATTCTGTTATGGACCCATCTCAACTTGCGGAGGCTGAGATCAATGATCGTGAGGGAAGCATGGGTGTAGAGGATCATGAAGGCTATGATGGAATCGCTCAAGGGCTTTAGTTTGTCGAGCTAGAATGAGCCTTAGACATAGGTCTGTCTACTTTTTCCCAATCTACCAAGATAGGTCCTCTCATGGATGCCCACGGGTAAGATTGCCAATCTTTCTCTGATCCTTAGATTCCAAGTAAAGTAACCTTTAAAACAAGCCGTCTTACTAATAGGATGACAGCACAATGCATTCCATTCAAAGAGCTGTCTGAAGAACATTTCGGGTGCACACCAAAGAAAGTGTCAGTCCAAAAAGGAAGCATTCAAACATCATCAAAGGGCTATACGATTCATTACGGGATTTCAACAACTGGATAGCCTTATTTTCTTGAAAGCATGGAAATCGAAAGCGGAATGGAGAAGTCTTAAAGACAATTGTCTTCTTATCCCTTCGCCTTATCCTTCTTCTTTTTCTAAGGAGAAGAGGAAAACTATAAAGGATGGTAGATCAGGCATTCATAACCAAGTTTCTTACATAAGGACTGCCTTCCGAAGCAAGTTCTTCATCGGTAACCAATCTCACATAGACTTGGGACTGTTAAGTATATAGCTGGCCTATATTTTTCAAAGACAAAGATCCTCTTTTACTTGGTCGTCGTCCTTATTGCTCCAAGTAAGCATGAGAACGAAGGAGGCTATGCTCCGCCGGAAGCAGTCTAGGCCTTTCTTTCAACGGCTATTTTGCTACTTTTGACCAGCGACCTTACGACTAAATGTTCAATGCTTTCCGTATACCTAGATGGATGGATTCCATTTCGAGATGCTTAGCCTAGTTGAGAAGCTTTACTATTTGGATATATGCCATCTCTATCAATGACTGAAGAAAGAAATAGACTCTTCTGTGCCTATAGGACACATCTTGAGGGGACAAATCATCCATGATTGACTGAGAAGACATCTTTATCTGCCTTCCTCGCCTTTCTTATTGAAAGATTCGAAAAAACATTATAAATACATCCCATCTATCCCATTCGCAGAAAGGGCCAAGGTTAACATAGCATCAAAAGGTTGACCGACCACATTGAATTTTATTCCTAGCACTTCACGGGAAGATCAGCTTTACTATGATATGGGAAATGTACCACAGAGTCCCACTGGACGGAGACAGACTACTAATTATGCTTAGTTACTTTACTGGGCAACTTTCCTATTCAACTGAAACCAGTCTTATCCTAGAACGATCGGATTGAGAATCTATGAGATGGCTATCTTCCTGATATGAATGAAATGATGGTATTTGCAGTCATAGAAAGGACTATTAACAGCCAGGCAATTTAGTAGGGTAAAATTCATCTTAATCGTTCGTTGAACTTAAACCCTTCTTCTTTCAGTGATATGAGACCAATCTATCTCTGCAATTTCACTTAGAAAGTCATTTATCATATTCTTAATAAATAAAAGATTGTCTATTTTACTTCCTAGACAGGAGCAGTTTGGTTTTGTTAAGGGCAGAAATTTCCATGAGTCTATTGCTTTGGCTCATGAAATCACTGCTGATATTAACAAGAGGCTATGGAATAGCAACATCATCATGAAAGTGGACATGTCCAAGGCCTATGATAGGTTGGAATGGCATTTATTGATCTCAACTCTGTCAAAGTTTGGATTCTCAAATAAATGGTGTGACTTCATCAAAGCCTGTCTTACCAATTGTTGGTACTCTGTGAATTTGCAAGTTAATTTGCATGGCTTCTATCAATCTGGGGGAGGAGTGAGCAGCCTCTCTCCTTCTCTCTTTATTCTTGCTCAGGATGTCTTTAGTAAGAATTTGAACCACTTGATCTCTTCTGGGAAAATCATTCCCTACTGCATCACTCATGCTAATAACAGTCTTGCTCACCTTCTCTTTGTTGATGACATATTGGTTTTCTGGTTTGATATCCCGGAACCTTCTGGTTCTGTTGTGAAAGGAGGGACATTTTCTCAGATTCCAGTCCATAATACGGTCTTTGTTGGCCGGTCGAGCACTCCTTCTTTCTCTTCTGTTTTAGTTAGTTCTCGTATTTGGCCGAAGAAGCCTTAGCGAACTTCATTTCTTTTTTTACTTGTGGGAGTAGAGTGACCTTTTTTTGTGCCTATTACTTTTTCTGCTCCTTTTATATCTCTCTTCCCGCCTATGTTGTAGAAAACGTCTTCCCCATGCAATCTTTCGTTTTTCAGAACTGCAGGTATGGTCACATAAGAAACTCTTAGTAGAAGGCGTAGGTTATGAGACAAAGAAAGATCAAGGCAGCATATTCGTTTTTTCGAATCTTGAAATGAATACTCTAGTCATTTATGCAGCTGTCAATCCCATCTTTCACAGAACCCCCCTTTTTTCTTTTTTCTTGAATTTCGATGGAGGCAAGGTGAATGGGAAAAGACTGCGGAAAGCCTCGGTTTTGATTGAGCAGGCGGTCAAGTCGAAGCTTCGAAAGCATGGAGCGGTGGAGAAACTGGAATTCTAGGTATTTTAGCTTCATTCCATCAACCTAAAAAAACATGGTGGATATCCGAGCTCACAGCCTGCAACACGGCTTCCGAGGGAGGTAGAGGCATGGGTACCGGTAGTTGCGTCAGTAGCAACAGTCTTCTAATCCGGATATGAAATTTATATATAACCATAGTCAGCTGCTGTCATTGCTTTTCTTTTTTAGTGAGATCATCAAAAAGACTTAGCATTTACAAGGAAGACTAATCACAGCTAGTCGTGTGTCGAAATGGGACAAACATAGTTTGTCAATCAACCACTTATCCTCCCCTGACCAGAAAGAAGATCTGATCTCAAAAGCCAGAAAGCCCTGTCTTTATCTCCACAGCCGACAGCCTCTCTCTTCTCTGTCCTTCTTTCTGCTTTGATGGTCAAATGAACCACTTTGCAACTCACAGTTAGTTCGATTTTCTTTGATCCTCATCTCGTTTAGTCTTGATGGTAGCTAGTTCCTTTATTACGTCATTCAAGAGTCATTCTGGCATCTTCTTTCAATGCTTGCTAGTAAACAGTGGTTGTCTCTTTGATACCCTCTCGTTCTTACATACAACGTATTTGAGTGATTTTTAGTAATACGATACGTTGTGAAGAGTCGATTCAAAAAGAGGAATCAGAGCTTCTCCCTCTGGTCACGTCGCGATTTTGAGAACAGCGAGAGCAAAATCTGAAGAAGACTTTCAGATGTCACTTGCTTTCCTTCCTAACTAAATAAATTCCCTTTCGCCTTCCGCTCCTAGTCTACTTTCTAATAAGATAATATCGCTTTGCAGGAAGATGAGTCCCGCTCTGATCGTAGACCAATCAACATTGGCTTTTGTATGATAAGGAGAAGGGTTCTAGGGGTATACAGTTTCGTAGGAAAGTGTAAGGTAGGCACAAAGGAGAACTGATACATTGGAAATCCTACCATACAGTTGTCCATATACCAGTAGAAGATTCGGTAGCTACAGCGGCCCCTGCTTCTTCAGGCGGAACTCCAGGTTGAGGAGTGAATCGGAATGCTGCCAAGATCTCAGTATCCTTGCATAGTCAACAAAGTTGGCTCGAGATACGATTCTGATAGTCGATCGAGAAAGCAGCTCGAAATCCGGGCAAAGAATCCAATAGCTTCGGTTTTTTCAATGCCTAAAATGTAAGACCATATAATTGTTTAGCCAACAATGAGAATGATGGATTTAGCACCGCAGCCACAACTTTGACTCCTTTTATGCAATTATGAACTCCACGAAACTTTCTCGATTCTAACGCAACTTATCCTTTTGGAGCTGACGTAACAAACTACGCGAGCCTCCCAACGAAGCCAACATAAATCCGATACGAATCAAAAAAATAAAAGGCAGTTTCATTATGGTATTATACCAGGAGAGTGTTCTTGATTCGCCTCTAGATCATGGTGAAGCTCAGTCATATAACGAATCATGTGTTTGTTTGAACAACTCTCTACATTGGTTTGGATAATTGTCTTCACAGACATCCATGTTTAGGATTTATTAGCGGTCGTCTTTATTGGCGTTTAATTTTGGTGATGAGAAGTTTCGGGAGGTTCCTCTTCCTAGTCAATTTGACAGGATTAACATGAGATGTTTAAGCACTCCCGGTGTAGTTGATGGGTGTCTTTGTATTGTATGTCAAGATAATTTGGGTGAGGTGAATGGACGAGTTGACGTTTGGTGTTGGGATCGCTCACCAACAAGAGAAATCGCAATAAGAGATAACAAAATACCCACGCACACAAAACAAGAACAAGACACAAAATTTAACGTGGTTCACCCCAACATCAATGTGTTAGAACATGGCTTGCAATCAAAAGTTATTTGGACTTCCATTAATAAAATCATGACTATAATATTAATATAAAGTATAGTCAAACCTAGTCAATGTGTAGAATCCCTAAAATGTAATTTACCTTAGACGTGACCAAAAAAAACCGGCAACCGGCTAACCGCCGGTTGATAACCGGTCAAAACCGGGTCAAAACCGGGAAACCGGTTAACCGGAAACCGGCTCAACCGTCAACCGTAATTCCCCGGTTCGGTTTCGGTTAGGCCTTTCTCAAAACCGGTAAACCGCCGGTTATAACCGGATAACCGCCAACCGGATAACCGGCGGTTAAACCGGTTATAAAACCGGAGGTTAACCGCCTAACGGCTACTTTTCAAAAATTTGCACCGGGCCCCCCCCATTTCCCCATGTCTGACTGACCACCACTGTCCAAAAACGGCTAGTTTTCCAACTAGCCGTTAGTTCAGTTAACTTTCGGCCTTAAATGAAAAAAAAAAAAAAAAAAAACCAAAAATTGCTTACATATAAATACCCCCTCCCTCCTACCATTTTAGTTCCACATCTTCTCTATACTCTTTCTCTCTCTACTAATTCTCACACTCTCTCATATTTCCAGTTAGATTGCATAATTCCAGTCAGTTTTTTAACGCTTTCCAGTTAGTTTTTTAACGAAATCACTTTTTTAATTTATTTAGAAAATTCCAGTCACTTTGTTAACCATTTCCAGTCAGTTTCAAATCATTTTCCAGTTAGTTTTCAGAATTCCAGTCAGTTTTTGAGAGTTTCAGTCAGTTTTTTGACAGTTTCAGTCAGTTTTTTAACAAAATCTGTGTTTTTCATCATTTTCAGTCAGTTTTTTAGCGAGTTTCAGTCAGTTTCTAAACAGTTTCAGTTAGTTTGTTAACAAAATGGCCTCATCTCGAAGGAGCGGCAAGGAACATGTTGGTTCTTCCTCACTTAACCCGGAAATTGAGTCACATTTTGAGGAAAGTGAGCAAAATGTTGAAGAAAATGTTCCTCAAAGTGGTAGGGCCGGGGCCGGCCGAGCTCGAGGCGTGGGAAGAGGTGGTCGGGGGCAACGTCAAGCACGAGAATCCAAATCCGACACTTTCACGATCCATTTCCGAAAAGTACAAATTGACCCCAACGACTTTGTACATTTTCGAGCGTGTTGCAACTATTGCACCAAATCTTACCCGTTCGCAAAAGGTAATGGGCATGGAACATTGAACCATCACTTGAGATCAACACATCCTGAAAAACTTGGGATTGATAGTGATCAAGCTCAATTACAATTTGCTCAACCTAACACCCAAGGTACGTCTTCGGTCTTATTTAAGTTTAATAATGTCGTTTATAGGAAAGAATTGTGCAAATTTGTGTGTGTTAAAGGGCTTGCTTTTAACTTTGCGGATGATGACTTTTATGAACGGTTTATTAGACTTTCTTTAAATCCGGCCGCCTCCAAAGTACCACGTACGACTCTCGTACGCGATATTAAAAAAGTGGTTTTGGAATATAAACATTTTTTAATTGATGTTTTATCAAAATTAGATCAAAGAGTTTCAATTTGTGCCGATGGTTGGAGTGATCATTGGCAAAGAAATAGTTATTTGGGTGTTACATGCCATTGGATCGATAATTCGTGGACTTTACAAAAAAGACTACTTGCATATGATAGTTTTGAACCACCTCATTCCGCGGAAAATATTTGTAGAAAGTTGCACGCCATTTTGGCAAAATATGGTCTTTTGCAAAAAATATTTTCTATTTCATTCGACAATGCTAGTGCTAATACCGCTAGTATACCGGAATTGATGCTCATTTGTCAACCGTCACTTGGGGTAAGTATTTTCATATTAGATGTTTATGTCATATCATAAATTTATGTGTTAAAGATGGTTTGGATGCTTTAGATCAATATGTTAAACCCATTAGAGAGGCTCTTTATTTTATTGCAAAAAAAAATAAAATTACAAGAAAATGGATAAAATATTTACTAAATAAGGGTCTTCCCGAAAAATATTTTTCTATGGATGTTCCGACTAGGTGGAATTCTACCTACAAAATGTTAATTGATGGTTTTGAGTATAAAGAGCATATCATGGATTTTTTTATTAGTATGGGCTATGAAATTCCTTTATTTGCGTATCAATGGAACGCTTGCACTAATTTATGTCAATTATTAAAGATTTTCAATACCGCTACTTTGGCTTTGTCGGGAGTTTATTATCCAACTTCCGTTTTGGTACTTGATCAATGTATTGCAATAGTTCTAAGTTTTAAAAATTTGCAAAATTGCACCATTTTAAACGAAAGCATTGCTTCCATGAGGCAAAAGTGGGTCAAATATTTTGATAACATTCCGTCTCTATTTTTGCTTGCAAAGATGTTGGATCCCCGTATTAAATTGAAAGATCTAGTCCGCATAATAACGTTTTATTATGCAAATTTATACCCCAATGGGGACGGATTACACGAAAACCCGGCGATTATTGTTGAAAATACAAAAAAAGATTTGGTGACTCTTTATAATGAGTATAATGCAATTCATGGAAATGTTTCTCAATATGGCTCAAGTCCTAATGAAGAAGATATTGATACACAATATGATGTGAATAACGATCCATATAGTTTTGTTAATGATATTTATTTTTCAAAACGTCCTAGAACGTCTCCTTCTTCTTCTTCTACCTCTAGCATTCCGTACGAGTTGGAAGCATATTTCTCTACTAGACATGAAGTTGTACAAAACACTTCAAATCCAATTTCTTTTGATATTTTGAGGTGGTGGTCACAAAGGCAAGAAACTTATCCCATACTCTCTTTAATTGCAAAAGAAGTCTTAGCTTCTCCCGCTTCAACCGTGGCCGTCGAATCGGCATTTAGTGTGGGAGGAAATGTTTTGGATGCAAGACGTTCCCAACTAACTTGTGAAAATTTGGAAAATCAACTCTTGCTTGGTGATTGGGTTAGAGCGGAAAAGAGGGAGCAAGATATGCCTTATGAAGAGGATTTAGTAAATGTAGATCCACAATATCAATACGACTTGGAAGATTCTACGGGAAGTTCGGAAGGGGACGGAATGTAGATAGTTTTTATTTTAATTTTTAGAATAGGTTTATTTTTATTTCATTGTAATAGTTTAGTTGAGGTAATAAGGCTCCATTTTTTCCTCCCTTAATTATAAAAGGGCAAGGATTGGTTGTCCCCCTCTTTGTAATTTTAATTTTAATTAATAAAATTTAAGGGTACCGTCCCTTTTTTACTTAAAAAATTTGTGTTATACATTATAGTTATACACTTATACATTTTAAGTTTTTAACTTAAAAACAAAAAAAACAAAAGAAAACTGTTTAATATATGTATGACTCATACATATACTCCCGTTTTTTTTTTTTTATAAAAACTGTTTAAAAAAAAAAAAAAAGTTAAAAAATCTGTTAATAAAACTGTTAAAAAAATCTGTTAAGAAAACTGTTTAAAAAAACAGTTAAATTTTTTTTTTACTTGAAAAAAAAAACTTTACTTGAAAAAAAAAACCCTTTAAAAAAATGAAGTGTTTTTTTATTTTATCTTTTTTTTTTAACAAAAAACTGTTAATAAAACTGTTTTGAAAAAAAAAAAAAAAAAAAAAAAAAGGTAACCGGTTTAACCGGTTTAACCGCATTAACCGGTTAACCGGTTAACCGTAACCGGACATAACGGTTAGACGGTTAGGTTACGGTTAGCATTTAACGAAAAACATAACCGGCGGTTATAACCGTCAACCGCCGGTTATAACCGGATGGACACGTCTAATTTACCTATTTATGATGGGCAAAATGGTAAATCAACATTGCTTAAGAAATGAATAGGTATGGTCCCTATTTGAAGTGTCATCATGTTTCATATATAAAGACCCTTCCATCAAGCCTAGAAACTACTTGATTCTTACTTTCTCTCATCTAAATTATACTTCATATTGTTAGAAGAACTTTGAGAGATTAAGAGACACTTTCATTTAGAAGATCCATTCTCCTACATCTTCATCTTGTTCTTATTTTCTCCCTTCAACATCAACTATGGATTCGACAGGTAATTATCGCTTCCGCCTTCATCTCCTTCCTCAATCTCCTTCTAAATATGAGTATGGCATTCAGGGTTAAATTGTTCCATCAATTGGTATCATAGCCCGCTTATATTTGGTTTAGGTTTGAGTTCTTTAAAGAAAGTTTTAATGTTTTAATTTTGATTCATTTACACTGTTGAATCATTAAGTTTATGATGTTGATTAGAGACTCTAATTCATTCATAGAGTGCTAATAATCATCATCTGAATTAAGAAAATGGTTTGAAAAGTTTTGTTCATTAAATTAAAATGGTTCAAGTTAGACTATCCCTTCATAACATGGTTTTATGTTTTAAGTACATACCATGTGGATCTACTTACTTGATTCCATTAATTATAAAAGCAAGATTATCCTAAATAACATGGTTTTATGTTTTAAATACATACCATGTGGATCTACTTGTTATTCATGCCTTTTGGGACAAAATATGGAAAAAGTGCAGCAAAAATGCATGAAACGGTGGCTTTAGCCCGGTCGGGTATTATGTTCCGCCCGGTCGGGTCTTATGTTCTGCCCGGTCGGACCTCAAGAAAACATCCGGTTAGACTAAATGTGTTTGCCCGGTCGGGTCTTTGGTTCCGCCCGGTCGGGCATTTTATGTTGCCCGGTCGGGTATTAGGCATTGCCCGGTCGCGCATATTCACTATTCACAGGATTTTTACCTTTTTTAAGATGTTGCACAATTTTATTTCCCTTTTAAACAAAACATACATTTTTTCAAACCTTAAAGTCTTGATTAATTATTTGCTTAAATAATTTTATACATTATTTAAATAATATTATCGCCTAAGTGATTAACGTTAATTAAATCCAAAATTATTAAAGTGTTGAATGTTTGAGTTAATATGTGAATGACTTGATTTTTTCAAAGAAGATCTTGACATTTGACTAAACTTGAGCATTCATGTGATGACAAATAAAATGAACATTAAGTTATTTTATTAAATGCTTAAGACTACCCAAAGGAAGATTATGCATTTAATCAAATATTGTTCAAATTACTTGTCATCTAAGACAATTATTTATGAATCAACTCGCAATCCAAAGATTAGTTTTGATGTCATGTTAATTGCCTTATTGATGGATTTCATTTGATATAATTAATCATTTATTCATAATGTAGTTACTTATTATTGTTTTGTATTCATTCTTGTTCTCAATTCCCATCAGATTTACTTAATGCTTCGTCAATCACTGCTGCGATGAGTACTATTCCAATGCTAAATGGGACAAACTTTAAAACTTGGAAAAACAAAATTGTAATGATCTTAGGCTGTATGGATATTGACCTCGCTTTTAGGGAGCCGTTTCCTATTCCTATTAACGAAGAAAGCACCCCTGAGGATCGCTTATATGTTGAGAAATGGAAACGCTCCAATCGAGTAAGCCTAATGATTATGAAAAATGTCGTCCCGGAAACATTTTTAATCAGTGTTCCCGAGGACGTTGATGCTAAGACTTTCCTAGAGACCCTTGAAGAACGCTTTGCAAAAAGCGAAAAGTCGGAAACAAGTTCTACCCTAAGGAAACTTGTTTCCATGAAGTATAAGGGTACCGGGAATCTTAGGGAGTATATCTTGGAAATGCTTCACCTTTCGACAAATCTAAAAGCACTTAAGTTAGAGGTGACTGAAGAGCTCCCCGTGCATTTAGTTTTGATCTCTCTTCCTCCTCAGTTTGGTCACTTTGAAGTGACCTATAATTGTCAAAAGGACAAGTGAAACATTAATGAATTGATTTCACATGTGACACAAGAGGAAGATAGGTTGAAGCAATCTAAGGTTGAAAGTGCTCACTTAGCATCTACCTCTTCTCATAGGACTAAGAGAAGAGGGAAAGAAGTTTCGGTAACAAGCAACAAGAAGCCTAAGGGATCTAACGATCATAAAGAAAAGAAGTGCTTCTTTTGCAAGGACCTAACGCACATGAAGTATGACTGCCCTAAGTATCACGCTTGGCGTGCTAAGAAAGGTATGTCATTTGGTCTTGTTTGTACTGAGGCTAATTTAGTTTCAATTCCTTCATATACATGGTGGTTGGATTCTGGTGCAACAACTCACATTAGTATGTCTATGCAGGGTTGCCTGAATTACCGAAGACCTAGCGAGAATGAAAGATTCATCTATATGGGAGCTGGGAACCCGGTTGAAGTAATAGGCATTGGAACCTTTAGGTTGTTATTAAGTACCGGATATTATTTTGTATTGAATAATACCTTCATTGTACCTTCGTTTAGAAGGAATTTAATATCTATCACTGTTTTGGACAAAGAGGGTTACTCTTGTTCGTTCGGAAATAATAGATGTGATCTTTATTTTAATTCCATCATTATTGGTACTAGTACTTTATCGAGTAGTGATAATCTTTATTTGCTTAACACTACTCAAACAATCAACGAGTCCCATATTAATGAAACTAAAAGTAAAAAGCGAAAGTTTTCAAGTGAAAATTCTTATACCTTATGGCATAGGCGTTTAGGTCATGTCTCCAAAAGGAGAATTGACAAGCTTGTGTCGGAGGGAATCATAAATAAACTTGATATTCCGGATAAAAACTTTTGCATTGAGTGCCTAAAAGGAAAATTTACAAACACGAAAAGGAAAGTATCCCCGAGAGCATCAAGCGTCTTAGAACTAATACATACGGATATTTGTGGGCCATTTCCTACTCCTTCTTGGAATGGTCAACAATACTTTATTACGTTCATAGATGACTACTCTCGATATGGATACATTTATTTACTTCATGATAAATCTCAATCTTTGGACGTTTTCAAGTCTTTTAAGGCCGAAGTTGAAAATCAACTAGGTAAGACTATTAAGAACGTTAGATCCGATCGTGGTGGGGAGTACTATGGTCGGAATGACGGTTCGGGAGAACAACGTCCGGGTCCTTTTGCTCGCTATCTTGAATAGTGTGGGATTGTCCCTCACTATACTATGCCGGGTACGCCTAGCATGAATGGTGTAGCTGAAAGACGTAATAGAACCCTTAAGGATATGGTAATAAGTATGGTTTCTTGTACTTCTTTACCTCACTCATTATGGGGCGATGCTTTGAAAACCGCAACTTATCTTCTCAATAGGGCTCCCTCTAAGGCTACTAACAATAAAATCCCTTATGAATTATGGACGAATAAGAAACCGTCCTTAAATCATCTTCATGTTTGGGGTTGTCCAGCAGAAGCTAGGCCTTATAGGCCTAACGAAAGAAAACTGGACGCTAAGACAGTTAGTAGTTATTTTGTGGGGTATGCTGAGAGATCGAGGGGCTATAAATTTTACAACCCGAAAACTAGAACCTTTTTTGAAACAGAAAATGCTAGGTTCTTTGAGGATGTTGAATTTAGAGGGGAAATTAGGAATAATATTTTTGAATCTGAGGAAGAGGAATCCATTTCAATACCCCTTCCCTTAGTAGTTTGATGGATAAAAATCCACTGTGTAATAAAATACCTTGCAAGTGTACAAGTGCCGAAGCAGCAGTATACAAAAGTAAGGGTCGAACCACAGAGACTTGAGTGAAAACAAGTATAATTAATTAATGTAAAAGTATCCAGGGGTTTTTGTTTGAGAATATTTAACTAAACTACTAATGCAAGAATTTTAAACTAATATTAAGAAAAACAATTAAAAAAGAAAGATTTATCAAGGATGACAAGGGATTCACGGATTGGATTCACAAATACCGTCACTTTATGCTATGCTCATAATAATAAGATCAATCTCATTCTTGGGTTTGTTCACTTTAGTAAGAATTGGGACGGTTCGGTCGCCGGATTGCAATCCTTTTATTTCTTTTATATTATACTTTTCGCTAGGTCTACACAATATGCAAAAAATTCATGAAGCACTAAAGAACATATAAACCTAAATCCTTTCGACTTCCGCTAGGTCCTCAATTGAATTTAATCATCAAAACAATGGTCAACGTATTATCACCCACGCTAGTGCAGTAATAAATACCCAATAATTCTAAAGTCAATTTATATCTTAACATATAATTGAAACTAAAGAATTTAACATGAAGAATATTTTGATGAACAAGAATTAATATTGAATGGAAGAATTAAATCTATAGCATAAAGATCTAGTATTTGCTACTACCAATCCATGAATCTAGAAATTTAGCTACTCGTATTCATAACAAAAGAAACAAGAAAAATAATAAAGAACATCAAAACCTGGAATAAATTGATGAAAATCTTGATACAACTCTTGAATCCTTGAATAAAGTATGTATAAAGTATCCTCAAATAAATTAGATGGAGTGTTATATTTATACTAGGGCTAAGGAGGTGTAAAAATTAGGAAAACCCTAGGATTCCTTGTTAAAAAAGGATAAATAAATGCTGATGGCCGAAATTCCCCAGGAGCCCCTGGGGTTTTTTTAGTTTCCAGAAAAGTCCTTCGAAAATTCCCCAAAGGTCCTCCAGAAATTCCAGAAAAGTCCCTGGAATTTTGGAAATTCCTGAAAAGCCCAACATATTTTGTATAATTCTTTAAAGGTCCCTGGATAATTCCCCTAAGGTCCCTGGGCATGTGGTCGCATGGAGTGACCGCATGGAAGACAGAGTTGCTGGATTTTTCTTGGGTTTAGATCTGGTGTTGTACCCTTGCTTTGATGACTTGTACCTTTTACGCGCAAACTTCTGGAGGCCATAACTTCTTCATACGAACTCCGATTTGGACGTGTAAACTATCGTTGGAAAGATATTTTCGTGTACTATCCAATGGAATTGATTAATAAGTAGTCACATCTCTTTATATTTATGTTCTGGTCCGTTCTTTATCCTTCTTTTTCGCACTTTAATGTACATGAATTCATGCATTCTTTTGCTCCTTCCATATACTCATAAACACTCCATAAACCATCAAAACACCCAAGGTTGGACATCTAATAAGTCATAGAAGTATATGATTTGGATGGGTAAAAACACATCCATCATAGTTCCAATTGGAAATCAAGTACTTGTACCTGAAATTCAAGAGGAACATGCAAATCAAAATATTAACTCCCCTATAAATGTTGAACAACATGAAAATGTTGATCATAATGAGGAAATTCAACAACCTCAAAATGAGGAAGAACCAGTGCCTTTAAGGAGATCCACTAGAGTAAGAAGAAGTGCCATTTCAGATGATTATGAGGTGTATCTAGCCGAGAATGAAGGACACCTAGGTTTAGAGGGAGATGAGCCTCTCACCTTCCATGAAGCCATTAAGAGTCCTAATTCTCATAAATGGATCAATGCCATTAATGAAGAGTTGAAATCTATGAAAGACAATGACGTTTGGGATCTTGTCCCATTACCTAAAGATGTGAAACCTATTGGTTGTAAATGGATATTTAAAACTAAAAGGGATTCACAAGGTAATGTGGAAAGATATAAGGCTCGTCTTGTTGCTAAAGGTTTCACTCAAAAGGAAGGTATTGATTACAAAGAAACATTCTCTCCGGTATCTTCTAAAAACTCCTTTAGGATCATTATGGCATTAGTGGCACATTATGATCTTGAGCTTTATCAAATGGATGTAAAGACAACTTTTCTCAATGGAGACATTGAGGAAACCATCTATATGAAGAAATCCATTTATGGCCTCAAGCAAGCTTCTCGTCAATGGTATCTCAAATTTAACCAAGTAATTTTTTCATTTGGCTTTGAAACGAATCTTGGTGAAGATTGTATATACCATAAGTTCAGTGAGAGTAAATTTATATTCTTAGTCTTATATGTGGATGATATTTTGCTAGCTAGTAATGATATGAACCTTCTAAAAGAAACTAACAAATTTCTTTCAAACAAATTTGAAATGAAAGATCTTGGTGAGGCATCTTTTGTATTAGGAATTCAAATACATCGTGATCGCTCACGAGGTACTTTAGGATTATCACAAAAGGCCTATATAGAGAAGGTATTACAAAGGTTTAGCATGCAAAACTGTAAACCACATGACACCCCTGTTTCTAAAGGAGATAAATTCAGTCTTAATCAATGTCCCAAAAACAATTTTGAAACCAAGTATATGGAAAATATCCCTTATGCATCAGCAGTAGGAAGCTTAATGTATGCTCAAGTCTGTACTCGTCCAGACTTAGCTTTTATTGTTGGGATTCTTGGTAGATACCAAAGCAATCCGGGGAGAGAACATTGGGTCGCAGCCAAAAGAGTGATGCGGTATTTACAAAACACCAAGGACTACATGCTTACATATTCAAAGTCGGATCATCTTGAGATCATTGGGTATTCCGATTTCGACTTTGCTGGATGCCAAGACAGCCGTAAATCAACGCCTGGTTATGTCTTCACATTAGCCGGTGGAGCAATTTCTTGGAGAAGTGCCAAGCAGACACTCGTAACTTCCTCTACCATAGAAGCCGAGTTTGTTGCTTGTTTCGAGGCATCCAATCAAGCTATATGGCTGCGTAAATTCATTGAGGGACTCCGTATTGTCGATAGCGTCGAAAGACCTATTAAGCTATATTATGACAATAGGGCAGCGGTCTTGTACTCCAACAATAACAAGACCTCGTCAAAGTCTAAACACATTGACATTAAATTTCTTGTTGTAAGGGAGAGGGTACAAAAGGAACAAATAGAAATACAACTTATTGGTACAAACTCTATGTTAGCGGATCCGTTTACTAAGGCGTTATCACCTATAGTGTTTCACGAGCATGTTGCTCATATGGGTGTAACAACTTTTGATAACATTTAATATAGTGGAAGTTTATGTTGTTTCTTCAATTTATTGTTCTATTAATTTTAAAGTTTGATCTCATTTGGTTAAAGTTGTACTAGTTGGAGAATATGTTTATATATTCATTAAGTTCCATGCTACACATCTATACTTTTGATCTATGTCATTTAGTTAGAATTTGTATATGTGATTATAGTTGGTTTAGTTGCAAATCAATTACAACGACTGCCCCTTTAGTCCTATACTTATATGGCTAATGGACGAGATTGTTATAGATGACAACAAAGTGCACATAAGGGTTGTCATTTATGTTATACTTATGATTTAAAAGGAAGAACTTAGTTTTGCAACCCAAGTGGGAGATTGTTAGAACATGGCTTGCAATACAAGTTATTTGGACTTCCATTAATAAAATCATGACTATAATATTAATATAAAGTATAGTCAAACCTAGTCAATATGTAGAATCCCTGAAATGTAATTTACCTATTTATGATGGGCAAAATGGTAAATCAACATTGCTTAAGAAATGAATAGATATGGTCCCTATTTGAAGTGTCACCATGTTTCATATATAAAGGCCTTCCATCAAGCCTAGAAACTACTTGATTCTTACTTTCTCTCATCTAAATTATACTTCATATTGTTAGAAGAACTTTGAGAGATTAAGAGACACTTTCATTTAGAAGATCCATTATCCTACATCTTCATCTTGTTCTTATTTTCTCCCTTCAACATCAACTATGGATTCGACAGGTAATTATCGCTTCCGCCTTCATCTCCTTCCTTAATCTCCTTCTAAATATGAGTATGGCATTCAGGGTTAAATTGTTCCATTACAATGGGCTACGTCCACACCGATCAACTTTTCACTATAATATCATGTAATTACTAGATGACGACTTTTCTTCAAAAAACTCGCAAAGACTCACTACTCTCTCAAATTGGTATTACAAGAATGGAGGTATCTCTCCTTCTCAACATTCTTAAAAATACACACACAAAGAACTCTCCAAAAAACCCCATATTGGTGAAGCCTATTTGTATAGGGGAGGCACACCCAGTAATCCCGTCTTCCTCACATTCTCCCCTAAGGGAAGCCCCTCTTGGAAAAGTAAGTATTGCGCGCGTGTAAGAGAGACAAAATAAGTTAGTTGATAATTGTTGTGAGTGGGTAGGAGAGAGAAAATTGAACACTTTAGGTAAGTAGCAATAAGTATGAGACGCTCAAAATGGAAATAAATAGCGATAAGTTTGGGACGGAGGGAGTACTAACGATTTGAGTTGATTTGACTGATATATGCATGGTACCCAAGTTTTTTATTTTTTTTTTGAAACCAAAAGAAACATATTATTAATGATAACGACAAACGTTTAGGAGTCGACTATCCACAGAAATCGGAAGTTCGACCCAAACGGTGTGGCTCGCAATTACAGACGCTGCCCTAGATATTACATTTGCCATATTGGCATTTTGACTTGTCAATTGCATGGTACGCAAGTTGATTCGGTAGTTTAGATAATATGCCGGTAATTTAAATATTATTCAAATAGTACGCGGGTCATTGGTCGTTCATTCCTAAAAAGAGATGGACCCACTATTCTTTTAGTATAAGGATTTGGGTTCAAAATGTTTTAGTAAGAACATTTGAAAAATAAACCGAAAGTTTAAACCGAAAGTTTAATGATCTAAATGGTTTTTGTATTAGGATTTGTAGACCAACTATTCCTTTTTTAATTAGGATTTGGGTTACCTATATACTACTAGTATATATATAGGGGTGGTTGAATATGTTTATGTATTCAATTTCATACTAACCTCCCATTCTCTCATCTCAATATCTCCCCTTGCTCACCCCGTCGGCTGAGAAATTTCTGCCCGGCGGCACCTGACTGACGCTAAAAGAGATGGCCGTGAATCTTCCCCGGCCAATTAGGGTTAAAAATAAAACCCCCGCCCCAATCCAAATCACGGCGGAGCAAATCCTTAGAGAATCGCGTGAGCGTCACGAACCCAAATTCCGGCCACCGAATCAAAAAATTACCGACTCTAATGAATTAGACGAGTACCGGTTCCTAAAGCGCAAGGAATTGGAGGAACTGATTCGTCGAGGAGTCGGTTGTAACAAGAGTGTTTGGATCAAGTACGCCAAGTGGGAGGAGTTGCAGAATGATTTCGCCCGTGCAAGGTCTGTTTGGGAACGGGCGATGGAAGTTCATTATAGAGATCATACGATGTGGTTGAAGTATGCGGATATGGAGATGAAGGCGAAGTTCATAAATCATGCTAGGAACGTTTGGGATCGGGCCGTTACATATTTGCCTAGGGTTGATCAGCTCTGGTACAAGTATATTCACATGGAGGAGATGCTAGGCAATGTGGCAGTCGCGAGGCGGATTTTTGAAAGGTGGATGAATTGGACGCCTGATCAGCAAGCATGGCTTTTTTATATCAAGTTTGAGCTGAGGTATAATGAAATTGAGCGAGCGAGGGCGATTTTTGAAAGATTTGTGCTCTTCCACTCGAAAGTGAGTGCTTGGATAAGATTTGCTAAGTTTGAGGTGAAGAATGGGGAGATTGCCAGGGCTAGGGATTGTTACGAAAGGGCAGTTTGTAGGTTGGCCGATGATGAAGAGGCGGAGCTTCTTTTTCTGGCTTTTGCAGAATTTGAGGAGGAGATTTGTAAGGAGGTAGAGAGAGCAAGGTGCGTTTACAAGTTAGATCTTGATCATCTACCAAAAGGTCGTCGAGATGAGAAGGATTTGTATAGCAAGTTTGTTGCTTTTGAGAAAAAGTATGGTGATAGGGAAGGGATAGAAGATGCAGTTGTTGGCAAGAGTAGGCTTCTTTATGAGGAGGAGGTTAGGAAGAATCCACTTAACTTTGACGCTTGGTTTGATTACATTCGGCTGGAAGAGAGTGTCGGAAACAAAGAGAAGATCAGAGAGGTTTATGAAAGAGCGATTGCTAATGTTCCTCCCGCAGAGGAAAAGCTGTATTGGCAGCGGTATATTTACTTATGGATCAATTTTGCTTTATTTGAAGAGCTTGTTGCGCAGGATATTGATCGTACACGACTTGTTTATGGCAAGTGTTTGAAGTTGATACCTCATGCCAAGTTCTCAATCGCAAAAGTTTGGTTGTTGGCTGCCCTGTTTGAAATCAGGCAGCTGAATCTTGATGGTGCTAGAAGAATTCTCGGGAGCGCAATTGGAATGGCTCCTAGAGCCAAAATTTTCAACAAGTACCTTGAGATTGAGCTGCAACTCGGTATGGTAGACCGGTGTCGGAAGTTGTACGAGAAGTACTTGGAATGGTCACCAGAAAACTGCTACGCATGGAGCAAGTATGCTGAGTTGGAGAGATCTTTGAGTGAAACCGAACGAGCTAGAGCTATTTTTGAGCTTGCAATCGCACAACCTGCATTGGATATGCCAGAATTGCTTTGGAAGGCATACATTGATTTTGAGATAGCAGAGGGTGAATCTGAAAGGACTAGACAGCTTTATGAGAGGCTTCTGGACCGAACAAAGCATTTGAAGGTCTGGATTAGTTATGCTAAGTTTGAGGCCTCGAGCATGGAACCTGAAAACAATGTTCAGGAACGTCTTTGTGAACGGAAGAAACAATGCCTTGAGCGTGCAAGAAGAGTTTTTGAAAATGCAATCAACTACTTCAGAACGTCAGCTCCTGACCTCAAAGAGGAGAGGGCCGTGCTATTAGAAGAGTGGTTGAATATGGAGAGCAGCTTTGGTGAGCTTGGTGATGTCAATTTGGTTTGTGTCAAGCTGCCCAAGAAACTTAAGAAGAGGAGGCGCATTGAAACAGATGACAGTGCTGCAGCAGGGTATGAAGAGTACATCGACTACCTTTTTCCTGAAGAATCGCAAGCCTCAAATCTCAAGATTTTGGAACAAGCATACAAGTGGAAGAAGCAGAAGATTGCTTCTCATGAACATGATTAGTATAGTATAAATTACTTCTTGGGGAGCTGATTGCAATGTGCAACATGAGGTTTATTCCTTCATTTAATTTCATACTGACTCCATTTTCTTGAATATTTGAATTACTATATTGTTTATATATTTAAGTTTAAATTCATGATTCACTGCTGAGATGTTATTGCTTTATAAATGGAGTGATATGTGTAGGGTCTGTCAGTTGGTGCTTATTAAGTAAATTCTTGGTTTTGATTTGTATATAAACCCCTCTTTTGTTTTTGCAATATGTCAAGGTAAGTACAAGAAGCAATTACAGAGTTAGAATATCTTCCCATCAATGGCTAAACAATTAGATATCAACTCACTTTTCATGACAAATATTTTCTGACTCGGGCTCTCTTCATCTTTATTCAAAATTCGTTTACTTTTTTCTTACCTGCAATGAAGTCATAAGCAAATGTGTAAGTACAACAATCAAACTAAAAGCAATAGCTGAGAAAAGTTCATTCCTTTTCTTTTTTATTTTCTCCGTCTTTGATTCGAGAAACAGAGAACAAGTTTATGGATTACTCACTCCGTCCTAAAATGATCTTCTCATTTGCCATCTTTCAATGTCCCAAAAAGTTGTTCTCATTTCTACAATTTAGAATTAAATGCGCATAAACAAAACATGACTAGTGAAGCAAGTGTTCACATCCTTAAAAAGTTTGAATAGTCAAATAAGAAGATCATTTTGGGACGGAGGGAGTATTTTTTTTTTTTTTTTGGCATCAAACATGTTTATTGATGGGAAAAGTGGGAAAAGATTAGTTACTGTACTCTTTTAGCTTTCTATACTAAGAGTTGTTATTTGTTGCTAATGAGTGGCGGTAGCAGATCCATTTTTGTCTTCTAAGAATGAAGCATTAAAGTATACTCCCTCCGTCCCACTCGAATTAGGACAAATTTTCATTTTGGGTGTCCTATTCGAATTAGGACAACCCAAAAATAGAAGTGTTTTATTTAATGGGACCCACATTCACACTCACAACAACTTTCCACTCATTATTCTCTACCCCACTTTCTCTCTCCTACTTCACTTTTCATACTCACAACACCCACTCCACTAACACTTTTTCCTTAATCCCCGGGCCCAACCAAAAAATCCTAATTCGGGTGGGACGGAGGGAGTATGTCATAGGCAACTTATGGAAAGAAAAAACGGGGTTTTGTGGGAATAAGTGTCATTGAATATGTTTCATAATTTTTTTGTGTTCCCTTGATAATGTATTACTGTGGTTCTGATTTCCTTTTCGATCTGAATATAAGGAGACATGTTGATGATATTATTTGGTTTCATTGTTGATATTATGAATCTTTTGATGACTGGTCTAGTGTCTGGGTGTATTATGTAGTAGCATAGGTGTTTATTTGCCCTTGCATTCTAACTAATGGCAGATAATAGGTTCTCATTACTCCCTCCGTCTCATAATGGATGTCCAAAAAAAAATTCATCTTTGAGTACTTTTGGACATTCATTTTGCTGGCCATTATTGCGTAGAGAAAGTAGAGTGTTTTTGTTCTGGCATTTGGCAGATTTATGTTTGAGTGTTGTACGTTTTCCTTATCTTTATTCTCTGATCTTCATTGTGTCTTCATGCGGTCTTTATAACTGTGTTGCTGATACTGGTTCAAAACCCACACTTGTCTAATGTCATTCAGTTATCTCCCCTCCTCTTCAAGTCTGACTCCTTTACTAATCCTGCAGAGTGTTTTACCGGGAATCCTTCAAGGTGATAAGTCGCACTCCCGAGATACAGCTCCATTCTTTTTGCCGAAAGGGAAAGCTATTGAAGATACAGAGTTGCCATCTTGGTTATCTGAGGAATACATTGATTATTACACCAGCAAATTTGAGAAGACTGGCTTTTCAGGTGGAGTCAACTATTGTTACGGTTTTGACCTGTAAGTCAACTCTCAACTTCTACTGAATCGTATATCTACGCGATTGCTTGATCCTAGCCTAACTACACTTCTGTGTTAGCAAAATTGTATTATACTCCCCCTAGTTTGAAGTAGCTGTAGTTTTCCCACCCAAAATTTTGACTAAAAAAATCAAATTCCAACTTTATTGGGCTCTTGACCTGTATGTCAACTATTATCGGGCTTTTAACCTGCAAGTCAACTTTCAATTCTCAACTTCTACTGAATCATATAAAATTATACATACATATATATATATTTATATACACACACACACATAAAATAACTGTACCAACAAAATTCATTATTGGGGACTTGGACTAGGTCTATCATTTCCTAGGTGCCAAAGACTACATATACAAAGGCGAGTTTCAGAAAGATGTCCCAAATTTGCAGGAAGTAGTTGTGATTGAAGGTGCAGCTCACTTCATAAACCAAGAAAAGCCTGACGAGATCAACAAACACATTCACGACTTTCTCCTAAAGTTCTGACGTATTCCGTCAGCCTCCCCTCATGGTTGTTGCAAATAGACTATATGCAATTGCATTCCACAGCTAATAATTGTGTTAACATAAGAGAGTTTGTGTTTTCTCATAGATATATATGGGTTTGAGAAAGATTTTTCTTTTTACTTTCTTCTTGCATGAGTGAAAGAAGATGATAAAGCCTATTTGAAGAATTTATTTTTCATTATTTCAACTGAGTTATTCAATGTCGAAAGACAATATAACAGTCATTTTATTTGGTGCTTCAAGAGAGTTTACTTAATGAAATAGCAGTGCCTCCAAGTAAAATCATGAAAACTCGCATCAACAAAATCAGTTAAGATCTATGAGGTAATAATCTAGAGCGAATCTTGCGACAACTGCTAAGAGATATACCTGATTTAATTCAACTTCTTCTGGCGTCTTCCGACTTCAAAGTGCATGTCCAGTAAGCCCGTAACGCCGACCTCTATCTTTTGACCTATTTTAACAGGGCCAACTCCTTTAGGGGTTCCTGCACAAAGAGAATGAATGATAAAATCAAATGTACTTCTACTAACCTTTTTACACTAGATACTACTCCCTCCATCCGTATTGAATTTCCATTTGTCATTAAAAGAAAGGAACTAAATGAACTCTCCCTTATGAACGAGATATTTGGAAAAAAAGAGGCTTAATTGAAGTACCTGTTAGTATGACATCTCCTTCAAGAAGTGTCATGATATAACTAATGTGACTAATCAGAAAAGGGATCTTAAACATCATATCCTCAGTTGAGCCTTTCTGCCGATATTGTCCATCGTACTTTGGGGCGTGTTTCACTTTTACCATTGAACTTCATTTTTTCCATTTTTACCATCATACTACAAACAATTGTGTCATTTTATGACAAATTTGGGAGTAAAATGACACCATTGTTTGTAGTATGATGGTTAAAATGAAACAAATTTGGGTATAAATGACACCATTGTTTTACGATGGTAAAAATGATAAAAACTAAAGTTCGATGGAAAAGTGAAACACGCTCCAAAGTACAATGGACAAAAATGGAGTCCCCCTTTTTTAATCATTTTACCATTGTAATTGAAGGGTAATTGTGTTAAATCATTTGTTAACTCTCCCTTGTCTCCCGTAACAGGGGTTTCTCTGGATTTGAGATCATGTATTCAGATTTGCTGGAGAACATCTCAGTTACTCTTAGTGCACGATATGGAACCGTCCTTCTCTCTCCTATGTTGATGCAATTTTGGCAGCCAATGTAGAGTGAACTTTTGGTTAGCAGAGTGAATGATAGTGCTAAAGATCTAATTTTATTTGGTCGCATGGAAGTGATAAACTTTGCACTTCAGTCAATCCAATACATGGGGTACTACACATCTAACTCATACTCCCTCCGTCCCACTAAAAAATGCACTCTTTACCCAAAAGTGCGTCCCACTAAAAAATGCACTTTCCCAAACTGGAAACTTTAAAATACTTCTTTACTCAATGGGACCCACTTGCATACTCACAACAACTATCCACACACTATTCCCTACCCCACCTTGCCTCTCCTACTTCACTTTTCATACTCACAACACTTTCACATTTTCTGAATCCTCGTGCCTAAAACAAAAGTGCATCTTTTAGTGGGACGGAAGGAGTATTTCTTATAATGAGATCTCTCTCTCTCCCTCTCTCTTCTTTTTGAACCATGAGTAGCATGTCTTAACTGTGTCCTACTTGATTGCATCTAAGCAGTGAGGAGAAATAATTTAGATTGATATGATTAGTCTAATGACAATTTAAAACTTGTTATTGATAGTATTGTTGATCGTGTAGCAATTAGAAGTTTTAAATTTTCATTAATATAATTTAATCAACCTATAATTTACCTATAATTGTTGCTCAAAGTTCAACGTCAAAGATCATTTTGGGACGGAGGGAGTATCATTTTGTCCTAAGATTTGGCTTGGTTTATGCATTCTAGTACTGATCTATCCGAAAATTTGACATACTTCACTGGGTGTTGCCCAAGCCCCTCCTTGTCTCGGACCATCCAAAGCAGTAAGCAACTACCTTTCCGGAATATGGTTTCTGCATTTTTCTCAAGTACACTGCAAAAGTGGATATCTATTGCATATGAAAAAACTACTCATTCTGTCTCGAAATGAATGTCCAAATCTACTCTTAAAATAAAGAGTGAATTTGAATTTTTAGGACTTAGTTTTGGGACCGAGAGAGTAAGATTTTTGCTTGAGATCCTTCTTGATGAAGCGTTTTTATGTAGGTTACAACAAAAATCTGAAACTGAAACGTCAGGGAAGGAGTCTCGTTCTTCATCACAATCCTCGAGTTTTGACAATCACGAGATTCATCCATTTGATCTGGTCCAAGTTGATTCGAGAGTGCAGAAAACTCCCACTGTTTAATGTTTCAAACTCACTCTTTTGTCAGAAATGCGAAGTTCCTTGTAAATGGATGAAAACATTTGGTTATGAATGTATTTCTTAGAAGTTGTGAGAACAAGTTTGAGAGAAAAAGATAGAAGCAAACATGGTTATTCTGAGTATTGTATTTCTCAATCAATTCAATCAGTACATTTTGTGTATTTATACAAGAATACAACTATTCAAGTGTATAGAAGACGTCACTTAACCGACTATAACAAACTCAAAAGATATTAACCAATTACAAAGTTACCCTCCATTTGTAACTTTTTTCATAACTAACTCAGCTGACTTTCTAAAACAAACCTTTTAGTTTGAATTATTTGCAGATGACACCCCTGCACTCTCATTTGTGGTGTCTCTGTTAATACCCCCCTCCCTCAAACTGGTAGTGGAGAACAAATTCAAAACTCCCAGTTTGTCAAGAAGATGATGCAATTGCTTGGAGGACAAAGCTTTTGTGAACATGTCAGGAGGGTGCTGATGAGTGAGCAATAAGACCAAAATGAACTTTGTCTCTAATGAGATGACAATCGATCTCAATATGCTTAGTACGCTCATGAAAAACAGGATTGGAAACTATGTGTAGAGCATCCTTATTGTGACAGTGTAATGGAACATGAGTGAGTTGTAGGAGTTAGATAAGCTAAGAGAGAGACTAGCCATGTAATTTGTTAAGAAGCATTTGCTAAGCTTCTATATTCAGCTTCTGCTGAACTTCTGGAGATGGTTAGTTGCTTCTTAGATTTCCAGGACATAAAACAAGTGCCCAATAGAACACAATAACTAGACAGAGATCTCCTAGTAGTAGGGCATACTGCCCAATCAACACCACAATAAACTGAAAGTGATAAGGAGCTAGACTTAGAGTAGAAAAGACCTTGACCAACAGAATTCTTAAGATATCTCACAAGCTTAAGCGTTGCATTCCAGTGATTGAAAAGGACATAAACTGGCTCAAAATGTGAACACAGTAGGCAATGTCAGGTCTAGTAATTGAAAGATAAATGATCCTCCCAATTAGCCTTCTGTACTGACTAGGATTATCAATGGGAACCCCAACATCAGCTGAAAGACCATGATTATGCTCAATAGGTGTAACAGCCCAAAATTTCAGAGTATTATAACACCTTTAAATAATATAAATCCGTCCCCAAAATAAAGGAATAATGGTCATAACTACAATTCAAATCTCCACGGCTAGTATATCTAACCACAATCCAAAATAAATAACGGAAGCGTAACAATTTTCTTTCACTACTAACGGCTAGTAGCCATCAAAACTAGTTCACGGCATTTATTACAATCTCAATAAAAGTCGACTTAAACATATGAAAATCACTACTTTCATTATTCGGGTCCGCCTCAAAGATGTCTCCACAGAAAGTCTTGCTTTCCTACTTATAACCTGAAGAAAATAGAATTAGAGAAAGGGTGAGCGAACAATGCTCAGTAAGGTCCTACGCCGCCCCTTCGGTTTCTAAGAAGGGGTGACCTCAAAGAAGAGTATCAATAAACAATTTTCGATGAAACGGACAATTTAATAAATCCAAACAATAATCTTCTTCTTAGTACAAGAAAGGAAATCATGGCGCAATTCAATATTCGATAATGCGTAAAATCAATTATGATCACTTAATATTCTTCTCATCAAGTCAATATTCAAAAGTAACCCAAAGGGGTACAATAGTCGATGTATCAATGTTTCGGTATATCCGGATAACCTATATAACCACAATTTCAGTGGTGTCGATATCGATGGTTAATGCCACATAGGCATGTCATGAACTAACCCTCATGACCGGGTATCAATAGTATATCAATATTAACCCACAAATAATGGGTGTCATTAAGTGATCATTCTTTTATCAATGAAGTTCTTTAATTGACCAATAATCCAATGTCAATTTAAAGTCAGATTTAATTTAGCTGACGGAAACGCTTTAGAGTGAATTCCAATCAAAAGTTACCGGCCATAACGGTAAAACAATATTTACTCTAGGAACGGAGGGTAAATAAATAACGATAAACAATAGGACTAAGAGACGTAAATCCCTTACCTGATTGCAGTAGCTAGCTCTCGAAACGTACGAACGATACACTCAACAACGCCCCGCAAAATCTATTCATGTGCAAGTAGAACATAATTAATATTAATTTTATACTAATACCAAGTTAGCTTTATAAACTGACAACTACCCATAATTAAGTCAACAGCCCTTTTATCTTCTTTCGGACTGTCTACAACCAAAATGGGCTGATTAAAAAGAATTCACTCCTTTGTCCGGTAGATAAAACTTTTCATTATTCTTTCTCTCTCACCATCCACACACTAATACACGTGCACACATATTTCATTTTCAATATCAGTCCCTCAAACCTATACATACACATATTGTTTATATACGTTTTCCTCTGTAGTCCTTTTTTAATTGCAAAAAGGTCCTTTACACATATATATACACATATTGTTTATATACATTTTCCTCTCTAGTCCTTTTTTAATTGCAGAAAGGTCCTTAACATTTTCACTTTAACCCTTAATTCCATCACCATCCCACTCCTTTCTTCTCTCTCACACGTCTCTTTCTCTCTCTCTCTCTCTCTTATTTTCTCTTTTCTTTTCTTTCTTCTGACACACTAACATTATCACAACTATAATACACCCATCAAATTTTCGGTTATTCTTTTATCAATAGAAATAACAGTACTATTCTCATAAAACAATGCATACACCGTATTAACAAAATGGGAAAAATGATCAGAATTTTACCTCTGTCACGGCGCCCCTTCTTTCTCCCTTTTGCGCTGCCCTTTCTCACTCTTCTCTCTCTTTTTTTTTTTTTTGGAAATAACAATGATGACTGACAAGTCTAAGGGTTAAGGTGGAAGGTCATTTTTATACTTCAAAGGAAAAACTCTCTCTCTTCTCATAACTAGGCTACGGGGCTTATTAATTTAGCAGTCCAAAATACCTAGCCTTTTTGTTCATAACTAATTAGCCCGGTCCACTATTTAAAATAATGGCCAATTAATTTATTTAGTTATTTTATATAATTAATAGAAAATTTTCCATATATTACACTCTCACCCCCTTAAAATAAGTTTAGTCCTCTAAACTTGACGTACCTCATTCGATGAACAATTTAGGGTATTTCTCCCGCATCTCACTTTCAAGCTCCCATGTGGCTTCTCGAACAGTATGGTTACTCCACTGAACCTTCACGCATGGGATGATGCGCTTTCTTAATACTTGGTCCTTCTTATCCACAATACGAATCGGTTCTTCATCATAACTCAGATCCGCTCGAAAACGTAACTGTTCAAATTCAATGACATGGCTTGGGTCAGGGACATACTTTCGTAACGTGGACAAATGAAAAACATTGTGGACTCCCGACAGAGCCGGCGGCAATGCCAGTCTATAAGCCACTTCTCCCACTCGATCAAGAATCTCAAATGGCCCGACATACCTCGGAGTCAGCTTTCCTCTGATTCCGAATCTCATAACACCCTTCGTAGGAGATATCTTTAAGAATACATGGTCGCCCACATCAAACTTAAGTTCACGACGATGTTTGTCTGCATATGATTTCTGTCTACTTTGTGTTGTCAATAACCTCTTCTTTATCAATTGAATCTTTTCAGTAGTCACTTGAACCAATTCGGGTCCCAATAACTTTCTCTCGCCCACTTCGTCCCAACAAGTCGGCGAACGACATTTCCTACCATACAAGGCTTCATACGGTGCCATGCCAATACTAGAGTGAAAACTGTTATTATACGCGAATTCTACTAAAGTTAGACGTTCGTCCCAAGAGCCTCGCCAATCCAATGAGCACGCCCTAAGCATATCCTCAAGTGTTTGAATAGTCCGCTCTGACTGTCCATCTGTCTGCGGGTGAAATGCAGTACTCATATTCAAATGGGTCCCCAATGCTCTCTGTAAACTTCCCCAAAATTTTGATGTGAATCTAGCATCTCTATCAGACACAATCGATACTGGCACTCCATGAAGTCTAACTATCTCATCAACGTACATTTTGGCTAACCTTTCCATAGAATCAGTAATTTTGAAAGCTAAAAAGTGGGCCGACTTGGTCAACCTATCAACGATCACCCAAATTGCATTATGACCCTTTAGGGTCCTTGGTAGTCCCACCACTAAATCCATGGCAATGTGTTCCCACTTCCATTCAGGAATCGGTAACGACTGTAATAAACCACCCGGCCTCTGATGTTCTCACTTTATCTGCTGGCACACCAAACACTTAGCCACAAAGTCTGCTATATCTCTCTTCATGTTGATCCACCAATACGTATCCTTCACATTTTGGTACATCTTCGTACTACCAGGGTGCATTGCGAATCGAGAGCAATGAGCTTCTTCAAGAATTTCTCATTTAATACCCTCATCATCTGGAACACAGATCCTTGACCGATATCTCAACATATTGTCATTCCCAACTTTAAATTCTGATGACTCACCACCCTTCAGTTTATCTAGGATCTCTACTAACTCCGGGTCAATTACTTGAGCCGCCTTAATTCTTTCTAACAATACTGGTTGTGCGCTCAAATGGGATAAACGACCCCTCTCACTGTCAATCTTGACTTCTAAGCTTACAAGTTCGGCTCCCTCCATCAACTCTCCTTCGGTTGCTAGTATGGCTGCTAAGCTTCCTCTATTCTTACGGCTTAAAGCATCAGCCACTTTATTGGCTTTTCCTGGATGATACAAGATATCACAATCATAATCCTTCAATAATTCCAACCATCTTCTCTGTCGCATGTTCAGCTCCTTCTGAGTGAATATGTACTTGAGGCTTTTATGGTCTGTATATATTTCACAATGTACACCATACAAATAATGTCTCCAAATCTTTAAAGCGAAAACTATTGCCGCCAATTCTAAATCATGAGTTGGGTAGTTTCTCTCATAGCTTTTCAACTGACGAGATGCATAAGCGATCACTTTCTCATTCTGCATTAGAACACAACCTAACCCCTTCAATGAAGCATCACTATAAATCACAAAACCCTCTGCCTCCGATGGCAGAGTAAGAATCGGCGCAGACACCAATCGCTTCTTCAACTCTTGAAAATTGGCCTCGCATTCCTCTGTCCATTCAAACTTAACATCCTTTTGCATCAATTTTGTCAATGGCAATGATATCTTGGAAAAGCCTTCCACGAAACGCCTATAATAACCAGCTAACCCCAAGAAACTCCGAACCTCAGTCACTGTGGTCGGTCTTTCCCACTTCACCACTGCTTCAATTTTCGATGGGTCCACCGATATACCTTCCTTGGACACTACATGACCCAGAAAAGCTACTTCTTCAAGCCAAAATTCGCACTTCTTGAACTTAGCATATAACTTTTGTTCCCTCAAAATCTGCAGTACTATTCTCAAATGTTCCTCATGTTCTTCCTTCGTTTTTGAGTAAACTAGGATATCATCAATAAACACAATAACACATCGATCTAAAAAATTTTGGAACACTTTATTCATTAGTTCCATAAACACTGCAGGAGCATTCGTCAACCCAAAAGGCATCACTAAGAACTCATAATGACCATAACGGGTCCTAAATGCTGTCTTAGAGACATCCTCCTTCCTCACCCTTAACTGGTGATACCCAGAACGAAGATCAATCTTAGAAAAGTAACACGCTCCCTGCAACTGGTCGAACAAATCGTCAATCCTTGGTAAAGGATACTTATTCTTCACCATCACCTTATTCAACTCTCTATAATCGATGCACAACCTCATAGATCCATCCTTTTTCTTCACGAACAACACGGGAGCACCCCAAGGTGAGACACTGGGTCTGATCAAGCCTTTCTCTAATAACTCTTGTAGCTGTTCTTTTAACTCCTTAAGTTCCGCAGGTGCCATTCTGTAGGGTGCCTTAGAGATAGGACCCGTACTAGGGACCAGGTCAATAGAAAACTCAACTTCTCGCTCAGGCGGTAATCCCGGTAAGTCCTCAGGGAAAACATCTACGAACTCATTTACGATTGGGACCATTTCAATCTTAACGCCTTCCTTTCTAGTGTCAATAATAGAAGCTAAAAACCCTTCATAACCCTTCTTCAACATCTTTCGAGCCTTTAAGAACGATATTAACCCTGACTTCCGCTCAGGCCTTTTCCCCTTAAAATAGAATTCTAGTTCACCAGGAATACAAAATACCACTTCTTTCTTAAAACAATCTATCTTTGCATGATACGCAGCTATCCAATCCATACCTAAAATGACATCGAAATCCTGAAGGTCTAACTCAATGAAGTCGATAGACAAATTCCTCTCATCCACTTTCAATGTACAAGATCTATAGACCGAATTTATTTGAATGACCTCATTGGTGGGTGTATCAATTACTAGGCTTACCTCTAGGTTTTCAGGTTTCAATTTCAAACGACTGACCAATCGGGAAGAAATCACAGAATGAGTAGCACCTGAGTCTATCAAAGCATAAACATTTCTATTACATAATTGAATGGTACCTGCCACCACATCATTAGAAGCCCGAGCATCCCTAGCTGTCATAGTGAACACCCTTCCCTTTCCATTCGATTTGTCTTTGTCCTTGTTTTTACCCTCATTTCCTTTCGGTGCAGTCTTCACTGGTTCCGGGCAATCTTTTATCTTGTGCCCACGTTTACCACAGTTAAAGCAAGAGGCTGTGTTCCAGTAACATTCTTCAGTCTTATGCTTCCTCCCACAAGTATGGCATATTGGAGTAGGCACGTCCTGGTTCTGGCCCTTATTCTAATTTTGACCTCCCTGATAGTTCCTGTTCTGATAGCGATTATTGGTAGCTGGAGGGCCTCCCCTAGGGCGATTTTCTTCAGTAGTCCGCTTCTTATAGTTCCCGTTATCATTCCCATTCTTACTAGTCTGACCGCTTTCCTTTCCCGTATCACGTTCAGCTCCCCGCTTCTTATTGTCTCTAGAACTTTGATACTCCTTCGCATCCAGCTCAACTACTCGAGCCTTATTTGCCACTTGAGCTAGAGTTGGGAGCTCTAGTGGTACCAATCTGTATCTCAGCTTCGAATTCAGCCCAACCTCAAATTTCCTAGCCTTCTGTTCTTCATCATCAAAGAACCTCGGGGCAAAACGAGATAACTCCAGAAACTTTGCCAAATATTCTTCCACAGTTAGGGATCCTTGAGTTAGATTCATAAACTCCGATATCTTCATATTCTTCACAATCGGGGGGGGGGGGGTAGAACTTGTCATTAAAAGCTTCCAGAAACATCTCCCATGTATAATTGGTAACCCCACGAGCCACTCCTGCCTGGATTACTGTATCCCACCAAACCATGGCTTCCCCTTTTAACACAAAAGTAGCAAAAGTTACCTTCTGCTCACTAGTACACTCCAAAGTGCAAAAAATTCTTTCAATGCCTTTTATCCATTCTTCAGGCTTCTCGCCTAGTGCACCAAAGAAATACTCTGGGTTGCGCTTTTGGAATAGCGCTAGTGGATCTCTAACCGGTGGAGGTGGTGGAGGTGGTGGTGCTGCGTTGGCTTGATTAAGGCTTGCTGTCACTGCCTGGGCTAAAGTCTGATTTGTCTGACCTATCCCCACAACTGCCTATATTAACGTCTGAATCAGGGCAGTAAGCATCGGGTCCGGCTGACCCTGGTTGTTCCTATTACTATTTTGCTGGTCGTGGTTCTGGCCTCCCTCTCCTATAGACTCAGAGTCTTGGACACTACCGCTTCGGCCTCCTCGGCCTCCTCGACCCGCACGGCCTCTACCTCTTCCTCCTTCCATTGCCTATTACCAAAAGTCAATGATCACAAGTTTGTAATTACTAAGCAAGGTGATATAATTAGTCTGCCTTATACTTGTCTCATAATCAATGGTTTCAAGTACATTCGACTTGTTCAATTTCAATTCCAATATCAATTTCGATGTCGATATAACTTTCGATTCGGTCTCGATAGTATTCAATGGGTATCAATCATGTCAATATATTGGGTACAGGACAAAAATACATAACTACACAATTATACATATTCACATAATTGGTAACATAGATAATCAAAAATTTTCTTTTATTAACTTTAAAGGAGGGAGTACATCAATTACTATTCCATTAACTAAAATCCATAAGGTAATGGCTTAAATCACTAGATACTTAAGATAACTGGAATAAAAATAAAAAAAAATACTTAAACAATATAAATTAATCTAGTAGTCTGCCTCCCTTTCTTTTTTATTTGACCAGCCCAAACTAATCACATTCACTCCGATTGTACGTCCTCTTCAATGTCTACTTCCTGATTTTCCAACTCTTGGATCCTGTTTTTAGCCACTTCTAGCTGTTGTTGGAGAGATTGAATCTTACTTAACGCTTGTTCCAACCGCTCTTCTGTAGCGTCCAACCTTTCTCCCATAGTTATGTTATCTGCCTTCTCTCTCAAGTACATGTTTTCATATTTTTCAACTTCCTCCCTCTTTCTTAGGAACTCGCTCCTTGGAATCCTTGTGGGTAACAAATGTGCTTTTCCACCAGTAGTCTTCCTAGCAGTTTGGTAGGTTCTCACCATGCTTCCTAGCAAAAGATGAAAATTTTAACCATTTTTAGTTTCAACCACAACAATAATGCCATAAGGAAATTTTAGTTTCATAAAAAAAACATCCCTTAAGTCTCCAATATATCTTTTAATGGAAATTTTCCTAAAACTTTTCCACATGTGATATTCAAATACTTAAACCTATTCAATATCAGAGTTCTTATCCCTTTCAAGTTCTAATCCCAATGCTCTGATACCAACTGTAACAGCCCAAAATTTCAGAGTATTATAACACCTTTAAATAATATAAATCCGTCCCCAAAATAAAGGAATAACGGTCATAACTACAATTCAAATCTCCACGGCTAGTATATCTAACCACAATCCAAAATAAATAACGGAAGCGTAACAATTTTCTTTCACTACTAACGGCTAGTAGCCATCAAATCTAGTTCACGGCATTTATTACAATCTCAATAAAAGTCGACTTAAACATATGAAAATCACTACTTTCATTATTCGGGTCCGCCTCAAAGATGTCTCCACAGAAAATCTTGCTTTCCTACTTATAACCTGAAGAAAATAGAATTAGAGAAAGGGTGAGCGAACAATGCTCAGTAAGGTCCTACGCCGCCCCTTCGGTTTCTAAGAAGGGGTGACCTCAAAGAAGAGTATCAATAAACAATTTTCGATGAAACGGACAATTTAATAAATCCAAACAATAATCTTCTTCTTAGTACAAGAAAGGAAATCATGGCGCAATTCAATATTCGATAATGCGTAAAATCAATTATGATCACTTAATATTCTTCTCATCAAGTCAATATTCAAAAGTAACCCAAAGGGGTACAATAGTCGATGTATCAATGTTTCGGTATATCCGGATAACCTATATAACCACAATTTCAGTGGTGTCGATATCGATGGTTAATGCCACATAGGCATGTCATGAACTAACCCTCATGACCGGGTATCAATAGTATATCAATATCAACCCACAAATAATGGGTGTCATTAAGTGATCATTCTTTTATCAATGAAGTTCTTTAATTGACCAATAATCCAATGTCAATTTAAAGTCAGATTTAATTTAGCTGACGGAAACGCTATAGAGTGAATTCCAATCAAAAGTTACCGGCCATAACGGTAAAACAATATTTACTCTAGAAACGGAGGGTAAATAAATAACGATAAACAATAGGACTAAGAGACGTAAATCCCTTACCTGATTGCACTAGCTAGCTCTCAAAACGTACGAACGATACACTCAACAACGCCCCGCAAAATCTATTCATGTGCAAGTAGAACATAATTAATATTAATTTTATACTAATACCAAGTCAGCTTTATAAACTGACCACTACCCATAATTAAGTCAACAGCCCTTTTATATTCTTTCGGACTGTCTACAACCAAAATGGGCTGATTAAAAAGAATTCACTCCTTTGTCCGGTAGATAAAACTTTTCATTATTCTTTCTCTCTCACCATCCACACACTAATACACGTGCACACATATTTCATTTTCAATATCAGTCCCTCAAACCTATACATACACATATTGTTTATATACGTTTTCCTCTGTAGTCCTTTTTTAATTGCAAAAAGGTCCTTTACACATATACATACACATATTGTTTATATACATTTTCCTCTATAGTCCTTTTTTAATTGCAGAAAGGTCCTTAACATTTTCACTTTAACCCTTAATTCCATCACCATCCCACTCCCTTCTTCTCTCTCACACGTCTCTCTCTCTCTCTCTCTCTCTCTCTCTCTCTCTTATTTTCTCTTTTCTTTTCTTTCTTCTGACACACTAACATTATCACAACTATAATACACCCATCAAATTTTCTGTTATTCTTTTATCAATAGAAATAACAGTACTATTCTCATAAAACGATGCATACACCATATTAACAATATGGGAAAAATGATCAGACTTTTACCTCTGTCACGGCGCCCCTTCTTTCTCCCTTTTGTGATCAGACTTTTACCTCTGTCACGGCGCCCCTTCTTTCTCCCTTTTGCGCTGCCCTTTCTCACTCTTCTCTATCTTTTTTTTTTTAGAAATAACAATGGTGACTTACAAGTCTAAGGGTTAAGGTGGAAGGTCATTTTTATACTTCAAAGGAAAAACTCTACCTCTTCTCATAACTAGGCTACGGGCCTTATTAATTTAGCAGCCCAAAATACCTAGCCTTTTTGTTCATAACTAATTAGCCCGGTCCACTATTTAAAATAATGGCCAATTAATTTATTTAGTTATTTTATATAATTAATAGAAAATTTTCCATAAATTACAATAGGAACCAACGAAAGCTTGGCTGTAGACATACCAGTATCAGTAATGATGTCCAAGGTATATTTCATTAATATAAACATATAACAGAAGAGTTCTTGGAAATTTCAATGCCTAAGAAATACTTCAGAGATCCCATATCCTTGATCTTAAACTGAGTAAGAAGGAAGGCTTTAACAGCAGAAAGAGCATATTGATTTGGACCATAGATGATAATATCATCTACATATACAAGTATGACAACAAGGGATGTAGCTGTCTTGTAAAGGAAAATAAAAGAGCATTGAGAGACTGCTTGAAACCGTAGGACAACAATGCTGATGAAACTTAGGAAATGTAGAAGGTATCTCATAACCAGGTGGTAATTTCATATATAATTCCTCTCTAAGATCACCATGAAGAAAAGCATTGGGAAAATTACCTAAGGGGAAGAAGGCATTGCATAACAAGTGGGTTTACATGATTAAGGTGGAAGCAAACAGCAGTAAGCGTTACAAGGCAAGGTTGGTTGTGAAAAGGTTTCAGCAAAAATATGGTATTGCCTACACCGATGTCTTCATTCATGTTGTGAAGATGACTACTATCGGAATCGTTCTGGGGCTAGTAGTGGCTGACAATTTATTGCTGGAGCAAATGGATGTAAAGAGGGCTTTTCCTCATGGGGATTTGGAGTAAAAATTTTTCATGATACAAACACAGGGATACTTATCTTATGGTAGTGAAGAATTGGTTTGCAGGTTGACTCAGAGCTTGTATGGCCTTAAACACTCTCTTAGGCAGTGGTACAGGAAGTTTGATGGATTCATGCATGACATTAAATTTTCAGGTGTGAGGCGGATCATTGTTTCTTCTTCAAGAGGTCTGACAACGGGTATATAATCTTGATTTTATATGTGGATGTGTTGGGAATATGCCTTTGAATTAATATGCGTATTGGTTAAGGATAGATCCGCAACAAGTTCGGTAATTCCTGGGACTGAGAATTGTGAATTCATTTTGGAAAGGGATTAAAGATTTATTCAAGAATAATTATTGTGGTGTCCTTATGAGAATATAATTGATTTCTCTCTAAGAAAAAGGAAATCCTTTTGATACAAGGATTAAGGTTTAATTAGGTTTCTTATTTGTACAAGGAATTGTTCAAGAATTAGGAAAGTTGTTTCCTAATGAGAATAGAATTACTTTGTACACAAGAAATAAGATTCCTTATCCTTTTAGGGTTTTAGTTATTTATGTGATTATAAATACAACCCTCTCCATAGCATAATAATTAACTTGAAAACTTGTCAACTAAAACTAGAGAGTAGTTCAAGAAGTTAGATGTAAAGTTCCAAATCTGTAATTCTAGATCTAGGATTTGCACAGTCATGAATTATTGTGATCAATAATTCGTGCAACTAGATTAGTGTGATTTGTATCTGTGATCTACATATATATAATATATTCTCCTTCCGCCCGTGGTCGTAGCTAAATTGGTGAACCACGTAAATTTGTGTTCTTTTGTTTGATTTACTTTTCGCCATCAAGTCTTGTTCTTTGATCTAACAAGTGGTATCAGAACTCTAGTAACAATTGGCACCAGAGTTTTGGTTAGTGGTTAGAGATTCGGGGATTCTGCTGCAGAAAAACGAGAAGATGAGTTAAGGATCAGAATCGATCGACAAGTTCAACGGGAGGAATAATTATTAATCTATAGCATATCAAGATGAGTTCACGTGCACCGGTCGTGCAGTCCGCGTGTAGAAAACATGCAGTGCATGTGCAGCGAACCTGCAGCTCGTGTGCAGATAATGCGCATTGCACGTGCATTGCACATGCAAGGTCCGTGCAGAAATTTGGTGTCTTGGTTGGACACAGATCAAGATAGAAGCCGTGTTGAAAAGAAAACAAGTCTTATTGTCACCCTCATGGCGAGTCAATTTAGTACAAACAATCAATCAGCAGGAATAGTTACGGAAGGCAGCAAGGGTTCTAGCAAGAAGAAGAATTCTCAAAAATCTTCTAGCAAGAGGGGCCCAAGACCTGATAAAGTTTGTGATTTTTACAAGAAGGGGAGGGGAAGCGAGAAAGTGATGGATTCTCTAGAGGAGAAGGCTCATTCACAAATCATCATGGGTCTTGGTGATGATGTTCTCATGGAGGTTACTATGGAAATAGTGACATCGGTGAAGATTTTGCTCTAGGAGTGGAAGAAAGCTCATGGTGCGAGGATGAGTGGCTTCTAGACTCAAAGCTAGAGCAGAGTATAATGGTTAAGAAACAGGTGGAGCCAGTTACTATAGTTGAGGGTGAACGGGCAAATGATCCACAGTCGGTAGATCAACATCCACAGAATGGTGGAGGGGGAGAGATATGTTATGATGCGAAGGATGCGGCTCAAGGTGGAGTTGTTTCGTAGATCTGGATTATTGATAGGGGAGATTCAAATTCAAGGTGGAGATTGTTGGGAATATGCATTTGAATTAATATGCGTATTGGTTAAGGATAGATCCATAACAAGTTCGGTAATTCCTGGGACTGAGAATTGTGAATTTCTTTTGGAAAGGGATTAAGGATTTATTCAAGAATACGGATAGTGGTGTCCTTATGAGAATATAATTTTTTTCTCTCTAAGAAAAAGGAAATCCTTTTGATACAAGGATTAAGGTTTAATTAGGTTTCTTATTGGTACAATGAATTGTTCAAGAATTAGAAAAGTTGTTTCTTAATGAGAATAGAATTACTTTGTACACAATAATTAGGATTCCTTATCTTTTTAGGGTTTTAGTTATTTATGTGACTATAAATACTACCTTCTCCTTAGCATAATAATTAACTTGAAAACTTGTCAACTAGAACTAGAACTAGAACTAGAACTAGAACTAGAACTAGAGAGTAGTTTAAGAAGTTCAAGAAGTTAGACAGAAAGATCCAAATCTGTAATTCTAGATCTAGGGTCTGCACAATCATGAATTATTGTGATCAATAATTCGTGCAACTAGATTAGTGTGCTTTGTATCTGTGATCTTCATATTAATAATATATTCTCCCTCCGCCCGTAAACGTAGCCAAATTGGTGAACCACGTAAATATGTGTACTTGTGATTGCTTTACTTTTCTCATCAAGTCTTGTTCATTGCTCTAATAGCATGACATGTTAATAGCGGTCTCTAGCAATAGAGAGGTAAACCTATTGAAGACACAATTATTAGAGTGGTTCGAGATGAAGGATTTGGAGAGGCTATGAAAACCTTGGCCATGCGTATTGACCGGAATAGGGATGCATGTAAGTTGGTTCTTTCACAAGCAGAGTATGTTGAGAAAGTCTTGAAAAGATTTTGTATGGAATGGGCAAAACCGATTGGTACACCGTTGGGTAGCCATAGGAAAAGCGTGACAAGATGGGTAAGACTCTATATGCTATTGGCAGTGGGGAGTCTAATGTATGCTATGGTGTATAAGGTCAGACATTACATACGCGGTGAGAGTAGTCAGCTGGTACATGGGCAATCCATGGAGGCAACAGTGGTAAGCGGTGAAGTGGATCCTACGATACTTAAAGGGTACTGATGGTAAGGCTTTATGTTTCACAGGTATGGATGTTGTGTTAGAGGGTTATGTTGATGCAGATCTTGCATTAAGTGATCTTGATAAGAGGAAAAGTACTACGGGCTATGTGTTTATAATGGGTGTTACGGCTATGTCCTGGGTTTCTAAATTGCAAAAGATCGTTGCCCAGTCCACTGCAGAAACAGAATATGTGGTAGTGACAGAAGCAAGCAAACAAATTGTATGGTTGCAGACTTTCTTGAGTGAACTTGGGAAGGCCTGAAGTGATAATGTGCTCTATATCAGGTATCACTTGGAGAAGAAGATCTTAAGGCTGGAGACGATTCAAGGATCGAAGAACCTGGCTGACATGTTGACCAATGTTGTGAACTTTGACAAGTTGAGGCTATGCATAGCTTCAATAGGGCTTGAAAACTAAAAGAGGAAGCCCAACACTACCAGCATCGAGGGGAGAAAGGAGCCACCAGGAACAAGTTGAAACAACGGATACGAGGTTTATATGTGGTTGATCGCTAAGTGGAAGATTATTGGAGTAGAGACAAACCGGGAACTAGCAATTATATAAGGGAAAATGGAAGAAATCTGGCAGCACGGGAAGTATGGCCATGCCATTTGGGCACACGGCCGTGCTTCTATGAGAGGGCCCAAAGCACATCAGAGAGTTGGTTTTCTGGAAAATGTGAAGCATGGGCGTGCTAAATTCCATGAGCTCAGAGAACAGTGCGGACTTCGATATCGATGCCATGTCATAAACTAGAATAAAATATGAAAAGAGCTTCGAAAAGGGAAATTAAAATGTAAGAATACTAAATGTAGTGATTTGACAACTCATTTGAACACTCACCCCCAACATAATTTGCATTTGAATGAAACGTTTAGTTTTTTTAAATCATTCAATTTAATAATTATATTTCATCATTTTCTTTATATTTACTTATTTAAAATAATAATTATTAAATGTTTTATCTTTCTTTTTTTAATTTAGTGAAAAGATATAACATTTGATTAAAATTATGATTAATTCCACAGTTCAATGTAAAAGAGACAATTTTACATGCACACAAGTACGGTATGAATGTACCCAAAAAAAGACAAGTAGAGTACGAAATGATAAGTGAGTTCAATTTCAAAAAAAAATTACTATAAAAATTTCATTTTAGATGTACAAAAGAAATAGAGTGTGTTTTGGGGGAAACTAGTTTCTCTATAAGTTATAAAAAGTCATGTTTTTTACCCTTATACCCTAAACATGAAACCCTAAAACCTAAACCTGAACCCTAAACTTTAAATCCTATAAAACATGATTTTTTTTAACTTATGGAGGAACTAGTTTCCCCCAATATTTTCTCAAAGAAATATGTGCCTCTTATTATAGGTTGGAGGAAATATATTTTTCTTTATATAATTTATTTAAAATTAAATATTGTATTTTGAAGTAAAAGTTGTATTTTAAAGTAAGAAAATAATTTTAGTATTACCTATGTCTCAAATAAATAACCATTTTGGGTCAGATTGAACGATCTTTTGGTCCTCAAATGTGTCACTAAATGTTTCTTTTCCATATTTTGTAACAATTCTAATTAGGGGTGATCATGGTCCGGTCTGGTCCATATTTTGACAAAAAATTGCAGAACTAGAACCGGAACCAATACTTCGGTACTATAAAAAATTAGAACCGGAACCGAACCAATACTTGTGAGAACCAATACACTGGTTCTGGTTCTACTGGTGTGGTCTGGTCCGGTTCTACAATTTATTAATCATTTAAAGTTTATTTGTTTTCAAAGTTTGTTAACTCACAACATTGACAAGATCAAACGCAATATAAACTTAATATTAATTATAACTCAAGATTAAACCCAAATAAAAATTGAAGTACCGTCAACTTACACGATTAAAGGTCTCAATCCACAAAATATAATCACTATATGGTATTAATAAGAGAACTATTGATTAACAAACAAAAAGAAACATATATTGTTCATCTTGGTTGTCAATCTGATGCCATCATTCACGAATAAAGAAACAATATGAAAAATGTAAGTTGGAAAGTGAGAATAAGCATTACTAGCCTGGGACTTAGAGTTTACCGGTTTGAAACCTTGGGTTTGGTACAAAATTACAAATAGTCAATTGGATCTTTGAAAAATTATAATACAAAAATAAGTATATAGGTTTATTTACAATAAGATATACATATAAAATAACAATACATAACATATGTGCACAACTGGTCCGGTCCGGTTCTAACCGGAATTAATTTTACCAAGAACCAGAACCGAACCAATATACTAGTTCTATAATATTTTGGAACCAGAACCAAACCATATGTACTGGTCTGATCCGATTTTAGCTGGTCTGGTCCGGTTCCTTTGATCCGGTCCGGTTCTGAAATATTTTTGCTCACCCCTAATTCTAATTTCAACTTTTGCTTCATTTTGAAACAATATTTAAAAAAAATATCCTAATATAAAATTAAAATGAATGTATCAATATTTTATTAACTAAAGGCAATAGAAACTGACGTTACTTTTTCTGCTAAATATATTGTGAACATAGAATAACAGTACATTATTACATTTTATAACTTAATAACTTGAGTAGGTTTTGAGTGAAACTATTTTCTTTTTAAATTGTAAAAAATTTACTTTTTCTCTACTTGCAAGCATTTGATAAACATTTAGAAACAATTTAAAGAACATAATTTTTTTATAATTTATAAAAAAAAACTAGTTTCCCTCAAAATCTTGTATTATAACTTTATTCCTACTTAATTTGTCCTTTCAGGATAATTGTAAATGTTGCACTACTAATGTTGTATATAAGGAGTTTTTTATTTTGAAATTCTATCTATCTCACACTACCACTTATCGTTATACTCCTATACTTATAATTGTAAATCTATCAATTTTAAAGAGTTGTTATTTTATATTTTCACTTATATTAATTTCATTATAACCATTATAATTTTAATATGACAAAAACGTCCATGGGTCGACCAGCCCCGCCCGCCTCCCAGCGCTTGCCACATGTTTTTTTTTTTTTTTTGTTTTGTTTTTAAATATCTCCAATAACTTTAAAATGCAATATCTTGAGGTTTTGAAGTCAAATATATTTTTTCCAAAAATACCGTTATTTTATCTCGACGAGGCGAATAAAACTAGATATGTCATGATAAGGTTCAAAATTATATTTTTCAAATATATTTTTTAACAAACAAAAAAATTGAGCTGCTCGTCACTTAAATGGTAAGACTTTTTATGAAAAAAGTAACAGTGTAGTCTTGAGAAAGTAACAATTTTATTGTTAAATGTAACAATAGTTTTGCAGAAAAAATTAAATAGTTTGCTAGTTTTTTGGTAGAGAATATAATAAATGAAATATATCATAGTAATATGTGATATAATTTGTTTTATAGATGAATGTAACAATTTTTGTAGTGTAAATGTTACTTTGTTCATTAAAATAAAAAAGAAAAAATTCATATATATAATCGGTTGCATTTCAATTGTTACTTTTTTTTATATATATATAAAAAAACAATCAAACTATTTCATTTTGTATTTATTTTCGTGAAAAAAAAACTAATATGTCACATTACAGAATTTCAACTGTTCTATTCAACCTTTGTAATTGATAAATTATTAAGTGTTTACCAATAAAAAAATTTCACATTTTTTTTCCACACAAATGAATGTAACAGTTTTTATACTCCATCCGTCTCAAAATACTTGTAGTTCTAGGAATTTCACATAAATTAAGAAAAAAAATTAATGCATGTTTAATGGACTAAATTACCCTTGAAACAGTTCAAGTACCAAAAAAATTAAATGCTTTTACAATGACAACTACCATCATAAATATGTGTATATTTGACAAACAATGCCAAAAATGTCTAGATAAAAGCAAAACTACAAATATTTTGGGACAAACTTCAACCCCTTAAACTAAAAGTATTTTTGGACGGAGGGAGTAATATAATATGACATTAATATTTGCAGTAAATCTTATGTTATCCTCAATCCTTTTTGTGTAAGCATATGGTTACATTTCAGAATAAACACTGTTACATTTCAAAAAAAAAATGTTACATTTCAGAATAGAATCCGTTACAATTGAGAAAAAAATATTTCATTCTATTTCATTCATTTATTATATAATGTAACATTAGTTTTGCAGTCAATCTTATGTTATCATTAATCCATTTCTGCAAAATAATGATTGCATTTATGAATAAAAAGTGTTACATTTGAAATAAAAAAAAGTTACATTCCTTTATTAAAAGTGTTACATTTGTTGGCGATAAAAAAATGGCGGGTAAAAAAAAGTAGGAAGCAAAAAAAAAAAATGGGCGGGCAGGCGGTTCAGCAAATGTGCGGGCGGGTCAACCCGTGGACGGACCGTCTCACCCCGTGAGACCGTCTCATAGGAGTCCAACCCTTTTAATACATATAAAACGAAACAATGCTATGCTATCGTCATGCATCACACGGGTGAATAGCTAGTACTATTAATAACCAACTATTTTGAAATTTCAAGAAAATAATATTTTTTCATACTCAATTTTTGACCATTAAGTTGATCAAAAAATTGAAATATAAGACATGATTTTAGACATGAGTAATTTTCAATCTTCATGATTTCACATTTTTTTTCCTCATCACAACATTGCAAAGAATGTAACATCAAATGGATGAAAACTGATTGTCATGTTTATTACATTCAATTTTAAATGAGATTGTGCCCCATTTTGGTGTTGAAAAGTGAAATGACGGTGTTATGACTTTTGGCTATTAATTATCGTATTAGGAAATTAGGAAAAGAATGTAGCATAGAATGAAAACTCATTATTTTTTGGCATTAAGAAAATTAGAAAAGAGAATTGTAGTGTTTACTTTCATAATTTATGAAATGAGATATTGGTGAGAATTAAATTATCAAACTTGATGGCGCTAGGAAACGCAATTGGAATGGCTCCTAAAGCCGAGATTGAACTGCAACTTGGCGTTGGAAGTTGTCTGAGAAATACACCTACAGAAAAAAGGCTTTGGAGACATTGAGCTGCAACTTGGCGTTGGAAGTTGTCTGAGAAATACACCTACAGAAAAAAGGCTTTTGAGACAGCCAGTTTTCGTCACACTTAATAGTTGTCACAAATATGTAAATAGAAAATTAATTGTAGCAATATGATAACAAAATTTTATTTAATTCTTATGTCAATTTACCTGTATCACACAAATCATTATTATTAATAATAAAACTAAATAAAAGAATTGACATTTATAATTATGTGGGCAATGATTACTATTCATAAAGCATTTACATCAATGAACTATCAAGCATCTATTATATCCAAATACTATGAGTCATTCATAATAAATTACCATGTTGTTGGTCCCAAAGGGGCAACAAGGATATGAAAAATGCTAGGGGGGTGAATAGCGTTTTTAAATTCTTTTCAAACCCTTTTGCAAATCAATGGCTTATGCGCACAGTTCTCAAATAAGCTAAGTATAGCGCGCAGTGAGAGTGTGAAATGCACAGCGGAAGTTTAAAGCAGCACCTGCGCAGGAAAAAGCTGCGCAAGGATAAAAACGCACGCGCTAAGTTTTGGCTTAAAGAGTTGGATAAAATGTTCTAAGGCAATAAGCAATAACAAGCGCAGCTGCAATAATGGCAATCTGATAAGATCAAAGCAGTTATTCAGAAATGATTAAGCAGGAAATAAATAGCGAGAATAAGGAACAAGCTATTTGGAGAGGTTCGATCAATGAAAGATCTACGTCCTCTACCAAGATGGTTAGTCTTGGATTTTCTAACGGAGATCTTATTATATGAGAGAGTTACAAGATACAACAATGAAAAACAAACTATCCCAAAGATCTATAATCTATGAAGAACAAATCCTAGACTAAACCGGTGTATCTCAAGAAGTAAGATCTAAATGATCGAAGCTTCAAGAGGTGTGTTTGTGTTCAGAAATTATGGGCTCTATGAATCTATGAGATGAAGAGCACGAAGAATTCTGGTGATTTAAGGCTTAGGAACAGGGCAGGAGTTTGAAGGTATGAATGTTTGAAGGTGGATCTTGAATCTGGGAATAGTAAGCAGCAATCTTCAAAACTTCAAGGATATTAGAAAGCACAAACTCTAGCAGCTTGGAAATGAAGATGAGCAGGCTATTTATAGCAGAGAGCTTAAAACTAGCCGTTGGTGCTTTGAGCAAGGACGATGAGCTGGCACAATATGATTGGTGCGCAGGTGTCTTTTTTAGCCGTTTGGGCTCTGATCAAAGTTGATGACCTGGCACAATATGATTGGTGCGCAGGTGATTTAGAGCCGTTGGAGACTGAGCATGAGGACCAAATTCAAAAGCTTCTTCAGAAGGATGACAGCTGTCTTTATTTGAAATATTTCTCTTGAGCGTGTCTCCCACGTTCGATCTACTGAGTGTGCTTGCTTAGTTGATTCTGCACACCTCAGCATTTTTAATAAGCGTGCATCTTCTAAACGTTTTCCAAGTTAGGTGATCTGAATGCATCGAAAACTGAGCAAGATAGACTGCTGCGCAGGAGAGACCTGCGCAGTGGTGTCCTGCGCAGAGAAGTCCTGCGCAGTGATGTCCTGCGCAGAGAGCACAGTCTTGCTTAGATATTCATTCCTTTACTCCAAGTCCTATATTCTAAGCCTATACTATAAAATGGACTAGGCTAAAAAATGAAGTTATAAAACTTCTTACATAGGGTCCTAAAGTCCATAGAATATACTTAGGTGATGGTATCAATCAATTCTAACATAATTAGGAGGGCTAAGAGATAAGCATACCCAACAATCTCCCCCTAAATGATTGATGCCATTACCTACTATAACAAAGGCAATCCATTGTACTTGATAATAACATGTCCATAAAAATGAAAATAGTAAATCATGCCTCAAGTCAATGAACACACTAGCCTATGCTATAGATTTTTAGTCTATCCAAAAGATTAACTTACAGAATGGGAAAGACAGAAATAACATGCAGCGCATACAAATGATATGAGTTTTAGTTTAAGTATGCGTTTAAACTGAATGTTTAAACATTATGCGTAGAAAATGTGAGCAGTTTATAATATGCGCATGAGGTGAAATAAAACATTCATTGTTCCTCAAACGAATAGTTTGAATTGAACAAGGTTTAGGAAACTAATGATGCGATTTTTCTCATTAAAACATGGACTGTTAAGAGTTGAGAATTACAAGTTTGAATAAGAAAAACGACAAAATGCGCACAAAAAGGAATATACCCTGCGCAAAAAAAATTACATAGAACCTAATCTATGTTGATCCGGTGAAGGGCTTCACGCAGCTCATTCTGCAGGCTGTTGAACTTGTTCATAAGCTCAATTTTGAGCGCTTGAAACTTTTCTTTGAACGCAACAGCTTCTTCAACATAAACTGTGATTCCTTTGCGCACATCCCGGTTGTCTGCTTGCAGTTCTCGAAAGTTTGCTGCGTAGGCCATCTGATGCCCAGTCATCTGGTTGAAATATGACTGCTCAGCAGCATTGATGGTGTCGATGATGGTGGCCTGCGTAGCTTCAAGGCGAGTGTCAGTGTGGAGGCACTGGGTGTTCACGCTGGCTTGAATGTCAAACATTGCTTGGTCCATCCTAGCATTGAACCCGTCAGCGAAATCAGTCATCGCTTGAGTAATGCACTCCCTGACACCTTCCATGTTGAGCGCACTAGCTTGCGCAGGTCCACCTTGCGCAATCTTCTCTTCTATCTGCGCTTCCAAGCTGGCAAACCCCACATATAATCCATCTGCTAAGTTCTTGCGCAGCTTCCTCAGAATTTCCTTGAACCCATCATCAATAGCTTCATAGGTGCACACATTTTCAAGCATCCCAGCAATTGACTTCAACGAGTCCAGGATCATTTGATCTAGAGCATCCGGGATACGCTGCGTAGAGGGGCCGGCGGCAGAGGTATTTGCCTTTGATGCATTCTCCCCCCTTAATGGCAGCAACCTCCAATCGCTGCGCATCAAGTTGATCTTGAATAGCGGTTTGCGCAGTGATGAGTTGGGCCATCTGAGACTACGCAGCAACTTGATTCACTTGAATGGAATTCAAGGCTTGTAGGATCTGGCGCAGCTCATTGGAGGAGGAGAGAGACGAGGTAGATACCGCAGGAAACGTTGAGGTAGCAGGAGGCGGTTGCTCTGTTGGCTTGGGAGGAGAGGTGGTAGAGATGGGATCAAGAGGGGACAGCCACGGAGGAGATGGATGCGCAGGAGATCTATGCGCAGAAGAATGTTCACTGCTTTCAGAGGCAGTGGCACCATCCTTAGCAGAATCTTCTGGGATAGGATCAGCAGCAGGAGGAGGCGCTTGAATCTCAGGCGCAACAAAGTCAGGTTGACTAGTGGGCCCAGCAGTGGGCTCAGGAGGAGCTGCACAATCACCACCAACAGTCTGATCCACTACATCAGCATCATCCTTATCCGCAGGTTCAATGTCCATGCCTTCATCCAGGACAGAGGTAATCCTGTGAGTGTTACCAACAGGGATATTAACGCGCTGAAATGCGCTGGATGTTGGTTCTCAGGGAGAGCTTAGAGGAGAGGGAGTTTGACGCTTTTTGGATCCCTTTGCGCGACTACGCACCTTCTGTTTGTGCCGAGGAGAAGAAAGAGGGGCATCAGCAGGAGGCGCGGGAGCAACATCAGGGTCTTGCACAGCTGGGGCCTTGGGATGAGTCTCCCCCTGAATCCCAGCATCTTCAGAATCACCAGTGTGATCCATGCGTGACTCAGAGTCATGCGCAGGAGGAATACGTTGGAAGGCACCCTTGGCAGTCTTAGTCTTCTTCGAGGAAGGCGCAGGCGCATCAGCCTTGCGCTTCTTGGAGGGAGGCTTTGGGGCAGCAGGGGCAGGCTCTCTGAACTTAATGCCTGCAGTGGATTGGACGTTGGGAACATCCTTGTGCTTCTTTGACTTGGGCTCAGCAATGCCCTTGCCCTTGTGCTTGAAGGCTTCATCATCCGTTTCATGCACAGCACTTGGGCCTTCAGTGCCCTTGGCCTTGCCTTCCTTGGGTAACTTTCCTAACCAAGGTTCTCTGTTAGGATCATCATCAGATCGCCAGATTCTGTAGTAGTCCGCATCGCCAATCTCATCGCGTAGCAGATGAAGCTGCGCTCGAGAATAAAACTTTGAAGCACAGGACTGCTTCAGAATTGGCGTCTTCCTTACAAAGTCATTTAATTCAAGAGCAGGAGCTTGGATAGCAGGCGACAGTGCGTCCGATACTTAGGTTTTGACGCATTGAGGCGCGTATCATAGCTCGTCATTGCCTTGGTGATCTCATTCCAGATGATCTGAGGCCAATCCATCCTTTCCTTCAAGTAGATGGCACAGCAATATTCCCACTGCTTGGAAATAAACTTTCCTTGTTCCCATTCTTGCAGTTCAGGGAATCGCCAATCAAGGTGCACAGGTGATACATCACCTCACCAAACTCTTTGCGATCATGCACAGACCATCGCTTGACAAGAGTGGGCTCGCCAACTAACTTCATCGCCAATCTGTCTTGCCGCGCAGTATCAAAAGTCTCTGGCGCATCACCGACATCGAAGTCGCAAAGTCTGCGGATGTGGTTAGGGTGTACCAAGATTTCGCAATTCTGAACCACCGCTATAATGATCTCAGTGCTCTCACCCTTGTGCTTAGCAGGAACAACACGCGCAGTCTCGAAGAATTCATCCATAAGAGAAGGCACATAGAATGGCTGATCCAAAGTGAAGAGATGAAGAATTCCAGAGGATCGCAGATGCCTTATCAATCTGCGCCCAACAGCATATTGGTTGAGATCTTGCGGATTTACTTCCCATCCACAAATGAAATAGAAGGGATTCTGCGCAAAACAAAAATATGAATCAGACGTTATATTGCGCATGGAGCATTGCGCATGCGCAAATAACGCAAGGATACCTATGCACAGTAACTCCATACTAGATAAGATAGCATAAAAGTAATGCGCAAAACCAAGCAAGCATGCGCAAAACGTAAACACTTGGCAATTCTTATGCAAACCAGAGCATAAGAGAAAAATCAAGAAAATGAAGAACACGAAATGAATTGTTCATGAACACGAAGTGCATCAAGAACACCAAAAATCAAAAGTTGTCCAAATCCAATAAAAAATACATCGAAATGACCGCATGAACAGGACGAAGTCAGCCATGTAAACAGTATAGTCAACAACATTAAAACAAACCCAAAAATTCAGAATAACCGTTCGTCTGCCATGGAGGTTTTTGAACAGAAAATTTCGTAGAAATCACTTAAAAGGAGTATTGATCATGAAATAAATTACATGAAAGAGTAGATCAGGGAAAGACGAACACAACACAACAATCGATTTCAAAAATGATCAACAAACAAGCACACAACCACAAAGGGAACTTGTAAAGCTTTAAACCCTAACAATGGCGGAAATTAAAAAGCAGAGAAAGAAATCATACCATATCTTCGACAACGGGCTGGGGAGGAGGATGTTCTTGTTGTTCTTGTGCAGACCCAGAGCAAGAAGAGGAAGAAGTTTCCTCAGATGAAGAAGAGAGAATGATTTCGGGCATTTTCTTTGAAGTCTTCTTTGGAGCCATTGATATAGAAAGAAATGTAGATGAAAAAGGAAGTGTTGGGAAAATGAAATCTGGAGAAGATGAAGGTCAAAGAGAGAAGAAGAGGAAATCTTTGGAAGTTGGTAAGAAATAGAGAGAGAAAATGGAGGTTTGGTGAAAGAGAATGAGCAGAAAAGAGAGAGGAGGGAGGTCGCATACGGTTTATACCAAAAGAGGGAAAGATAATGACGTCAGCGCAAGGACAGTTGGTGAAAAAGCAGAGTGGGACACGTGCTGCGATGACGTGGCCCAACCGGATGCGCGCGTGTGCAGTCACTGTCAAGTCAACTTCCTCATAAATGCTGAGTCAGTGAGAGGACATGCGCACGTTAGCAGGGTGACGTGGCCGGATGGGGGATGCGCGTGCGCAGTTTTTGCGCGCACATGTGTCAGCGAATAGAAGCTGACTGCTGTCGCATCACCTTCCTCATTAAATGGTGAGCAGACATTCGCAAGGTGCGCTGTCATTAATTGCAGTTTGCATTAAATGACAATGGGACATGCGCAGGGGTAAAAAGGTAATGTCCCAAAATAAAAAAAAATAAAGGCGCGAGGAAATTTGAATTACACAAGTACCCTTGTGACTCAGCGTTGACTTTTCAGTCAAGGACCTATGTGCAAAATCTAATGAATAGAACACTTACCTGCGGTCCACTTAGAAGTGCGCATGTCGTTTTGCGCAGAGCGAATAACTTAATTTTTCATGCGCATCAACTTACTGCACAGTGGCTGCGCAGATGCATGAAATCTTGACCTTTTAAGAACTTATCAAGCAAACACAAAAACGTTAGTATTGACAAATTTTATGGACAAGTTAGCTGAGTTCAAGCATACCCATTTTTCCTCTCAAGAAGACAAATCTTTTTGCGTCAAGAGCCTTTGTGAGGATATCAGCAATTTGATTATCTGTGCCCACGTGCTCTAAGTGTATATTTCCTTTTTCCATGTGGTCCTTGAGAAAATGATATTTGATGTCGATGTGCTTTGTCTTTGAATGCACGACGGGATTGTTGGAGACTGCTATGGTGGACATGTTGTCGCAGAAAATTGGGCAATTTCCTTCATTAATTCCATAATCCACTAGTTGTTGCTTCATCCATAGGATTTGGCAGCAGCAGCTTCCAGCAGCAATGTATTCAGCTTCTGTAGTGGCGATGGACACAGCAGCTTGTTTCTTGCTTGCCCACGCAACAAGTCGATTTCCAAGGAAATGACAAGTTCCACTTGTGCTCTTCCTGTCAATTGTGCGTGCTGCGTAATCTGCATCTGAATAACCTAGCAAATCGAAATTCGAATCTTTGGTGTACCAAAGTCCAAGGTTAACAGTTCCAGAAAGATAACGAATAATGCGTTTAACAGCAGTTAAGTGCGCTTCTCTAAGGTCCGCTTGATAGCGCGCACAGACACAAACACTAAACATAATATCTGGCCTACTGGCAGTAAGATAGAGTAAAGAGCCAATCATACCTCGATATAAAGTTTGATCAACTTTCTTACCTTTTAAGTCTTTATCAAGCTTATTGCCCGTAGTCATTGGAGTGTCGTATGCTTTAGCATTCTCAAGTCTAAATTTCTTGATTAAGTCCCTTGTGTACTTGGCTTGATTTATGAAGATGCCATCATTCAATTGCTTGATTTGAAGTCCGAGGAAGAATGTGAGTTCTCCCATCATGCTCATCTCAAACTTGCTTTTCATGAGCTTTTCAAAGCGCTTACAAAGTAACTCATTAGTAGAACCAAATATAATATCATCGACATAAATTTGAACAAGTAAAGAATGCTCATTATACTTAGCAATAAAAAGAGTTGTATCGATTTTACAGCGCTTGAAGCCTTTCTCTAGTAGGAATTTTGATAGAGTATCGTACCATGCTCTTGGAGCCTGCTTAAGTCCATACAAGGCTTTCTGAAGCTTGAAGACGTGATTTGGAAATCTTCTATCTTCAAATCCAGGAGGTTGAGCTACGTAGACCGTCTCTTAGAGTTCACCGTTGAGAAATGCGCTCTTCACATCCATTTGATAAAGCTTGAATTTCTTGTGAGAGGCATAAGCTAAGAAAATTTTGATAGCTTCTAGCCTTGCTACAGGCGCAAATGTTTCATCGTAATCGATTCCTTCCTCTTGCCTATAGCCTTGCGCAACCAACCTTGCTTTGTTTCTGGTGATGCTTCCATTCTCATCCATCTTGTTTCTGAATACCCATTTTGTACCAATAACTCCTTGGTCATGAGGTCGGGGAACTAAGGTCCAAACTTTGCAGCGCTCAAATTGATTAAGCTCTTCTTGCATAGCAGTAACCCAGCTTGAATCTTGGAGTGCTTCATCAATCTTCTTTGGTTCGATTTGAGAGATAAAGGAATGATATTCATCATCGAAGTTTGATGCTCTCCTAGTACGAACCCCTACATTGAGATCACCAATGATATTTGAAGTTGGATGATCTCTAACTTCACGAACCTCAGGAGGTAAGTTAGGTTGAGTGGTAGGAATGCGAAGATCTTTAATGGGTACTTCATTTGCTCCAGCATCGAGATCATCAAAATTGATTTGTTGAAGTGGAGAAACATCATGCGCAGGAGGAGGTGTTTGCGCATCAGGAGTAGTCACTTCTGGCGCAGCATCTGGTGTATGCGCATGAGATGGGCTTCCTTGATTCTGGTTTTGATCAACTTGATTATCATTCTGCGCAGGTGCAGTTTGAGGATGCGTACCTGTCTCAACATTCTCAGCAGAATCATCATAATCATTTGGAGCCAAATGTGGCTCAAGGAGAGAATGTTCATCAAAAGTAACATGTACGGATTCAACAATTACTAGATTAGTTCTATTAAAAACACAAAAATCTTTAGAGTGTTTGGCATACCCAACGAAAATACCTTCATCTGCTTTGGCGTCGAATTTACCTCTATGATCTTTGCCATTGTAGAGGATATAGCATTTGCAGCCAAAAATCTTGAAGAAAGCAATGTTGGGCGCTCTTCCTCTCCATAGCTCATATGGAGTCTTGTTGTAGGCTTTGTTGATAAGAGATCTATTCTGAGTAAAGCAAGCAGTGTTGACAGCTTCTCCCCAGAAATACTTTGGAAGCTTAGCTTCAGCTATCATTGTTTTTCCAGCCTCAATCAACGTGCGATTCTTTCTTTCCACAACACCATTTTGTTGAGGAACTCCAGCAGCAGAAAAATTGTGATCAATTCCATGGTCATCGCAGTATTGAGCAACACCGTTATTCTTGAATTCATTTCCATTGTCTGATCTAACGCTCACGCGATGTCGTCTTCCTTTTGAGTTTGGAGCTTTCGAAATAGTGCAGTCAAGATATCATAGCGTCATCTTTGGATATCATCATTTCGACCCATGTATATCTTGAGTAGTCATCCACCACAACTAAAGTATATTTGTTTCCTCCAATGCTCGCAGTGGTAACCGGTCCAAACAAGTCCATGTGAAGCAGTTGTAAACATTTGGAAGTGGAGGAGGCAATCTTGCTGGAGAAAGACTGCTTAGGTTGTTTACTGAGCTGGCATGCTGCGCATTTTCTGTCATGATGGCCAGCTACTTTGGGAAGTCCTTTGACAAGATTTTCCCTTCCTAGCTTAGCCAAATACTTAAAGTTCAAATGACTTAAGCGCTTATGCCATAGCCAGCTGCTTTCACTTACATTCTTTGCTACAAAACAGATATTAGTGATAGAATCTATAGCAGTAAGATCAATAATGTAAACATTAGTCTTACGAGTCCCTGTGAGCAAAGTCAGTCCGGATATGCCATCTTTGATATAGCAGTACGTTGCAGTGAAGTGACATTCCAAACCTTTATCGCAAAATTATGATATGGAGAACAGGTTGTGCTTGAGTCCTTCTAGTAGCGCAACTTTCTCAATGCACACTTTATCGTTTCTGATTCTTCCATATCCAACTATGTGCCCTTTGTTGTTATCTCCAAACGTTACTGAGGGACCTCTTCCTTCATGCACATCTTCAAGAGCGGTGACATCTCCAGTTATGTGTCTAGAACATCCACTGTCGAGGTACCATATATGTGCTTTAGCTTGTGAAGAGTGCGCAGTGAAGCAGGAGACCTGAAAGATAGATATTAAGAACGCAGGTCCCCTTTATTCTTGGGTCCTAGAGTTAGCAAGTTTTGACAACCCACTCCTGTCTGACCTTAGGATTTTTACGTCCCTTGGCATTAGAAGCAAATCGCAAAAGGCATTCTGCAGCCTTGTGACCTAAACCATCACATACAACACAATGATGAAAGCCACTTATAGATTGGGTTTTTTACAAACTCTTTACTTTTCTTTGGCGCAGCCTTTACTGGAGCAGATGAACTTGCTTTGACAAATATCATTTTCTGAGGTTTGGGTGCGCTTTTCTTAAGAATGCGCATCTGGCGTTGAGGCGCATGGATTTCATGCGCATGACCCTTTTGCGCAGATTTGACATTTGAAGTTGAAGCGCAACCATAGTCAGAATATGAGTTGTCATGCGCAGGTTCAACTTTAGCCTTACCCTTGGCTTTCCCAGTTTGCATTTTTGGGTAGACATAATGGAAATTTTGTCTCTGGACTTTCTCCTGTCCTTTACCCATTGAAGCAGAGTGCTTTGCTTTAGGAATTTCAATAGTTTGCTGTGGTGTATGTTGGGTTTTGAGCAAACATGCGCAGCGGAATGAAACCCAAAAGCCTAGATCCGATCACAATGATTAGATTAATACAAGGATGAATTTAGAACACTAACCGTGACGGAGCTTTCAAATTCTGAGATCTTCAATCTTCGTTCTTCGCGCTTCTTCGAATCACGAACGTAGGAACGACCGCAAAACTTGGATCACGAACTTTGAAGGAGTTGATGCCAACGCCCTCTATGTTTATCCACACGCGAACGAATTTCAAGAACGATTCTTGAACCGGATTGCTAGACCCAATAGAAACTCTTTCTATTTTGAAGGCTATATAGAAAATCAATGTTCTTGTTCTTGAGGAAGAAGAAGAACTTGTTTTTCTCTCTCTCGGAGGCTATCTAATTGATATGGAATCAATACATACTGATTAGGTCGTTGTTAGAGGTTTATATACTTATTAGTCCTAAACCGTTTAGGAGAAATAGGTTAAAACCCGTCACAACACGAAATCAGTTTTTGGGCCCGAACAGGGCCTGCTCGGCCGAGTCCTTTAAGGTGCTCGGCCGAGCACCTTTGCTCCAGAAAATCTGACCTTCTGATTTCCCATGCTCGGCCGAGTCATATGAGGTGCTCGGCCGAGCACCACCAGAATTCCGATTTTAGCCTTTTGAACAATTCGTCCTTTTGTGTGTGACCCCATAGGATTATATTAAGTTGGCAATGAGCCCAAACACATTTGTGCTCATAAATCATGAGCGGACTCTAGCAAGCCATCATGACTACCCAATTAATATAACTTGTATAAGTTCGTGAATCCTTCATAGAACATATTACAATCTCTTTGTTTCACGATGTCTATTGAACGTAAGCCATGGTCAATGGTCAACTTACAGTGTTCAATGCTTTCTCGATCCAGAATGTATTGATAGTACAAATCTTATTTGAGCACGGCCATGCATTTCATCAACACCATTCTTCGAGTGGCCAAAGCTTGACATCTCTCTCTTACGAGGAACAAATCCCTTCTTGATTTATTACCTTTCCCTACATGAATCCGATTACGCCAATCACATTCTTTATAGCTACCCGATTAGGGGTAACGTTTGAATATGTCAAACGTAATGTTCATCGAGTGGAAGACTGTGATAATCTCAGGTCTAAAGATTCCAGTAATATAACTATATGAGACTTAATTATGACATTGTGACCATGACATAAATCTCATATGGGTCTGTCCAGTATTTGGTCTCCAACAAATACCCATAAGTTTAATTGTATCACATACACCATAATCATCATATGATTATCCATTAAACTTATACTAACAATTAATCATAATTATCAGGGACGGGGATTATTATAATAAACATGCAAAGGATATAATAATCAAACATTCAATATCATTAATATTAATAACATTAATCGTTTTACAAAACGTGCCTAGAGCATACAACACCAATAATCTCCCACTTGCACTAGGCCTAATTAATGTATCGAATACCCATAGACCTAACATGACCATCATGCTTTGCTTGTGGAAGACCCTTTGTCAATGGGTCGGCAATGTTATCATCAGTTGGTACTCTGCATATATTCACGTCACCTCTGTTAATGATTTCTCGAATGACATGGTAACGCCTAAGTATGTGTTTGGACTTCTGATGGTTTCTTGGTTCCCTTGCTTGAGCAATAGCACCATTATTATCACAATAAAAGTCTATTGGATCAGCAATGCTAGGAACTACCTCTAGTTCAGTTATGAACTTCTTGATCCAAACAGCTTCTTTAGCAGCATCGGATGCAGCAATATACTCAGCTTCCGTTGTAGAATCAGCGACAGTACTTTGCTTAGAACTCTTCCAGCTAACAGCACCTCCATTAAGCACAAATACAAATCCAGATTGCGATCTAAAATCATTCTTGTCGGTTTGGAAGCTTGCATCTGTGTAACCACTTACAACAAGATCACCTTCCACACCTCCATACACCAAGAACGAATCTTTAGTCCTTCGCAAGTACTTAAGAATCGTCTTGACTGCAATCCAATGATTTTCACCAGGATTTGATTGATATCTACTCATCATGCTCAAAGCATACGAGACATCGGGTCTAGTACATATCATGGCATACATGATTGATCCAATTGCGGAAGCATATGGAATCCCAATCATTCTCTTATGCTCATCAGTTGTCTTAGGACACTGATTCTTGCTTAGAGTTATGCCATGTCCCACTGGCAAATTTCCTCTCTTAGAGTTTTCCATGCAGAATCTCTTAAGAACTTTGTCAATATATGTATCTTGACTTAAACCAATCAATTTCTTGGATCTATCACGATAGATCCTAATGCCAAGGATATAAGCGGCTTCTCCCATATCTTTCATAGAGAAACACTTTCCTAACCAAGTCTTTACAGACTGCAGTGCGGGAATGTCGTTTCCTATGATCAATATGTCATCAACATATAGTACCAGAAATAATACTACGCTCCCACTAATCTTCTTGTAAACGCAAGGTTCATCTTCGTTCTTGATGAAGCCAAACTCTTTGACCGATTCATCAAATCGAAGATTCCAACTCCTAGAGGCTTGCTTCAATCCATAAATGGATCGTTGCAATTTGCATACTTTGTTAGAATTTTCTGGAATTACAAAACCTTCAGGTTGTGTCATGTAAACATCCTCAAGTAAGTTCCCGTTAAGGAACGCTGTTTTGACATCCATTTGCCATATCTCATAGTCAAAATATGCGGCTATGGCAAGTAAAATTCTTATAGACTTGATCATTGCTACGGGCGAAAAGGTTTCATCATAGTCGATTCCATGAATCTGCCTATAGCCTTTCGCTACAAGTCTAGCTTTATAAGTATGCACCTTTCCATCCATGTCAGTTTTCTTTTTGAAAACCCATTTGCATCCTATGGTTTTTACACCTTCGGGCGCATCAATCAAGTTCCAAACTTGATTATCATACATGGATTTAATTTCAGATTCCATGGCTCCAAGCCATTTATCTGAATCAGGAGCGGACATCGCTTCTTGGTAGGAAGTAGGTTCGTCATCAACTATGACTTCTACTTCATCGCTATCCGTCATGAGAAATCCATATCTCTCAGGTTCAGATCGCACCCTACCAGTTCTGCGAGGAACTTGAGTATTCTGAGTAGGTTCCATAACTCTTTGTGAAACTTGTTCAGATCCAACATTTTGTTCCATGTAATTTTCGGGTTCTCGAATTTCTTCGAGATTAATTTTACTCCCACTAATTCCTTTGGAGAGAAACTCTTTCTCTAGAAAGGTACCATGACGGGCAACAAACACTTTGTTTTCCGCGCGGTTGTAAAAGTAATAACCCTTAGTTTCCTTAGGGTAACCAACGAAAATACATTTATCAGATTTAGGTGTGAGTTTGTCAGATATGAGCTTCTTAACAAATGCTTCACAACCCCAAATCTTCATGAAAGACAAACTAGGTTTTCTTCCAGTCCACATCTCATGTGGAGTCTTTGGAACAGATTTTGTTGGAACATTATTTAGTGTTAGTGCAGCAGTTTCTAGTGCATGTCCCCAAAAGGTTAAAGGAAGATCAACTTGACTCATCATGGAGCGGACCATATCCAATAAAGTCCTATTTCTCCGTTCGGACACACCATTCCATTGTGGTGTCCCAGGTGGAGTTAATTGTGAAACAATTCCACAATCTTTCAGATGATTGTCAAATTCTTGGCTTAAATATTCTCCACCACGATCTGATCGAAGTGCTTTAATAGTTTTGCCAAGTTGATTTTGTACTTCATTTTGAAATATTCTAAATATCTCAAAAGATTCACTTTTATGTTTCATTAAGTAGACATAGCCATATCTACTAAAATCATCAGTAAAAGTTATGAAGTATTGATATCCTCCCCTAGCATTGCAACTCATTGGTCCACACACATCAGTATGTATGAGGGCCAATAAGTCATTAGCCCTTTCACTACTCTTAGTAAAAGGTGCCTTAGTCATCTTTCCAAGTAAACATGACTCACAAGTTTCATATGATTCAAAATCATGTGAATCTAGAAGTCCGTCCCCATGGAGTTTTGAGATACGCTTCTCATTAATATGACCAAGACGGCAATGCCACAAATAAGTATGATTTACATCATTAGGTTTGGATTTCTTATTTACATTATAAATATTCTCATTATTCCCATTTTCAATATCAAGAACATAAAGGCCATTAAATGAACATGCAGTACAATAAAGCATATCATTTAAATGAATAGAAAACTTCTTATTTTCAATAAGAAACTTAAAACCTTCATTATCCAAACAAGAAATTGAAATAATATTTCTACTTAAATCCGGAACGTAATAACAATTGTTCAAAACAAGAATTAATCCGCTAGGTAAAATGACATCATATGTTCCTACGGCTAATGCAGCAACTCTTGCTCCATTCCCCACGCGTAGGTCCACTTCGCCATCTTTAAGTAGCCTTCTATTCCTTAGTCCCTGCACATTTAAAAAAATGTGAGATCCACATCCAGTATCTAATACCCAGGAGCTAGAAGTAGAGAGTAGAATATCTATAACATAGATACCTGAAGTAGATGCAGTCCCACCGCTCTTCTTCTTCTTTAACTCTTCCTTGTAAACCTTGCAATTTCGTTTCCAATGTCCAATCTCATTGCAGTGGAAACAAATTGCATCCTTTTGGGAAGCAGGTTTAGCCACATTAGCTTTGGCAACAATTGCCTTGCTAATCTTGGGTTTGACAACTTTTGCCTTACCCTTTCCTTTGCCTTTTTGGCCCTTTCCTTCCTTAGACACAATGAGTACAGGAGCGGTCTCTTTACCGATTTTCTTTTCTGCCTGCTTAAGCATCCCATGCAATTCAGACATAGTCTTATCCATCCCTTGCATATTAAAGTTCATGACGAACTGATTATAGCTTTTGGGCAATGAATTAAGAATAAAATCGGTAGCCAACTCAATCTCAATTGGATGGCCAAGCCTCTCTAGTTTCTCAAAGTAAGCCTTCATTTTCAAAACATGAGGGCTCACAGACTGTCCTTCGCTCATCTTGCATGAGACTAGGGCAGCTATGGTGTCGAACCTCTCTTGCCTTGCTTGTTCTTGGAACATATCTTTCAATGTAGCAGCAAGGTCAAATGCTTCCAAGTGTTCAAGAATCTTCTGAAGTTCTGAACACATGGCCGCAAGCATAAGACAACCCACCTCACGAGAATCATTCACATGTTTCTTGTAGGCGTTTCTCTCATCCTTGGGTGCATTAGAAGCAGGTTCTTCTTCAGGAACGGGCTCATCAAGAATATAGAGCTTATCCTCATGCTTTAGAACAATTCTAAGGCTACGGATCCAATCCGTATAGTTAGCTCCATCTTCTTGAAGTTTCTCCTTCTCAAGGATAGATCGCAGTGATAAATTTGTATTCTGAGCCATTATCTACAATTATGCAAACATATAATTAAATATGAGTACCAACTTAATTAAAGATATTAAATTAATAGTATTTTACAAATACTCCCACTAAATTATATAACCTTCATATACATCCAATGTATAATATAATTTGAATGGGCTAAGATCCATATTTCACTTAACTTTGAGTCGGCTAGGGCACGACTGCTCAAAATAAGTTATTTAGGTAGACAACTCCTTGTCAATCATATCGTATATGACTCTTAGATCTTTTATGAGTTTTTAGATATCGTATATCTAACATGTTTTAATCTCATCTGTGCCTTAGGCCCAAAACTGTTTTGATAGCCTAATTAAGTTAAACCATTTTAAACGTATAGGAATCACTGTTTCCTCATCTTGCTCATAAATGGATAGAATCAATGCACCTACGCTAGGGCGTAACCCACACAAAACTACCCACGTACTCACAAGTGTTTTAATCATGGATTGACACGGAACTTAAATTTTTTTTTAAAGAAGGTTCATGACATATAGCATGGTCAATGTTTATAGTCACATAATATAAACACATAAAGCAACGGTTAATAATTTAACTAATCTCATTAATTAAATTAAGATTTCATGTGATTGATTTATGGAGATAAATTCTTTAACACATTATTGAGAGCACGATTGTACGGTCGAAACTAAGCCAGAAGGCATCCACAATCCCGTACCAAATTTAGAAACTAGAAGGAACAACTATGTAAGGTCGAAACTAAGCCAATAGGCATCCACAATCCCTTACATAAAGTAACTCGATTCTAAATTCTTTTGTCCCATCAATTCATTACTTTGACCTTGATATTTGTTTTCAGGAAACACGGTTTCTCAAACCAGCCATCTGACAAACAAATTCAATCCAAAGTGATTTTAAACAAGCCATTTAATTTCAGGAAACACGGTTTCTAAAACCAGCCATCTGAAAAACAAATTCTGTCCAAAATCAACCTGCTCGGCCGAGTCCTCTAAGGTGCTCGGCCGAGCGCCTCTTTGTTCCAGAAAACCCTTTGCTTCTGACGACTCTGCTCGGCCGAGTCTTATAGCCTGCTCGGCCGAGCACCACGAACAGAACAGATTTTCTTGTCGAATTTTAATTCTAAGATTGCTTTCCCGATTCATTTAGGATTTGGTGTTCATAATGATCATATCATCATGTTCATCAAAACCTTGAATAAACGATTTATTCATGAATCAAAGATCATCAACAAATCAATCCAATTAATATTTGATAATCTAAAGGAACATAATAATCAAATTATTATTGCAATCGTAGATCCCACATAACGTATTTAAACGGTGCGATTTTATGATTTCAATATATCTCATATACAAACATAAAAATCAGATCACATAAATATCTTGAATCCAAATTCACATAACATGCCAAAACATATAATCCAATTATATCATTAACATGTTATTATTAAAATAATCATGTTGAACGGGGCTCTGATACCACTGTTGGGTTTTGAGCAAACATGCGCAGCGGAATGAAACCCAAAAGCCTAGATCCGATCACAATGATTAGATTAATACAAGGATGAATTTAGAACACTAACCGTGACGGAGCTTTCAAATTCTGAGATCTTCAATCTTCGTTCTTCGCGCTTCTTCGAATCACGAACGTAGGAACGACCGCAAAACTTGGATCACGAACTTTGAAGGAGTTGATGCCAACGCCCTCTATGTTTATCCACACGCGAACGAATTTCAAGAACGATTCTTGAACCGGATTGCTAGACCCAATAGAAACTCTTTCTATTTTGAAGGCTATATAGAAAATCAATGTTCTTGTTCTTGAGGAAGAAGAAGAACTTGTTTTTCTCTCTCTCGGAGGCTATCTAATTGATATGGAATCAATACATACTGATTAGGTCGTTGTTAGAGGTTTATATACTTATTAGTCCTAAACCGTTTAGGAGAAATAGGTTAAAACCCGTCACAACACGAAATCAGTTTTTGGGCCCGAACAGGGCCTGCTCGGCCGAGTCCTTTAAGGTGCTCGGCCGAGCACCTTTGCTCCAGAATATCTGACCTTCTGATTTCCCATGCTCGGCCGAGTCATATGAGGTGCTCGGCCGAGCACCACCAGAATTCCGATTTTAGCCTTTTGAACAATTCGTCCTTTTGTGTGTGACCCCATAGGATTATATTAAGTTGGCAATGAGCCCAAACACATTTGTGCTCATAAATCATGAGCGGACTCTAGCAAGCCATCATGACTACCCAATTAATATAACTTGTATAAGTTCGTGAATCCTTCATAGAACATATTACAATCTCTTTGTTTCACGATGTCTATTGAACGTAAGCCATGGTCAATGGTCAACTTACAGTGTTCAATGCTTTCTCGATCCAGAATGTATTGATAGTACAAATCTTATTTGAGCACGGCCATGCATTTCATCAACACCATTCTTCGAGTGGCCAAAGCTTGACATCTCTCTCTTACGAGGAACAAATCCCTTCTTGATTTATTACCTTTCCCTACATGAATCCGATTACGCCAATCACATTCTTTATAGCTACCCGATTAGGGGTAACGTTTGAATATGTCAAACGTAATGTTCATCGAGTGGAAGACTGTGATAATCTCAGGTCTAAAGATTCCAGTAATATAACTATATGAGACTTAATTATGACATTGTGACCATGACATAAATCTCATATGGGTCTGTCCAGTATTTGGTCTCCAACAAATACCCATAAGTTTAATTGTATCACATACACCATAATCATCATATGATTATCCATTAAACTTATACTAACAATTAATCATAATTATCAGGGACGGGGATTATTATAATAAACATGCAAAGGATATAATAGTCAAACATTCAATATCATTAATATTAATAACATTAATCGTTTTACAAAACGTGCCTAGAGCATACAACACCAACAGTGTAAACTCCTTTTCCTTTTCAAAGCAAACTGCGCATTTAAAGTTATCACTAGTTGAGAACCCCAAGCCTTCCTTGTCTCCACTGGCTTTTTGGGATTCTAGAATTTGGTCCATAGTGACACTAGATTTGGTCCACTCATCAGTGATCTTTGTGAGATCAGCTACTTGAGCAGCCAATTCTTCGTTTCCTACTTTAAATAGCGCATTTTGATCTGTGAGAAAATGGTTCTTTTCAGTAAGAAGAGTCATGCTCTTAATCTGCTCCTTAAGGAGGGTGATCTCAGATTTTAAAAGAGTTTTCTCCGTCTTAAGCTGTGAAATTTCTCCAATTGATAAGTCCACTGCTTCTTTCATAGAATTAAATTTCTTGATTACCTTTTCAGCTTGCTGAAAAATAGACTCGCGCTCAGCAGCAGAGTCATTCTTTTCTATTACAATTTCAGCAGGAATTTCAAGAGATTCTTTGCGCGAAGGCGCAGCTACAAATTTCTTTGATAGATCTGCTCTGGCAAATAAGTACTTGCCATTCTGTCTGCTTGGAGTCAGATGTCCCATTTCCACCAGTTCTGTGATAGTGGGACCTTTCTTCTGAATTGTCCTTGGCGCAACCTTTGTGTCCGTATCGGGATCATTGTCTGAATCGCTATCAGCATCAGCATTGGCCACCAAGCAGAGCAGTCCATCCTCAGAGTCATCATCATCACTGTCTTCAGTGTCAGTCTCTATCCAAGTCTTCAGTTCCTTTTCTGCGCCGTCTTCTTCAGCAATCATTCCGCCATGCCTTGATGATCTCTGCGCAATATTCCTCTTCATGTACTCAAATATTGGAGTAGGACATTTTGAAGCAAAATGACCGGGCTTTCTGCAGTTGTAGCAGACCAACTCTTCATCTTTCTTTGAGTCTCTGCCACGAGAGAATTTAGCTGGAGCTTTACTTGAGGATCCTGGCTTAGAGAATTTCCTGAATTTTTGGAATCGCTTAACGAACATAGCGAAATCATCATCATCCATTTCAAGTAGAGAGGAAGTAGAGACTTTGTTTGAGGTTTGAGCAGGCACAGGTTCCTTTTGCGCAATGTAGGAAACAAGTTTTCCTTTGCCTTCAGTTTCGTCGATTCGATCAAGCTTTAGCTCATACACTTTTAAGTTAGCGTATAAGCTGCGCAGAGGCCAAGTATCTAGAAATCCAGAATCTTCCAAGTGACTTGCCTTGTGCACATATCTGGAACCTAGCGCATCTAAGAATTGAGAATTGACTTCTTTATTGGTGAAGGTAGTTCCAAGAGATTTACAAGAGTTTACAACAGCACAGAAGCGATCATAAGTTTGTCTCAAGGTTTCACCATCCTTTCTCATGAAGCAGTTGAATTTTCTTTGCACCACAAATCTTTTGTTTTCCTTGCTTACTTTGTCTCCATTCACATATCCTTCAATAGCATCCCATAGTTCCTTTGCAGTTCCACCGCTCACAATTTGATTGTGCGTGGAGAGGTCTAGAGTGCTGAGAATGATGTTTCTAGCTCTTCCATCGTAGCCAACCCATTTCTTTTCTTCATCGGTCCATTCCCCTTTGGCCTTCTTGATTGTAAGATTATCCTTGTTGGTAGCAGCATCTGGATTGGCCTTCATTGGAATGTAGGGTCCTTCAAGAACGATATCGTGGAGGATCTCGTCGATAGAGGAAAAATGAGTGAGCATGCAGTGCTTCCAGATTTCGAAGTGATCTTCATTCAACACTGGAACATGTGAATAGTTAGCCATTGCCCAAGATTTTGAAGCCATCTTGAATCGGCACCCAAGCTGTTAAGCTTGAAAAACAAAACAAGTTTTATGAAGGTGTTTGCTCTGATACCACTTGTTGGTCCCAAAAGGGCAACAAGGGTATGAAAAATGCTAGAGGGGGGGGGGGTGAATAGAGTTTTTAAATTCTTTTCAAACCCTTTTGCAAATCAATGACTTATGCGCACAGTTCTCAAATAAGCTAAGTATAGCGCGCAGTGAGAGTGTGAAATGCACAGCGGAAGTTGAAAGCAGCACCTGCGCAGGAAAAAGCTGCGCAAGGATAAAACCGCACGCGCTAAGTTTTGGCTTAAAGAGTTGGATAAAATGTTCTAAGGCAATAAGCAATAACAAGCACAGCTGCAATAATAGCAATCTGATAAGATCAAAGCAGTTATTCAGAAATGATTAAGCAGGAAATAAATAGCGAGAATAAGGAACAAGCTATTTGGAGAGGTTCGATCAATGAAAGATTTACGTCCTCTACCAAGATGGTTAGTCTTGGATTTTCTAACGGATATCTTATTATATGAGAGAGTTACAAGATACAACAATGAAAAACAAACTATCTCAAAGATCTATAATCTTGTTTGAAGGTGGATCTTGAATCTGGGAATAGTAAGCAGCAATCTTCAAAACTTCAAGGATATTAGAAAGCACAAAATCTAGAAGCTTGGAAATGAAGATGAGCAGGCTATTTATAGCAGAGAGCTTAAAACTAGCCGTTGGTGCTCTGAGCAGGGACGATGAGCTGGCACAATATGATTGGTGCGCAGGTGTCCTTTTTAGCCGTTTGGGCTCTGATCAAAGTTGATGACCTGGCACAATATGATTGGTGCGCAGGTGATTTAGAGCCGTTGGAGACTAAGCATGAGGACCAAATTCAAAAGCTTCTTCAGAAGGATGACAGCTGTCTTTATTTGAAATATTTCTCTTGAACGTGTCTCCACCGTTCGATCTGCTGAGTGTGCTTGCTTAGTTGATTCTGCACACCTCAGCATTTTTAATAAGCGTGCATCTTCTAAACGTTTTCCAAGTTAGGTGATCTGAATGCATCGAAAACTGAGCAAGATAGACTGCTGCGCAGGGGAGACCTGCTCAGTGGTGTCCTGCGCAGATAAGTCCTGCGCAGTGATGTCCTGCGCATAGAAGTCCTACGCAGAGACCACAGTCTTGCTTAGATCTTCATTCCTTCACTCCAAGTCCTATATTCTAAGCCTATACTATAAAATGGACTAGGCTAAAAAATGAAGTTATAAAACTTCTTACATAGGGTCCTAAAGTCCATAGAATATACTTAGGTGATGGTATCAATCAATTCTAACATAATTAGGAGGGCTAAGAGATAAGCATACCCAACACATGTTCTAAACAAACAGGGTCGACCCTAAAGGTAATAGGGAAAGCAGTCGATTCAGGCCAAAATAAAAATTAAAAATTAGAGCCCCTAATTTATCCTTTAGGGCTCGTTTGGTAGCCCGACAAGTATAAGCATTACTATTTATTTGGGTGTAATTAGTACCCTTACTATTATGAATCAGGATTAATAATTCAAATCTTAATTTAAAGGGTTTTTTACCAATAAGTCCCTGACAGAAGGTGGTATTTGTCAATAAAAACACAACATTTGGTATTTTACCTTAGGGTCCCTGGGTTGAAATCAATTTCACCAATAAATCCCTCACACTTTTTAAATGGCAAAATTACCCACTGCTATATACTCCCTCCGTCTCAAATTAGATGTCGTTTTGGGGGTTAATTTTTGTCTCAAAATACTTGTCGTTTTACAATTTTCAAGGCTTATTTATTGTTGTATACCAATTCTACCCTTATTAATGATAATGAATTATCTCTTGCACAAGTATTTAATAGTCTAGGTAGTTGGATTACTTTGGGATATATAAGACATTTTCACATACATTAATTGCATTTCTTAATATGTGTGAAAGTGTTTAAAACGACATCTATTTTGAGACGGAGGGAGTACCACGTTGTTTACCCCTCTTCTCCCCCAAATCTAAACCCTACCCTAGCCCCTCTCTCCCTCTCTCTCTGCGCCTCCCCCTATGAAGACCGCCCCTGTCGCACCTTCCCCTCCGGCGACGTCTTCCCTTCCCCTCCGGCACTGTCTCCCATCTGCCTCCCCCTCCGGAATCGTCACCCCTTCCCACACCCGCCAAATCGTCTCTCACCGCTCAGCCTCACCTGCTTCTTATTCGGCGCCATCGCACCTTCTTCTGCAACGACTTTGGTATTCTCCAAAAAGGCGTACGCAAGAACGGCTTCACCGGCCAAATTATCAGTTTGAAATTTTTGAATTTCTCCTCTTTCTCTAATGGCGTTCATGTTCAGATTTGGAATTTTCATATTTCTTTCTCTTCTCCTTCTTGAACCATCTATGAACTGTTCTCTCCACCCTCAAAATGAGGCTGGGAAAGGGGGAGTTGGCCTTGATGCCAAAAGTGGCCTCTCTTTTGGTACTCAGTAAGGTGAATTTGAAGATGCATTAGGGGAAGATAATCTAGGGACTTCAGTTTCTAGTTCTGAAGAAGATGAGGAAACAGACAATGAAAAAGCTGAAGAAGATACACAAGAGTCTTCTTCAGTCTTTTCTTCTGTAGAGGATAGCGTTGAAGGGTCTTCAGTCTTTTCTTCTGAGGAAGCTCTTGTGAAGAAAGAATATGAAACAATTTTCAATGAAAATGCTGAAAATAATCATGTTTATGAAAAGATGGAGGAAGAGGAGGATGATGAAATTGAAGTGTTTGAAGACGAAAGAGGTTGGAGTCTGAAAGGGGTGTTGCAATTTGTGATGGTTTCCCTGATCTTTTCAACTCATTACATATCTTCTATGAACTCTCCTAGCCTTACTGACAGTCCAGCTGTATGGGGTTTGAAAAGTCAGATCCAAAAATTTCATTTTGATATGGGTTCTAATTTTTCTGAAAGTGTGGTTGAGCCTACTTCTTTTTTGGGTAAGTTCTAAAAAGGATTAAGGGAATTTGATCACAGAGAAATTGATGATGGTTTTGAGGAGGAGTTTGTGATCAGAGATGATAACATAAGGTTGGTTGATATTACCTATGACTCGTATGAATTGGAGTTTGAGGCACAAAAAATGCATACTGAAGATGTAGGATCTATACCCAAAATTGTTTTTTTTTTTTTTATTTCAGATCTGAAGAGATTTTTGTGTTTGATTTAGAATTATCAGTTTATACTAATTTCATATGTGAACAATTGAGAAAAGCATGTCCCAGTTATTATAATAACTGTGAAAAGTTGATAGATGAATTTATCAGTTTTGTTACTCAATTATGAACAAATTGAGTATCAATAATGATAAATTGATTTATCATTTGTTTAAAAGACATACTCCCTTTGTCCCATAACAATGGGCACAAACTTTCATTTTGGGCGTCCCATTCAAATGGGCACATTACTAAAAATGGAAAGAATCTTTACTATTATCACACTCATTCTCTCTCCTACTTTACTTTTACACTCACAACATTTACACTTTCTCTCTCCCACTCACTTTTCATACTCACAACATTTATACTTTTCTTAATTCTTGTGCAAGAGTCATTTTGTACCCATTGTTATGGGACGGAGGGAGTATAGCATTACACAACTGTGAAATAACATGACTGTGAAATCACACAATTGTTCAAGCACACAACTGTAAAATGCATGTCACAGTTATTATAATAATTGTAAAAAATTAAGGGATAAATTTATCAGTTTTTGCAAGTGAACAACTGTGAAATGAATGTCTCAGTTATTATATTTACATGTGTGAACAACTGTGAAATACATGTCTCAGTTATTTTAATAATTGTGAAAAAATTGAGAGATGAATTTATCAATTTTAACAAGTGAAAAATAAAAAAAATGACACAACTGTGAAATGACACAACTGAGAAATTAGTTGAGAAATGATTTTACAAGTGAAAAATGATTTTTTTATTTCTAAAATTGTGAAATTAATTGAAAATGAAAAATAATTTTTTACTAGTGAAAAATGAGATTTTTATTTCAAAAATTGAATTATGTGTTGAGTGTACTTGTTTGATTTGTATTGACGATACGATTAAAACGGTGGTTTCATATTTAATTTTCGATTCATAAATTTTGAGATATTGCATTTTATAATTTTCGGTGGAAAAAAAAAAAAAAGAGAGAGAGAAAGAAAGAGAAGACAGGAAGACAAAGAAAACGGAAAACGCATGATTTTTTCAATGCCTTACCAACCAGAGCGCCTATGGGCTTTAGGGGAAATTTGGTCCAGCAAATATTCTAGGTACTTTTTGGCAAGTTTCTATAATGTGTGTCTTTATTGGTCGTTTTCATTTGTTTGATGGATTTATTGGTCAAAGCCTCGATTTTAAATATGATGTTTAGTAAAAACAGTGTACACAATTGGATTAGTATACAATTTACAAAAATATCCACATTTTGTTTATTTTTTCCTTCTAATATTTGGGCTGACAAAGAAAAGTCTCATCATTTTTCTTAACACAATCATCAAGGTCTCAACATCATCATCTTTTATCAGTCATTTTGAATTGATCCATATCCAAGCGCAAGAATTACAATTTTCTAATTAAAGATTAATATATAAACTTGAGATCTAAGAAAGAGATTCACTTTGCAACTTAGGCTAAAAAAGAAACAAATACCCAAGAACAAAAGTTCTCCAGGGTTGACCAATGATGATAGCAGCTAGAAGATGAAAATGGCATCATGAAAACGACCATGACGGTAGAGGTTGAAGAATGGAGTAGAGGGTGTATTTACCGCTGTCGCGGTCCGATCTATTGCTTATGAAACACAATCAACAAAAACCGAATACAGATCTTTTATTGAATTAATCCTGATCTCGGTTGAATAGGATTGTTAAACTCATATATGGGTTCTTAATATTCAGATCTAGATGCTTTTAGGAAAAAGAAATCACTTGTAGATGAGGAAAGAAGAATGAGATATTATGATTTTGAGAAAGAAGTAAACCCAAATGATGATTCCTCAAAAAAAAAAAAAAAAGTACACCTATGGATGAGAAGCATGAACTGGGTCCATCAAAGAGAGAGATCGTCCTCTCCGTAACACACTAGAGGATGGAGTACATGGTATCTAGTGTTGAAAATTGTGAAGGGTAATTTTGCCAAAATAATTAATACGGAAGGCTTTTTGTACGGAGATAAATAATACCACCCCTCCACCAGGTATTAATAACACGGGTGTTTATCCAGAAAACATGTATTAATAATATAGGGGACAAAAACGTACCAAACGCAATTGTTGGCGTACTAATTATCCAGTCCAGCACTAATACAGGCTACCAAACGAGCCCTTAATGTACTATATAAATAAAAGAGACCGTATATTTAAACACAATATGTGCAGTAATTTTTTAATCTTTGGGCCTTCCTACCTAGTATATCATTGCAATATGGCTTTGAAATTCTGCCAATTATGACTAAAAATTTACTGATTTTTTTTACAATTATTACTCTATTTTTTTTCCAGTTATCACAATCCTAAAAAATTATTAGACTAATATAATTACAAGATATTAGGAATTGAGCCAATAACCAAACCTTTTAATCAACACAGCCAGTGGATAGAGAGAGGAAAACAAAAGAGGAGGCCTTGTTTGGTTGTTATGAATTGAGCCAACAACCAAACCTTTTAATTAACTTTTCTCAGCTATTGCTTTTAGTTTGATTGTTGTAGTTACACATTTGCTTATGACTTCATTGCAGGCAAGAAAAAAGTAAACAAATTTTGAATAAAGATGAAGAGATGAAAAGTGAGTTGATCTCTAATTGTTTAGCCATTTGTACTTACCTCGACATATTGCAAAAACAAAAGAGGGGTTTATATACAAATCAAAACCAAGAATTTACTTAATAAGCACCAACTGATAGACCCTACACATATCACTCCATTTCTAAAGCAATAACATCTCAGCAGTGAATCATGAATTTAAACTTAAATATATAAACAATATAGTAATTCAAATATTCAAGAAAATGGAGTCAGTATGAAATTAAATGAAGGAATAAACCTCATGTTGCACATTGCAATCAGCTACCCCAAGAAGTAATTTATACTATACTAATCATGTTCATGAGAAGCAATCTTCTGCTTCTTCCACTTGTATGCTTGTTCCAAAATCTTGAGATTTGAGGCTTGCGATTCTTCAGGAAAAAGGTAGTCGACGTACTCTTCATACCCTGCTGCAGCACTATCATCTGTTTCAATGCGCCTCCTCTTCTTAAGTTTCTTGGGCAGCTTGACACGAACCAAATTGACATCACCAAGCTCACCAAAGCTGCTCTCCATATTCAACCACTCTTCTAATAGCACGGCCCTCTCCTCTTTGAGGTCAGGAGCTGACGTTCTGAAGTAGTTGATTGCATTTTCAAAAACTCTTCTTGCACGCTCAAGGCATTGTTTCTTCCGTTCACAAAGACGTTCCTGAACATTGTTTTCAGGTTCCATGCACGAGGCCTCAAACTTAACATAACTAATCCAGACCTTCAAATGCTTTGTTCGGTCCAGAAGCCTCTCATAAAGCTGTCTTGTCCTTTCAGATTCACCCTCTGCTATCTCAAAATCAATGTATGCCTTCCAAAGCAATTCTGGCATATCCAATGCAGGTTGTGCGATTGCAAGCTCAAAAATAGCTCTAGCTCGTTCGGTTTCACTCAAAGATCTCTCCAACTCAGCATACTTGCTCCATGCGTAGCAGTTTTCTGGTGACCATTCCAAGTACTTCTCGTACAACTTCCGACACCGGTCTACCATACCGAGTTGCAGCTCAATCTCAAGGTACTTGTTGAAAATTTTGGTTCTAGGAGCCATTCCAATTGCGCTCCCGAGAATTCTTCTAGCACCATCAAGATTCAGCTGCCTGATTTCAAACAGGGCAGCCAACAACCAAACTTTTGCGATTGAGAACTTGGCATGAGGTATCAACTTCAAACACTTGCCATAAACAAGTCGTGTACGATCAATATCCTGCGCAACAAGCTCTTCAAATAAAGCAAAATTGATCCATAAGTAAATATACCGCTGCCAATACAGCTTTTCCTCTGCGGGAGGAACATTAGCAATCGCTCTTTCATAAACCTCTCTGATCTTCTCTTTGTTTCCGACACTCTCTTCCAGCCGTATGTAATCAAACCAAGCGTCATAGTTAAGTGGATTCTTCCTAACCTCCTCCTCGTAAAGAAGCCTACTCTTGCCAACAACTAAATCTTCTATCGCTTCCCTATCACCATACTTTTTCTCAAAAGCAACAAACATGCTATACAAATCCTTCTCGTCGCGACGACCTTTTGGTAGATGATCAAGAGCTAACTTGTAAACGCGCCTTGCTCTCTCTACCTCACAAATCTCCTCCTCAAATTCTGCAAAAGCCACAAAAAGAAGCTCCGCCTCTTCATCATCTGCCAACCTACAAACCGCCCTTTCGTAACAATCCCTAGCCCGGGCAATTTCCCCATTCTTCACCTCAAACTTAGCAAATCTTATCCAAGCACTCACTTTCGAGTGAAAGAGCACAAATCTTTCAAAAATCGCCCTCGCTCGCCCAATTTCATTATACCTCAGCTCAAACTTAATATAAGAAAGCCATGCTTGCTGATCAGGCGTCCAATTCATCCACCTTTCAAAAATCCGCCTCGCGACCGCCACATTGCCTAGCATCTCCTCCATGTGAATATACTTGTACCAGAGCTGATCAACCCTAGGCAAATATGTAACGGCCCGATCCCAAACGTTCCTAGCATGATTTATGAACTTCGCCTTCATCTCCATATCCGCATACTTCAACCACATTGTATGATCTCTATAATGAACTTCCATCGCCCGTTCCCAAACAGACCTTGCACGGCCAAAATCATTCTGCGACTCCTCCCAGTTGGCGTACTTGATCCAAACATTCTTGTTACAACCGACTCCTCCACGACGAATCAGGTCCTCCAACTCCTTGCGCTTTCGGAACCGGTAGTCGTCTAATTCATTGGAGTCGGTAATTTTTTGCTTCGGGTGCCGGAATTTGGGTTCGTGAGGCTCACGCGCTTCTCTAAGGATTTGCTCCGCCGTGATTTGGATTGGGGCGGGGGTTTTATTTTTAACCCTAATTGGCGGGGGAAGATTCACGGCCATCTCTTTTAGCGTCAGTCAGGTGCCGGGCAGAAATTTCTCAGCCGACGGTGTGAGCAAGGGGGAGATATTGAGATGAGAGAGAGTGTCGTAGGTTAGTATGAAATTGAATACATGTACATTATTCACCCGTATATATATACTATAGGTAACCCAAATCCTAATTAAAAAAGGAATAGTTGGATTACAAATCCTAATACAAAAACCATTTATTATCTAAAATAAACAATGATACCCATTTGTTATTCTCACAACAATTTTTTTACCCACTTTCTCTCTCCTACTTTCTCCTATTTCACTTTTCATACAACATTTACTTTTTCTTAATCTTCGTATAAAGGTCAAACTAAACTAAAAATGTTAGTCCGGAACGGATGAACTATATAGGTAACCCAAATCCTAATAAGAAAAAAATAAGGAATAGTTGGTCTACACATCCTAATGCAATAACCATTTTGATCGTTAAACATTGGGTTTACTTTTCAAATGTTCTTACTAAAACATTTTGAACCCAAATCCTTATTAAAAAAGAATACTCCCTCCGTCCCAAAACACCTTGCACATATTTCTCTTTTGGTTGTCCCATTGGTAAGTCACACTTTCCCAAAATGGAAAAGATTCCCACTACTTCTCTCTCATCTCCACTCACAACAACTATCCACTTACTATTCTCTACCCCACTTTCTCTCTCCTTCCCACTCACACCACCCACTTTTCTTACACATTTAAGTAGTATGTGAGATGAAGAAGTGAGTGGGTATGACAAATGGGCCCCATAATTTAAGTAGTATGTGAGATGAAGAAGTGAGTGGGTATGACAAATGGGACCTACATTTTTTATCATTTTAGGAAATGATGAAACTTTTAACGGGACACCCGTTTGGGTAAAAGATGAAGCTTCAAATGGACGGAGGGAGTATACAATATCTCACAGTTATCTTACATGCGTAGTAACACACTGAAACACAACTAAGTCTGGAGTCATAGTACAACCCGCCATATCCCTAACTAGCCATGGATATATACATACAGGAGGATATACAAAAGATTCATCCAAACTTTCACAAAACGATGCATTCTTTGCTAAAAGGTCCGCCACACTATTTCCTTCTCGATAAGCAAACGAACACCACAAATGCTCAAAAGACTCCATCAAAAGCCTACGATCAGAGATTAAAGTTACCGCTCCGGATGGTATTTTGTGATCCCAGCCATGGGCGGACCTACCCTATGTCTATGGGGCAATGGCCCCCCTTTGTTTAAAAAAAAAAATACTAGTGTAATTTTTTTGAAAATTTGAAGTATTAGTGCAATATTTTAGACTTTGTCCCACTTTGTTTAAAAAAATAAATGCATTAGTATTTATTTTTACCCACTTTAAATGTGTTATGCCATTTTGCCCCCTTGTGAAAAATTCTTGGATCCGCCACTGATCCCAGCAAAGAATATTAAATAACACACATGAAGAGAATCAGTTTCAACATGTATATTCTTAATATTAAGGCAGCAAGGCCTCGTTTGGCGCTCGGGAATGAGTGTGTTGGAATGGGCATATGATATCTGGATATCTGAAATCCAGGAATGATGGGAATTTTATATTCCCCATTCCCACGCTTGGTATATGCTTATGGGTAAGTCAAATAATGGAATGAAATCACCATTCCTATGTTTGATTTAAATGTCTACCTAACGGGTAACACATTATCATATTTTCTACAATATGATATAGCAGTTATAAATTTTCTATTGCTTCACTTACTTCAATTTTTTCCAAACCTAATTGTAAAATATAAAATCAATACACTGTGGTACAATTTTTGTATTTGATAAATTTTATTTATTCAGTAATCAATTAAATGTGTGAATAATAATCTTTATATTTTCAAATAGACCCAAATTTCGCAAATTAAAAATTGATGTAATTGAGGAATTTCGGAAAGCCAGAACACATTGTTGATGTTAGACACGTTTAAGATCTGTGGGGGCAGGCAATGTGTTCGTGTGCATGTTTATAGATTTACGGTGGATTGGGAAGAAGTCGAGAACACGATTGTTTATTTTTTATGAAAGATCTTAAATTTTTTTTTGAGCCCTACTTCTGGTGCTGCTTTAAATCGAATTCAAGAGAGGAGAGAAGAAGATGGATACGTGTTCCTGATAAAAATAATCTCATCCATTGGGCGTTGGCTATTTTTTAGGATCAATAATTTTAGCTGTTAAAAGATTGAGTGAGTCTCATGAAAAACTTGTTTTACAATAAGAGATGTGTGAAACTTGTTTTCCATTAACATATTTTGTTTTACATTAAGGGATAAAAACATGTTTTACACTAAAGTGAGTGTAAAACAAGTTTTTCTTAAGATTTTCACTAAAAGATTACGTGGGAATGGGCATAAAAGATTCAAATTACCATGAATTATGGGAATTTGATGAATGGGCATAAGAATCCCACCATAAATCATGAGATTCAAATTACCATGAATTATGGGAATTTGATACCCGTAGAAAGCTAATTCCCTTACTCTTATCTTCTTTAAAAATATACCAAACGAAGATAACTGTATCATTGGAATGAAATACCCATTCCTACCCCTAGATTCCTATGCACCAAACGAGGCCCAAGAATAATCCAAACCCTTTCGAAGAGCCCAAGCTTCTGCAATTATATTAGTCGTTTCACCTATAGATTGACTAAAGCCCCCAATTCATTCACCAATTTTGTTCCGAATAATGCCATCCCGTGATTCCCTTTTGCAGCTCCATCTAGGGGTGGAAATGGTTTGGTTTAGCTCGGTTTGGGGTAATTTAGAGGTCAAACCACTATACATCGATTTGGAGAAATCCCAAACCGAGTTGAACCACAAAAAAGTACAAACCGAGCTGAGCTAAACCATAATGGTCTGGTTCGGCTCGGTTTGAACCGCGGTCTGATTTCGCGGTTCAAACTATGGCTTAAACCGCGGTTTGAACCACAATACCTTCTACATACGATACTTTTTTATGCATTAGAAAAGGCCAGTCATTTACTCCCTCCGTCCCAAAATGATTTTATAATTTTTTCCTTCGCAATAATAGAGAAAAATGTATGAAGATCATTTTGGGACGAAGGGAATATATGAATATGCCTTAGAAAAGGCCACAGCCATTTACTCCCTCCGTCCCAAAATGATATTCATACTTTTTTCCATGTCAATAATAGAGAAAAAAAAATATGAAGATCATTTTAGGACGGAGGGAGTACATGAATATGCCTTAGAAAAAAGACCACATTACTTACTAAGATAAGCTTGAACATGTTGAAACTGAATTTGTATATTTTCTTAAGAAAAATAACATGCAGGTTAATAATCTTTATATGTAAACACGGTTAAGCTAGCTCGGTTCAACGGTTCGGCTCGTGGTTCAGCTTGATATGGTTCGGTTCGGCTTGGAAGGGCCAGACCGTAAGCCGAACCGAACTGTATGGTTTATCACTTTTCTAAACCAAGCTGAACCACATATGTTTAAAAACCGAGCTAAACCGCTCGGCTTGATTCGGTTCAGTTCCAAACCGCGGTTTGAGCCGAACCATTTCCACCCCTAATAGTAACCGAATTTTTTGGTGCAACTGACATGCTTTGGGAAGGAAAACAAACTGAATGATCTAGGTTGAATTGAGCTAGCATTCCCCGAAATTTACTCAATTCATTTGATCTTATTGGTTCATGTTACACGGGGATATTTTAGACATTTTGCTATTTAACTTGATCTTGTTTGTCCATTGATGCATGATTGCATCTTGCCAGCATACTGACAAATCCTGGCCCAAAGTCTTAAAGTTTCCATTTGAATGGCACAAAAACCATGAACAAACAAAAGTTTTTGGGTAAACATTACAATCAAGAAAACCACAAAATACATTCATAACCAAATGTTTTCATCCATTTACAAGGAACTTCACATTTCTGACAAAAGAGTGAGTTTGAAACATTAAACAGTGGGAGTTTTCTGCGCTCTCGAATCAACTTGGACCCAGATCAAATGGATGAATCTCGTGATTGTCAAAACTCAAGGATTGTGATGAAGAACGAGACCCCTTCCCTGACGTTTCAGTTTCAGATTTTTGTTGTAACCTACATAAAAAATGCATTATCAAGAAGGATCTCAAGCAAAAAATCTTACGCTCTCGGTCTCAAAACAAAGTCCAAAAATTAAATTTCGCTCTTTATCAAGAGTAGATTTGGGCATTCATTTCGAGACGGAGGGAGTAGTTCTTTCATATGCAACAGATATCCACTTTTGCAGTGTACTTGAGAAAAATGCAGAAACCATATTCCAGAAAGGTAGTTGCTTACTGCTTTGGATGGTCTCGAGACAAGGAGGGGCTTGGGCAACACCCAGTGAAGTATGTCACATTTTCGGATAGATCCGCACTAGACTGCAGAAACCAAGCCAAATCTTAGGACAAACTGATACTCCCTCCATCCCAAAATGATTTTTGAATTATGAATGAACTTTGAGCAATAATTATAGGTTGATTTAATCATATTAATGAAGATCTAAAACATGTAATTGCTACACCATCAACAATACTATCAATAACAAGTTTTAGATTTTCATTAGAATAACTAAATCAATCTAAATAATTGCTCAAAGTTCATTCGTACTAACGTCAAAAAATGTGGGATGGTCATTTTGGGACGGAGGGAATACTAAATACTTGCAACCTAAATTTTTAGAATAACAAGATCTGAAAGTTGTTATTGATAGTATTGTTGATGGTGTGCGAATAACAATTTGGATTTTCATTGGTATAGTTAAATCAACCTAAAATTAGTGCTCAAAATTCATTCGTGGTAACGACCGGAAAAGTGGGAAGATCATTTTGGGAAGGGAGTGTATAATTAATTACCCTCAAAATAATTCAATTACCTAGGTAATTAAAGGCTTTTAAAATGACCATTTCATAGTCATAAGTAAGTGTAGTATTTGATAAATAGTGGTAAAGATTCCTAGGTAGTAGTAGAGTGTCAAGTATTTTGGGATAAATTTTAGTTTCTTAAACAAGTATTATGGGACAGAGGGAGTGACTTTTAGAGTGGAACATTGTAACAAGAAATATTAACCTGGTTTGAGTAAACAAGTAACCAAAGAAAGAGAAAAGTTGAGGAAATACTTGCCGTATGTTTTTGGAAACTTTGCAGCCGAGAGAGCTGAATATCCGGTGGTTGGGCTGCTTGCCTCCTTTCATTTATAAGAACAATTGCACATTTACACATGAAAAACAAAAGTAGAACTCCTAGCGCAGACACAATGATGAATTCAATCACGATTGCAGATCCTAGAGCTGTACAAACATGCAAACAACATTTGTTAGTATCTATCTTCACTCGATAGCCGTGTTGTAATTAGTAGGATCTGGCACGTGTGCGGTCTGACTAGTTTAGTACACGAGTTACCTCTTATAGTAAAATTGAGTTACATTTTAGAATATCATGGGGTTACATTTTATCGGCATGTGATAACATTTTTAGTGACATGAATCATATCTTCTTTATAACATGAGTTCCATCCTATAATAAAATATGTCGGATTGTTGTGCAGTCTGACTGTACAAACCTCAAATTTGTCAGAAGTATCCTGCATTCATTCATAATGCTAAGTAGCTTAACTGGGTTCACAAAATAAATAAAGAAACTTACTATGGGCCAATAATGAACTCATTGGCTGTCTTCTTATTAAGTTTACCATAGCCTGAGCAAAGAGGGGCAGTGACATCATTTCTGCACAATCTGGATAACATCCAAACCATCCCATATCGTTAACAGTAACTGTTAGAACTCCACCATGTTCTCCATCCTGTACATACAGAGATCAGCTCCACATGAAAAACTACTGCGACAAAGTTCCAGAGATGTTCAATGTTAAATCTTGTTATAACTTTCTCAAAATAAGAACATTGCTTGAGAATAATCTCCGATTATGATGAAGAGAGATAAACTAGTGGAAGTCACTAATATATGTAATTGAACTTAACGAAACCAACATCCACATAAATAATGAAAAGTACCGAAAAGACTGAAAAAGAACTTAAAACTCACATGATATAACAGCTCTTGAATGACACTGTTGCAGGCCTTGATTGTTCCACGGAATCTAATCCCTTTTGCTTTGACAGTAAAATGTTTTGAGATTGTAACAAATGTTTGAAGAGGTTGCCATTGGTAACTACTCTTCAACTTCAGTTCAGTTGTACCGACAAGTTCAGCTGGTAGGTTTGTTGATAAATATCCAGAACTAACTTCCACAGAAAACATGACCATGAAGTGAGACTCGTTCCCTGAAAGTCAAATTAATCACCTAATATCAGCGAGAGAAACTTAAACTCTTATATGCCCTGCTCAAAAAACTTTTAAACTCTTGTACCTCGGAAATAAAGAAGATCTGGGTCCCCGATTGAAAAATTAAACATGTCTCTTTGTTTATCAAATATCAGTAATCCCTCATCTTTTTCCCCGTTCTCTAAGAAGATGATTTCAGGAACACTAATAACTGGAGGATCATTGATAGGTTCCACAAAGATTGGAACATCTAAATTATTTCTCCCATTTCTGTTCATTGTGGTGACTCGAATAACATCTTCCCCGTGAAAATTCTCCTCACTGCTTAGATGCAATCAAGTAGGACACAGTTAAGACATGCTACTTGAATATGGTTCAAAAAGAAGAGAGAGGAAGAGAGAGAGAGAGAGAGAGAGAGAGAGAGAGAGAGAGAGATCATTATAAGAAATACTCCCTCCGTCCCACTAAAAAATGCACTTTTGTTTTAGGCAGGACGATTAAGAAAATGTGTAAGTAGTGTAAGTGTTGTGAGTATGAAAAGTGAAGTAGGAGAGAGAAGGTGGGGTAGGGAATAGTGAGTGGATAGTTGTTGTGAGTATGCAAGTGGGTCCCATTGAGTAAAGAAGTATTTCAAAATTTCCATTTTGGGAAAGTGCATTTTTTAGTGGGACACCCTTTTGGGTAAAGAGTGCATTTTTTAGTGGGACGGAGGGAGTATGAGTTAGATGTGTAATACCCCATGTATTGGATTGACTGAAGTGCAAAGTTTATCACTTCCATGCGACCAAATAAAATTAGATCTTTAGCACTATCATTCACTCTGCTAACCAAAAGTTCACTCCACATTGGCTGCCAAAATTGCATCAACATAGGAGAGAGAAGGACGGTTCCATATCGTGCACTAAGAGTAACTGAGATGTTCTCCAGCAGATCCGAATACATGATCTCAAATCCAGAGAAACCCCTGTTACGGGAGACAAGGGAGAGAGTTAACAAATGAATAACACAAATACCCTCAATTACAATGGTAAAATGATTAAAAACCGGGGGGTGGGGGGGGGGGGTGGGGGGGTGGGGTGGTGGACTCCATTTTTGTCCATTGTACTTTGGAGCGTGTTTCACTTTTCCATCGAAATTCAATTTCTATCATTTTTACCATCTTACCACAAACAATGGTGTCATTTTATACCCAAGTTTGTTTCATTTTAACCATCATGCTACAAACAATTGTGTCATTTTACTCCCAAATTTGTCATAAAATGATACCATTGTTTGTAGTATGATGGTGAAAATGAAAAAAATGAAGTTCAATAGTAAAATTGAAACATGCGCCAAAGTACGATGAACAAAAACAGAGTTTCCCAAAAAAATATCATCTAACTTTGTAAAGGAGTTCCAAGTAAAATTGTACCTTACCCAAATTTGGGACTAAGTACATCTTCTGTAGCTTGCAGTTGATTCGGGAACGAAACAAACTGGGGAGGAATACAAAGGACAGATATGTTTACAGCACTAGAAGCAGTGTTGTCGTTTGCATCAGCTATAGTGTATGTGAAAGAATCATTTCCATAAAATCCTTTATACGGTGTGTATCTGAGGAAACTTCCGAACTGCAGAAGTGAACCATGTACTGGCTGCCAAGATAAACTATGTCATGGTAAGTCTTCTCCAAGTAAAATGGTCAACTGTACTTTGTAAATAGTCAGCCATTTAATGGACAAAAACTAGTGATATTGCGTAATTAAGGCTCACTGCTGAAAAAAGAATAAAGCTTATAGCTAATTACCTTTTGGTATTCAGTAATACTTGCATTGCCACTCGCATAATAATCATTTTCTAGAGGGTTAAAAGCGATTGACTCGTCTTCCCAAACGGACACTGAATCATTCCTGGCCTGAGGAAAGTATTCTCCTGAAAAACATAATAAAATTCAATTCTATGTAACGAAATGTATGATGGGATCTCTTTCTTTTTCTTCAAATCAGTGTAGCTTTGTTTTAAAGAATGACCCAAAATGAGTGTCCCTTTGTTAATGACGTAACTAAAAGGTCACCATTTTCCAACTTTATATCCCAACTTGCATAATACAATTCTATAATGTGGAGATTAAAGATAGGTTAGGTATAAAATCTACAAATACAACTAAATCACATAAGAGTCAAAACATCCAGAAAATTTCTTCAATAGAAAAAGACACTCATTTTGAGTCAGAGGGAGTACGTAGTATATAAAATGTTGATCCAGATTAAACTTACTACTGTATACATTCACCCCAAAGGGACAGGGCAAGAAACGCTTTCCATCAAATGAAGCACATATCTCGTAAGTGCCGACATCCTTTGCCTGATAGAAACCTGTGTACGTCCCATCCTTGTTATCGACAAACTTTGAAGTTGTATAACCAGATTTGTTTAGTGAACCAATCTCAAGTTTTAACTTTGATTCTTGAAACAAGACAGGGTTAGAGAATGAATCCATCAGCTTCAGCACAATTTCATTATCAACCAACTTTGGTACTTTTGGTGCAAATCTTACAATTCCCGAAGTAGATACATTAGCGGCACCTGCAAAGTATCAAACTGAGTGACTTAGCAATGCAGAATTGAATCAAAACAGAGGCTATTATCTAAAACATTAAAGGCTATTATCTACAACATTAAAGTCTACGCTACTATCTATAGCAGGTTTAATCTATCACATCAAAATCTAGGCTAGTATCTAAAACATTAAAGGCTGCGAGAAATTATATCAAGTTCAGATGTCTAATTGTAGATCTCTAATGACAAAGGAAACACGGTATACATTAGTTTTATAGTATTATTATTAGGTTTTAATTCATTTTCAACCATCGTACTTTCGCCCGACCTTCACTTTAACCATTACACTTTATTTTTTGCACAAAAACCACTCTACTTTTGAAAACCTCTCATCGCAACCACAAATTCGTGTCTAATCCGTCACTAATCCGCGATTTTTGGGTTTGGATGAGAGGTTTTCCAAAGTAGAGTGGTTTTCGTGCAAAAAATAAAGTAGGATGGTTAAAGTGAAAGTCGCATGAAAGTACGATGGTTGAAAATGAATTTAATCGTTATTGTTATGATAAAAAATCATTCAAATATGGGAACTCCTCAAATTGTTCCTTTTAAGGTGAAAGCATTATTGACAGAATGATAGAAAAGCTGAGTTGACACTACAGAAAGATGGCTCAAGCTACAGTAGAGTTGGAGCTAACCAATGGCATCAGCACGCTGGCAAAAACCAGGCTCCACTCATCTTTGATTGTCCGGAATAGATTTGACTTATCTGCACAGACACTAAGGTCGACTACATAGCTCTTTGAGTGTTCAAACGAGGTTTGAGGTGAAAATTGTGAAATCACGTTAGATTTCTATGACTTGTTACTATGTTGGTGTAATATTATACTCCTTCCGTCTTGGAAAGTTAGTCCCATTTTTTTGGTTGTTAACTTGAGCCAACTTTAAGCAATAATTTAGGTTAGTTTTAACTATCCTAATGAAAATCTAAAACTTGTCATTGATAGTATTTACAGTGGTGTATCAATAACAAGTTTTAGATATTCATTAGGATAGTTAAAACTAACCTAAATTATTTCTCAAAGTTGATTCAATGTAACAACCAAATAACTTTCCATGATGGAGGGAGTATTTAAGTACTTTCTACTACGTATTTGCTTAAATGCAACTATTAATGTTTAACATGCAACATAAGAAATATGTTTTACATAAAAATAGGAAAGGAGATACCTGCACTTACTTCCTTTCTAAATGCATGGCCACCATTTAATGGAATATTTCCACAAAACACTCGTATCTCATAAATCCCACTCTTTTTAGGCTTATAATTTACGTTGAAAGCACTACTCTTTACTTTCCAGTTCCCAGAAGACTGAATTTTGAAAAGAAAATATAAAAGAGAACTATTGTTAGTGTCCATAATTTTACAACACAGTGCCTGCAAGAAAATAATAAACAAAATATCTTTACATTGTTATTAGAAGAAACCTCCACAGGACCAAGAGCACCATAATTCATCTCAACAGTTGGCTGACTACCTGTCCACATGTGCTTCCTTCTATGAAAAGTAAGAATTAACGATGAATTGGAAAAAGAAAAAAAAAAGAGCAACATTAGTTTCATACCGTTGGTAGTTTGCTTTGGAAATATGGTTGCAGGTACATAGAGTGAATCCAACTCTGAAGCAATTTGTACTTGAAGCAGTTCTAACTCAATCAGAGAAGGATATTGATAAGCATCTTTCAGAAACACTGAAAACGTTGAAATATCCCCAGCAACAGAATTATTTAGACCAGATCCATTGATAATACTTTCATGTCCGTCGCAATAACCTGTCCAAAATCAACAAGGAAGTCGATAAGGAACGTCAAACATGATAAACCACATAATGCTATAATCAAATATATAAAGTAAAAGAAATCTAACAGAAATGGAACTTTCTCAATTTTCCGCTTAATATTGCTTTTGAATAGAGTATGGGCGCACCTATATAGACAGTGAAGTCATACGGCATATTCGAGATGAAGTTCTTCTGATCTGTATCAGATATTATGAGGGTGAAGTCCCCTGGTTCAATGAGGCTGAAAGACAACAATAGTATTCCCGGGAATACCTCTTTGACTTGCATATCAGCAATGGGTAAAGATAAGTTAGTCCTTTTCTCCATAACTTCAACATCAAACGCATAAACTCCTGGTACAAGGTTACCGTATAGATCTTGCTGGTGTACAAAAGTCTCCATCATGGAGAATAGTTGAAACATTTTTGTTTCAATTTTCCACTCGGGCACACAGTGTGGGACATCCAATGCTCCTGTTTAGAAAAAATAAAATAAAATAAATAAATAGATAATCAACCAACAGATTTGTGAAATAAAGTAAATGGATGAAGTGAATCACCTGGATGAACTTCAAAAGACAATGGGGAGCCAATCAAGGTTCGGTTTTTCTCATCTACGTGAAGTAACAGATTACCAGCTGTTGATGCAATAAACTCAATGCTGAGATAACCGAACCCATTCCATCCTTTCATAATGACATTCAGGATACTTGCAGTGGAACCATTTACATAAGACGCAGAAAGAGTAAAGTTGCAGTTTCTTGGTTCTTCACTACTTGAAGAGATGTTATTTCCAAATGCATCTTTAGGAAGTACGAGAACAGTAGCTTTGGTCCCAGACACAAACTTATTCGCGTTATTCATCCATGATACAACGCCACCAGGTGGATACATTCTTCCTACAATTCGAAAAAAGCGCTTGGATCAATTGCTACGGTTAGGCATCACCTCTAAATATATTCCCTCCGTCCCAAAAAAATTCTATTGACACGTCCAAGTACTCTAACTCTTTAAGAAGGTAGCTTTACATTCTTACTCGTGTTACACAAAAATTACGAGTGGAGACAATTTTTTTTGGGATAGGGGACTACTGTTTTGGGACAGTGAATTATTCAACAAACTAGGCTATCTTGTCAATTCTAGTAGATGAACTGTTCACTTGAAGTTCAGATTCTTCATTCTCTCTCAAATCTTATCAAATCCCTAAATTACCAATTATACATTTTGTTTTGTGATACAAATCAAATTAAAGAAGAGAACATGTGATTCTGTACTATTCACTTGTCCAACTAAAAAGGAAATAGAGAAATTGAAAGAAATACAAGTAGACGAACTCAAAATCCAAACCTGGTTTAACTAGGAAATGCAGGGATGAATCAAACACGTTAAAATAGTCATCAGTAATAAGCACATTTAACAACCCAACCATGATTGGCATGAAGGAAATCCGCCAATTGCTAATATCACTACCAAAACTCGAAGAAACCTCGGTAACATAAGAGCTATTCCCCATCTTATCATCAACAGAAACGTTTGGATTAAAAGGGTGTTCATATTTATCAGCCTCAAAATTTCCCAAAACCCTAACTTTGATGGTAGCAATATCTCCGGCCATGAATGTGTCTTTATCATCCAACCAACTAAATGCGAAAGCCGGTATCGATACATTATCTGTAACAAATTCAAACATCAATATTTTCCATCAAAAAATAAAGGGGAAAGGAATCATAGCATGGCAGAGGCAAAAGTTACCTGATTTGGAGTGTTGGCTTGGAAAGGAAAGGGAAAGGGAGGGTAATAGAAGAGAAATGAGAAGGAATTGGGAAGCCATGGGTGAGAATTTGGGGAGGAATTAGGGTTCTTGATGAAGAGGGAACGGAAGAAAGCGAGTGAGGGAGGTTGCATTTTGGGGGGCGGGAGGTTTTTGAAAATGGGATTTTTTCGGTGAGAGTAGAAACGGTTGGGTGAAGGACAGCGATTCCTGGCGGTTCTCGGCGGATGCGGAAAAACTGAAAAAGCTATTTAGATGAGAATTGCTATTTGCACACATAAATTTATTAGAGTTGGTCTTAGAAAAAACGCGTTTTTCCTTAAGATAAGGAAAAACGTGTTTTTCAAAGACACGGGCAATTATACTTCGAAACAAGGGGTGGCATTTTCACAAATAGCCAGTAATTTCATGCTGGCGTTTTATAAACATGAAGCTGACACCTTTCTTAATTGCCAGTGCTAATGTTAAAAATTGCCAGTGAGTATACTGACACTTTTTTACATTGATACTGACACTTATTAAAAGTGCCCGTGGTAGTGTTAATAATCGCCAGCCATTACACTGGTACTTTTTAACATTGATACTGGTACTTATTAAAAAGTGCCAGTGTTAGTGTCAATAAGTGCCAGTGTACATGTGCTGGCACTTTTTTATACTACCACTGTCACTTCCGATCAGCGCACAACAACTTCCCGTTAATTACAAAAATGCCACCGCGCCAAACTTATAAACACGTTTTACGCTTACTTAAAGAAAAAGCCGTTTTTCACAATTTATTAAGGTGTACCGGGTATATTTGATTTTCTTACAAAAATAATAGTAGTATTAATAAAATGTCAATAATTCTAGATTTTTGAGACTTTTTGGAGTAAGTTTTATAAAAACAATTTTTTTTAAAAGTGATTTGGAAAATAAAATCAATTGATAAGAAAATATATTTGTTTTCAAAACAACAATCACATTTCTTTATAAATTAGTAAGATTTCGCGCGCAGTGAGACGTTTTTATAAATAAATCAAACTTCGCGCGTAGTTGCATAGAAAAACACTATTACTGGCACTCAAAAGTACTATAATTGGCACCATGCATACTCTTATTAAGGGTGAGTTTGGCATTGCTTCTGATTCTTTAAAATTGGTTCATGAGAAGTTATTATAAGAAATTTGAATTTTTTTTTCCAGGCTAAAAGTGATTCTCAAATGTGTTTGGTTAGCACAAATTAAAAGTAATTTTATAATAATAAATATCAAAAATACCCTTTGCAAGTCTTTTTGCAATACAAATAGCAAACACAGGCAGAGTCCATCATCAAATGATTTGGTTTTGGCAATTATACAAACAACTAGAGTGCATTATTCCAATGGCTTTCTTACACATTAATACTCAAAATCAATCAACAACCAAATTACAAGCAGAAAACCCAAATAGAACAACAATTCAACAACACAAACTATTTTGATTAGAACAAATTATAAACGATTGGTCAATTAAAATACTCAAAAATACTTAATCTAGAAACTCATCTCATAATGGTAAACAACTAAACATCAAGCTCATCAATGGCGGAATTTAGTGTTTAATTAGCAGTCTGAACAAAACATAAATCAGATTAAAAAAAACAAATTTAAGAAAAACACTATCACTAATGGTAAACATCGAGCCAGAGATTGAATTGAAAGTTTACCAGGGATCTACCAACGTAAGGGCAATAACTAAAAACACTACCACTAATGCTAAATTGGTACGTTCAGGGCAATAACTAAAAACACTATCACTAATGCTAAATTGGTACGTCCAGTTGAGTTACAAAGAACGTCCACACATGTTTTTGTCAGTGCCCATGAATGTGTTTTTTTTTTTTTTGAAGGTTTTCCCATGAATGTGTTATTAAGTGCATTTGCGACAATGGACGTAACTTTAACACGCGCTAACAAATATTTAAAATGACATTTTAAATGTTAATTTTAATATTTATTAGTCTTAATATTAAACTGTCACAAGTTCTTATAAAAAATCATTTTTCATTCAGAATGATTTTTCTTTTACAAGATCAACTCAAGTTTCTAAGAAAATGTAAGTGATTAATTTTCATTTAGTCTCAATAATACTATTAATTTTCATCATTTTATAGTTAGAGTGTTGTTATATTACTATATAGTACACCCGTAAAATTAATGAATACACTTGTAAATATATTTAAAATTTTAAATGGTATTAAAAAAAAAAAATAGTACTCCCTCTATCCCTAAATGAGTGTCCATTTTCAAGAAATCTTTGTCCCAAAATGAGTTTCTTTTTTTAACATAACTTTGTCCCTAAATGTTTTTTTTCGAAATTTTTTTCACCGGTTTTTTTTTACGTGTAAAACTAAATGTTTGGAAAGGAGATTACAAGATTATATATGAATCTTTGCTACCAAATTGTACACAAAGTTGAGATTTTCAATGTCTCTTAACATGAAATTTGAACACTCGCTTAGGGACAGAGGTAGTACAACATTGTGATGTATACGAGTATACTGTTCATTAATTTTACGGGTAGCTAAGCGCATATTACACAGGGTTGACCGTTTTTCGGCCGCCGGACAGTCTCGGAGCTAGTAGTCAAAATCAATACTCTTCTCTCTTCAATTCGCTTGAAAACAATGGCGGCCTCATTGCAGAAGCTTCTAGACGTCGGTACCAAGATCGTCGCCGTCGGCCGTAACTACGCCGCTCATGCCAAAGAGCTCGGCAACGCTGTCCCCAAGGTTTTATTTTTTCCAAATTAATTCCCCCATTTCATCTCATCGATCAATTTCCATTCTATGTTATTTACTAGTGGTCAATTTTGGTAGGAACCGGTGTTGTTTATGAAGCCAACGACGTCGTACTTGGCAAATGGAGGCACAATTGAAGTTCCCCATGCGTTGCAATCGCTTGATCATGAAGTGGAGCTTGCCGTTGTGATCAGTCAGAAAGCTCGCGATGTTCCCGAGGCTACTGCCATGGATTACGTCGGAGGTATATAAATTCTCTGTCATCTTAAATCTTGTAGCTTTGGATGTTTGAATTTGTAGAATCAATCATTGACAGGGCTGGCTGTTCGGTATGAAATCATTGATTTCTTTCTTTGAGATCTGTTTCTTTCTCAGTATAAAACGCTAATTGTGAAAATATATTTCGTTTAGGGTAGCAATTTTGACCTCAAACTCAAAGCATTGGAATCCTAGAACCTGGAACCGCTCCACCCAAATTTGCTCCACCCCCTCCACCCTATGGTCTCCATTCAGCCAGATAGGCGAGTTCCTCATTTGTGTGAGCTCGAAAAAATTGGCAAGGTGGCAACATCCAGGTCGTAGGGTGGAGCAATGGGTGGAGCAGGTGGAGCGGTTCGAAATCCGGAATCCTATAATGGTTTTGTTGTACTATCACTATAAATTGAGAAATTAATTCGTTTGATTTGGCGGATGTAAGCTGTAGCATTAAAGAAAAGGTCTTGGCTATCTGCAGTACTACTTGTTCCAGTGTCAGTGGTAGCTGATACTTGACTGTGCTTAGACTTTTGAAGGAAATTAGGGGTTATAGAAGGGAAAATATAGTGTCAACTTGTTCTTCCTAGTTATTATGTGTACTTTATGAAAGATACAACAACAAGGCTGGCCTTGACATTTCACAATCAATATTTCACCTGCAGAAGTCCCATTGTTCCGCTCAACGACTCCATGTTTAAATGTCAAATACTCCCTCTGTCCTGGAAAGTTAGTCTCTATTTTTTCATTGTTAGTTTGAATGAACTTTGAGCAATAATTTAGATTATCTTTGATTATCTTAATGAGAATCTAAAAATTGGCATCCATAGTATTTATAATGGAATATCAATAACAAGTTTAGGATTTTCATTAGGATAATTAAAAGTAGCTTAAATTATTACTCAAAGCTCATTCATAGTAGCACCGAAAAAAAGAGGGACTAACTTTCTTGGACAGAGGGATTACTATAGAGGGGCTTCTCATAGGGTTATGATTATGGACGGTAGATTAACAGAGCCACCAACTGGAGATAGCTTACTTCTTGAAAAGTCGAAGGTGGTCTAAGTAATACTATTAAGAGATAATGCTTGCTGATTACTAGGTAACAAAAGTGTAATTATTAGCTACTTGGCTTGTATTAGATGTCATGTATAACAGCTCCTGGTATTCAAGTATTTAGACTATCATGTATTGATTGAGCACTCCTTTTTCATTGAACCTTCCCGTTTCTCTTGTGTGTATTTATTGATAATGTCTGAGGTTCCATCTCAAAACCAATTGGCTATGAGAGGAGTAGCCCAGGATCGTTATATAGCGGGCTCATGGCTAGTTAATTCCCAATGTGGGATATTTGCTTCAACACGCCCTCTCACGTGTAGCTGAACATGGGTGACGCGGAGCTTGAATCATCGTGGGCCAAACTTTGGGCTCGCACGGGTAAAGAGCGAGCTCTGATATCATGATAAAGTCTGAGGTTCCATCTCAAAACCAATTGGCTATGAGAGGAATAGCCCAGGATCTTTATGTAGCGAGCTCATGGCTAGTTAATTCCTAACGTGGGATATTTGCTACAACTTTTATGGGTAAGTTGACGCACCCTACATCCACAACCATTTTGAGGTCTCAATGTTACTTTCCAAAATTCTGGTGTTTTATCCAAGCTCTTACCTTCAACTAATCTACTTTGAATATGTTGACGAGTTGACCTCATTACCATTACATCAGGTAAACTACACTTTGCAGTATATATACAACTTAAGTCAGTGTAGTGTGAACGGCTGAGCCGATCATGATCTGTTGTTCTTCGGTCTGAAAACGATGCTTTGTTTTCTTGAGGTTTGTTCAAAATTGCTGAGACTAGCAGTAACGGCTACAAAAGTTGAACCATTTTCATTTGGTTATCGTTGAACATTCCAATCCTATACAAGGTTAATGAACATATTTTTCTCTCTAGTTACATGTTATAATGTGGCCCCTTTATTGTGTCTCAGGTTATGCACTTGCACTGGATATGACTGCAAGGGAAATTCAGGCTTCTGCAAAGGTGCAAATACTTATAGTCTTTATAAAACTTAATTATTTACAGGTGGATTTCCTTTCCAAGCTATGTGTCCTGGTTTTTGGGACATTGTTCAAAAACCCTTCTGGACTCTATAGAGCTGGAGCCTTGTGCATCCTTTTGTTGAAAACACAGTAACACGCACACAATTTTATTTTAATATTTGGTTACAACTCGCACACACATAATTGCAACAACGTAAGAAGTGCTTTTGATGCTTAAACCAATGTGTGCTTTTGTATTCTTTTTCCTCCCATGACTATATATCCCTTTATGTTGTTAAATTTGATAAAAATAAATAAATAGAAAGCTTAGATTGTGCATTGAAATGAAAATCTTAGCCTTTTTTAGGAAGTGTTCGCCAGGAAAAATTTAAGCTCAGAGGTATTGAGGTTACATTGACATCACAAAAATCATACTCCCTGAATGAATGTTGATTTTTGACTTTAAGGGAAATTTGAGAAAGATGACATCTAAGCATTTTTAGTAGCATATAAACATAAATGCCCTTTTCACCATATAACATCATGAGTTTAAGCATAAGCTATAAAATGATGATTGCAAGGAGGGTTAAGTAACTTCACCAAAATACAGACATTTTCATTTAACTGACATTTTTTTTTTTTTTTTTTGGCATAAATGGACATTCACTTAGGGAAGGAAGGAGTGATATTCTGCTGTCTGTGAATACTGTCACTTGACTGAGGTTGAAATGAAGTCATGCTAATCATATATCATGTTGAATTTTGTAAATGGAGTTCATGTCAGAACTTCCTTCCCTCATTCAAATGGAGAAACACCAACGTGTTGCTCATTATAATAAAAATGTTGTTTTTGTTGGCTTGATTTTATTAAGCTCATTTCTCACCTTCTCATTCCCCTTACCAGTCTGCAGGACTTCCGTGGACCGTAGCTAAAGGACAGGATACCTTTACTCCTATCAGCTCCATTGTAAGTAATAAGCTTCATATTGCATTCTCCTTTGTTTGGTAGAGGTCTGTTCTAGAAATATGCACGTGTTATTTTGTATATTCCCCAATGAATAGAGAGGTGGTGGGGTTTTGACGAATGTGAATAGCCTTTTATGGAAGAAAACGGCATATACAAAATCTGGATGTCCAGTTATGCTTGTACGTATAATCAGCAGATATTAGCTTTATTTTCTTCTTAAGGACCTCTGCTTGAAAAATAAACAAAACATATTTTGAATATTGGGTAGAACCCAGGACACGGTCCTCAGAGTGTATGAAAAAGAAGTTTAAAAGATGAAAGAAGCATTCAATATACTACCTCCGTCCTGGAATGATAGTCCCACTTTTTTAGTGGTAATGTGACTGAATTTTATTTTTGATGAAAGACTTAGGAAAAAAGTAATTATCTCAATGAAGTTCTAAAACTTGTTATTGATACACTGTTAAAACTACTACCAATAACAATGTATAGGGTTTCATAAGATAATTTTTTTTATTTTTTTTTGAATCTTTCGTCAATATTCCAACAAATTAAACACTAAAAAAGTGGGACTATCATTAGGGACGGAGGGAGTATCATTTTTACCTTGGATATTTGCTTATGTAATAACTGTGTGGATTTATCCGTGACCATGGGCTTTTATGTAGTTAAGATTATATCATGCTATAGACTCTAACATTGATATATGTAGCTATCCCTATCAATGGTACCAGATCCTCACAATTTGGAGTTATGGTTGAAGGTACAATATTTCAAGTCCATTGTGCTTACTTTATGGAGGTCAGTCGTTTTGTAGCTGATCTCATCACTAGATTTGATACTTTGATCTTTAACTCCTCAGGTAGATGGAGAATATCGACAGAAAGGCTCAACTGAGGATATGATGTTTAAGATACCGTTTCTGATTAGCCACATTAGTTCAATCATGACACTTCTTGAAGGAGATGTCATACTAACAGGTACTTCAATTAAGCCTCCTTTTTTTTTTCCTTCCAAATATCTCGTTTATAAGGGAGAGTTCATTTAGGAACTTTTTTTTTTTAATGAAAAATGGAAATTTAATAGGGACGGAGGGAGTAGTTTTTAGTGTAAAAAAGTTATAAGTACATCTGAGTTTATCACTCTCTTTGTGCAGGTACCCCTAAAGGAGTTGGCCCTGTTAAAATAGGTCAAAAGATAGAGGCTGGTATAACAGGCCTGGTGGATATGCACTTTGAAGTCGGAAGACGTCAGAAGAAGTTGAATTAAATCATGTTTATCACTTAGCAGGTGTCGCAAGATTCGCTCTAGATTATTACCTCATAGATCTTAACTGATTTTGTTTAATGCGGTTTATTCAAGATTTTACATGAAGGCATTGTTGCTTCATTAAGTAAACTCTCTTGAAGCACCAAACAAAATGTGTGATATATCGTCTTTTGACATTGAATAATTCAGTGAAAATAATGAAAAATAAATTCTTTAAATGTGCTTTATTATCTTCTTTTTCTCATGCAAGAAGAAATAAAAAAATAAACATCTTTCTGAAACCCATATCTACGAGAAAACACAATAGTACTCTCTTATGTTAACGTACACAATTATTAGCTGTGGAATGCAACTGCATAACCATTGTCTATTTGCAACAACCGAGAGGGGAGGCTGACAGAATACGTTAGAACTTTAGGAGAAAGTCGTGAATGTGTTTGTTGATCTCGTCAGGCTTTTCTTGGTTTATAAAGTGAGCTGCACCTTCAATCACAACTACTTCCTGCAAATTTGGTACATATTTCTGAAACCCGCCATTGTGTATGTAGTCTTTGGCACCTATGAAATGATAGACCAAGTCCAATTCCCCAACAACGAATTTTGTTGGTACAGTTATTTTAGCCCCTGCCCATGGTGCATTCAGCTCCCAGTCTCTGCAAGTAAATTAAAGTCGGAATTTGAATATTTTAGTCCAAATTTTGGGTGGGAAAAACAACAACTATTTCAGACTAGACGAGAGGGAGTATATTACAACCTTCCTAATCCGTAAGTGTAGTTAGGCTGTGTGTGTGTGTGTGTGTATTAGAAGTTGAAGTTGAGAACTGCGTTGACTTACAGGTCAAAAGCCCGATAAAGTTGGAATTTGAATTTTCACTCAAAATTTTGGGTGGAAAAACGACAGCTGCTTCAGACTAGAGGGGGTACAACACAATCTTGCTAATACGTAAGTGTAGTTAAGCTAGATTCAAGTAATCACGTAAGTACTACTCCCTCCGTCCCATTTCAAATTGCAAAAGTTGCCAAAAAGGGTGTCCCAACTAAAATTGCAAAATCCAAAAATGACAAGTTTTAACTCACTTGCACACTCACATCCACTAACCCACTAACTATTCTCTACCCCACTTTCTCTCTCCCACTCAACTATCAACACTCACAACACATCACCTTTTTCACTTTTTTCCTTAATCCGCGTGTCAACCTAGTATTTGCAATTTGAAATGGGATGGAGGGAGTATGATTCAGTAGAATTTAAGAGTTGACTTACAGGTCAAAAGCGCGATAATAGTTGACTCCACCCGAGAAGCCAGTCTTCTCAAATCTGCTGGTGTAATAATCAATATCTTCCTCGGATAACCAAGATGGCAACTCTGTATCTTCAATTGCTTTTCCCTTTGGGAAAAAGAATGGAGCTGTATTGCGGTAAGTCATGAATTTCTTAAGAACAGTTTTAGTTCCAGCATTGGCAAACTCTCCTTCTATATCCCCAGGTTCCTGCAGCAGCACAATACAATCATAGTATCTTAAGTCATCTCCCTGGTGGCTGGACATGATAATCTTGAACTAGAATGACTTTGATGACTAGACATTGCTTCTGCCGAGACTATAACGTCACGAGAAGAATATGAAAACAGATTTTATATAACGATCCGTTTCATAAATCTAAAAACTAGGGACATTAATTATAGATACAGATCAGAGTTTATGTAAAATGCACGGCACAGGTAAATCCAGATATTCAAACGGTCGGATCATTAACGGATCAAATGCAGGTAAATCCAAATGCACTCCATCAAGTGGGGATACCAGATCGGAATCGGACAACTGATCAATTAGGTTAATCTATATCCGAGACAATGGTTTGGAGGCAGTGACATATTTGCTGCTGCGCTGTATCAGAAAGACAGTGGTGGGGGATAAAATGGAACATCTATCTCTTCCGGACGCTGACAACAGAAACTTGAAAAGATTCTATGGTATAGACACAAAACTTGCCTCTACAGACTACCAAAACAAGAAAAGATATATCTAAACTAGCGGATTTCAAACACTATCGATTCATAGTAAAGAAGATTTTACTCCTTCCATACCAAAATTGTCAAAATGAATGTCTAAATTTTGATATTCATTTTGGGACGGGAGGAGTATGATTTAAACACAATTACACAAAGATCACCTGAAATCTCCAAAAATAGTGATCTTCCCCATAAACAGCACGAATTCCTTGAACCGGCTTCACCTCAGGATTCCTAGGAAGAAAATGCACACTCAAGTTGACCAAACCTTTGACTTTATCTGGCCTATACAAACTCAAATGCCAAGCCATATAAGCTCCCCAGTCATGCCCAACAACAAACACCTTATCTGCATCATTCTCCGTGATGGCATCAATGAGTGCCACAAGATCGGCGGCTATATGGAAAGTCGTGAACTGGGTGTGGTCGGAATTGGGTGGCGGGCCGACGGTGTCGCCGTAGCCGCGGAGGTCGGGGGCGACGGCGCGGTAACCGTGGGCGGCGAAGTAGTGGATTTGGTGGCGCCATGAGTACCAGAGCTCAGGGAAGCCGTGGAGGAAGAGAATGATGGGTCCTTGAGTACCCTTTTGAGCGACGTGTATGTCAATGCCGTTTGCCTTTATCATCTTGTGCTCGATTCCCTCCATTGAATCTCCTCTCCCTGTCACTGTGTGTACTGTGTGTGTTTGGAAGAGAAAGTAAACCACTGGATCATTAATGATTGATTTGAATGGTTTTAAATGTGTTTGGTTTATTTATTGTTATTACTTGTGGGCCCAGCCACTTAATGAAACGAGTACTCCCTCCGTCCCGCTACTTTCCGATAGCTAATCTATTTATATATAATATGAAAGCAGAAGAATTTGGAGGCTTCACAAAATTTCATGTGGCATTATGACGTGGAAAGCCACGTGGAATTTTTTGATTGGCCATCCCATTCTTCAATGCTTTCAATTAAAAAAAAAAAAAAACACTAGAATTCGAATTGTCCATAAAACCTTACCTAAATTCATCGAGTTGTTCCAAAGGATCAAAACGCCCTAGTATAGTAGTTAATGCTTTACCTTATTCAGTTTTCACTAATTCTTTTTTTTCTTTTCAACCACTTGATTTTTTTTTTTTTGGGAATTCGCTAGTGGCTGTACAAATAAAAAAACAAAAATTTTATTTGTTATTCTTAAATATTATTTTGCTATTAGATGCTTCATACACTACATTTTTTGTGTTGTAACTGAATTTTGAAGTGCTAAATTGCTAACAACATTTCCAACCCTTCATACCAAAACATATCTAAATCAAATACTTTCTCATTCTTCAAAGAAAAAACCCCAAATTCCTTATTGGAAACTCTTAGAAAAATAATCAAGATTTTACAAATAATAATAATAGTAACCTTAAATATAAAACAAGTAAATCCACATCCTTAAAATAAATTCATTATCATTTTCATGAGATGATCCAAATAGTAGAAAATTTCAGAATTTGTTGGAAAAATCCAGAATTTGTTTGTTGACCTCTCTTCGTTGATGAAATGAGCTACGCCTTCCATTACAACGACTTCCTCCAACAGCGGCGCCGTCTTTTTGAAACTCGTTTAATCAAAAAGAGAGAAAAAAAGTATTCAAATATAGTCATAAAAAAAAAAAACTAGAGTCCAAAGTATATGTTCTCGAACTTCAAAATGGCAAGAGCGTTGTGCAACTATTTAATTATCAATGATAATTTAAAAAGAATTATAACTATAATTGAATTTTCATGTTCTTTATTCAAAATTCAATTAAATTGAAAAGAAAGAGGGCTTATTTATTTATTTTTAATATGAAATGGATGAATGGAAAGTACACTCCAATGGTTACTTATTATTGTGTATATGTGCCAATATGTGTGATATTCTCATGTAATGAGTTGTGAAAGAAAAGCAGATAGCACCATCATCCAGAGAGAGCTATCGGCAAGGAACTACATGACATTTCAAACGGATGAAAGAAAACCATTGTTTTGGTGCTTGTTTCAAGCCATACGAAGACCTTACTAAATTGCACACTTTCTTTTCTTGCCCATGTGAAACAAACCCCTCGGGTTGTTCCATGTAAATTTCCTCTTCTAAATCACCATTTAGAAAAGCGGTTTTTACATCCATTTGGTGTACTTCAATATTCCTTAAAGCGGCTATTGCAAGTACTATTCTTATTGATGTTATTCTCGTTACCGGAGAATATGTATCAAAATAGTCAAGGCCTTCTTTTTTGCTTGTAACATTTAATTACAAGTCTTGCCTTATACTTGTCAATTGTTCCATCTGCTTTCATTTTTCTTTTGAAAATCCACTTATATCCTAGTGGTTTACAACCCGGAGGTAAATCCACTAACTCCCAAGTGTGATTTTGCAAAATGGAATCTATTTCACTTTTAATTGCCTCTTTCCACAAAGGTCCTTCCGAAGAGTTCACGGCCTCTTTGTAATTTTGTGGTTCACTTTCTAGCATATAAGTTAAAAAGTCCGTCCCAAAGGATTTTTCTATCCTACCTCGTTTACTTCGTCGAGGTTCCACTTCTTGTTCATCATTTTCATCATGATGAATTTCTTCTTCTTCTATTGAATCATATATCCGTTTAGATGAACTTGCTTCGTTTCTTTTACACGGAAATATATCTTTATAGAAATAAGCATTTCTTGATTCCATTATAGTATTCTTGTGTATTTCTTGAATTTTCGATTCATACACAAGAAATCTATAAGCACTACTATTATGTGCATACCCAATAAATATGCAATCAATAGTTTTTGGTCAAATTTTCACCTTTTTAGGTGTTGGAATCAAAACCTTAGCAAGCACCCCCACACTTTCATGTATTGGTAAGATGGCACTCTTCCATGCCACAATTCATAGGGGCTCTTGTTTAATTTCTTTCTCACTTTATTTAACACATAGTTTTCCGACAACACGGCATCTCCCCACATGTTATCCGGTAGCCCCGAACTTATAATCATGGCGTTCATCATTTCCTTTAGAGTCTGATTTTTCCTTTCGGCAACTCCATTGGATTGCGGTGCATAAGGTGCCGTTGTTTCGTGTTTAATTCCATGTTGAGCACAAATATCCTCAAATGGAAATTCATACTCACCACCACGATCACTTCTTATGACTTTTATTTTCCGGTTAAGTTGATTTTCAACTTCATTTTTATAGAGAACAAATTTCTCTATTGCCTCATCTTTACTTTTGAGAAGATACACATAGCAATATTTTGTGTTATCATATACAAAAGTCATAAAGTACTTATTTCCCCCACGTGATTGTGTTGATTTGAAGTCACATAAATCCGTATGAACCAAATCAAGTAGTTCATTATTTCTTTCAATAGAATGGAACGGAGTTTTTGTGAGTTTTGCTTCTACACAAGTCTCACATTTATGTTTGTAGTTTATTTTACATTTTGGTATGCAATTCAAGTTAATTAATCTATGAATTGTATCATAATTAACATGTCCTAGTCTACCATGCCACAAATTGGAAGACTTAAGCAAGTAAGCGGAAGAATTCTTCATTTCATTGGCTTTGGCCTTGATAGCCATTACATTGAGCTTAAAGAGCCCATCACAAACATACCATTTTCCTACAAACATACCATTCTTTGACAAAGTGACAACATCCGACTCAAACACAATACGAAAACCATGCTTGTTCAAAAGCGATCCGAACACCAAATTTTTCCAGACATCGGGCACATAGAGCACATTGTTGAGAATCAATTCTTTACCGGAAGTCATCTTGAGCACCACCTTCCCTTGTCCCTTGACCTCGGAAGTAGCCGAATTACCCATGAATAATTTTTCACCATTTTCAAGGGCTTCAAAGTTACTAAACATGTCTTTGTTGGAACAAACATGCCTAGTAGCACGGTGTCAATCCACCACTGTTTTGGGTTAGAACCCACCATGTTCACTTCAGAAATAACCGCCACTAGAAATTCGGAAGCATCTTCAACCACATTGGCTTCCTTCTTTGGCTTCCTACACTCGTTAGACTTGTGGCCCTTAATACCACAATTGTAGCAAGTTCCACCAAACTTGTTCTTGGAGATTCCTCCCTTAGGCTTCAAAACGCCTTTGCCTTTGTTCTTGCCTTTGTTCTTGGAGCTTTCGCCATGCTCCACAACATTTGCCTTAGCCACATTAGCCTTGGAAACAAGAAGATGATTCAACTTCTTTTCCGCGGCCCTATTACCTTCTTCAATACGAAGGCGAATAGCAAGTGCCTCAACATCCATCACCTTTCGTTTGTGCTTCAAATAATTCTTGAAATCACTCCAGGCGGGAGGCAATTTTTCAATTATAGCCGCCACTTGAAATGTTTCACTCAACACCATCCCCTCGGCATAGATTTCATGAATTATTATTTGCAACTCTTCTACTTGACTTTTAACACTTTTAGAGTCCACCATTTTATAATCGAGGAAGCGGCCAACAACAAATTTCTTTGCACCCGCATCATCGATTTTATATTTGTGCTCTAAAGCCTCCCATAATTCCTTTGCGGTTTTCTTTTCACTATAAACATTATATAGTGAATCCGACAAACCATTCAAAATATAATTATGACAAACGTATTCCGAATGCTTCTATGCCTCAACCGCACTCACGGCTTGAGCATCGGCATTCTCACCAACTTGTGGAGGATCTTCACGAAGAAACCTCTTCAAGTTCAAGGTAGTCAAGTAAAATTGCATCTTTTGTTGCCATCTCTTGAAGTCTTGGCCAACACACTTCTCAAGTTTCTCACTGTGATGGGCAGGACTAGGAGCGGGTGGAGCAACAACAGTCTTATCACCACTGTTTTCCATATTCGGCACAACCTCCACACGAGGAGTCTCGGCTCCAGCAACTTGCTTTGAGGTGTTTGAGTCCGAAACCATATTCTAAAAACAAACAAAGCAATTTAGTTCACTGTTTTGATTATGTTTCTCTTCAACAGAGAAGGATTAATTTGTCTTAAGATTGTTAGAAATATTACACCAATATTGAACAGAAACAGAAATAAAGATTACAACAAAACAGAACACAGAAACTGGAAAAGAAATTTTTGATGGGTTTGTCCGAGTCGTGTAAACCAACATTGTCCTTAAGACAAATTCGCCCCCTCACCGGTGTTGTGCTTGAGGATACGTTGGACGCCTGTCTCCCAGGATACAACGGACGGACCGGACAGCGACTGCACAATAGTGCCTCCGGCGGACTTCGATGTGCTTGGAATAAGTCACCACGAAAAGATCAGGAGGGCCAAGGAAAACGCTAAAAAGTATGTGAGACTGTTGAAAATGTGTGTACAAAATGGCTATCGAAAACTGCTAAAAAAGACCCCATTAATCGCACAATTAAAACTGGGAATCAGCAAAATTAATTCTGTAATGAATGGCTTTTATTTTGACTGTTACAAAAATCAGTCCAGCCGAGAATTCAAAACGGGGACGGAAAAATAATTAAAAAGTGAGCTTGTCCGCCTAGGCCATTTCGGAGCTGCATTCGTGTCCGCAGGTCGCGCACACATGAGTCCGGTGGTCCAAGGCATAAATCGAAAACTTTCAACTAAATTTGCACCCACCAAAGCACCCGGGCGCGAGAGAGAGCCTCTAGTCTATACAATCTTAACCCATACATATGGTTAATGTATTTAAACTAGCTCACATTTTTATTCTAAACCAATGTGGGACAAGTTCACTCGACTTTACCCACAAATGGTCTTAGAACATTATTTCCCTCATTATCCCATTTGGGATACCTTTTTAAAGGAAGGAGCCTAGGGAATTTTTCCCTTCCCTTTCCATGTGGGATAGTTACCCATTCTCAACTCACCCATTATACTTTAAGCATTCCAATTCCTACCTTCCAATAAATTGGACACACCAATTTATGTAGGAATTAATAAGTCCACATTGACTCAGAAAATCAATAAATGATTTTTCTAAGGAAACGCGCGCAATTTCCTTCACACATTTACACATTTTTCCAACATATATCACCAACATCCAGAGAGAGCTATTGGTAAAGGACTACATGACATTTCAAACGGTGGATTACACACTGTGGTGGTGAAGCTATGATTTTAAAGAAATGAGAGCAATTTATAAGATATAATATAAATTTGGTACAAATATAGGCAAAATTATTATGTAATGCAATTTTTTCTCAATAATTTTTTTAACGATTTTAATGGTACCATTTCCTAAATTTGCAAGGGTAAATTTACACAACTTTTTAAATTAAAGGGTGGCAACTTATGATGTACGTGCCCCCTGCAGGTGATTTTTGTCGACCTTTAGAGTAATTTTGAATGGCCTGACCACCTTTTTGCTCACACCACCCATTAATAACAGAGACTATCCATTTAAAGAAAAGTGAATCTGAAGTCACCGTCTCCATTTAGATAACATATACTTCATCCGGCCCACTTGAATTAATTTTTTTTGTCAATCTAATTATACTTTGACCAATAATTTAAAGAAAAATATTGATGCTAATAAAAATTTATAAATTGTAATTGTATCACGGTTACTAATGAATTCAATAACTATTCTTAGATTTTCATTATGATAATTATTAACTTTTCAAATTATTGGTCAAAGTATAATTAGATTGACAAAAAAAAATCCTAATTTAAGTGGGACGGACGGAGTAGATAACATAGTATATCCAAATCTGAAACATATGGAAACGGTAGTGTGACTAATAATTTGTAGCCAGGATAAAGCAAGTGACGCTGACATGTCAACTCCATGGCCTTTCGTTTGTTTGTGTTAGGATGTCCATTGAGGATTAAAAAGATTGGAGGGGTTAAATAAACCAGCTCACATTTGACCAAAAATCATAATTTAAGTGGGACGGAGAGAGTAGATAACATAGTATATCCAAATCTGAAACCTATGGAAACGGTGGTGTGACTAATAATTTGTAGCCAGGATAAAGCAACTGACACTGACATGTCAACTCCATGGCCTTTCGTTTGTTTGTGTTAGGATGTCCATTGAGCATTAAAAAGATTGGAGGGGTTAAATAAACCAGCTCACATTTGCCGTATAACGCCAATCTCATATTGAGACCCGGATAGAAAAAATATGGAATTGGAACATGGGGTTGTTGTGCTATACAATCATCCATCTAATTTAGGCAATGGATCTTATGAAAGAGAACAAATAAATGACTTACAACTCTATGATAAAATCTGAGTTTTCATCTCCAAATCAATTGGCAATGAGAGGGTAGCCGAAATCTTTATATAGTCAATGGCATGGGTAATTAATTCCCGATGTGAGATAATGTCTCTAACACTCTCAAGCATGGTAGTAATTGACTCCGCTCCGCTAGTGAATCCCGTCTGCTCAAATTTGCTAGAAAAGAAGTCAAGATCTTCCTCTGGTAACCAGGACAGCAAGTCTAACGGATAATCATTCTTCCCCAATTACATCCACCAATGGCGTCGACAAGAGTAGTGAGATCACTAACGACATGACGCGTGGTGGACTTTGTGGTCATTGGTGGTAGGGCCGACTTTTAGCATGTGTGACGTGAGCAATCGCTCAGGACCCCAAATTTTGAAGGACCCATATTTTATTGTTTTCCTATACTAGTGTTATATTTGGGTTATTTTCGTAATTAACTTTAGGGCCTAAATAATAATTTTGAATAGGACCCTTAAAATTTTAAGACATTTTAAAACCGGCTCTGATTGGTGGGTACGCCAGTGGTGCAGCACCGTAGCACCGTAGATCGTAAGCCACAACGCGATAGCCGTCAGAGGCGGACACAAGTATAAATATATGGGGGGCAATGAACCCACTTACTTAAATAATCTGTGTGGTTTAGTGATTAAGATGTTAGAATTTTAACCTTATATCCCAAGTTCGTGCCCCACAACTAACATTTTTTTTTCACACGTGCTTTTTAGTGTATTTGTGCGCACACTTACAAAATGCTCTAAGACAGCCACTACTAGCCGTGGGAGAGGCCACGTGGAGGATTTGGTGGCGTGTGTTGAGTTGAGAGAGGGAAATAGTTTGAGGATGTAGATTTTTTTTTTTTTTTGTTGGGTGGTGGAGTTTGGCTTTGAGTTGGCCTTGTGAAAAACGTGTTTTACATTAAGCAAAGGAAAAACGTGTTTTTCAAAAGCCGCTGACTCTTTTTTAAAAAACAAGCTGTGGCATTTTCGAAAATAACTGGGAGCTTCATAAATGGTGAGTGTTAATAATACAAAGTGTCAGCACTTCAAACTGATGTTTATAAACATTGGAATTAGCACTTTTTATAAGCGCGAGTGTTAATGTTTAAAAGTTCATGCCATTACACCGGCACATCTTAACATTGATACTGGCACTTATTAAAAGTGTCAGTGGTAGTGTTAATAAGTGCTAGTGCACATGGCTGGCCCTTATTTACACTACCACTTACGATTAGCGTTAAACAACCTCCCATTAATTACAAAAATATCACCGCGCAAATTTAAAAACACGTTGTACGCGAACCTTAGGGAAAAACACTTTTTTTTTTCCCAGATTTTCACTTTGGCTCTATATTGCCATCAATGCAATGATTCATATTAGAGAAATCAACAAAAAACAAACACAAGATTTGGTAACAAAATTCATCCACAGTCATTATGTCTACGAGCATTGCCAAGTCAGGATAGTCACGAGCATTGCCAAGCTAGGATAGTCACTATGATATCAAAATTATCAATATGTATTATTACAATCACAACAGATGCACTCACACTTGTTGCTTCTCTGTGAAAACACACACACACACACACACACACACACACACACAAAGTCGGTCCAAGGGCATCCATTCGACTTACTTACGCGATTCTGGTTGCCTCTTTCTCATTTTTGGCTTCATTCCCAATAAGTGTTATGATTGGATCTGGACCGAAAGTGACGCGGGACAATGCAACAAGAGCTCTGCACCTAACCAATTGCTCATAGTTATATAATGGATACACTTATCACTAACAGAGGGAGTAAATAAAATTAGTAGGGTCTGTGTATAAATCTAAAAATTTGGTGTGCTGAATTCGCAAATATACTTCAATGAAATAGATGTGGGAGTACAATTGGAATTAACATAATAAATAGGTTTGCTATGACCAAGAGAGAGAAGAGAAAGAAAAAAAAATTACACAGATTTACATGGTTCACAGATGATAATAATGTCCCACACATGTGTTAGCTACGCTGAAAGAAGAACATATTTTATTAGTTTATTTTATTGTGGAGACGAAATACATACTCCCTCTGTCTCGGAATGTTTGTTTCATTTTGACTTTTTATGGTCAACACAAATGAATTTTGACCAACCACACTTGTCGATCTAATCATTCTAATTAAATTTTAAAAATTGTAATTGAATGATTTATCAATAATATTTTTTAGAATTTCATTGTGATCATTAGATTGACACCGATGTTTAGTCAAAGTTCATTTGTGTTGACAATAAAATGTAAAAATTGGACAAATTTTCCGGATCAGAGAGGGAGTATTAAAAATTACATTAGGGCAATTGAGACACTAGAGTATAATATAGTACTCTTCTATCCCTAACTAGTGCAAAATTTATAAAATTTTGGGAGTTTAGTGTAATTTGTTGAAATTTGCCCCCTTTAAAATGAAAGTAATAATACACTAGAATTGTTTTTGCCCCCATTAACTAAAATACAGTTAAAAATTTTATGTTGTGCAATCTTTGCCCCCATTGACAAAAATTCCTGGCTCCGCCACTGCATAAAACTAGACATCAACAAAGTTTTAAGTTCATACGATTGTGATATCCGTCATCTCAAACCAAAATGATGTGTGTTTTGATTGTTATATTTTTAAGCCTTTACTTGTTTGTACTAAGTGGGCCAATGCGTAGCGATTATATAGCGGAGGTATCAAAGACCAATATTTAAGCATGTATGCAGTTGAATTGCACAACAATTTATTACATCAAACATTTAAAATCAAATTATCATCCAGTGAGTGAATTATGCTGGTGGAGTAGAGAATAAAATACAATTCTACCCTTAAGGAACAAATTCAATGGCTAGAAAGTTGACCGACATTCACAATCCTTGGTATTGCTCTACGGATCTCTCTCTCTGCGTCACCATTGTAATTTTTTACAAACAAGTAAACTTTCATACATTTTATTTCATGTGCAAAATCTAAACATGGCTCAACAACACATACAACAAGCCATACACAAGAACAATCAGAACTTGTTGAGGAAATCCAGAATGCGTGCGTTGATCTCGTCCGCCTTCTCTTGGTTGATGAAATGTGCCAAACCTTCCATTACCACCACTTCCTCCAACAGGGGCACGTCTTTCTGAAACTCGCCATTCTTCAGACACTCCTTGATACCTGGTACATGATACACCAAGTCCACGTCCCCGATTAAGAACTTGGATGGCACTTCCACTTTCGCCCCGTCCCACACTGCATTCATTTCCCAGCTTCTGCAATTTAGAAACACGACATTTATTCTTAGACCGATAAAAAAAGTGCTGACATTTATTATGATACAGAGTGAGTATATGAAATATAGTACCAAAAAGTACTTACAGATCCCAAGCGCGGTAGTAATTGACTCCACTGGTGAATCCGGTTTTCTCGAATTTTCTTGCGTAGTAGTCAGCATCTTCTTCGGATATCCACGGTCGTTCTTTATATGTCCAAAGCCTTTACCTCTCGGAAAGTATAATGGACCGGGTTGCGGTATGTTAAGAAATTTCTCATAACTGTTTTAGTACCTAGATTAGCTAACTCAGCTTCAATCTCTCCACGTACCTGCAACACAAGTAATTCCTATTTCTAGTAAGGTTTCACTTTTTCATGCTACTTGACTGTCAAACAGTCCGACAACATAAAACCAAATAAATGATAAATAAAGAAAAATTTCAACCTGAAATCTTACAATGTAGTGATCATCCCCATAGAACATATGGAAGACCTTAGTAGTTGAAACATTTGGATTCCTTGGCATAAAGGGTACGCTCATGTTGACCAAAGATTTGACTATATCGGGCCATACAAACACAAGTGCCAAGCAATGATCGCACCCCAATCATGTCCAACGACGAAGATCTTATCATCGTTATCCTTGATTGCATCGATAAGGGAGACAAGATCACCTACAATATGGAGCATGATGAATTTGGTGGGGTCGCTAGTTGTAAGTACCCCAATCTGAAATTAACCAACTTTAGAGGAACTCTTAGCACCATTCAGGGATAAACTGATAGGCTGGGACCTCACTAAGATAAACCTAAAATTCCAGGACTATTCTGAAATTAAAATTGGAAAAATCCAGAAGCTCGCCAGGCTGAGCCGTACGGATAGTTTGGGTACTAGAGGGGCCAATCCGTACGGATGGTTTGGGCACCCTCAATCCCTATAAATTAGACCCTTGGATGATCATTTCAAGGGTGGGGGGGGGGGAGAAAACTCCTCTATAGGATTGAGAGCTGATCATACCTCGCAAACTCCTCATCTATTTTATTTTCTTTATTTACATAATGTATTTACATTTTCTTGCAATGGTATAAATTGGAACCAAACCTTGACTTGATTCATGGTGCCCTTCATGTTTTATGCATGAATGTGGGTTACAAACCAAGGATGATCAAGGCTTGTTATGATTAATGCACCTTTAATTTATGTCTTTACATTTATGCAATTTACTTTTATGTCTTTACATTTATGCAAGTTAAATTTCATGTCTTTACTTTTAAGTTGATTTTATGGTGAAATGTTCAAGTTTGGATGATAAAGTTTCAATCTTTATCATTCAAACTTTGATCGAACTCCAATAATGTCCCTTTGGATGGTAAAGACTCAATCTTTATCCATCCAAAGGTTGATTTCTTACTTCCCCAAGGCTTTTCCTTGGATGAATCATCCATTTGGATGTTAAAGTTTCCATCTTTAACCATCCAAATGATGATTTTGGCTCAAATGCCATGTTCATCACCTTTCTTAATTTTTCCCCAATTATTTCCTTGATCACACCCAAAACCTTTTGTTTTGGTGTTTAATTAGTGATCAAAAGCATAGGGATGATTCAATTCAAGTTTTGTGTGAGTAAATAAACTGGGAAAGATGTAAAACAGTTCAGTTTCAGCAGAATGCTCTGTTTCTGCCTGAAACTGGACTGATTTCTTGACAATATGTAAAAACCCCAGGGATGACCTTCCTAGCCGTACGGCTAGTTTGGCCGGAGGGGTGAATTTTCAGTCTTTCCCTTTTTCTGTCAAACTGTTTACAAAATAACCCCCCTTTTGTTAAGTTTCTAACTGAGTTTGTTAAAAGTCAGTTTCTCCCATTTTTCAAGAACACACACACACTTGCACAATTTTGGTTAACAAACTTAGGGAGACTCGGTTTTTTGAGGCACTTTGGGTGAACTACCGGTTGAGTTCTTCCCAAAGTGTAACCTGACCTCCGAATCCTTTGTCTCTAACCTTTTTTCGTTAAGTTTGGGTTTAAAGTTAAAATAACGTGGCGACTCCGTTTTGTTTGAACATAAAGTGCCGTATTTGATTCTCAAGGGAACTTTCCTCCGTTTTCCCACGGGTATCTTACAGTGGCGACTCCGCTGGGGAATAAAGTGTTTTCAAACTTCTTTTTAGAAGCTTTGGGGACACTTTTGTGTGGGTCAAACTCCCATCCCCGTTTGTTGACTTTGTTCATATTTTTGTGTGTGTTTTATGTTTCTGTTTTGATATCTGGGAGTGAAAATGTTCTGAAAATGCAATAAACTGGGGCTTGATGATCAGAAGCTGAAAATTTGCAAAAATAATGGAGCTACTTATCTAGCCGTACTGCTAGTTTGGCTGGGCCCACAGAATGTTTCAAATTAAAGATTTTGTGGAGGGCAGAAACATTCTGATGGTCCCCTTGCATTTCTTCTTGTCCAGGTTCCATTTACAGCCTCTACTTGTGCACTCTTGCCTTCATTTTCTTGGCTAAAACATGATTTTCAAAGCTTGGAAATGCACAAATTTTTTGGACATAAAATTGGGTTTTCAAAGCCTCATTGTGCATTACCTTTTTCATAAAAAGTTTAAGTTTTCAAATTCTTTTGTTGTGCACAACCTTTTTTGTACAAATGATTTTCAAAAGGTTGTTATTCTTATTGCAAAATTTCGGTTTTAAAAAAACATTTGGTTGTGCACAACCTTTCCATGTACAAAATTTTGATTCTTGCTTGTTCATAGCTTTGCTTGATTACTTGTGCAAAATGCTTGTTCATTATACTTGTTCATACAATTGTTCATACAATGCTCATGGTATTACAACGGACCAAAAATTTCTATTTTTGACTCAAAAGGGAACATAGAAGGCTTCACACAACGCGCACTTGACCTTGTGCACGTTCCAAAAACCCTTTAAACCCGGGATAGATGCCACGATGCAGCTTGATTGGTGCTCTTGTGCCCTTCTCGCGCGCACGGGTCCATTCCACCTCCCCTTCCGAGCCGAGTCAACCACACATGTCCGTGACACACTAATACCGTGACCTTTGTTGGTTTTTGGTCTAGCTCACGTCATCACGTCTCTAATACGTGTCCCAATGCTAATTATGGCCAAGTTAACGCCCGAGTCACGACTCCTTGTGAAAGCAAGTGTGACCAAGGTCATCTTTGACCCAGTCCTTGACTTATGCGTTAATTCCAACCATAATTAGCCGAAGTCATGTATTAGGGATAGGATGACACCGTGTCATTAAGCTCTAATGCTTGACCCATCCTAATCATCTTTAAGACCAAGGCTAAGGTCCAAGATCCCTCATTAAAATGAGGTCATGCCAGAATTATGTTGGAGCGTTAAGTCAATCTTGACCTTAATTGGGGCTTAATTATGATAAGAATGGCCCAGGCATTGGCGTTTTGCGACGCACTAGATCCGAGGAATGGATTTTTTGGTCGGTGGAAGCCACGTGCCCTATAGGACCCTCGCTCAGGACAGTCCGTCCTTGGGAGTGTGCAATACAGGTGAAATACGAGGGGCTTATAGACGTAGTGATGGCCTCCACTGATCCAAGGTTAGAATAGTCGCGAAAAAGAAGAGAAATCTTTTCCAACCATTTAAGATCAAGTCAAAAAAACTTTTTAAGTAAACTTGAATGAATAAATAATCGCACATTGCATGAGTTTGCTCCGTTTTTGCTTCTCGTCTTTGACACATTGCATTCTTTCGTTAACAAGCGTCATTTCGTTAAGTCTTTGGACAGATTCCCGTTATCCTCCAAGATCTCTGTGAAGCCGTAGGATTAATTTCTTAAGCTCCCGTTAGATTCTTAGGAATAGTCCCCTAGGAACCCGTTAAGTCCTTGGAAGATAACCCGTTAATCTTTGGATGGATTCCGAAGACCCGCTAAATCCTTAGGAGTAGTCCCCTAGGTCCCCGTTAAGATTCTCGTTAAATCCCCAAGAAGTCAGTCATGTCCTTGATGGATCCCCGTTATTCTCCAAGAAGTCAGTCATGTCCTTGATGGATCCCCGTTATCCTCCAAGAAGTCAGTCATGTTCGTCTTTTCCTCTTAGAATTCTAAACCCATTCGAACTACGGTGACTTGAGCCTCTCATCGCATGGGACCCCCTCCCTCATGGTGAGAGGAACGTAGGCAACTTCGGCCCGGTCAAATGTCTCAAAATAGAGGATTCTAAGATATGTGCGCCTTTGGCCCAAGCATTCACCTAGTGTTTACCCGAGCCTAAAGCTACCTTTTGTCTTCCCCGTAGCTCAGATGAAGTGGAAGAGAGCATCATGTCGCCGCCTAGTGCGTGTGGGATCAGAGAGTTCCCCGGTCACCGCAACTTCTCTAACCCAGTACCTCGGAAAGACCGCTTTAATGGATGGTAGCTTGGGAAATGACGTCGCAGATAATCCGGATAGGCCTACGAAAGAAGAGTTGCTCTAAGCTCTAGAAGCCTCCGGGGCTACGAAAGAAGTCATCACAAAGAGTTACAAAGAAACACAGAGTCCGTTTGATGAGTCGACAAGACAAGGAGGTGTCACAGCTCTACTCCAAACTGAGAGGCTCTTCACCAAAGTGACCAATCACAAAGAAGAGGTGGAAGCCACCCAGCCTTTGAATTGCAACCAAAGATTGTCCCCTCCATCTCACCAAAATACTGAGACCCCCATTTCTTCGCCCCAATACGCCGTCATCCACAATGAGCCTCTCACTCAAATCCTCCTCACTCTGCCTCATCCCATATCCAACATCTCCCATAGGACATCTCCTATAAAACCCCAAACACAATCCGCTCAAAAGGCCCGCAAACCACTGTTCACACCAGTTACGCTTCGAGCATCATACCCACAACACTTTCCCAATCGTATCCCTTATCAGTCTAATGCCATCAACCCAGCCACCGAAGCTAGGTCACTATTCAAACCACCATATATGGATACCCGACCAGGCACTGCTAACTTGCCTCCACCAGATTTCCCAACAAGATTCTAGAGTGACCCGTATCATTTCTACAATCCGAGACCTTTTGCACCACAAGCTCCTTACATGCCTCCAATGTGTATTCCTACAAGCAACCAAGGTTATGGGTATGCCTATGCCCCTGCACCTCTGCAAAGTCCTCTCAATCATCTATTGGGAAAGAGAAAACAAATGGAAACTAAGTTCGAAAGGACACTTAATGAGAACCCCTTTGCATTTAGAGACGGTGATTCTTGTCCCCATCACACTCCGGTCAACGAGGAAAGAAAAGTCAAATGCTGAGCCAGACCCCGTTTCACAAGGTTTGAGGATTTCGGAATGCTCATAAGCAAGGTATTTGAAGGATTGGTCAAACGAGGCCTCACATCACCACTTGTCAATTATCAACCTAAAGACCCCAAAAGGCCTCTCGACAAGACCAAGAGGTGTGCCTTTCACAACTACCATGGACACGATACCGACGATTGCATCACTGTAAAACGCGTCATCTAGAAGTTAATCGTGAAAGGAAAACTTGAATGCCCCAGGTTGGGAAGTTGGTAACGAAGCGACAGATATGGTCGGGGTAGGAATATCAGAACCCCTTCCCTTTGGAAAGGTCAGAGTCTACTGTTAGGATGTATGAAAAGTTAGTTAAGATGTCTGTTAGGTTTAGTTAGAGTCTTGATTCCCCGGTGAATGCCATGTGGTGACCATTCTGAGTCCATTGTCAGTTTTCTTAATAAGATTATTATCATTTGCCTTGTCAAAAGTGTAAGGATCCCGCCCCAAAAAAAACACGAGCATGTTTCAAGGGCGAAATACCAAACGCGGGAACCGGACCAATTTAACGGAGTCGCCACATTTTGTTAATTTTAAACCCAACAAAATGACAAAGGTTTGAGTTCAAAGGTTCGGAGATCAGGTTACAACTTGGAAAGAGTTTTTACGTCCTCCCAAGTTGCCTCGGACAAAGCCGAGTCTCCCTTGTTAGTTAACAAAAGTGCATGTGTGTGTGTGTGTTTTAACGGAAAATCTTTGTTTTAACTTTTTATTTATCTTTTCAACTAAAAAAGGGTTTGTTTGACAAGAAAACAGAAGACAGAAGGGCAAAATGGTCAATCTCCCCATACGGCCAAAGTAGCCGTACGGATGGGGAGACCACTCCTGGGATTTTACAGTTTGTTCAAGCAACAGTCCAGTTCCAGGCAGAAACAGAGCATTCTGCTTGAACTGGACCAAACTGTTCTGACTCCAGTTTGTTATTCCAACACAAAACAACATTAACAACTCATTCCTATGCCATTTGATCATCAAAGAACCTCCCAAAACAAGAGTTTGGGCATGATCAAAGGCAATCATGGGAGAAAAATGAAAAAGGTGGCCAATATGCCCTTTTGAGCCATAATGACCATTTGATGAGTAAAGATTGAAACTTTACCATCAAAATGGCTCTTCTAGGCAAGATTAATCCTTTAGGGACAAGAACAAACCATAAAGATTGGATCTTTATTACCCAAACTTGGGAATTTTGGGCTAGATCAAGGTGATGAGGATAAAGATTGAGACTTTATCCTCAACATGATCATCATAGCTTAAAATGAGCAAAATGAACAACAAGAGCATCATCCATGACAAGAATGTAAATGAACAATCAACAAGCCATGATCAAACTAGGTTTGAACCTCTTTCACACAAAGTATGGAGGGCACCTTTGATCATCTCATGGCTTGGACTAGGAAATTTAAATAGTAATATATATATATATATATATATATATATATATATATATATATATATATATATATGCTTGAATGGACAAGACTTGCAAGAATGTAAAGATCAACAATAAATGACAAGATCAAAGATAAATAGAGTTCTTAGATGAAGAGAAGGGAGGGGGAGAAGGTGGCTTTACCTATCTTGGTTTAGGCCAATCTTCCTTTCTCTCTTTCACTCTTTGTTCACTCTTACTCACACTATTCTGAGGTGAATTCGACAGAGTAACCTTAGTTCTAACTAGTGAGTAACCCGTCGATACTCGACGGGCATAGTAAAACTAAATAATTATATAATAAAAATGAAGATAAGAATCAATAAATTATAATTTTATAAACGCCTTCATGGTTATTCAGGGTTTTTATTTCGACTAATATGCATAATCGTCACTGTCTTAAAGCAATTCTTATATAAAAATGAATTTGACAAAAGAATTCTTTTGGTCATGGTTTTTCCACTATATGTCCATTATGTTAAAAAAAAAAAAAAGATAGAAAATAGGGTAACCTTTTTTTTGTTTCCTTTCATCTAATTTTTCATTTTTTTTTTCTTCCTATTATAAGATATAAGAGACATTGCGATTTTTGCTAAAAAAAAAAAAAAAACACTCATATGCTGCACTGCTTGTTATATTCTCTTCATAGGTATGCATAAATACAAATTTAATCATAGCCACACTATACTCAAATGCAACCCTATAACTATGATAATGCTTAAAAACTTTACTAAAAAAAAAATTATCTTTCATTATATGGGGTTTTATTAATTGTATCAACATTTAATTTAATAATTTATTAGTTTTATTAACTTATAGGAGTATATAATACTCCTATAAGTAGAATGGCTTTTTAATACAACTTTATACATTAAAAGCTATAATGAAAATCTAATATACTAAAATACGCTAACAACAATTCATTTCCTATACAAAATTGAAATCTCCTATTTTCTTTAATAACGTTCCATGTGTTCATAAAATGCTCCAGAGCATACCATATTTAAGTTATTTTTAACTATTGTTCTTAAAGAAGGTTTAGAGAAATTTAAAGAATTAATAGACTGAATTTATTTCCCTTCCTAATTTTATACTTTTTGTTTTGGCGAAAATAGTTGAATTTTGTTATAATGAACTGTAGAGTTCAAAACAAAAATAAAATTAAATGTGAAGTTTTAACCATTAACTTTAAACCTTGTGATTTATGCACATCCTAAAAAATATCATTTTTTCATATAAATTTTAGATTAGAAAATTAATTCCTCCTTATTAAATCAAACTTAGATTAGCCACAGTTGAGGAAAAATCATTATATTAATTAAATTTTAAATTTAACTTAAAGAATAGTTTAATATATACATGACATATCCTAATTTAAGATGGATTATAAAATTAATTATTTCGTCTTTAGTGTTATATCACTACCATTAATTCTATGTTTATATAACATCAATTAATAAAATTTCTAAATTTTATCATGTTATAGTACATATCTTGAAATTAATATTATTTATAACTAAAATTTTATGAATATAATACCTCTTTTAACTTTTATTCAATTATTATATAAGTTCACCAAATAAATCAAAATATAATGATCAACAAAAAACAAAATTCTGTCTTTGTCCAGCTCGTCTCCTTCCATGACCGCACCCATCCAACCGTAAATCCAACTCCGAGAAATCTCTCACGCGAGCAAAGAAGTCTGCAATCTAAGTAGATACTTTTGTTCTTATAATACTTGTCATGGGATGAAAGTAATATCTTAATAAATTGAATTTCTTTCCTGTCATAATTTCACACATTTTGGCTTTTGACGAACTTAGTTGAATTTTGATAAAATGAAATGTAGAGTTCAAAAAAAAAATAAAAAATAAAATAAAACGTACAATAATAAATGCAAAATTAGGGATAATTTCAGATTTTGCTTTTATGTTTTTTTAAATTTGATGTTTAATAAATTTCTCTCATTTGTGAGAGCCGTTGATTCCTCTCCTTTGTGAGAGCCGTTGATTTCTCTCCTTTGTGGGAGCCGTTGATTCCTCTCCGTCGTTAAGAGCCTGTGTTTTGTGTTTTGTGTATTTGTGTTTTTGTTGGTTTGTTTGTTTGTTTTTTGTGAGTCCAGATCTCCTGTGCCCCTCCATGTGCCCCTCGCTATGCCCCTCTAATCTGGACCGTTTATGTTGATATTGTAAACGGTCCAGATTAAAGGGGCACAGGGAAGAGTACATAGAGGGGCACAGGAGATATCCTCTCGTTTTTTGTACACTACAATTGCAATTCAATCTTCAATGACGAATCTCACATCATCTCAAAGCAATAATGATGCCATTGGTCTTGCTATACAAGGATGTTTCGAGGATTTTGAAATGTATGGTGGACGTTTATTCGTCAACCCGGATTCTTCATGTCAAGTACTCAACGCCAAATATGATCGGAAGGAGGCTTTTTTAAATGCCGAATCGAGACAGTTTCCAAGTTTTACTTGGAGTAGAATCTGTATGTTTCAAGATTTAATTCGAAATTGTCATTGTTGTAAGTCAATGAATGGATCTATTATAGATATTTGGGGTGAGCCTCCGGCTTTTGTGGAGTGCCGTCTCTTTTCTTGTTATTAATGCAATTGAAGTCGATGTTTCAAAAAAAAAGTACAATATTAACTATTCACTTTAAACCTTTTGATTTAAGCATATTTTAAATTATTAATAACTATTTTTAAATATCATGAAGGTAAAAAAAATATAATTAAATTTTATTGTCAAATTTAATTAGCTTGTCCAAAAAAAAAAGCAAAATATAAGATTTTTTTGTAGTGCCAAAAAAATCATAATATAATACTAATGTTGGGATGAAACTTGAAAGTAACAAATTATTGACATATCACTACAATTAGCATCGATTAATAAGATTTTGAACCTGTCTTTGAATAATATTATCTATAACTAATTTAAATTTTAGGAAGATATTCCCTCTCCCTCTGTCCCATTTTAAACTTCAAATATCTTCATTTTGGGTGTCTTATTTTAAACTTCAAAACCCAAAAAGGAAATATTTTTACACTTTTTTATTTGTGGGCCCCACATATCATACTCACAACAATAACCTACTAACTATTCTCTACCTCACTTTCTCTCTCCTACCAAACCATCTACACTCACAACACATCACATTTTTCTTAATTCTTGAACCCAATTTTTTTTAAAGTTTAAAATAGGACGAAAGAAGTATATAATATTTTGTTTTATTCCAATATAACTTAGAAAATAGTTTAATATACATGACATATCCTAATTTACGATGGATTACAAAATTATTTCTTCTTTTAGTGTCATATCACAACTATTACTTTTATGTTTCTATAGCATCATTTGATAAAATTTCTAAATTCCATCCTATTATACTCTCTCCAGCTCAGAGTAATAAGTATCCACCTTTCTTTTTAAGTCTGTCTCAGAGTAAATGACCATATTTTAAAATGACAAAAAATCTTTACAATTCCACTCACTTATTTTCTCTCTCATACTTTACTTTTATAATCACAACACCAATCAACTTGCTTGTCTACCTCACTTTCTCTATCATACCTCGCTTTTCGTACTCACAACATTTAAATCACTTCCACAATTTTTTAACCTCTGTGCAAATGGAAAGGTAGACACTTACTCTAGGATGGAGAGAGTAGTACATGTCTTGAAATTAATATTTCATCCGTCCAATAACAAACTTCTCATTTTGTCATTTTGGTCGTTCCACTGGAAACTCCCACTTACCCAAAAAGGAAAAGATTCCCTCCACTTTCTCATTCTTTCTCACTCATAACAACTATCCAATTACTATTCACTACCACACTTTGTCTCTCTTTCCCACTCACGCCACCTGCTTTTCCAACATTTTTGTTTAATTCCCGTTCCTAAAATTGTACGAATATAATACAATTTTTTGAACATTTATTCAATTTTTATATAAGTTGATCAGAAAATAATCAAAATATAATAATTAAATTTTTTTTTTCACAAAAACAAAAACAAAAACAAAATGCTCGTCTCCTTCGATGACCGCACCTATCCAACCGTAAATCCAACTCTAACAAATATCTCGCTCGGGTGAAGAAGTTTGCACTCAAATGGATGCTTGTGTTCTTATAATACTTGTCATTGGATGAAACTGAAAAATTAATTAACTGAATTTCTTTACAATCCTAATTTCACACTTTTTGGTTTTTGGCGAACTTAGTTGAATGAGCAATGCTAGGGGCACGAAATAAAGTCAGAAAATTTTGCACACAAAATGAAGTCGTGGTTGCATTGATAGTAGACCTGCCATACTCTAATTGACCAATAAAAAAATTACACCTAGGAATTTATGAGTAACATTTTGTAACTTTTTTGTGCCCCTAGTATTATTCTAATTGAATTTTGATAAAATGAAATGTAAAATTCTTAAAACATTTAAATGTAAAATATTAACTATTCACTTTAAACATAAATTGTTAATTTTTGTCAAATGTAGTTAGCTAGTCGAAAACAGCAAAATATAAGATTTTTTTTAGTGCCAAAAAAATCAAAATATAATACTAATGTTGGGATAAAAGTAACAAATTATTGTCATATCACTACTATTAGCGTCGGTTAATAAGATTTCGAACATGTATTGGAATAATATATTAATAACTAATTTTAAATTTTATGAAGATATATAATATATATTTTATTTCCATATAACTCAACCACTTAAATCAAAATATAATATTTTTCTTAAGAAAATCAAATTATAATACTCCATCCTCCTTGAAAGTAAATGGTTGTAGTACTATTATTATCCATAACGAATACTCCATGATTCCTATATGCAAGGGGTCTTATTTTCACAATGCCAATAGGAAAATGATACTACCTCACATATCTCAACCTTCAAGACGTATATACCTGGACTGTACCAGTTGTTTGGGGTGAAAAATTTCACAGCACTATATCTACATCCTGGAAATAACGACTTGAGTCTACATCCTGACATCCTGAGTTGACATCCTGAAGTTACATCTTACATCTTGACTCTACATGTTGACTCAACATGTTGACATGTTGACTTTTTGCATGTTGACTTTACATCCTGACGTGACAACCTGAGCCGACGACTTGAACACAGTTAACAGATCCTATTTTTTTGCTTAAAGCCATCAGCCTGTTCCAGCATCCTGCATCTTGATGCTAACAACTTGGTTATACATGCCCGTTTATTATGCAGGTATAAATGCTCCTATTTTTTAGGTAACAATCACGCAGATCATGGATCCCAATCAAAAGGAACGTGACCTAACAAAAGACCCAGTCAAAGGGTGACTCTCAGCAACGGCATTGGATAGACTTGCAACAAACTTCCCGAGATCTTAGGCCATGAGGATTAGTTTACGCCAATTCTTCTTAGTTTAAATAGCTAACACGATTTATGTAACGCACAAAACACACTTTACACTCACGTCTCATACTCTCTTTCTCTCTGTATTCTCCAGTCATTCATTGTACCTCTATAAAAGCTTAATAAAATCTATCATTCGAGGTTTTATGCCGGCGAACAAGTTGTTCAAGGGCTTTCCTCGTTAAATCCTTTGTTCATATATCTTGAATTTGAAAGTTCTTTATTCCATTGTAACCTACTCCTTTATATTTGTCCAATAGTCGAAAATTGGCCAAAACACCCGTTTACTTGAACATCCAAGAAAACTTAAAATTAGATATATATAATTCTTTCATTTCGAATCTTTCTGAAGATTATATCCCTTTAATTACTTACTGAAATTTAAACATGAATTTCAAATCTCAAAATATATCAAGACTTAGTTAATCACACAAATCCTTAATGAGGATTCTTTTCGTAATCAATGAAATTAAAATATTTAAATTCATGTTTAATTTAGGATAAGAGTTAATCACACAAATCCGTTCCTTAATGAGTCTTGTTTGTGCTTGCCAATAGGAAAATGACGCGTGGATTTTCACGTCATAATGCAACGTGATGGGCTGTATGAATATACAATATTTCTACTTTAATATATTATACAGATAGATTATCGATAGCATTTTTTAAATAAAATAAGAAAATAATTAAAACTTTATGATTTTAGTAGTATATCATAGTTTAGTGAAGTTACAAAAATTAATGCGCAATTCTTTTTGGGAGGGATGGATATCATATTTTGCAGTGACTTTAACAATTTGCAATTATATCTCATGGCTTAAAATAAATGTCTTGTCTTGATTTTTACAACTTGAGTAAACTTTGACAAAAAAAAAAAAAGGTTAAAAATCTAATATATAATATCTTTGTGAGACATAAGAAAATGACATTACAAACTCAAAAAAGTATATATATGCACTACTTCATGTGTCCTAAAAAAGAATTCTGATCCTTGATTTTAATGGTCAACATGATCGAATTTCGACCAACAATTGAAAAATAATTGTTGGCATACAATTCTAAGTTTTTTGATTGATAGTAAATTTTTGTTCCATAAATATTTATCTTTTAAGATCTCATAAAAAATATTGAATTTCCATTCCCAATTCTAATGGGTAGTCTATTGATAATAAAAGTATCCACTACTAATTTGATATTGCATACTCTATCCTATAAAAATGTGCACAAATTTGTTTTCTTGAGTGTCTCATTGATAATTATTATTTTTTAAAAATAAAAAGTTTATAATAATATTTTTTATTCAATAGGACTTGCATGCCATACTTACAACAACTATGAACGAATAATCTCATACACACCAAAACTGTGCACATTATTATGAGACGAATGGAATATTTATTTTTCCTCGGTCATGAATCTATCAGCATATCCTAAAAAAATATAACCATGTGGTTATATAAAGTATCAATATAAACATTAGAATTTTCGTTATTATATTTTTTTAATGTCAAACAAAGAACAAAGCGAATATTAAGAGAATAGGAGGAACTATTTTGTTATACTACCTCGGTCTCAAACCAATGTGTACTTTTTATTACTGTTTATTTGGTCAACTCAATCGAATTTTGAACATAATTTTATGAAAATTTAGATATTTATAAAATTATTAAAGAGCATCAATAATATTTTTTTAAAATTGTATAGCAGTATCTAAATATTCATAAAATTATGGTCAAAATTAATTGAGTTGATCGAAAAAATCAAAAGCACGTCAATTTGAGACAGACGTGGAGGTACTGTAGTATGAAAGAATGAGCTGAAATTGCTTTAAACCTGTTATATTAACATTCTAACAGTCCTTACATATCTAATTACTAAGATACCATATGAACACTAAACACAAAACCATGTTAATATGTTGCAGCCAAGCTTTAACAATCTTACGTTTGGGCTTTGTGATCTTGATCTTGATGATACATATTCCGTAGACAATGTTTCCATCTGATTTATCATTATTGTTACCTACTTATGTAATGCTTTTGTCAGTAAGCATCAATAGATTAACATCATCGGAGGAACTCATAATCTCTGGTGACGACCGTGTCACTGCATTAAGCGAACTGTGCCACCATAGATAGCATGCCCAACTACGAGATTGGCATAAAATATTACCCCTTACAGTAAAATGTTTTATGGTAAGAGCAAATAAGTTAAAATGCTAGTAAAGCATTATAATCCGTATTTAGTTTTGGTATTGATTAGACTTTGCGTTTCTTCCTATTTTGTAGAGTATTTTGAATTTTGAATTAGTAGTTTAGCTAGGGCTCTTACAACTTGAGAAATACTTAAATTAAATAATAATTTTCAGTTTATAAATGATATTCGTTTGATTTTAAATTTAAATTAATAAGATATGCTTTCAATTTCTTATTATACGATGGGGATGATGATAAGAGATTTCGTCTTGTCAAAGAGCATTGTTATTGTATGCACTCCAAGGGGAAATTGGTACATGCTCCAACAAAAGGAAAGTCAGATCATAATAGAGGACTACAAGCTCGGAGAATCAAATTCAGATTTGGCTTTTGTGAATTTGAGATTCAAAATGATTTTGTGATCTTTCAAAAGAAGAAAATAATTTTGTGATAAAACTCATCTTTATCCATACCTTTAGTTATTAACTAAATAAATGATAAATAAAATCAGTTATTTTAATTTGATTTATATTTAAACTTTGAATCTAAATTTAGAATTCAATCATTTTCTAAATCGAATTTTTGAAATAAAAATTAACTATTTGGATATTTGAATGAGCGAATTAAATGCCGCCACATGGCTTTCCACGTCACAATTCCACGTGGCGCGCTGTGAGGCCTGGAAATGTTCCTGTTTTTATATATTATATAGATGTTTCTCCCCCCCTCTGAAATGATCAGCAAGGGGTTCTATTTATAGGGACTGAGGGTGCCCAAACCAGCCGTACGACTAGGCCCCTCTAGTACCCAAAGCATCCGTACGGCTCAGCCTGGCGAGCTTCTGGATTTTTCCAATTTTATACCAGAGTAGTCCTGAAATTTATAGCTTATCCTAGGGAGGTCCTGGCCTATTAGCTTATCCCTGAAACGGTGCTAAGGCTACCTCTAAGATAGGTCGGTTTCAGATTGGGGTACTTACAGAGCCCCTCGGCAACGTCCCTTCGAAGGAGTGGGGTTGTCGATAGAAATAAGCATCCCAATCTGACGGGACGACGACTTTAACCGATTTTGGTTACATGGCTGGACCTAGTGGTATAGGATTCCTACGTATCCCGTTCACGGGGAATCAAGCCTAACATAGTTCGGAGGTACGCGGGGTTACTTAGATCCGCAGGGAGGCATGACTCTAGGGGTCAGAGGCGAGACATGGTCAACTTGGCTCTATGGGAGAGGGTTGACTTGCTGGGGATACGGTCAACTTGACTCTATAGGAGAGGGTTGACTTACACGGGACAGATTTTTACTGGGCTTACGTCGGGGACGGCCTATGGTGACTATTCTAAGTCCAAGCTTGACCGGGGTCAACTCCATCTTCGGGGAGATTGACGGGAAAACGGGTCTTACGTCCCTCTAAGGACTGCCAGGACAAAGGCTCTAGCCTATAACGACTATTCTAAGTCTAAGCTTGACCGGGGTCAACTCCGTCTTTGGGGAGATTGACGGGAAAACTGGTCTTACGTCCCTCTAAGGAATGCCGGGACAAAGGCTCTAGCCTATAACAACTATTCTAAGTCATAGCTTGACCGGGGTCAACTCCATCTTTGGGGAGATTGACGGGAAAACTTGTCTTACGTCCCTCTAAAGACTGCCGGGACAAAGGCTCTAGCCTATAACGATTATTCTAAGTCATAGCTTGACCGGGGTCAACTCCGTCTTTGGGGAGATTGACGGGAAAACTGGTCTTACGTCCCTCTAAGGACTGCCGGGACAAAGGCTCTATTCTATAACGACTATTCTAAGTCATAGCTTGACCGGGGTCAACTCCGTCTTTGGGGAGATTGACGGGAAAACTGGTCTTACGTCCCTCTAAGGACTGCCGAGACAAAGGCTCTAGCCTATAACGACTATTCTAAGTCATAGCTTGACCGGGGTCAACTCCATCTTTGGGGAGATTGACGGGAAAACTGGTCTTACGTCCCTCTAAGGACTGCCGGGACAAAGGCTCTAGCCTATAACGACTATTCTAAGTCATAGCTTGACCGGGGTCAACTCCGTCTTTGGGGAGATTGACGGGAAAACTGGTCTTACGTCCCTCTAAGGACTGCCGGGACAAAGTCTCTAGCCTATAACGACTATTCTAAGTCATAGCTTGATCGGGGTCAACTCCGTCTTTGGGAGATTGATGGGAAAACTGGTCTTACGTCCCTCTAAGGACTGCTGGGACAAAGGCTCTAGCCTATAACGACTATTCTAAGTCATAGCTTGACCGGGGTCAACTCCGTCTTTGGGGAGATTGACGGGAAAAATGGTCTTACGTCCCTCTAAGGACTGCCGGGACAAAGTCTCTAGCCTATAACGACTATTCTAAGTCATAGCTTGACCGGGGTCAACTCTGTCTTTGGGGAGATTGATGGGAAAACTGGTCTTACGTCCCTCTAAGGACTGCCGGGACAAAGGCTCTAGCCTATAACGACTATTCTAAGTCATAGCTTGACCGGGGTCAACTCCGTCTTTGGGGAGATTGACGGGAAAACTGGTCTTACGTCCCTCTAAAGACTGCCGGGACAAAGGCTCTAGCCTATAACGACTATTCTATGTCATAGCTTGACCGGGGTCAATTCCATGTTTGGGGAGATTGACGGGAAAACTGGTCTTACGTCCCTCTAAGGACTGCCGGGACAAAGGCTCTAGCCTATAACGACTATTCTAAGTCATAGCTAATGGGCTTACGTCGGGGACGACCAATTTTCTTGGACATTCAATTTGACTCTCAATGAGTCAAAGTCGGGGCTTGACTCTCCTTTGGTCAACCGAAGGGATTTTCTCGACACTCATTTGGTTGAAGTCGGGATTTGACTCTCTTTTGGTCAATCAAATAATTTTTAACTGGGCTTACGTCAGGGACGGCCAAATTTTCCTCACATGGTCACTCGGGGGACCTAAGTCTTTCAACAAGGGTCACTTGGAGGACCTAAATGTTCTCAAAAGGGGCTTGAATCTCACTTGGTCAATCGGGTCAACATGGGATTACGTCTAGGACCGCCTAATTTTTCTCTGGGTCGCGCGGGGGACCTAAATTTTCTTATCTCCTATGGGCTTACGTCACTCGGGGACTACTGGGAAACACGGTCAATTTGGTCAACGTATCTCATTATGGAGGGTTGACTACACAAACTGGTCAATTGGTCAACTTATCTCATGACGGAGGGTTGACTACACAAACCGGTCAATTGGTCAACTTATCTCATGACGGAGTGTTGACTACACAAACTGGTCAATTGGTCAACTTATCTCATGACGGAGTGTTGACTACACAAACTGGTCAATTGGTCAACTTATCTCATGACGGAGGGTTGACTACACAAACTGGCCTTACGTCTCTTTGGACTGCCTGGCGTTAGTGGGTTCGACACATACTTGGTCAATTTAACAGGCTTGGTCAACTCTAACTACGAGATGGTTGACTAACAAGGATGGTCTTACGTCCACTCGGACTGCCGGGATAACAACGGATTTGACTCTCGCTTGGTCAATCCTGAAGCTTTGGTCAACTCTAACTACGAGATGGTTGACTAATCAGGATGGTCTTACGTCCACTCGGACTGCCGGGAACAAACATTTCATCCTAAAATGGCCACTTCAGGCCATGACTTGGTTTAACTCCACCTTTGGGGAGTTTTGACGAGGCAAACTGGTCTTACGTCCGACTAAGGACTGCCGAGACATGGTCAACTTGGCTCTATGGGAGAGGGTTGACTAAATGGCTCCATCCTAACATGACCACTCTAGGTCAAGGCTCGAGTCAACTCCATCTTTGGGGAGTTTGACGAGGCAAACTGGTCTTACGTCCGACTAAGGACTGCCGGGGACAAAACTAGGTTCCAATGGACTTAGGTCAAAAGACCGCCTACCCTTTCACAAATTTCCCACAAGACATTTCTTTTACAAACACACCCTCAAATTCCCAATGCAATTTGGAAGGGGACGGGAAAAACATTCTTTGATCAAAAGCCTTTGGCTTGAAACATTGTTTTGGTCGGATTTGGAAAATGCTTATTGTTAAAGGCAAATCTTTTAACGAAGCATTTTAGTCAAATTCTGATTTCAACTTTAACCACGAGGTTTACTATGCATAAAGTCCTTCGAAGCTTTGTCCATTTCTTAGGAATGATCGAGGATAGAGAACCCTCTTGTCGCCGATGTCGGGGTAGCCCCATGTCCTTATCGGTGTCGATGGCGGCATAGCCCCCATGTCCTTGCATGTGTTAGGGTAGCCCCATGTCCTCGTTGGTATCAGGGTAGCCCCATGTCTTTGTCGGCGTCGATGGCGGCATAGCCCCATGTCCTCGTTATCGTCGATGTCAGGGTAGCTCCATGTCCTTGTGTGTCGGTGGTGGCATAGCCTCATTTCACCTTTTGACCTTTGGCGTTGGCGTAGACCCAATACATCCTCTGAAGTGAAGTTAGGAACCCATCCCTTCTCGCGACGCACCCTTTCTTTTGCCTAGGCTGCCTTTTCGGGTTTTCAACCTAGCGGGCTACTTTTTTGCGTCTTTTATGGCACACCCTGTTTTTTGCCTAGGCCGCCCTTGCGGGTTTTCAGCCTAGCGGGCTACTTTTTTGGTGCCTTTCTTTTTTCTCTCTCTTTTTTTATGAGTGATCCAGCCGACTCGATGGGACGAGGACTTAAGATATCTTTTGGAGAAAGCATGCAGGGGCATTCATTTAGGCGGGAGAGAGTCCCTCAATGTATCACAAAATGGGAGGAAGCCCCTACTTGACAGAACATAAGTGTTTAGCTCTTTCCTAAGATGTAGAGGAGAAGACTTGTCGAGACATTTGAAATTCTCCTTGGTTAATACCATCAAATGATTGCTTGAATGGACCATATTCATTACTAGGTCAAGATTATAACAAGCAATTAGTCTTAACATGTATGAATGTTGTGATCAATTAAGATTAAGATTCGATCAATGGCAAGATCGAGAAAAGGGATGTGTTTGGGGGGTTGGTCCATAGCGTGGCCGAGTAAAGTGTATGGGGAAATCGGTCATTGACGGGACCGTGGGAGAAAGGCTTGGCCACTTTGGGAAAGCCATGGTTTGACCGTTCTTTCTCATGCTGTGACCGGACCCGAAGGTTGCCTACATTCCCCTCATTCTGAGGAGCTCAGGTCGCCGTAGTTCGGCCATGGGCCATTTTGCTGAAGTTGGCTTTCCTTTGGCGTCGTCTCGGAGGACATTGTTGCTCTTTTGACGCAGATCACTTTGCTTCGTGGTGGACTTCTTGGGACGGACCGCTTAGGATGAACCCTCTTTGGTGTGAACTCCTTTTGAACGGGTCCTTTGGGATGAGTCCTTTCTTGGTCGTCTTTTGGTATAGACTTCCTTTCTCGCGAACCCTTGGGGGTAAACCTTTTGGATGAGCTTTTGAGGCAAACTACCTCTTTGCATATGCTCATTTCCTTTCCTTCTTTCCACATATTCATTTTTTTTCGGAGAGGGGGAACATTAGCCCTAACTTGCTATCTTGGACATTGACTCATTTGTAGCCCCTTTGTCACTTTCGGCTTTGTCTTTGAAGACTCAGGAAGTCATTTGCTTGGTTGCGCACACGCGATCATGGTTGAACCTTGGTGGTTGAGCAACAACGTCCTTTCCTCTTCATCGTCTTGGGATGCCTTTGACGTGCATCAAGAATTTTGTCTTGGAAAGGTGTATCGGGTTGTGTATCGGGAATGTGTATGAGGGAAGGCTTGCCATTAATGGTTTCTTCATTCCAATTGATCACAACATTCATTCACATCAAGATTAATTGTTTGCATTTATCATTTTTCATTTGTGTTTGGTCCATTCGTCTCTAATGAGTCGTCATTGACTAGTATGCTTGGAAGTCAATTCATCATTTTGGGGACGTAGCAATCAATTGATCATAACAAGCAAGGAAATTTCAAGAGTAAATGTATATTGCAAATAATGTCTCAAGTCTAGAGAGAAGAGAATGAAAATGACTCTTTTATATAGATAACTTTGTACATACATGTCCGAGTACGGACCTTTGCAAAACTAAAAAGACACAGTCCAAGACGGACTTTTGGTGAAAGTCTAGATCCTACGAGGCTGGAAGACTCATCATTCTTTTTTTTTTTTTTTTTTTTTAGGGATGGGATCCTACAAAGTGCGATGGTCCGTTTTCTTCCTCAACTGTTGGAGGGTTTGTCGGCGGCACATTCCATGTCTTCCACGAGGAACTCGGGTTCCGTGTCATCGGGAAAGATGTCGCGAGGTCTCCACTTGACTCGGCGTTGTAATTGTCGGATTCGTCTTTGGCCATCTCCTTTTGGTGGCTCCCTTTCAAGGGGCGTAACCTCTCACATGGCATTCGGCGAGGGTACGGATATCCATTTGATGTAGCCGCCTTTGGGCCTCCGAGGCACGGGTCTCTTCTCGTGGACGGTGTCCCAATCCTGCTCACGTTGATGGAAGTCCCAGACGCCAATTCAGAGGTGGGCTCCGTGGTTGATGTTTCCGGTGGACAAGACCTCAAAGGACTTTGGCATTTTAAACCTCGAGGTGAAATTATAACCATGATTTCAGAGGAACACCTCGTTAGCGGATTAGCCTTTTAGAAAATAGTTGATCTTTTATTTTAAGAAAACTTGATCTCCGATTTTTTTTTTTTTTTTTAAATGAGGATGGACGCACACATTTTTTATTTGAGCAAAAGACTCACACATTTTCTTTTCCCTTTTTTTTTTAGGATTGGCACACACACATTTTTTTTTTCATTTGAGTAAAAGACTCACACATTTTTTTTTTTTTTTTAGGATTGATCGGGCCGAAGTTGCCTACGTTCCCCTTACCACGGAGGAGGGGGTCCCACGCGATGAGAGGCTCAGGTCACCGTAGTTCAGACCGGTTTAGAATTCTAAGAGGAAAAGAAGAACATGACTAACTTCTTGGGAGATAACGGGGATCCACCCAAAGACTTGACTGACTTCCTAGGGGACCGCGCCTAGGGTTCCAATGGAAGTCTTAATGGGGACCTAGGAGACAACGCCTAGGGTTCCTCAAATTTTCAACGGGAAACTTAGCGGGAATCTCAACGGGAATCACAACGGGGAACTAGGGACTATGCCTAAGGTTCCAACGGGAATCTCAACGAGGATCACAACGGGGAACTAGGGACTATTCCTAAGGTTCTATCGGGAATCTCAACGAGGATCACAACGGGAAACTAGGGACTATGCCTAAGGTTCCAACGGGAATCTCAACGAGGATCACCACGGGGATCACAACGAGGATCACAACGGGGATCACGACGGGGAACTAGGGACTATGCCTAAGGTACCAACGGGAATCTCAACGAGGATCACAGCGGGGATCACAACGAGGATCACGATGGGGAACTAGGGACTATGCCTAAGGTTCCAATGGGAATCTCAACGAGGATCACAACGGGGATCACAGCGAGGATCACGACGGGGAACTAGGGACTATGCCTAAGGTTCCAACGGGAATCTCAACGAGGATCACAATGGGGAACTAGGGACTATGCCTAAGGTTCCAACGGGAATCTCAACGAGGATCACCACGGGGATCACAACGAGGATCACGATGGGGAACTAGGGACTATGCCTAAGGTTCCAAAGGGAATCTCAACGAGGATCACAACGGGGATCACAACGAGGATCACAACGGGATCAAGACGGGAGTCTCGGAGGATAACGGGGATCCACCCGAAGACTTGACAAAATCACTTAACGAAAGTCTTGGAGGATAATGGGAATCCGTCCAAAGACTTAACGAGATGACGCTTGTTAACGCAAGAATGCGATGTGTTAAAGACAAGAAGCACAAATGGAGCAAACTCATGCAATGTGCAATTATTTATTCATTCAGGTTTAATTTAAAACTCATATTTATTCCTAGATGGTTGGAAAAGATTTTTCTTCTTTTTCGCAACTATTCTAAATCCTGGATCAGTGGAGGCCATCACTGTGCCTATAAGCCCCTCGTAGGATGGACTGTCCCGGGAGAGGGTCCTATAGGACACGCGACTTCCACCGATCAAAAGAAATGATCCTAGGGTCTAGTGTATCGTAAGGTTCCTAATACGCGGGTCATCCTAATCATGGTTAAGCCCCAGTCGGGATCGAGACTTTTCTCCGAAGGCTACACCGAAGGCTGCACCGACATTCCGACATGACCTCATTTTGAATGAGGCGTCTCGATCCTTGACCATGGGCTTAAGGATGATTAAAATAACTCGTTCATTAGGGCTTAACGACACGGTGTCACCCTATCCTTAGTACATGGCCCTTGCTAATTGCGGTCGTCACTAACACACGAGTTGAAGGCTGGTTAGGCCACACTTGCCTTACATCAAGGAGTTACAACTCGGGCATTAATTTGGCCACAATTAGCTTTGAGCACGTATCAAGGATGTGGTAACGTGAACTAGACCAAAAACTAACCATAGTCACGGTATTTATGTGTCACGGACAAGTGTGGTTGACTCGGTTCGGAAGGGAAGGTGGGATGGACCCGTGCGCGCATCGAAGGGAACAAGAGTGCCCAACGAGCTGCATCGTGGCATCCACCCCAGGTTTAAAGGGTATTTGGAACGTGCACGGTCAAGTGCGCGTGGTGTGAAGTCATTCTATGCTCCTTTTTGAGTAAAAAGAGAGATTTTCAATTCGTTTTTCGATAGCATGAGCATGGCATAAGCAAGATATGAACAAGTATGAACAAGCATGGATTGAGCAATTTATACACAACAAATCAAGGAACATAAGCAAACAAAGACCAAAACTTGTACATGTACCAAGTTGTGCACAGCAAAGAATTTTGAATCAAACTTTTGCAAAAGAAATATTTTACATTGAAACCCTTTTGTACAAAGCAATTTGTGCACAACAAGAAGACTCAAGAAAAACCCTTACAAAAAGGTTTATGCACGATGAGGTTTTGGAAACCATTTTATTGACAAAAGATCATGCATAACCAAGTTTTATCACCTTTCAAAACCAAGTTTTGGCCAAAAGAATGAAGGTAATGTGCACAAGTAAGACTGTAAATTTGGAACCTGGACAAGTAGAAGCAGAGGGGCACCCAGAATGTTGCAGCCCTGCACCAAACTGTTAATTGGCAACATTCTGGCCCCTACCCAAAGTAGCCGTACGGCTAAAGCAAGAGGGTGAAGATTTTTCTCAGTTTCTCCAACTTCTGATCATCAAGCCCAGTTTATTGTATTTCCAGAACGTATGTACTCAAAACAGTTCAAACAGAAACATCAAACACACACAAATATGTAAGAAGTCAACTAATGGGAACGGGAGTTTGACCCACACAAGAATGCCCCCGAATCTTCTAGAAAGAAGTCCGAAAGCACTCTAATCCCCAGCGGAATCGCCACTGTAAGGATCCCGCCCCAAAAAAAACACGAGCATGTTTCAAGGGCGAAATACCAAACACGGGAACTGGACCAATTTAACGGAGTCGCCACATTTTGTTAATTTTAAACCCAACAAAATGACAAAGGTTTGAGTTCAAAGGTTCGGAGATCAGGTTACAACTTGGGAAGAGTTTTTACGTCCTCCCAAGTTGCCTCGGACAAAGCCGAGTCTCCCTTGTTAGTTAACAAAAGTGCATGTGTGTGTGTGTGTTTTAACGGAAAATCTTTGTTTTAACTTTTTATTTATCTTTTCAACTGAAAAAGGGTTTGTTTGACAAGAAAACAGAAGACAGAAGGGAAAAATGGTCAATCTCCCCATACGGCCAAAGTATCCATACGGATGGGGAGACCACTCCTGGGATTTTACAGTTTGTTCAAGCAACAGTCCAGTTCCAGGCAGAAACAGAGCATTCTGCTTGAACTGGACCAAACTGTTCTGATTCTAGTTTGTTATTCCAACACAAAACAACATTAACAACTCATTCCTATGCCATTTGATCATCAAAGAACCTCCCAAAACAAGAGTTTGGGCATGATCAAAGGCAATCATGGGAGAAAAATGAAAAAGGTGGCCAATATGGCCTTTTGAGCCATAGTGACCATTTGATGAGTAAAGATTGAAACTTTACCATCAAAATGGCTCTTCTAGGCAAGATTAATCCTTTAGGGACAAGAACAAACCATAAAGATTGGATCTTTATTACTCAAACTTGGGAATTTTGGGCTAGATCAAGGTGATGAGGATAAAGATTGAGACTTTATCCTCAACATGATCATCATAGCTTAAAATGAGCAAAATGAACAACAAGAGCATCATCCATGACAAGAATGTAAATGAACAATCAACAAGCCATGATCAAACTAGGTTTGAACCTCTTCCACACAAAGTATGGAGGGCACCTTTGATCATCTCATGGCTTGGACTAGGAAATTTAAATAGTAATATATATATATATATATATATATATATATATATATATATATATTGCTTGAATGGACAAGACTTGCAAGAATGTAAAGATCAACAATAAATGACAAGATCAAAGATAAATAGAGTTCTTAGATGAAGAGAAGGGAGGGGGAGAAGGTGGCTTTACCTATCTTGGTTTAGGCCAATCTTCCTTTCTCTCTTTCACTCTTTGTTCACTCTTACTCACACTATTCTGAGGTGAATTCGACAGAGTAACCTTAGTTTTAATGTTTCTCCCCCCCTCTGAAATGATCAGCAAGGGGTTCTATTTATAGGGACTGAGGGTGCCCAAACCAGCCGTACAGCTAGGCCCCTCTAGTACCCAAAGCATCCGTACGGCTCAGCCTGGTGAGCTTCTGGATTTTTCCAATTTTATACCAGAGTAGTCCTGGAATTTATAGCTTATCATAGGGAGGTCCTGGCCTATTAGCTTATCCATGAAACGGTGCTAAGGCTACCTCTAAGATAGGTCGGTTTCAGATTGGGGTACTTACAAAAAGTGTGCATAAAAATGGAGATCAAGTTTTCTTAAAATAAAAGGATCAAGTTTTTCCTAAAAGGCTAATCCGCCAATGAAGCGTTCTTCTCAAATCCCGGTTATAATTTTACCTTGAGGTTTAATATGTTAAAGTCCTTTGCGGCCTTGTCCATTGGAAACATTGACCGAGGAACCCACATATGAATCGGCGTCTGAGACAACCATCCACATGAACAACAAGATCAAAAGGTTGGAACATTGTCTACAGGAAGAGGCACAAGATCAAAAGGTTGGAACACCGTCTACAAGGAAAGGCCCGTGCTTCAGAAGCCCAAAAGTGGCTACATCAAATTGAGATAAGTACCTTCATCGAGTGCCACGCACGAAGGCTACGCACCTCGAGAGGAAACCACCAAAAGAAGATGGCCAAAGCAAACTCCCAACTCATGAATAGACGAATTTGGCAATTACAATGCCGAGCCAAATGGAGATCTCGCGACATCTTTCCCGATGACGCGGAACCCGAGTTCCCCATGGAAGACATGGAATATGCCGCCGACAACCCCTCCAACAATTGAGGATGAAAATGGACCATCGCTTCGTAGGAGCCCATCCCTAAAAAAAATAAAAAATAAAAAAAATATAAAAAATATAGAGTCTTTCAGCCTCGTAGGTTCTAGATTTTCACCAAAGTCCGTCCTGGACTATGTCTTTTCATTTTTACAAAGGTCCACTCTTGGGACATGTATGTACAAAGTTATCTAAATAAAAGAGTCATTTCCATTCTCTTCTCTCTAGACTTGAGACATTATTTTCAATATACATTTACTCTTGAAATTGCCTTGCTTGTTATTATCAATTGATTGCTACGTCCCTAAAATGATGAATTGACTTCTAAGCATACTAGTCAATGACGACTCATTAAGGACGAATGGACCTAACACAAATGAAAAATTCTAAATGAAAACAATTAATATTGATGTGAATAAATGTTGTGATCAATTGGCATGAAGAAACCGTTAATGGCAGGCCTTCCCCGATACACATTCCCTGATACACAACCCGATACACCTTTCTGATACAAATTCTCGATGCACATCAAAGGAATCCCAAGATGATGAAAAGGCAAGGATGTTGTTGCTAAACCACCAAGATTCAACCGTGATCTCATGTGCGCAACCAAGCAAAGGACTTCCCGGAGCTTCAAAGTCAAAGCGAGAAGTGACAGACATTCCACCAAGGGGCTACAGATGAGCCAATATCCAAGTTGGGGCTAATATTTCTCCTCTATCTCTCTCAAAAAAAAAAGAAAAGAAATGAATGTATGGAAAGAAGGAAAGGAAATGAATATACGCAAAGAGGAAGTTTGCCTCAAAAGCTCACCAAGTTCACCGCAAAGTCCATCCCCAAGGGTCGCAAGAAAGGAAGTCTATCTCAAAAGACAACCAAGAAGGGACTCACCCCAAAGGGCCCATTCATCTCAAAAGAAGTTCACACCAAAGAAGGTTCACCCCAAGAGGTTCATCCTAAGGAGTTCATCACAAGGCAAAGCGATCTACAATAGCAAAGCAATAACATCCTTCAAAAGGACACCAACTTCGACAAAAGACGATCCATCGCCGAACTACGGCGACCTGAGCTCCTCAAACTGAGGGGAACGTAGGCAACCTTTGGGTCCGGTCACAACATTAAACAAAACCGTCAAACCATGGTCCTCTCAAAATGACCAAGTTCTTTTCCCTCGGTCCCATCAATGACCGATTTCCCAGATACACCTTATTCTCCCGATCTTGCCATTGATTGAATCTTAATCCCAATTGATCACAACATTTATACATGTCAAGGCTAATTGCTTGTTATAATCCTGACTTAATAACAAACATGGTCCAGTCAAGCAATCATTTGATGATATTAACTAAGGCAAATTTCAAATGTCTCGACAAGTCTTTTTTTTTCTCCATCTTAGGAAAGAGCTAAAAACTTATGTTCTGTCAAGCAAGGGCTTCCTCCCATTTCATGATACATTGCTCAAGGAGCTCACCAACATAAAGGGACTCTCTCCCAAATAAAATGCCCTTGCATGTTTCCTCCAAAAAAATACTTTAAAATACCCGTTCTATCGAGTCGGCTGGATCACTCATAAAAAAAAAAGAAAAAAGGGAAAGAAAGGCACCAAAAAAAGTAGCCCGCTAGGTTGAAAACCCGCAAGGGCGGCCTAGGCAAAAAACAGGGCGTGCCATAAAAGACACAAAAGAGATGCCCGCTAGGTTAAAAACCCGAAAGGGCGGCTTAGGCAAAAGAAATGGTGCGTCGTACAGGGATGGGTTCCTAACCTCACTTCGAAAGTCAAAAGATGGTATTGGGTCTATATCAAAAGTCAAAGGATAATATTGGGGCGGCTCCCACAACGACAACAAGAACATGGGGCTACCCCCATATCATCGACAACAAGGACATGGGGCTACCCTCACATCATCGACAACAAAGACATGGGGCTACCCCGGCATCAATGACAAAGAGGACATTGGGGCTATTCCCACAACGGTGACAAGCAAATTTCCTACTCCCAGTTACTCCTCAACGAACGGACAAAGCTCCAAAGGACATTATGCATAACAAACCTCGCGGTTAAGTTAAATCAAAATTTGACTAACATGCTCCGTTAAAAGATTTGCCTTTAGAAATAAGCATTTCCAAACTTGCCCATTTGGCATCATTTATCAAAGACAATGTTTCAAGAAAAATACTTTTGATCAAAAGAATGACTTTCCAAAATCTTAAACTTTTTCATCCAGAAAGGTCTCCCCTAGGCTCTCCCCCGGTGTCAAGGAAAGAGTGGCAATCATCGCGTAGAGTTGAGTTGACCAAAGTCCAAACTTTGACTAAAAGGGGTCAAGTTAAAATGTCCCGGCCGTCCTTAGTCGGACGTAAGACCAGTTTTCTCGTCAAACTCCCCAAAGGTGGAGTTGACCCAAGCTTAGCCTTGACCCAAAATGGTTATTTTAGGCTAAAGCCTTTGTCCCGTCCGTCCTTGGTCAGACGTAAGACCAGTTTTCCAGTCAAACTCCCCAAAGGTGGAGTTAACTCAAGCTAAGCCTTGACCCAAAGTGGTCATTTTAGGCTAAAGCCTTTGTCCCGACCGTCCTTAGTCGGACGTAAGACCAATTTTCCCGTCAAACTCCCCAAAGGTGGAGTTGACCCAAGCTAAGCCTTGACCCAAAGTGGTCATTTTAGGCTAAAGCCTTTGTCTCGGCCGTCCTTAGTCGGACGTAAAACCAGTTTTCCCATCAAACTCCCCAAAGGTGGAGTTTACCCAAGCTAAGCCTTGACCCAAAGTTATCATTTTAGGCTAAAGCCTTTGTCCCGGTCGTCCTTAGTCGGACGTAAGACCAGTTTTCCCGTTAAACTCCCCAAAGGTAGAGTTGACCCAAGCTAAGCCTTGACCCAAAGTGGTCATTTTAGGCTAAAGACTTTGTCCCGTCCGTCCTTAGTCGGACGTAAGACCAGTTTTCCCATCAAACTCTCCAAAGGTGGAGTTGACCCAAGCTAAGTCTTGACCCAAAGTGGTCATTTTAGGCTAAAGCCTTTGTCCCAGCCATCCTTAGTCAGACGTAAGACCAGTTTTCCCATCAAACTCCCCAAAGGTGGAGTTGACCCAAGTTAAGTCTTGACCCAAAGTGGTCATTTTAGGCTAAAACCTTTGTCTCGGCTGTCCTTAGTCGGACATAAGACCAGTTTTCCCGTCAAACTCCCCAAAGGTGGAGTTGACCCAACCTCAGCCTTGACCCAAAGTGGTCATTTTAGGCTAAAGCCTTTGTCCCGGCCGTCCTTAGTCAGACGTAAGACCAGTTTTCCTGTCAAACTCCCCAAAGGTGGAGTTGACCCAAGCTAAGCCCTGACCCAGAGTGGTCATTTTAGGTCGAAGCCTTTGTCCCGGCCGTCCTTAGTCGGACGTAAGACCAGTATTCCCGTCAAACTCCCCAAAGGTGGAGTTGACCCAAGCTAAGCCCTGACCCAGAGTGGTCATTTTAGGTCGAAGCCTTTGTCCCGGCCGTGTAAGATCAGTTTTCCTGTCAAACCCCCCAAAGGTGGAGTTAACCCAAGTCAAACCTTTGTCCCCCAGAGTGGTCATTCTAGGTTAAGAAAACCTTTGTCCCCCAGAGTGGTTATTTTAGGTTAAGAAAACATTTGTCCCCCAGAGTGGTCATTTTAGGTTAAGAAAACCTTTGTCCCGGCAGTCCAAAATGACGTAAGACCATCCTTTTAGTCAACCCTCTCCATAGAGCCAAGTTGACGATTTCCCGCCCCTGACCAGTCGAGAGTCATGCCCGTTCCTTAAGTCAACCCTCTCCATAGAGCCAAGTTGACGATTTCCCGCCTCTGACCAGCAGAGAGTCATGCCCGTTCCTTAAGTCAACCCTCTCCATAGAGCCAAGTTGACCATGTCCCGCCTCTGACCAGCCGAGAGTCATGCCCGTTCCTTTTAGTCAACCCTTTCCATAGAGCCAAGTTGACCAAGTCCTGCCTCTGACCAGCCGAGAGTCATGCCCGTTCCTTAAGTCAACCCTCACTATAGAGCCAAGTTGACAATGTCCCGCCTCTGACCAGCCGAGAGTCATGCCCGTTCCTTTTAGTCAACCCTCTCCATAGAGCCAAGTTGACCAAGTCCCGCCTCTGACCAGCCGAGAGTCATGCCCGTTCCTTAAGTCAACCCTCTCCATAGAGCCAAGTTGACCATATCCCGCCTCTGACCAGCCGAGAGTCATGCCCGTTCCTTAAGTCAACCCTCTCCATAGAGCCAAGTTGACCATGTCCCGCCTCTAACCAGCCGAGAGTCATGACTGTTCCTTTTAGACAACCCTCTCTATAGAGCCAAGTTGACCAAGTCCCGCCTCTGACCAGCCGAGAGTCATGCCCGTTCCTTAATTCAACCATCTCCATGGAGCCAAGTTGACCATGTTCCGCCTTTGACCAGCCGAGAGTCATGCCCGTTCCTTAAGTCAACCCTCTCCATAGGGCCAAGTTGACCAAGTCTCGCCTCTGACCCGATAAGAGTCATACACATTCCTTTTAGTCAACCCTCTCCATAGAGCTAAGTTAACAAAGTCCCGCCTCTGACCCGCCAAGAGTCATGCCCGTTCCCCTAGTAGAGAATGACAGATATCTACCTAGCCCTTAGGTTTGAGTAGCCTTAAAGTTTCTCACCCCTCCCGAACTACGTTAGGCTTGATTCCCCGCAAACGGGATACGTAGGAATCCTATACCCCTAGGTCCAGCCATGCAACAAAATCGGTCAAGCCGTCCTCTCATCAGATTGGGATACTTATTTTTATCGACAACCCCGCTTTTCCAAAGCGACGTTGACGAGGGGCTCTGTAAGTAACCCAATCTGAAATTAACCAACTTTAGAGGAACTATTAGCACCATTCGGGGATAAACTGATAGGCTGGGACCTCACTAAGATAAACCTAAAATTTCAGGACTATTCTGGAATTAAAATAAGAAAAATCCAAAAGCTCGCCAGGCTGAGCCGTACGGATAATTTGGGTACTAGAGGGGCCAATCCGTACGGATGGTTTGGGCACCCTCAGTCCCTATAAATTAGACCCTTGGCTGATCATTTTAGGGGGGGGAGAAAACTATTTAGTGAGCTGAAGCTCTGTAGGATTGAGAGCTGATCATAATCACAAACACATTTGAGTGAAAGAGAGAAAGAAAGATAGGTTTAGAACTAAATATTGGTGAGGCCTCCTTCTCCCCATCTTCTCTTCATCTTTTCATCTCTTATTCTATTTTGTTTTCTTTATTTACTTAATGTCTTTACATTTTCGTGCAATGGTATAAATTGGAACCAAGCCTTGACTTGATTCATGGTGCCCTTCATGTTTTATGCATGAATGTGGGTTACAAACCAAGGATGATCAAGGCTTGTTATGATTAATGCACCTTTAATTTATGTCTTTACATTTATGCAATTTACTTTTATGTCTTTACATTTATGCAAGTTAAATTTCATGTCTTTTAAGTTGATTTTATAGTGAAATGATCAAGTTTGGACGATAAAGTTTCAATCTTTATTATTCAAACTTCGATGTAACTCCAATAATGTCCCTTTGGATGGTAAAGACTCAATCTTTATCCATCCAAAGGTTGATTTATTACTTCCCCAAGACTTTTCCTTGGATGAATCATCCATTTGGATGTTAAAGGTTTCATCTTTAACCATCCAAATGATGATTTTGGCTCAAATGCTATGTTCATCACCTTTCTTAATTTTCCCCAATTATTGCCTTGATCACACCCAAAACCTTTTTTTGGTGTTTAATTAGTGATCAAAAGCATAGGGATGATTCAATTCAAGTTTTGTGTGAGTAAATAAACTGGGAAAGATGTAAAACAGTTCAGTTTCAGCAGAATGCTCTGCTTCTGCCTGAAACTGGACTGATTTCTTGACAATCTGTAAAAACCCCAGGGATGATCTTCCTAGCCGTACGGCTAGTTTGGCCGGAGGGGTGAATTTTCAGTCTTTCCCCTTTTCTGTCAAACTGTTTACAAAATAACCCCCTTTTTTTTAAGTTTCTAACTGATTTTGTTAAAAGTCTGTTTCTCCCATTTTTCAAGAACACACACACTTGCACAATTTTGGTTAACAAAATTAGGGAGACTCGGTTTTTCGAGGCACTTTGGGTGAACTACCGGTTGAGTTCTTCCCAAAGTGTAACCTGACCTCCAAATCCTTTGTCTCTAACTTTTTTTCGTTAAGTTTGGGTTTAAAGTTAAACTAACGTGGCGACTCCATTTTGTTTGAACATAAAGTGCCGTGTTTGATTCTCGAGGGAACTTTCTCTGTTTTCCCGCGGGTATCTTACACTAGTGGGTGCACCGGTCGTGTCACCGTAGCCTCGGAGATCGGGGGCCACAGCACGGTAACCTTTGGCGGCTAAGCGGAGAATTTGGTGGCGCCATGAGTACTAGAGTTCTGGGAAGCCATGGAGGAGGAGGACTAGTGGCCCTTGGCCTAGTTCTGCTATGTGGATGTTTAGGCCATTGACACTTACTGACCTGTGTTGAATAGCTTCCATTTCTAATTGTGTGTGTGTGTGAAGTGTGTGTGAAGTGAGGATGTGGTTGTTTGATTTGTTTTGGGTAGTGGAATTGTTGGTTGTTTATATAGGCATTAAGGGCGGCTATAATTTATTAATTTATTGTTTGTGATGTGAAAAGGAGGTGGTAATGGGCTTAAACAATGGAAAATTGAGTCATGTATGTAGGGGGAGAAAGGGATAATTGTTCAGGTCATTTTATTTAGAAACTACTGACTGAGATTGAACTCTTTTAAATTGTTTGGAGTTGGTAGTGGTTTTGAATAGTGGAAAACTGAGCCTCGTAGCGGATAAATTGACAATTGTTCAGGTCATCTTATTTTGAAACTACAGACTGAGTTTGAACCATTTTTAAATTTGTTTGGAGGTGGTAGTGTTCTTGAATAGTGGAAAACTGAGCCAGGTAGCAGAGAAATAGACAATTGTTCAGGTCATCTTATTTTGAAACGAATAATTGAGTTTGACCATTTTAAAACTTGTTTTCAGTCAGACTGTATTCTCACTTGTTGGATTACTTTATTAAGAGTAAATTTTTCTATTAACCTTCGTCTTCCCACTAACAGCAGTCAGGTGAAAAACTATATCTAAATTGTTAAGTAGTCAAATTATTATACAATCGAACTACGTAAAACCTGTTGGGGAAATAGGGTTTGTTGATAATCTTGGATAATGATTGAATTGTGTATGTTCACTTTCCGAACAAAGTATTTCGACCCTTTATGCCTAGGTTACACGAAATCTTTGTATGGGATAAGACAATCAAGCAATCTGATTCTAGGCAAAGAGATCAGATCAAAACTTGGAGAATTTGTGTGTGTTTTCTATGTTTATTTGAGTCCAAATAATCTTTTTATAAACAGATTTTCGTCTGGAGCAGAAGAGAGACAATGGTTACATTCACAACAGTCATGACTGTCAACAGAAAGGGCCCCTTTTCACTGATTCAGTGTCTGCTCGGCCGCGTCAAGGAAATGTGCTCGGCCGAGCAGGCCTTTTTTCGTGACTTCTGTTTACTGTGAAAATCATGCTCGGCCGAGTTAAGGAAGTGCTCGGCCGAGCAACTCCTGTTTGGCCTGTCTCTTAATTTTCGGGTTTTGGTGGGAAAACTGGCGGGAGATTATTTGGAACACCAAATATACTGTCTAGGTTTCGGGGCGCTGCCCCGAGCCCCGCGAGGGGTGGCTTCCCCTCGACCCCCGCCCGCCTTGTTGAGAGCGGGACCCCAACAAGGGGCGCTGCCCCTTGACCCCGTAAGGAGGCGTAGCCCCCTTGACCCCTGCTTCTTTATCGTGGTCGAAAACATATTAACTCAAACGAGTGTGTACTACACACTTTCCCTTACTCGTATCCGAGCCGAATATGAAATCGCATTGGTCTCTAGTAAATCACAATTACATAAAATCGTTGATGACACTAAAATCACCAACATTTCCCCCCATTTTAGTGTAATCCTCGATTTACTAATCATATAAATATATAATAAACATAACGAAACAAACGAATGCATAAATGAAAATGTCTTGCGATTGAATTTTCATCTTAGTATAATACACATTTCAAATACTCGAGAATCGGGGTGTCCTAACGATTGAACCCGTCAACTCATATGAATACCTGAAGATACTATACACATAAGTTTCTTACAACTCTCTAAAGTTTATTCCTGACACTATTACAAGCCATGTGTCCCTATCCATTAATGAACATATAGAAAGCCAAGTCCTAGCTTCTTGAAGCGGCAAAACTTCATGTTCACATAGGTAGTTCTTTTAGTCTTGCACCTGCATTTGCAATTTTTCAAAAGAACTATTAAGAAGATATTCTTCAACCTAACTATCACTTGCAGGTCTTGAACACATACCTTGGGAAACATAATAACATGTGCTCCAATCTCCATCTGTGAGCTTTCCACATTGAATTCAAGCTTCTAACGTTGTATTAGAAGGGAATTGGGTATCTCACAACTAGAGGATTAGATGGACTTTAATCCCATCCCTATTGATGACTTATTCACTAAGTCTCTAGCTAACCCCTTCGTCAAGTGGTCAGCTAAATTTTGTTGAGACCGAACAAACTCAACTGAAATCACTCCATTAATGATCAATTCACGAATCATACTATGTCTGACACCTAAGTGTCTAGACTTGCCATTATAAATCTGACTATAAGCCCTAGCCAATGTGGCTGCACTATCACAATGGATAGATATTGGCGATATCGGTTTTGGCCATAATGGAATCTCATATATCAAGTTTCCTAGCCATTCTGCTTCTTTACCAGCAGCAGCCAATGCTACGAACTCAGATTCCATAGTAGAATGAGTAATACATATCTTTTTCTTGGAAGCCCATGAAATGGCCCCTCCTCCTAGCAAGAACACCCAGCCACTAGTAGAAGATGAATATACTTGGTTGATCCAACTAGCATCTGAGTAACCTTCTAAAATAGAAGGTTGTCCAAAATAACACAAACAGTAATTCATAGTACCTTTTAAGTACTTGAACACTCTTGTTAAAGCATGCCAATGCTGTCTACTAGGATTACTAGTGAACCTGCTCAATCTTCCTACTGCATACGCAATATCAGGTCGAGTGCTTGTCATAGCATACATCAAACTGCCAATGGCTTTTGAGTATTCGAGCTGTGACACAGGTCTACCAGTATTTGGCATAAGTTTTTCAGCTGGATCCATAGGAGTACTGGTTTTAGAACAATTATCACAATTAAACTTTTTGAGAATTTTCTCAATATAATGAGATTGTGTAATTGCAATTCCCTTGTTCAACCTTTTAATTTTTATGCCAAGAATTACATCGGCTTCTCCCATGTCCTTCATAGAGAATTTTGATGACAAAAGCTTCTTAGTTTTATCAACTACATTTTGGTCTGTGCCAAAAATTAACATGTCATCTACATATAGACAGATGAATACACCTTTGCCGGATGCATCAAATTTGCTATATACACATTTGTCTGACTGGTTTAATTCAAAACCATTGGACAAAACAACCTCATCAAACTTTTGATGCCACTGTTTAGGTGCTTGCTTCAGCCCATATAATGACTTAATTAACTTGCACACCTTATGCTCATTACCTGGCATAACAAATCCTTCAGGTTGCTTCATATACACTTCTTCTTCCAAATCACCATTTAAAAATGCTGTTTTGACATCCATTTGATGGATCAATAAATTGTGAATAGCTGCCAAAGCTATCAACAATCTAATAGTAGTGATACGAGCAACTGGTGCATAGGTATCGAAGTAATCGATTCCTTCCTTTTGTCTAAAGCCTTGGATTACCAATCGAGATTTAAACTTATCAATTGTTCCATCGACTTTCATCTTCTTTTTGAAGATCCATTTGCACCCTAAAGGTTTACAACCTGGTGGTAAATCAGATAAGACCCAAGTATTATTTTCCATAATAGAACTAATCTCATCGTCTATTGCTTCTTTCCAAAAAGCAGCATCTCACGATTTTATAGCTTCATCATAGGTTCTTGGATCCTCCTCTAAATTATAACAATAAGAGTACTGAGATTCAATCTGATCTCTTGATCCTTCAACTAAATATAGTTGAAAATCATCACCATATGATTTAGCTTTTCTTGCTCTTTTGCTTTTACGTGGCTCGGGTGTCTCACTTGGTGTATCATTTGAATAATCATCCCTTTGAGATACATCCGAATTTGGTATAATATCCTTTGGCCTAGGTATTGAAGAGAAACGATTCTCATCAAATATTGCATCTCTTGATTCTATAATTGTATTAATAGAAATGTACTCATTAGGTTCTACAACATAAAACCTATATGCCTTGGAATGCTCAGCATATCCAACAAAGATGCAATCAATACCTTTTTCTCCCAACTTTTTCCTTTTAGGATCTGGAAGTCTAACCACAGCCCTACACCCCCAAACTCGCAAAAATGTCAAGTTGGGTCGTTTCTTATACCAAAGTTCATATGGGGTAATCTTGTTCCTTTTATTAGGAACCCTATTCAATAGATAGCAAGCCGTTAACATGGCTTCCCCCCAAAACCCGTCACTCAAGCCTGAGTAAGATAACATGGCATTGACCATTTCTTCAAGAGTTCTATTTTTCCTTTCAGCCACACCATTTTGTTGTGGTGTATAAGGAGCCGTAGTTTCATGAATGATTCCTACGGATTGAAAGTATACAGGATCATAATATTCACCACCTCTATCTGTACGTAAGGTTTTAATCAAGCCATTTTGTTGTAATTCAACTTCTGTTTTAAAAGTTTTAAATTTATCCAGGCTTCATCTTTTGCATGCAGCAAATAAACATAGCAAAACCTAGAGGCATCATCTATAAAAGTGACAATATACTTTTTATTTCCTAAAGATGGAGTTGCATGAAAATCACATAAATCACTATGTATTAATTCAAGTATTACAGAATTCCTTGTTATACTTTTAAAAGGTTTCCTAGTGATTTTTGTTAACATGCAAGTATTACATTTTCCAGTATCATTATTAATAGCAGGAATTAAACCATCTTTAGACATTTCAAGCATTCTTTTATAGTGCACATGTCCTAAACGAGCATGCCATAATGAGGAATAATCAACATTGGAATCGGTCATATAAATAGAACTAGAATCATTATGAACTTTATTTAAATTCAACATAAACATCCCATTGTTATAATAACCGAATCCTACAAAAACACCAGACTTTGATAAGATATACTTATCAGACTCATAAACTTGTTTATATCTACACTTGTTCAAAACAGGACCAGAAACTAAATTTTTCCGAAGTTTAGGTACATACAATACATTAAACAGAGTAACAGATTTTCCTGAACTAAATTCCAGCACCACATTTCCTCTTCCTTGAACGGGAGAAAAATGATCATCACCCATGTAGAGAACAGATTCGTCTTCCACCGATTCAAATGTCTTAAACCAGCAACGATCTTTACAAACATGGGTTGTGGCACCGGAATCAATCCACCACGCAACTGCATCATCCTGCACATAAAATGCTTCAGAAATTAGTGAAACGGAATATTTAATAAATCCATTCCATATATGTTCTAAATTCTGACCTTGGTCTTGGGTATGGTCCTTAGACTCCTTCCCCGAACCATTAGTGCTTGCGCCATCCTTCTTGTTCCCACTACGACAATCCCTCTTAAAGTGATCAGTTTTGCCACACCTCCAACATGCCACTTTAGGCTTCTTGTTGGGACCAGAATCATCGTTGTTATTGGAACCACGTTTCTTTCCTCTGTTTTTGTTATTGTTCCTTTTCTTTCCACCCTCCTCAAGCATATTCACCGAGGGTCCAGCAACTTCTTTTCCTTTTCCTTTGTCACTCTCTTGTGCCCTTAGAGAATCCTCTATACGCAGGTGACTACCAAGTTGGACCAAAGACAGACCGTCTTTACCATGTTTCAAGTTGTGTTTGAAATCCTTCCAGGAAGGAGGCAACTTGTCTATTATACTTGAAACAGATATTGCCTCGTCCATTTTCAAATCATGTTGTGTAAACTGTCCAAGGATTCTTAGGAGTTCATTGAATTGTTCCATGACAGGCCTTGATTCGACCATCTTGTAATTATTGAAATTACTTACGAGGAACTTCTTACTCGAAGCATCCTCTGCCATGTACTTGGATTCAAGAGAATCCCACAACTCCTTTGCAGATTCAACATTCTGATATATGTCAAAGGGAGAGTCAGACATACCATTCAATATATGCCCTCTGCAGATGTAGTCATCATTCTCCCACTTCAATCTTCTCCTGACTGCTTCCAAATTATCGTCCTCCGACAATTCTGGCATGGGGGTAGACAGAACATACACCACCTTCAATGATGTCAGAAGGAAGTGCATCTTCTTCTGCCAACGTCTGAAATCATAGCCTTCAAATTTGTCCAACTTCCCAAAGTTGGTCGTCATCTCCTTCACAGTACTTCCTCCACCCATGATTATCACAAGATACTTTGTTCGTTTGTTGGGGAAATAGGGTTTGTTGATAATCTTGGATAATGATTGAATTGTGTATGTTCACTTTCCGAACAAAGTATTTCGACCCTTTATGCCTAGGTTACACGAAATCTTTGTATGGGATAAGACAATCAAGCAATCTGATTCTAGGCAAGGAGATCAGATCAAAACATGGAGAATTTGTGTGTGTTTTATATGTTTATTTGAGTCCAAATAATCTGTTTATAAACAGATTTTCGTCTGGAGCAGAAGAGAGACAATGGTTACATTCACAACAGTCATGACTGTCAACAGAAAGGGCACCTTTTCACTGATTCAGTGTCTGCTCGGCCGCGTCAAGGAAATGTGCTCGGCCGAGCAGGCCTTTTTTCGTGACTTCTGTTTACTGTGAAAATCATGCTCGGCCGAGTTAAGGAAGTGCTCGGCCGAGTAACTCCTGTTTGGCCTGTCTCTTAATTTTCGGGTTTTGGTGGGAAAACTGGCGGGAGATTATTTGGAACACCAAATATACTGTCTAGGTTTCGGGGCGCTGCCCCGAACCCCGCGAGGGGCGGCTTCCCCTCGACCCCCGCCCGCCTTGTTGAGAGCGGGACCCCAACAAGGGGCGCTGCCCCTTGACCCCGCAAGGGGGCGCAGCCCCCTTGACCCCTGCTTCTTTATCGTGGTCGAAAACATATTAACTCAAACGAGTGTGTACTCCACACTTTCCCTTACTCGTATCCGAGCCGAATATGAAATCGCATTGGTCTCTAGTAAATCACAATTACATAAAATCGTTGATGACACTAAAATCACCAACAAAACCCGAATTTGAGATGACTTAGTCTTGAAGTGACTTATGTTTAGGTTCATTAAATTTTACGCATTGATCAAATTCAAGTCACACACTACAACAGAGAAAAAAATTGATTTGGAAGAGCAGTCACAAATCTCATGTAGTGCGTTGCAAAAGAAAAAGCAGAAATTACTAATAGTAGTACAACTTATGACCAGGACAAGCAATGAAGTCGATAAGGAGCTTGTCCCTTTACCAATTTCTTTAACTAAACACATGAATTAGTAAAAGGATAAAAGAAAATTACTCTTTCCATCTTAATAAAAAGGTTTGATATTTCTTTTAATTCTTGTTCCATTAAAAAAAAAGACATTTTTTAGGAAAGTACTTTAAAAGAAATTGGTTTTATTGAACTTTACTTTTCCATTTAATTGAACTGCGCATTCATTACACATATAGATGAGTCTACTGTGATACTCCCTTCTTTTCCAAAAAAATTGTCGCATTTTGACTTTTTATGGTCAACCTAAATGAATTTTGATCAAACATTGATATCAATGTAATTATCACAATGAAATCTTAAAATTTGTTATTGATAAATCACTTGATGGTTTGACAATTATAATTTTCAGAAGTTTGACTAGAATGATTAGATTGACATTAATGTTTGATCAAAGTTCATTTATATTGACCATAAAATGTGAAAATAGGAAAAACTTTTCAAGACAGATGGATTATTAATTAAGGTACGAAGGGAGTAGCATTCTCATAAAAATAGTATAACACTTGTTAGTGATGCACCATTGACAATATTATATACTATCAGTGATGAAGTCAAGAATTTTTGTAAAACGTCAATATTGTTTGACAAAAATTTAGAGTACTTATTAAGAAGAAATTTGAAATAAAAGTGGGTCAAAATAATATCATAATATTATTATGGATTTTACCAAAAAAAATAAGGGAGGTTGAAATAGACAAGAACAATACTTATGATGTAATTTTCCAAAAAGTTGACGTACTATAATGACAATTCTTCAAAATCAAGATGCTCAAGTGACCCCTTCACTTTCATGTCTCTTCACCGGTGGTATTTATCATCAACAATTTTTAAAATATTAAAAAGATAATTAATATTTCATCAATTTTTTTTTTGTAAATTTGATCTAGTTCCGAAAAAGAATCAAGGGTGCCTTATATCTTAAATATTGATATACATATTGTTAGGAAAATTCTACAAAAAAGAACTTGTTACAGAATAAATAATAGATAAATAAACTGAAAATAAGTAAACATAAACTAGACTGAAAGTTTTGTGTCGAGCCGTGTGTTGAACACACTGTCCTTAAGACTTATTTGCCCCCTCACCGTGAGTGCTTGAGGTTGCTGTTGGACGCTAGTCTCCCAGGATAACTCGCAAGAACCGGATACTTCCCTGCACTAAGAGACTTCGGCGAATTGAATTAAGTGCCTGGACAGTATCACCACAAGTATGCAATGCAGGAGGCCAAAGGAGGAATGAACAATATGCAACAAAAGAGAGGCTATTGATTGTTGCTGGAAAACTGTGTTCTTTTCTGTATTATTGTCTGTCTTCTTGAAGTGGTTTGCAGCACAATTTATACTACTCCAAGAACAGTTCAAAAGCCAAGAATTAATTAAGAAAGGATAAGCCTAATCCTTAGTTAATTACTGAGATAAAACGATAAGGCTTGGCTTTTCACTTTGCATTCCAGTCAATGGGATGAATCTGAATTTTTTTTGACTGTAAGGATAAAAAATAATAGCAAAAGGTGAGCTAGTCCGAACAAGGAAAATCGGTGCTACATTCGTGTCCGTAGGTCGCGCCCACGCATGAGTTCAGTCGATCCAAGCTAATTTGGGTCCATGATTTGTACCCCCCCTGCGCGCGAGGGAGAGCCTCTATGCCATACAAGCTTGAACACTACTAAAGTGCCCAAGCCTTTATACTAGCTTCCTTTCGTATTTCTTTCCAATGTGGGATAAAATCAATACCCCCATTTCAACCCACCAACTTCAAGCATTTGCATCTCATTCATCCCAACACCAAATTGGACAAATGAATACATTATCTCAATGTTCTCATGGAGTAGAACACAAACCCACAAACAATTTTGTCATTTGACAAATTATTTATCACGGAAATAAATCATATTTCCTTCACATAATACAAAATACACTTATTTTTCCAACAATTCCCCACATGAAGGAGATTATGAAGAATATGGTGATAAAGTCCAACAGTTGAAAACATATAGGATAAGGATGGGATTTCCCTTTGAACCTTCCCTTGTAGACGTATACTTATTCTACTCGCTAATCAGTAGACACGATATCCTTGAACTGTCAGTTTTTTTGTGTAGCCAGTCATATACGTTACAAAGGTATCTCCCTAACATAATTCAATCCTCATAGATGTGTCCATTTGTGGCCATGGAACACAATGCCTGGTTCTGTGAGAGGGTCTAAGAATTGAGCCTCACATAATTATCCTCGAAGCGGCCCCACTTCTCTCTCACATAGGTGATTCTTCTAAGTAACCCGGTTTACTCCATAAGAATCATTAAAAGCCATAGGCTTAACCTTATTCATCTCAGGAAGTCACTTTTTAGGAATGGGTATGGGGTTAATCCCCACAGTGACGCTACAAGTCTTTTAACTGTTAGGTGGTCCCTTTTGAACGTAGATCTTGGGATCTCCAGTCAGCTAGGTTGGGTTTTCCGACGTGGTTAACTTCTCAAGAGGATTTAAACCCATTCCCCTTGTCGATCTAACAACTACTTCTCTATTTAACCTTTTGGTTAACGGATCCGCTAAGTTATCATTTGACTTCACATAGTCAATGGAGATGGTACCAGTTGAGAGTAGTTATCTTATGGTATTATATCTTCGACGTATATGTCTCGACTTACCATTATACATGTTTCTTTGTGCCCTACCAATTGCAGATTGATTGTCACAGTGTATGCAAATTGGTGGCACTGGCTTTGTCCATCTTGGAATATCTTCTAGGAATTGGCGTAGCCATTCCGCTTCTTCCCCACATTTGTCCAAAGCTATAAACTCAGATTCCATCGTGAATCTAGCTATAACAGTCTGCTTAGAAGATTTCCATGATATAGCCGCACCTGCTAAAGTGAATACATATCCACTTGTAGACCTTGAGTCTTTGATATCAGATATCCAATTAGCATCACTATACCCTTCAATCACAGCTGGATGTCTAGTATAATTAATCCATAATCACGAGTATATCTCAAGTACCTAAGTACTCTCACTATACCCTTCCAATGATCTGCTCCAGGGTTACTTATGTACCGACTCAGTTTGCTAACAACATAAGCAATACCTGGTCTTGTGCAACTCATCAGGTACATTAGACTTCCAATAATCCTTGAGTATTCTGATTGAGAAACATGTTCTCCTCTGTTCTTTGATAGATGTTGACTTGGGTCAATTGGAGTACTAGCTATTCCATTGTCATCCTTGCTAAATTTCTCAAGAATTTTATCCATATAATGAGTTTGACTCAATACAATTCCATTGGATATTCTGGAAATTTTCACTCAAAGGATCACATCCGCTAGACCCATATCCTTCATGTCAAACTTTGAGTTCAACATATCTTTTGTGGATTTGATCATCTTGTCACAACTTCCTATGATAAGCATGTCATCTACATAAAGACACAAAATGACATAGCCATTTTCAGTGGTTTTAGTAAAGACACACTTGTCACATTCATTTATCTTGATACCCACAAGTTTAATCCGCATCCTATGCGCTATAATCATCATATGATTATCCATTAAACTCATGCTAGCCCTTCATAATTTCTAGGGACAATGATTATTATAATAAACATGTAAAAGATATAATAATCTGGTTTGTTATCTCTATAACAATGAAGCTATGATATAGGCCTTTCTCAAGGGCCTAGGGCATAATATCTAACATCTTCTTCCTCACTTTTGTCTTCAATGTGTTCTTCTTCTATTGAATCTTGTACCTGTGTTGATGAGCTTGCCTCATTTCTTGGCTTGCATGGAAATACATTCTCATAGAAAGAAACATTCCTAGATTCCATTATAGTGTTCTTGTGTATATCTTGAATTTTTTATTCATACACAAGGAATCTATAAGCACTACTGTTATGAGCATACCCAATAAGCATGCAATCCACAGTCTTATGCCCAATTTTCACCTTTTTAGGTGGAGATACGGCTACCTTTGCAAGACATCCCTACACTCGCAAGTATTGATAGGATGGTAGTCTTCTATGCCACAATTCATAGGGGCTCTTGTTCAATTTCTTTCTAGGTACCTTATTCAACACATAGTTAGCTGACAATACAGCTTCACCCCACATGTTGGAAGGTAGTCCCGAACTTATCAACATTATGTTCATCATTTCTTTCAATTTCCGATTCTTGCGTTCGGCAACACCATTTTGTTGGGGTGTATAAGGTGCCGTGGTTACATGTTTGATTCCATGTTGAGCACAAATTGCTTCAAATGGAGATTCATATTCTCCACCACGATCACTTCTTAGCGCCTTTATTTTCCGATTAAGTTGATTCTCAACTTCATTTTTATAGAGAACAAACTTCTCTACTGCCTCATCTTTACTTTTGAGGAGATACACATAGCAATACTTTGTACTATCATCGATAAAAGTCATGAAGTACTTATTTCCACCTCTTTTTTATGTTGATTTAAAGTCACATAAGTCTGTGTGAACTAACTCAAGAGGTTCATAATTTCTTTCAATTGAATGGAATGAAGCTCTTGTTAGTTTTGCTTCCACACAAGTTTCACACTTATGTTTGCAATCAACTTTAAACTTTGGGATGAAATTTAAGTTAATTAATCTACGCACGGTATCATAATTAACATGTCCTAGTCTACCATACCACAAATTGGAAGACTCAATCAAGTAAACGGAAGAATTATTCATTTCATTAGCTTTTGGCTTAGAAACCATTACACTGAGTTTAAACAACCCATCCGTTACATAGCCTTTTCCCACAAACATCCCATTCTTGGACAAAGTAAAAACATCAGACTCAAACACAAGACGAAATCCGTGCTTGTTCAAAAGCAAACCAGACACCAAGTTCTTTCAGATTTCAGGCACATAGAGCACGTTGTTGAGAGTCAATTCCTTCCCGGAAGTCATTTTCAAAACTACTTTCCCTTGACCTTTAATGTCAGAAGTAGCTGAATTCCCCATAAATAGCTTTTCACCATTCTCAAAAGCTTCAAAAGTACTAAACATGTCCTTATTTGAACACACATGTCTAGTTGCCCCGGTGTCAATCCACCACTGGTTTGGGTTTGAACCCACCAAATTCACCTCAGATATTACCGCCGCAAGGTTCATCTCAGAAACCTCCCTTGAGATCTCTTCCACCATGTTTGCCTCATGAGTTTTCTTAGGCATCCTATAAGTAGGAGCCTTGTGACCTTCACCACCACAATTGTAGCATGTTCCCGTGAGTTTCTTCTTGGAAACGCCACCCCTTAGTTTTAAATGGGACTGTTTTGCTGCAGTCTTTCCTTTGCCCTTTCCATGGCCCTTGCCTTTAGAGCTTTGACCATGTTCCACAATATTAGCTTTGGCCACACTTGGGTTGTACCTCTTCTCGGCAGCCCTAGTGCCTTCCTCAATACTGAGTCAAAGAATCAGTCCTTCAACGTCCATCTCCTTTCGCTTATGCTTTAGGTAGTTCTTGAAATCATTCCAAGCGGGAGGCAACTTCTCAATGATTGCAGCCACTTGAAACTTTTCACAAATAATCATACCTTCGGAAAGAACCTCATGCAAAATTACTTGCAACTCATCCACTTGGGATTTCACAGTCCTTGAGTCCACCATCTTATAATCAAGGAAACGACCAACGATTAACTTCTTTGTTCCCGCATCCTCAATTTTGTACTTGTGGTCTAAGGAATCCCACAATTCCTTTGCAGTCCTCTTCTCTCTATACACACCGTAAAGAGAATAAGAAAGGCCATTCAGAACATAGTTTCTGCAAAAGTATTCCCCTTGCTTCCATGCTTCAACCGCAGCCAAGGTTGTCGCATTAGTTTCATTCTCGGCCTTATGGCATATCCTCTTTCAGATATTTCAGATATTTAGCCAAATTCAAAGCGGTCAAGAAGAAATGCATCTTCTGTTGCCACCTATTGAAATCAAGGCCAGCAAACTTTTCGGGCTTCTCAGCATGAGGGGTTGAGATGTGCACAGTTTGAGGACCCGCCTTCACACCAGCACCAGTTGCAGTTGGAGTCACAATAGGAGTCCCAGAATTATTAGATGTGTTAGATTCATTAGCCATATCTGAAACACAAACAGCCAGTAAGTTTCTATATCCAGTTGGTGTAAATTTCTGTAACCGGTTCCCTCTTATAGAAGGAATAAGTCTTAAGATTGTTAGGAAAATTCTACAAAAAAGAACTTGTTACAGAATAAATAATAGATAAATAAACTAAAAATAAGTAAACATAAAATAGACTGAAAGTTTTGTGTTGACCGTGTGTTGAACACACTGTCCTTAAGACTTATTCGCCCCCTCACCGTGAGTGCTTGAGGTTGCTGTTGGACGCTAGTCTCCCAGGATAACTCGCACGAACCGGATGCTTCCCTGCACTAAGAGACTCCAGCGAATTGCATTAAGTGCCTGGACAGTATCACCACAAATATGCAATGCAGGAGGCCAAAGGAGGAATGAACAATATGCAACAAAAGAGAGGCTGTGGATTGTTGCTGAAAAACTGTGTTCTTTTCTGTATTATTGTCTGTCTTCTTGAAGTGGTTTACAACACAATTTATACTACTCAAAGAACAGTTGAAAAGCCAAGAATTAATTAAGAAAGGATAAGCCTAATCCTTTGTTAATTACTGAGATAAAAGGATAAGGCTTGACTTTTCACTTTGCATTCCAGTCAATGGGATGAATCTGAATTTTTTTTGACTGTAAGGATAAAAAATAATAACAAAAGGTAAGCTAGTCCGAACAAGGCAAATCGGTGCTACATTTGTGTCCGCAGGTCACGCGCACATATGAGTTCAGTCGATCCAAGCTAATTTGGGTCCATGATTTACACTCCCTACGTGCGAGAGAGTGACTCTATGCCATACAAGCTTGAACACTACTAAAGTGCCCAAGCCTTTATACTAATTTCTTTTCATATTTCTTTCCAATGTGGGATAAACTCAATACCCCCATTTCAACCCACCAAATTCAAGCCTTTGTATCTCATTCATCCCAACACCAAATTGGACAAATGAATACATTATCTCAATGTTCTCATGGAGTAGAACACAAACCCACAAACAATTTTGTCATTTGACAAATTATTTATCACAGAAATAAATCATATTTCCTTCACATAATACAAAATACACTTATTTTTCCAACACATGTGATCATGGATTTGTCTCGCAATGCTATATCTCACCACTTCTCCGGCAATAATGCATGCATTGATGAAGATCCATAAAAGTTTTAGCTTTGTTCATCATCCAACTTTTGTCATATATATATATATATATATATATATATATATGTGTGTGTGTGTGTGTGTGTGTGTGTGTGTGTGTATATATCTACTTTTGAACGTTTCAAATGTTGACTATGAAATGTGAAAATTGACTTGAAAATTTGCTAAGTGATTTTGGAATCAAATAGCTTAAGTCAAGTTTGTTTTTACATGGCGTGGATAGTTTTATACATATTTATGTCATAATTCCTAATCTTTCCCAACACCACGATAGTATAAATGACCATTTTTGAGAACTTGTGAATCCATAACTTTGAACGCGGAATTTATGGTCAATGAAGTTTGACTACATTACAGTGCAGTGTGCATGCACGGACGCATGAACTAAATTTTAGTACAATGGATGACTACTGATTAGGTTGGTAGGGTTAGAGTAGAGCTGTCAATTCGGGAAAACGGGACGGGATTGAACTATGAAATCCCACAAATTTACGGGACAGGACGGGACGAATTTTTCGCGGGACAATACGGGACAAATTCGGGACAAGAAGACGCTAAAATATAAAACTAAAATCTAACTGAGATGATGCCAAAATATGAAATTAAAAACATAAAATTAATCTTTTATAATCCAACAAGCTCAAAACATCTTAATTTCGTAAAATAGCTTAATCAACACAAAAAGACACAAGATAGTTGAAAACAAAAACTAAAAATTAAGTACTAAAATACCTTTGACGTTAAAAAAAATAACATTAAAATTAAAATTAAAAAAATGCGGGACGTCCCGTCCCGTCCCGTCCCGCGTTGTCCCGCATACCAAATGGGATGTCCCAAATAGTCCCACTTTTATACGGGATTAGAATATAATATCCCATCCCGTCCCATTTATATGGCGGGACGGGACGTCCCGACGGGACAATCCCAAATTGACGGCTCTAGGTTAGAGTCTTAGAGATGCCCCTTAAAACGAGACTTGTAATTATGGCTGAGATTAATTTTGATTTATGGAAGTACTAATATATATGGTTGATTTATGGAAGTACAAATATATGGTTGTCATCTATTATTATATGATAGGGATTATGAAAGCCGATGTGGAGAAAATATTACTCCCTCCGTCTCAAAATAGATGTCGTTTTGAGAGTTAATTTTTGTCTCAAAATACTTGTCGTTTCACTATTTTCAAAGCTTTTTTATTGCTCTATACCAATTATACCCTTAATAATGATATTGAACTATCTCTTACCTAATCATTTAATTACCTAAGTAGTTTAATTACTTTAGGGGTATTTAAGACTTCTTTGCATGCATTAATGACATTTTTTAATATGTGTGAAACACTCCAAAACGACATCTATTTTGAGACGAATGGAGTATAAGATAGGGATTTGGAAAGCCGATGTGGAGAAAAGACTAGAGAAAAGACGATATTTTTCTCTTTTGGATAATGTGAAAGAAATATTAAATGAGAGATATGTAAGATTCAGCAACGAACTTGTTCATTTAATTTTTATACTATTTAACACAAATGCGGATTTATTTATTTATTTTATTTTATTTTCTCCATCCTTTTCCTCTCTCTCTCTCTCTCTCTCTCTCTCTCTCTCTCTCTCTTCCTTTTATCACGATGACATATAAGGATTCATGTTAGCCGACCCCAAATTATTTTGGGACGAAGGCTTTGTTGTTGTTAACACAAATGCGGATTTACACAAACCCCGATATACAATTATATTTATCACCCACTAACTTAAGTTGTACTAGTATAGTAGTTAAAGCTTATCTTATTCAATTTTCACTAATTATTTTTTCTTTTGAACCACTTGACTTTCTGAATCCGCTAGTGGTTGTACAAATAAAAAAAATAACAATTTGATTTGTTACTCTTAAATATTATTTTGCTATTAAATGCTTCATATACTACACTTTTGGTGTTGTAACTGAATTTTGAAGTGCTAAATTGCTAACAACACTTCCAACCCTTCATACCAAAAACATATGTAAAGAAAATACATTCTCTTTCTTCAAAGAAATAACCCCCACCTTCCTTATAGGAAATTTTTAGACAAATAGCTTAATTCAACTTTTTTTTTTTTTTTTATTCAACTTACACACCCACCCACCCACCCACCCACCCACCCACACACACACATGAGTCAGAATGCCTAATCTTCCCCACCACCACGATAGTATAAATGACCATTTTTGAGAACTTGTGAATCCATAACTTTGAACGTAGAATTTATGGTCAATGAAATTTGACTACAGTACAAAGCGCAGTTAGCATGCACGGATGCGCAAACCAATTTTTAGTGCAATGGATGACTACTGATTAGGTTGGTAGGGTTAGAGATGACCCTTAAAACGAGACTTTTAATCATGATTGAGATAAATTTTAATTTATGAAAGTAAAAATATTTATGGTCGTCATCTTTTATTATATGATAGGGATTCAAAAAGCCGATGTAAAGAAAATATTATTATATGATAGGGATGCGGAAAGCCGATGTGAAGAAAGTATTAGAGAAAAGACGATATTTTTCTCTTTTGGATAATGTGAAAGAAATATTAAATGAGGGATATGTAAGATTCAACATCGAACTTGATCATTTCATTTTATATATTTTTATATTATTAAATATAAATGCGGATTTACACAAACGCTGATATATGATTATATTTATCACCCACTAACTTAAGTTTGCACTAGTGGCCTCCTAAAAAGATCTATTAAATTCATCGAGTTGTTCCAAAGGATCAAAACGGCCTAGTATAGTAGTTAACGCTTTACCTTATTCAGTTTTCACTAATTCTTTTTTCTTTTCAACCATTTGATTTTTTTCTGAATCCACTAGTGGTTGTACAAATAAAAAAACAAAAATTTTATTTGTTATTATTAAATATTATTTTGATATTAGATGCTTCATACACTACATTTTTTGTGTTGTAACTGAATTTTGAAGTGCTAAATTTCTAACAACATTTCCAACCCTTCATACCAAAAACATATCTAAATCAAATACTTTCTCATTCTTCAAAAAAAAAAAACCCCCAAATTCCTTATTGGAAACTCTTAGACAAATAATCAAGATCTTACAAATAATAATAATAGTAACCTTAAATGTAAAGCAAGTAAATCCACATCCTTAAAATTAATTCATTATCATTTTCATGAGATGATCCAAATATTAGAAAATTTCAGAATTTGTTGGAAAAATCCAGAATTTGTTTGTTGACCTCTCTTCGTTGATGAAATGAGCTACGCCTTCCATTACAACGACTTTCTCCAACAGCGGCACCGTCTTTTTGAAACTCGTTTAATCAAAAAGAGAGAAAAAAAGTATTCAAATATAGTCATAAAAATAACTAGAGTCCAAAGTATATGTTCTCGAACTTCAAAATGGCAAGAGCCTTGTGCAACTATTTAATTATCAATGATAATTTAAAAAGAATTATAACTATAATTGAATTTTCATGTTCTTTATTCAAAATTCAATTAAATTGAAAAAAAGACGGTTTATTTATTTATTTTTAATATGAAATGGATGCATGGAAAGTACACAGCAATGGTTGCTTATTATTGTGTATATGTGCCAATATGTGTGATATTCTCATGTAATGAGTTGTGAAAGAAAAGCAGAAAGCACCATCATCCAGAGAGAGCTATCGGCAAGGAACTACATGACATTTCAAACGGATGAAAGAAAAGCAGATATCACTAGCATCCAGAGAGAGCTATCGGGAAGGGACTACATGTCATTTCAAAACGGACGAAAGAAAAGCATATATCACCAGCATCCAGAGAGAGCTATTGGTAAAGGACTACATGACATTTCAAACTGTGGTGGTGAAGCTATGATTTTAAAGAAATGAGAGCAATTTATAAGATATAATATAAATTTGGTACAAATATAGGCAAAATTATTATGTAATGCAATTTATTCTCAACAATTTTTTTTAATGATTTTAATGGTACCATTTCCTAAATTTGCAAGGGTAAATTTACACAACTTTTTAAATTAAAGGGTGGCAACTTATGATTAGAGCCATCAATTCGGGACAACGGGACAAATTTATCGCAGGACGGAAATTTCCCGTCCCATCCCAAATCATCTTGGGACACGGGACAATGCGGGACAAATACGGGATAAGTTGACGCAATCACCCGATCATAAAATAACGATTTTGAAATAAATCCAACAAATACTAATACTAATACTTAGTCCTTACATAAGTATTATAACAATACTAGATAATGCATCATCACAGTTTGAAATAAATCCAACAAATACTAATTAATACCAGTCATTACTCATTAAGTAGCAAGTTTTTTATCTGCTGGAAAAAAAAAGTCAGAAAATATTGATTACATACTAACAGTGATCAACAATGTTGACATCGAATTAGTGGATGTTTCTTGTTCATGTATGCCTTATTGAATTGCAACAATTAAAATTTAACTTCTTCCCATTCCTTTTCAGATCAAAATTAAACTCTTATAATCAAAAGACCCCTTAAATAGATAGATCATCGGTAGCATAAAATCTGTGAAACATTCTTCCTGATAAAAGTTTCAAAATGCCTGAATAAACATCAGAGAACAATATTACCACCATCAAAGTTTCAACTACAACCACAGAATATAACATATCCCAAAGGAAAAAATGTGAGCAACCGCCTGGGATTTAAAAAATGCGGGACGTCCCGTCCCATTCTGTTTTGTCCCGCGTCCCATACGGGACGTCCCGAATAGTCCCGCATTTTTTCGGAATAAGAATATACTGTCTGAAAGAACCTGTTCTACTTATGCACTTTAAACAGGTAGATATTAGTTCACAAGAGGTCAACTATCTTGGCAGAGTAGGTCGACTATCTTGAGGTGCAGTGTGTGTATGTTGAGTTATGCAGCGGAATAATAATGAAATAAATAGAAGAAATAAATGAGTAAATGATAAGTGATATGTGTGTGAATAAGTGTAAGTAAATGAGACACAAACACAAAGATGTAACGTGGTTCAGAGTATTGCAACTCTCCTACATCCACGCTTCACTGTCCTCGACAGTGAAGAAGCAATCCACTATAATACTTCGTCAAGAAATTACAATCAATTGCAAGAAAATTCCCTCAGAATTTTCCATCCTAATTAGCCTCAGTAATTAAGCTTTGTACTTGTTGCAAAGTACAGAAAAAGAAAAAGAAAAGGTTTGACAAATGTGAGGGTTTGGTGATCTCTAAGATGGTTCTTATGTAGCTATGTGAGATCTATTTTTGCTTATCTATTTTAGCACATATTTATAAATATCAAGTATGCTTTTACAATTGAGTTTGCTTAGAAGCTTTAATCAAGTTGTATGAAATATTGCCAAGACAGGTATGCTGTAGTGTAGAGCTCTCTTTATAGGTCTTCATATTATATCCGTTTGAGTCCCAAAGGAAAAAATGTGAGCAACCGCCTGGGATTTAAAAAATGCGGGACGTCCCGTCCCATTCTGTTTTGTCCCGCGTCCCATACGGGACGTCCCGAATAGTCCCGCATTTTTTCGGAATAAGAATATACTGTCTGAAAGAACCTGTTCTACTTATGCACTTTAAACAGGTAGATATTAGTTCACAAGAGGTCAACTATCTTGGCAGAGTAGGTCGACTATCTTGAGGTGCAGTGTGTGTATGTTGAGTTATGCAGCGGAATAATAATGAAATAAATAGAAGAAATAAATGAGTAAATGATAAGTGATATGTGTGTGAATAAGTGTAAGTAAATGAGACACAAACACAAAGATGTAACGTGGTTCAGAGTATTGCAACTCTCCTACATCCACGCTTCACTGTCCTCGACAGTGAAGAAGCAATCCACTATAATACTTCGTCAAGAAATTACAATCAATTGCAAGAAAATTCCCTCAGAATTTTCCATCCTAATTAGCCTCAGTAATTAAGCTTTGTACTTGTTGCAAAGTACAGAAAAAGAAAAAGAAAAGGTTTGACAAATGTGAGGGTTTGGTGATCTCTAAGATGGTTCTTATGTAGCTATGTGAGATCTATTTTTGCTTATCTATTTTAGCACATATTTATAAATATCAAGTATGCTTTTACAATTGAGTTTGCTTAGAAGCTTTAATCAAGTTGTATGAAATATTGCCAAGACAGGTATGCTGTAGTGTAGAGCTCTCTTTATAGGTCTTCATATTATATCCGTTTGAGTTCCAACGGTCTTCAACATCTTGGAAATGCATATGTCAGTCATTAATCTTTGACTGGAGTAAAGTTTGTGAACAGTGTTAAGTCAGGTTTGACTTTGACTGAGAGTTTAGTTGGCAAGTGTGACGAGGTCTGCTATCTTGAAGGTTAGCTATCTCGTTATGTGAAGATAGTGGACTTGTGAAGACTTGATGATTTCCAGTTTACTTCTTGATAATTCTTTTCAAGTTCTTTAATTATTTGTCAAAACACTTAGTTAAGAAAGTTCTAACAATTTCCCCCTTTTTAGGAAATAATTAAGAATAGAAGTGAAACATAATCTGTAAAGAGAAGTCAATCTATAATTGAAACAAAACATAGTTAGATCACAAAGAGAGATGTAAAGATTAAGTTTACATCCCAACAAAACATGAAATAAAATTTGTTCAAGAATAATAAAACAAGGTTTGAGAAAAAAAAAAGACTTAGGGAAATAGTGCTTCTATACTGTCTTCACTTTGGTTGTCTGGTTCAGGTTGTGCTTCTCCAAGGTCTACTGCAGTTAGGTGTCTTTCTCTTTCATGATTCAGTAGTTGGAGTTGCTTTTTGTTGAACCTGAAGTAATACTGTTTGTTGTTCCAAGTGAGACTCATCCTATCATCATACTGAATTCCATGGTTGATTAGTTGGCTCTTCTTTAGTAATGGCTCATTCTTTCCCAGATTTCTTAAAACTGTAGGGGCAGGACCAAGTAGAAGTTGTCTTGATGAAGATAGCCCTCTTGTTGATGGTTGATCCTGGGTGAAGATTTCTTGAGGTTGAGAGAACTCTCTGAAATTTCTTGGTTGGGAACTGGCTTCAGAGTGGTCCACTATCCTTCCTTCAAGTGTATCTTGGACCAATTTTGTTAAGTCATGTTTTAGACCCTTCATTTGAGCTCTCACATAATTCCCAACTACACTGATGTCTTCATGAGTTGCAGCAGGAAATGTAGATGGATATGAAGAAGCAATTGGATCAGGAATGAGAGGGCAAGAGTACTGATGGAATGGCTATTGTGTTGATGGTTCATTTAGGAAGATAGTAGAGCTGGGAAGAATTCCTCCAAAGAGTCTCTTGATGGCACAAAATCCAAAAATCTTTTCACAGACAAGCCTCCAATAAATAACTTTGATAAGGTCAATGCACTTGGTTAGAACCACTCCAGATTGCATATGAAGAGCTTCATTGAGATTGGGAGTCAACCATTTTAAGAAGAACTTTTCCCATTGGACCATTTTTCCTCCATTGAGACTTGAAGAGAGAAGACTAGTCTCATGAATATAGAATTGATTCAAGGACAGTCTGAAAGTTTTCCACTCATTATGTACATAGAAGATTCTTCCAGCAAGCTCTCTAGCAGTCATTTTAAGTTGGGCTTTTGAGTAGTTCCAATATTGACTGGAGATAGCAGAGTTAAGAATTTCTTGTGGAAACTCAAGGTTTTCAAGTGAAAGACCAAGAGAAAGAATTGAAGGTATAGAGAAGTCAACAAAATGAGAAATGAACCATGGAGGAGGTGTATAGTACATATGGATCAAATTGGTTGAAAAGAAGGGATCTGTTGAGGGATTATAAGGGCCAGGAGTGATGATTTCAAAGGAGGAATTGGAATGAATGTGAGGATCATCAACTTTGGAAGAATAAATGGAGGAAGATGATTGACTAGTAGGGGGAGCTTTGTCTAACCCAAGTCTTTTCCAAGTGACATCAATCCCAAATTTTTCTTCAAGTTCATGGAACTTGGCAATTTTACCCATATCAGATAGGGCAGAATAGGCTTCTTAATCAAATGGATTTTCCTCAACTAGGATTGCCTTGCCTTTTCCAGAAGGAACATGAAGGGAGGGAGAAGGTTGAACAGGCCTCTCAATGGTTAATTGGGTGGAAGGAATAAATCTTGGAGGGCTGGGAAGAGTTTGGGCAAGGTCAACTGTCATGGACCTAATTTCACCAGGGTTTACTGTCTATTCCTGAATGATTTCAATAAAGTCATTCCCCCTTTCTGTTTCAACTAAGGGCTCAATCTCATCAAGAGTGTCATTCCCCCTATCAGTTTCAACAAATACATCCTCAAATTGTGATAAGAGACCAGGATTTGGCATGAATGAGGAAGATAAAGGACCTGATGGTATAGGAGAGTGAGGAGGGGGTGAGGAAGCCTTTTTTTTTTAGATTGAGTTAAGGTTTTGAGAGCTTCTGCAGCTTCTTGGGCTCCTGAACTAAGAGTCTCAGTTGATGAACTATGCTGAGCAGGGTCAAAGTCAAATGGTTCAGGAGGTGAGATAGGGGGAGATGAAGGGGGGTATTCTTCTTCAGGGATGATTACTTTCCTTTTCTTACTCAGAGGAATAACTGAGACTATGGGAACCTCATCTAATTCAATGGGTTCATTGTCTTTTTGTAGTCTCTTGGATTTTTTAGAGGGTTGGGGTTTGGATTTTTCTGGAATGAGTGAGGTGAGTGTTTAAGTTTGGCTTTGGATCTTTTGTACACAAAGGTAATTTTGGATGAGGGAGAAGGAGTTTTAATGGTGTTGGGACCAGGAGTTGAGGGAGGTGGAGCTTCAAGAAGCAAGGGTGGAATGATTTTGGCTAAAAGTTCATGCTCAGTAGGGTCATCATCCAGGTCCACTATCTTGGGTCCTTTGTCTTTCCTACCCTTTCCTTTAAACTTTTGGGCCATTTCAGCTAGGGTTTCCCTTTCAAGGTCACTACCAGATTGAGATGAGACATGGGAAGGTGAGTTATCATCATGTTGATCACGATCTGGTTGATCTTCAATGGGTTCCTGTACCCTACCCTGTTGTTTGTAAGAGAAGGTATGAATGCTAAATACCTTATATCTATGATGGGTTGCTTCCCTATCATAGGGGGCAGGTACTCTAACTCTCATTGTTCTCCCAAGGTGAAACAAAATCCCACTCATAAACCTAAATAATCCTTGATTTGTTGAGGATTTGTTTTTGGTTTTAAGGGGATGATGGCCGGACCTAAGTCTAAAATTAGACAACAACACAAAGCTCCAATTTGTGGTTTGAACTGTATGTAGAAGACACAACAATTGTTTCCACTCACTAGGGCTCATAACATGGTGAGATGAGGTCTTTCCACACAAGCCTTTCATTACTACATCAGCTAGAGTAGAAAATTGGGGAGAAAGGAATTTTTTATAGACAGGTTTATCAGTATGGTAAGCAGGCCATCCCTCTATATTTGCAGTTTGAGATGAGTAATTGATGTTGGAATCCCAAATATTTGTTATCATATTAGGTTCATTAGGAGTACCATATGCAACAGCAACATCACTAGGTGAGATAGTGTAGGAGGTACCTTGAAGGGTAAACTGAATATTGAATTGCTCTGTCCAAACTCCATTATCGTAGATGTGGGAGCAGAGCAGAGGAAGAATTGTGGGATTGGCCTCCATGAAGGTCTTCAATTTAGCATTTGTAAGAAGCTCTCCAATCCATCCACCAGCAGGATTATGGTAGAATGATCGCTTGATTAGGTAGCCATGAGCAGATGAGGAATTCATGATTCTAGGGTTTTGAAAGGCAGAAACAAAGGATATAACGGTAACTTTTGATTGAAAGAGAAGAAGGGTTTAAGAAGGATGATTGGTTAAATGAAACGGTGGCTTTTAAAGGGTTGAGGGACAACGGTAGAAAGATGAAAAGACATGCCCTTTAAAAGAAATTTAAAATCATTGTGGACAAGCAGGTGACTCATAAAAAATGTAACTGTAGAAACAGTAACTTATTTTCTTTTTGTATTTACGCAGAGGACTTAGCGTGAACTGAACAAACATTATTTATTCCCTTAATAAATATTGACATGGTTAAGTCCAATATTCAACTATAATTAAGTATAGTCAAGCGGTATGATTAATTATCATATCAAATCAACCTTACTGGAATGCATCTTTTGAGGTCTACTATCATCATTGAATCTATAACATCGATTCTTGGGATGAATCAAATGAAGTGAAATCTCTCTACATAAGAACCACTATTGGTGAATTATACATCACAACAACAAATATTCAGATAAAGATTGCTCATAGTAAGATAGTAGACCTTGTTTCTTCACCATTTTCAAGAAAATGGGCAGTCTCACAAATCTTTTTAGCCTAAGCAAGATGTCAGATCTTGTCAAGCAGTTGAAGTTTAAGAATAAGGAGGAGGATAAGGTAGATGAGAAATTCTTAAAAGAATTTAGGGAATACCAAGCTCAGGAGGTATTAATAAGTGAGCAAGAGGCAGACCAACTTCCTCCAAATGATCCAATGAAGAAGGTGGAGATAATGGAGAGGTCAATAAAGAAAGAGATGTGGCTACATGCCAGAGATGAATTTATCAATGAGGAGAGAAAGAAACTGAAGAGAGGAGAGGAGGTTGAGAAAAGGTATGACACAGGCAAAGGAAAAGCCAAGGTGTCAGAGATAGAGGAGGATAAAGGGCCTAACAAGTCTTTGTTTGATCTTTTGCAGTTGGAAAGGAAGGCAGATTTGGTGATAGGTAAGAAGGGAGAGAGGGGAGAAGGACAAGGGGACAACTATGATGGTAGTTCATATACTAAGACCAGTTCATTTTCCCTACTTTCAAGCAAGTATTTTGCTTGTTGCAGTCCATTTAGAACAGGAGAGAAGGAGGAGGTAAGTTTTAGGTCTAATGAGGCCTATGTTTTCAGTGAGAGCCATAATTCTTCTAGCACTTTTAGCATCATATCACCTCTAGACAGTTTGCCTAAGCCTCAGGAAACAAGGAATTGGTGGCCTAGAACTGTATAGCCTTCATCAAATCAATCTGCTCGTGGAGTTGAGTCGTGGAGATGGGATAGTAGACTCATGTTAGAGAGAACTGATGAGTCTGGTCAGCCATTTGTTGGGACCTCGTATGGAGGAATGAAGGAGGAGGAGGAGACTTCAGCGGAATGTTCCTTTGTAGTTGGATTAGATGGACTATTAGTACCTCACTATGTTATTAACCTAATTAATAACATAGTAAATTTGTTTTGATGAATAAATAATCATTCCAGTTGTTTATATAAAGCATATGAAGACCTGATCCACAGGCAACCCAAGAACAGATCCAACAGCTATCTATTCAGTTCATACACAAAACTGTTTAAGGATAAACCAATGTTATTTACATCAAATGAACTGAATATATATCATTTCTACATTCATTTACACTCGTATGAATTACAGAAACCCTATTTACAATCAAGCTAAAGCAGATCATCCAGTTGAAGCCCAGCAGCTATCCCAAAAGCTTTCTGACTTTTCACCAACAGCTAAGACTGCAACTATATAACAGCCATCTGAAAAGCTTCACAAGATTGAAGTATAAGTTATTCCAATAAATGGAACAACCTATATAAGCAGCTTGATCATATCTGCAAACCCAACAGCTATCTCCCCCGTATCAACAGCTCTCTCTCCTGAAGCTTTCCAACAGCTATTCACTCGAGCCAAATCCTTGAAGAAATAGTTATTTTGCTATAAAATAACTATTTAATTAATCAAGCATACAAACCCCCTCAAGCACCTCCAGCATGGACATCCTGCATAAAGAAATAAAGTATTTAGTCAAACAATACTTTACCCAGTCAAAGACTCAACTTTCTGCAAACCTGTTCCCCATGTGTTTCCTTGTTCCCCAACGGATATATTCATATCCTATATAAGAAAACACACTGGGCTGTTAACTAGGCCGCTTCTACTACAACCCAAAAATCCCACCGCTGCTAAAACATTAACACCCTTCACCCCTACAGCCATTTGCATTACACCCCTGCAAATCTTGTGCCATCTAGCACCCAGTTACAACCCCCTTTAGACCCAGCTAACAACCAAGCTAATATTCTAATCATACTTGTGTAATTTCTTTTCTTTTCTTTGTACATCCTTAGTCAAAAGGCTTCCTTAATTGTAGTGACAATTAAGCAGAGGGAGTTCGAGGAACTTGCCTGTATCATTCATTGTAAGCTTATTAAGTAAGTGGATTATATTGGATTGATCTCACTGTTGACTACAGTGGGGGTGGATGTAAGAGACGAACTAAACCTCTGAACCACTTTAAAACCCTTGTGTACTCTCTTGTATTTACACTTAAACACACACTGCACACTGTCTCTTTTGTTTCTTAACTTAATTATCTTCCGCTGCATAATTATTCTACACCTTTTATCTCAACAGCTAACTCCCCAAACCAGTTAGCTGTTCACTTGTTTTAGCCAATCTGTTAATCTTAGTAAACAGGACCTGTCAATTGGCACCAGAGCTTGGATTCACAATAAAAAGTCTAACAACTTGTGAAAGATCTATTCAACCCACCATGCCTCAACCAAGAAGAAACAATGAGAAGGACATACCACATATTGATGACTGTGGATCTTTTGAGATTTATTCATCAAAAATTAAAACCTATCTAGATGCTAATAGCATATGGAACTGGTATGTCTTGAAACATGAAATAGAACCACCAGTTCAAGCTGAAACTAATGGAGGAGCAAGCAAAACCAAATCCCCTGAATTATGGACTGAATATGAGAAACAACTAATGTCTGCTAACCTAAAAGTTAAAAATATTCTGCAAAAGAGTGTAAATGACTCCCTTGCTCAAGAAATAGCTGAAGTTACAAGTGCTAAAGCTGCATGGGACTTAATACACACTAAGTTCACTAAACACACAAGTGTCAGAACTCAGAATCTCTATAATTTACTCAGACAATTAGACAACTTTAAATTCTATCCTGAAGAAAAGGTCAGTGCTGCAAGACCAAGGTTTGAAGACCTTGTTAGAGCCATTACAGAACCATGGAAAAGCATTCACCCATGCTGACCTATGCTTAAAGATATACTCAAACCTTCCCCAAGAATATGAGAAGGTGGCTCTACCTATTAGAGAAGGAGCTGAATGGAGCACCATGACAGTAGAACAATATTTTGGGAAACTTGAAGCTTATGAACTTAAAGGGATGATCAAAATTCAACCAGCACCTACTATATCCCAAACTCTTGCTATGGTTGCACAAGAGCAAAATCAAAAAGTGTTCACTCAACAGGACATTGATGTTCTGGTAAACAATGCCATGCAAAAATTAAACATAAACCCCAAGCAAGAATCAAAGCCCATCTCTCAAGATGACATTCCCAGCCTGATATCTATGGCTGTCAGAAATGCCATGAGACATCAAAAGAAAGCCTTTGATAGAAGATACACTCCCTCATCCTCCAACCCACCTCAAGACACGGTAAAGAAAAGTGTGGAGTGCTATAATTGTGGAAAGCCAGATCACTTTGCCGCTGAATGCACTGAACCTAAGAAACAAAAAGATAACTAAAAAAGAATGACATACTCTAAAGAAGTTATTCATAGCTCGAGATGCAATTGCTACAACTGTGTCAAAGCTAAAAATAACAGAAATAAAGAACAAGTCATGCTTGCTGACTCATCTAGGTTCAGTGATGAAGATCTTGACTCATCTGACTCAGATTGTGATGAAGAAGAAGCACTACTGTGTCTTGTTGCCCAAGAAGATGAAGATTCTGACAATGAGGAAGATCTAGAGGCCTTAGCTGCTGCAAAACAACTAAAAGAGGTACATAATTTTAACTCACTAAATATTGATGGCTTTAAAAGTTTAGTCTGCACCCTGTTAATTCAAAAGAAAAAACAAGACTCCAGCTTTGCCTCCCTCATCACTGAAAACCTTGAACAATCAAAAACCATTGAAAAACTTAAATCTTCAATTCTCATCCTTGAAACCACCAACAATGATCTGGAGAACAAGTGTCAGAAACTTGAAAGTGACATACTTATCTCAACAGCTAAGACTGTTTGTTCAAAACCTCAAAAGGATTCTGAACTAGAAATGAGTACCTTGAAGGAAGAAAACAATGCCCTAAAAAGCAAGATTGATTCTTGGAACAAATCAAGCAATGCTCTATCTCTGTATCACTTCAATCAAAGACATCCTGGGGACAGATCTGGTCTTGGAGCTGAAAATCCCACTCTCAAAACTTATACTCCCCCAACTGGTAATAGGGCTATTGAGACAATGGTCCTAGCTAGCCTCAACACTTTCTCAACCAAAAAACCATCATATCCTGTTCAAACAAAGGATGATGTATACAGAATGAGAAGTGAAAGTACCAAAAAGAATAAGTTAAGTGTGGAACATCCCAAAAGTTCTCAATCTCAAGCCTCTACTAGTTCTGACAACACCAATAGTTAGAATAGAAGGCATGAACACAAGTCTGAAAAGCCTGGGAGGTCTGAACAGCCAAGACAAGCTGAACAGCCAAGACAAGCTGAACAGCCAAGACAAGCTGAACAGCTAAGACAAGCTAGACAGCCAAGAAAGGCTAGGCAGCATAAGCCAAGGCAACATAGACAAAATTGGAAATATTCCAATGGAAAAAGTCATACCTATCAATCCCAAAGACCTTCTCCCAGATCATCACACCATTCATTTCATTCTCAACAGCCATCTTACTTTCACCAACCTAACTACAGAAAACAAACACTATACAATACCAGAAACACATATGATAACCCTCAATCCTTCACTTTGACTCCCTACATGATGCAGATCATGTCTTACTACAACACCCTTAAACAGTTCTTCAAAAGGAGATCAGATGGCAAGGCTAGGGTCCCAAAGAAAATCTAATCCTTTGGACCCAAAAGAATAAAAGGGTACCATAATTTTAATTTTTTTTGTAGGTTCCCTGTACAGGTATATGGTATTTAGATAGCGGCTGTAGTAGGCACATGACTTATAACAAAGAATGGCTTCAACAGCTATCTCCAAAGAATGGTCCCAATGTTACTTTTGGTGACAATTCTCAAGCAAGCTTCAAAGGATCAGGAAATTTAGTGACCAAGGAGATCATCTTCACAGAAGTTTCATATGTTGAAAGCCTGAAACACAATTTGATTAGTATTAGTCAAATTTGTGACAAGGGTTACCATGTTGTCTGCACCAAAGACCTTTGTCAAGTCAAAGACAGTAACAACAAGGTTATTCTTACAGGAGTAAGAAAGAAGAACCTCTACTGTCTACACCTTCAAGTTGTACAAACCTCTACTGCCCAATGTCTCTTATCCTATAGCCAATCAGATATGTCATGGCTGTGGCACAAAAGACTTGCTCACCTCAACCTGAAGACCATCTCAAAGCTCTCCAATTCCAACCTAGTCAAAGGCCTTCCCAAAATTCCATTCAAGAAGGATAAACTTTGCAAAGCTTGTCAGTGTGGAAAACAAAAGAAGACCTCCTTTTCAGCCAAAACCAGATTGGACACCAATCAGCCATTGGACCTTCTACATATGGATTTATTTGGTCCTATCAGAACCAGATCTCTATGTGGAAAAAGATACTCACTTGTGGTTGTTGATGACTTCACAAGATTCACTTGGATCATTCTCATCGAATCCAAAAGTGATACCCTTAGAAATCTCTCTCAACTGTTCAACAAAATTCAGAACTTTAAAGGGCTGTCAATCAAGAAAATAAGGTCTGACCATGGAATAGAATTTGAGAACACTGGTGTTGATTCCTACTGCAATGAAAATGGTATTGATCATAATTTTTCAGCCCCTAGAACTCCCTAACAAAATGGAGTAGCAGAAAGGAAGAACAGAACCATATGTGAAGCAGCTAGAACAATGCTGTCAGAACATAATCTTCCTAAGTATTTTTGGGGAGAAGCTGTAACCACTGCAGTCTATGTCCAAAACAAGTCTCTCATCAACAAGTACCACATGAAGACTCCATATGAACTATGGAATGGAAGAATTCCAACTATATCTTACTTTCATGGTTTTGGAAGCAAGTGCTACATTCATAACAATGGGAAGAATAACCTAGACAAGTTTGATTCAAAGAGTGATGAAGGAATCTTTCTTGGTTATTCTATCACTAGCAGAGCATACAGAGTATACAACAAAAGGAGACTTGTTGTAGAAGAATCAATTCATGTTGACTTTGACGAAAACAATGATCAAAACAACACTGACTTGTGTGATTTTGATGAATCCATTAGTAATTCTGATACCCTTCCAGAATCAACTCCAACTAGCAATAATCCCTCATCCTTAAGTGAAATCATTAGCTATCTCCCTTATGTCCTTCCCAAAGACATTCCAGTCAACCAACTAAAACTCAACAGCTTTCCCACTCCCAACAGCTATCCTACCCTCAACAGGATAGATGAAGAAAATGAAAGCTGTTCAGTCATTCTTCCTCAACCTACTCCTATCCCAATCACTAATGATGATGACCTTGTCATTACTCTGCCCATCTCAACAGATCCCATTCCTGAAGGCATACCCTTCTATGATATCTTCATGAGTGCTTTCATTTCTCAAATGGAACCAAAGAAGATCCATGAAGCCCTGCAAGATGCAGACTGGATAGATGCTATAGAAGAAGAACTTGAACAATTTGAAAGGAATAAAGTATGGAGACTTGTTCCTAAACCAAGAGGTCAAACTATCATTGGTACCAGATGGGTCTTCAGAAATAAAATGAGTGAAGATGGTACTTGATGTTGATGAAATGTTCGGCCGGACTCAAATGGATTGATTGGATCAATAGCATTCGAATTATCAACATATTCGGAATCGAGAAAGTATTGAACAAAACAAGTTGACTGTTTGACCATGACTTGTGTTCAATGACATCGTGGACAAAGGGATTGTGACATATTCTAAAGGAATGCGAACTTGTATCTAGTTACACTATTTGGGTAGGTATGACGGTTTGCTAGAACCTAATCATATCTTATGAGTTCATGTTTGAGCCCATTACCAACTTAGTGTAATCCTAGAGGGTCACACACAAATAGAACGAATCATAAAGGACTAAATTGGAATTATGGAAAAAATGTCAGGTTTTGGCTCTGTCACGGTCGTGCGCCTTAAAATGGCACGGCCGTGCCATAAATCCAAACCAAGGCAAGTCTGTCGACATGTTTGGCACGACCGTGCCAAGAAGTCAAGCACGACCGTGCCGAAATTGGTCGACTGGGGAAATCACGCGAACCTGATGGCACGACCGTGCCAGATTATAGGGCACGACCGTGCCAGTCAAGTCGGCCAGAATTCCTTGTTGCCTAATTTGGTGACGGGATTTAGGATTCCTAAGTCCTTAAGGGTTAAGGATTGGGACCTATTTAAAGATCCTTTCAGCAGCCATTAGACACATTATTATGAGTGCCTCCATAAGGTTTTGAGAGGTTAATTTTCTTGTTCTAAGATCCCAAAAGTGAAGAACAAGAATATTCATAATTCCATATAGTTCTTGCAATTGTGAAAGTGTGTTTCACAATTTTGGTCTAGCAACCAAGATCAAAGAAGTTCCTTTGATATTCGTTCAAGGTGTGGATACCGCTAGAGGGTGAAGCTCATCATCTTCAAAGTTCGTGTTCTTACTTTCTTCGTGATCAAGCTTCAAGTTTCTCCACCAAATACCAAGGAAGATTTAATAGCCATCAAGGGTTAGTTTTTCTGATATTCATCTTATATGTATTTGACTTAACCACATGAATGGATCTATGGCTTTGGGTTTCATTAAAATTTTAAATGCTTAATTCCGCTGCGCATGTTACTTGGAAACCCAACAGTGGTATCAGAGCCCCGTTCATGTTGATTATTTCAATACTAAGATCATGTTATGTGTATATAAATTGTTTATGTGCCTAGCATGATATGAATATTGGATTACGTGATGTTTATGTGTTATATGATTTTATGTGGTTTATTGTTTTAGAAACTTTAATCGCACTATTCAATCGCAATAAAAAATTATGGTGGATTTAATATTGTTTGGATTATCAATTTTTGATTGGATCAAAGTTTTGATATTCTAGGGATTCAAGAATAAATTGTTTATTCAAGATTTTGTTGATCATGGTGATTGGATCACCAAGAACACCAAATCCTTATTGAATCGGGAAAAACAATTTTGAGACAAATTTTGGAACTTTAAAAATTTTGATTTTCGGAAGGGTCCGACCGGACCCATACCTTGACCCGGCCGGACTTAGGGTTTGGCGCGGGGTAGAGCTTGGGTCTTGGGTGTGGATCTTGGGTTTAAATTTCCTATTTGTTTTAGTCTTGTGAGTCTAAGATTGGTTCAAGGTTTGGACGGCTAATCTACGTTCATCGAGATTGTGTTTCCCAAACTTGATCGCAATCGAAGTCTCAAAGATAAAACGAAGTTAGAATTATGAAGAGTTCATAATTGCTAAAATTAAGAAACAAAGTTCTTGATTCAAAGATTGGAGATCCATGTGGAATTGTGAATGCAATTGGCCTACGTTCATCGAGACCATCCATTGCTTAGTTTCGGCCACATGGACTACTTTCTTGGTTTCTTGAATTAGTGCGGAATTGTGGATGCCATATGGCTTAGTTTCGGTCGCACTTCTTGTTGTCTTGATTTGGAGATGATAACCAAAGTTCAAATAGTCTCATCCTCATAATTATAGAGAAACTAATGACACATAAATATTATGCTTAAATTAATGGAGATTAATTTAGTGGCTAAACTTGATGTGTAACATGTTTATATTATGTGCTCATAAATATGTTATATGCTATATGTGATGAACCTTCAAAGAATGTTTTAAGTCTTTTATTGCCATGCCATGATTAAAACACTTGTTAGTACATGAGTGATTTTAATGTAGATTCGCCCTAGCGAGGTGCTTTAAATTTATTTATGTATGAGCAAGATAGATAATGTGGGCACGCCCTAGCGGGACACATTAACTATGCGTTTAAAATGGTTAGACTTAATTGGGCGTCAAAACAGTTTTGGGCCTAGGCAAAGATGAGGTTTAACATGCTTTTTGAAATTGGATTTCTTAAAGAATCTCATAAAAGGAACTAAGAGTCATATGAGATATGATTGACAAGAGTTGTCTACCTAATTAGTTTGATTTTGTGTAATCCGCCTTAGCGGACTTGAAATTAAATTAAAGTTGGATCTTAACCCATTTAAATTATATTATACATTGGATGTATAAGAAGGTTATGTAATTTAGTGGGAGTATTTTTGGAAAAAAATACATTGTTTATTTCTTTAATGAAAAATTGGTACTTATTAAATTTTGGAAATTTTGCATATTTGTAGATAATGACTAATAACACTCAATCAATGTCGTTGCGATCGATCCTTGAGAAGGATAAGCTCGAAGAGAATGGTACTAACTTTATGGATTGGATCCGTAGCATAAGAATCGTTCTTAGGCAAGAAGATAAGTTGTACATTCTCGATGGGCCTCTCCCCGCTGAACCACCGCCTACTGCTCCTAGGGTAGAAAGAGACAATTACAAGAAACATCGTAATGATTCTAGAGATGTAAGCTATCTCATGCTTGCTGCTATGTGTTCAAAACTCCAACAAAGTTTGGAACATTTGGAAGCCTATGAGATAGGCGTGGAGTTGAGAACCATGTTTCAAGAGCAAGCTAGGCAAGAGAGGTACAAGACCATTGTTGCATTCACTACTAGCAAAATGAATGAAGGGCAACAAGTGAGTCCTCACTTTCTTAAAATGAAAGGTTATGTAGAGCACCTTGAGAAACTTGGCTATCCAATCCCATTGGAGCTAGCCACGGATCTCATTCTTAATTCATTGCCTAAAAGTTATAATCAGTTTGTGATGAATTATAACATGCATGGAATGGATAAGAATCTCTCTGAGTTGCATGGGATGCTCAAAACTGCAGAGATGAAAATTGTGGAGAAAGGTTCTCCCGTGCTCTTGGTTCATGATGGGAAGAAGGCTAGTGCCAAAGGAAAGGGTAAGGCAAAAGTTGTCAAACCCAAGATAGGCAAGGCAAAGGTTGCCAAGGCTTCTGAGGCAAAACCTGATTCACAAAAGGATGCAATCTGTTTCCATTGTCAAGAAATTGGTCATTGGAAACGTAATTGCAAGGCTTTCTTGGAAGAGCAAAAGAAGAAGAAGAGCAGCAAGGCTGCGTCGACTTCAGGTATCTATATGATAGATATTCTCCTTTCTACCACTGATTCTTGGGTATTGGATACCGGATGTGGTTCTCACATTTGTCTAAATGTGTAGGGACTAAAGAATAGGAGACTGCTTAAAGAAGGTGAAGTAGATCTACGTGTGGGGAATAGAGCAAGAGTTGCTGCATTAGCCGTAGGGACTTATGAAGTCACTTTACCTTCCGGACTAATTCTTGTTTTGAACAATTGTTATTATGTTTCAGATTTAAGCAGAAATATTATTTCAATTTCTTGTTTGGATAATGAAGGTTTTAAGTTTCTTATTGAGAATAAGAAATTTTCTATTTATTTAAATGATGTGCTTTATGGTATTGCTAATTCATTTAATGGCCTTTATATCTTGGATGTCAAGAATGAAAATAATGTCTATCATGTAAATAAGAAATCTAAACCTAATGATGTAAATCATACTTATTTATGGCATTGCCGTCTTGGTCATATTAATGAGAAGCGTATCTCAAAACTCCATGGGGACGGACTTTTGGGTTCATGTGACTTAGAGTCATATGACACTTGTGAGTCGTGTCTTCTTGGAAAAATGACTAAGACACCTTTTACCAAGCTGGGTGAGAGGGCAAGCGACTTATTGGGGTTGATACATTCCGATGTATGCGGACCATTAAGTATCAATGCTAGGGGAGGATTTCAATACTTCATAACCTTCACTGATGATTATAGTAGATTTGGGTATGTTTACCTAATGAAACATAAAAGTGAAGCATTTGAGATATTTAGAATATTTCAAAATGAAGTAGAAAAACAACTTGGCAAAAGTATAAAGGCACTTCGATCAGATCGTGGTGGAGAATACTTGAGTCAAGAATTTGATGATCATCTAAAGAATTGTGGAATAGTTTCACAATTGACTCCGCCCGGAACACCACAATGGAATGGTGTGTCTGAGAGGAGAAATCGGACTTTGTTAGACATGGTTCGATCAATGATGAGTCAAGTTGATCTTCCAATATCCTTTTGGGGTTACGCTCTAGAAACCGCTGCTTTTACACTAAATCAAGTTCCAACTAAATCGGTTCCAAAGACTCCATATGAGATGTGGAGTGGAAAGAAACCTAGTTTATCTTTCATGAGGATTTGGGGTTGCGAAGTTTATGTCAAGAGACTTATCTCTGACAAACTAGCACACAAATCCGATAAATGTATTTTCGTGGGATATCCTAAAGAAACTAAAGGATATTACTTTTACAACCGTGAGGACAACAAAGTGTTTGTTGCCCGAACTGGTGTCTTTCTAGAGAAAGAGTTTCTCTCCAAAGAAATCAGTGGGAGTAAAATAAATCTTGAAGAAATTCGAGACCCAGAAAATAACATTGAACCAATAGTGGAACAAGAACAAGAACCACAAGGAGTTGTGGAAACTGTTCAGAATACACAAGCGACTCGCAGATCTAGTAGGTTACGATCCGAGCCCGAGAGATATGGATTTCTCGTAACGGATAATAATGAGGTAGAAATCATTGAGAATGATGAACCGTCAACCTACCAAGAGGCGATGTCCTCTCCTGATTCGGACACGTGGCTTGGAGCCATGGAATCCGAATTACAATCCATGCAAGACAATCAAGTTTGGAATTTGATTGATGCACCCGAAGGTGTAAAAACCATAGGATGCAAGTGGGTCTTCAAGAAGAAGACTGACATGGATGGGAAGGTTCATACTTACAAAGCTAGGCTTGTAGCGAAAGGTTATAGGCAAGTTCATGGTATTGACTATGATGAGACCTTTCCACCCGTAGCAATGATCAAGTCTATAAGAATTTTGCTTGCCATTGCCGCATATCACGACTATGAAATATGGCAGATGGACGTCAAAACCGCTTTCCTAAATGGAAAACTCCAAGAGGATGTGTATATGACACAACCAGAAGGTTTTGAACAAGATTCTAAGGTATGCAAATTGCAAAGATCCATCTATGGATTGAAGCAAGCTTCAAGGAGTTGGAATCTCCATTTTGATGAATCGGTCAAAGAGTTTGGCTTCATCAAGAACGAAGATGAGCCTTGTGTATACAAGAAGATTAGTGGGAGCATAGTGCTATTCCTTATTTTATACGTGGATGACATATTACTCATTGGAAACGACATTCCTACACTTCAGTCTGTGAAGACTTGGTTAGGAAAGTGCTTCGCAATGAAAGATATGGGTGAAGCCGCATATATTCTTGGCATTAAGATCTATAGAGATAGATCAAGGAGGCTACTTGGTTTAAGCCAAAGTACATACATTGACAAGGTCATTAGAAGATTCTGTATGGAAAATTCTAAAAGAGGAACCTTGCTCGTGTTACATGGAGTTTCTCTAAGCAAGACTCAATGTCCTAAGACAAAAGATGAGCGTGAGAAAATGAATGATGTTCCATATGCTTCGGCAATTGGGTCCATCATGTATGCCATGATTTGTACTAGGCCGGATGTATCTTATGCTTTGAGCATGACAAGTAGATACCAATCCGACCCTGGCGAAAATCACTGGATAGCCGTAAAAGAGATTCTTAAGTACTTGAGAAGGACTAAAGACTCGTTTTTGGTCTATGGAGGAATGGAAGATGATCTCGTTGTAAATGCTTACACGGATGCAAGCTTCCAAACCGACAAAGATGATAGCCGATCGCAATCGGGTTTTGTGTTTATGTTAAATGGTGGAGCTGTAAGCTGGAAGAGTTCCAAGCAAAGTACAACCGCTGATTCTACAACAGAAGCTTAGTATATTGCTGCATCGGATGCTGCAAAGGAAGCTGTTTGGATTAAGAAGTTCATAACTGAACTTGAAGTGGTTCCTAGTATTGCTAATCCAATAGACCTTTATTGCGATAATAATGGTGCTATTGCTCAAGCAAAGGAACCAAGAGCACATCAGAAATCCAAACACATACTTAGGCGTTTTCATATCATTCGAGAGATCGTTGATAGGGGAGACGTAAATATATGCAGAGTACCTACTGATGACAATGTTGCGGACCCGCTAACAAAAGGACTTCCACAAGCTAAACATGATGGTCATGTTAGGTCCATGGGTATTAGATACATGGGAGATTGGGCCTAGGGCAAGTGGGAGATTGTTGGTAGTGGTGCCCTAGGCACGTTTAATAAACGTTGTAATTGTCATCATTTATTTCAATAAAGAGATGTTTTGATTATTATTGTTGTTCATGTTTACTTATAATAATCCCCGTCCCTAGTACTTGTTAAGCACTAGTATAAAGGCTAAATGATCATGGGATGATCATGTTAGATTTATGGGTACTTGTTTGGAACAAGGTACTGGACATGACCCGCTGTATGAGATTTATGTCATGGTCTATGTCGTACATATATCTCATATTAGTTATGTCATTTGAATCCTTAGACATGAAGTTATTATAGTCTTCCACTTGATGAACATTATGTTTGACATATTCAAACGCTATCTTAACACGGTAGTTATAAAGGGTATGATTGGCATAATCGGATTCCCGTTGGGAAGAATAATAAGCTAAATGGATTTGTCCATCTTCGGAGAGATGTCAAGCTTGGGCCCCTCGAAGGAATGATGTTGATGAAATATTCGGCCGGACTCAAATGGATTGATTGGATCAATAGCATTCGAATTATCAACATATTCGGAATCGAGAAAGTATTGAACAAAACAAGTTGACTGTTTGACCATGACTTGTGTTCAATGACATCGTGGACAAAGGGATTGTGATATATTCTAAAGGAATGCGAACTTGTATCTAGTTACACTATTTGGGTAGGTATGACGGTTTGCTAGAACCTAATCATATCTTATGAGTTCATGTTTGAGCCCATTGCCAACTTAGTGTAATCCTAGAGGGTCACACACAAATAGAACGAATCATAAAGGACTAAATTGGAATTATGGAAAAAATGTCAGGTTTTGGCTCTAGCATGGTCGTGCGCCTTAAAATGGCACGGCCGTGCCATAAATCCAAACCAAGGCAAGTCTGTCGACATGTTTGGCACGACCGTGCCAAGAAGTCAAGCACGACCGTGCCGAAATTGGTCGACTGGGGAAATCACGCGGACCTGATGGCACGACCGTGCCAGATTATAGGGCACGACCGTGCCAGTCAAGTCGGCCAGAATTCCTTGTTGCCTAATTTGGTGACGGGATTTAGGATTCCTAAGTCCTTAAGGGTTAAGGATTGGGACCTATTTAAAGATCCTTTCAGCAGCCATTAGACACATTATTATGAGTGCCTCCATAAGGTTTTGAGAGGTTAATTTTCTTGTTCTAAGATCCCAAAAGTGAAGAACAAGAATATTCATAATTCCATATAGTTCTTGCAATTGTGAAAGTGTGTTTCACAATTTTGGTCTAGCAACCAAGATCAAAGAAGTTCCTTTGATATTCGTTCAAGGTGTGGATACCGCTAGAGGGTGAAGCTCATCATCTTCAAAGTTCGTGTTCTTACTTTCTTCGTGATCAAGCTTCAAGTTTCTCCACCAAATACCAAGGAAGATTTAATAGCCATCAAGGGTTAGTTTTTCTGATATTCATCTTATATGTATTTGACTTAACCACATGAATGGATCTATGGCTTTGGGTTTCATTAAAATTTTAAATGCTTAATTCCGATGCGCATGTTACTTGGAAACCCAACAGTACTGTAGTAAGAAACAAAGCTAGACTTGTTGCTCAAGGATACAGACAGGAAGAAGAAATTGATTATGATGAGACCTTTGCACCTGTAGCAAGACTTGAAGCAATCAGATTGTTCTTGGCATTTCCATCATTCAAGAAAATGAAGGTTTTCCAAATGGATGTCAAAAGTGCATTTCTGAATGGAGTTCTAAATGAACAAGTATATGTTTCTCAACCCCCTGGATTTGAACATCCCAAATTTCCATACTATGTATACAAGTTGGATAAAGCCCTGTATGGTCTGAAGCAAGCCCCCAGAGCATGGTATGATACTTTGTCTAAATTCCTTCTCATTAAAGGATTTACCAAAGGACACATTGATAATACCCTATTCATCAAGAAATATGGAGAAGATACACTACTCATTCAAGTTTATGTAGATGATATCATCTTTGGTTCATCTAATGAACAACTGTGCAAAGAATTTGGAGATCTTATGCAAAAACAGTTTGAAATGAGTATGATAGGAGAACTAACTTACTTTCTTGGTCTTCAAGTCAAACAAATGAAGGATGGAATCTTCATTAACCAAGCTAAGTATACAAGAGACATGATCAAGAAGTTTGATATGCAGAATGCCTCAACAGCTAAGACACCTCTGTCTACAACAACCAAACTTCATGCTGATATTGATGGTCAGAGTGTTAATCAAACACTATACAAAAGCTATATAGGATCTTTTCTATATGTTACTGCTTCAAGACCTGACATCATGTTTAGTGTATGTCTCTGTGCAAGATTTTAAGCCAATCCCAAAGAATCTCACCTTGCTGCTGTAAAAAGAATTTTGAGATACCTTAAGGGAACCCCAGATTATGGCTTGTAGTACCCAAATGAATCACCATTCTCACTCATTGGTTTCACTGACTCAGATTATGCTGGATGCAATCTGGACAGAAAATCAACAAGTGGTGGATGCCAATTCATTGGATCAAGGATTGTATCATAGTCTAGGAAAAAGCAAACCTCTGTAGCAACCTCAACAGCTGAGGCTGAATATGTTGCAGCTGGTCTCTGCTGCTTACAAATTTTGTATTTGAGAAGCCAACTTCAAGATTTTGGAATAAACTTATCTAATATTCCAATTTTTTGTGATAACTCAAGTACCATTGCTATGACTGAAAACCCTGTTCAACACTCTAAAACCAAGCATATTGAAGTAAGACACCACTTCATTAGAGATCATGTTGAAAAAGGGAATATCAATCTTGCAAAAGTTGGTACTGAAGACAATGTTTCTGATATACTGACTAAGGCTATGGATGAAAAGAGATTTGAACTTTTGAGAGAAATGTTAGGAATGATTAACTTGCCTAAGTAAAAGGAAAAATTGAACTTCATTCATTAAAACTGAAAACAGTACATAAAGGAAGATAGATGTTCAAAGAGCCCCAACAGCTATCTATCCAGAAACATAAAAAATCAGATCCTATGATGTCACAACCTCCATCATAAGGACCAAAACTACCTACCCTACTATCTTTTGCTACTCTTGTACTAGCAGCCCTTCTTCAGTTAACCCTCCTTCTCAAAACACTCTCTTCTGAACAGCTAAGCAAGCAAAATAAGCTGTTCAAATCCAAATGGCCCCTACTCTCCTGTTCCTGAACCCTCAGCAGAAGTGTCATGCTTATTCTCCCCTCCATATGATCTCTCCTTGGTAGCTTGACTAGTTTCCCCATACCTCTCCAACCATATGGGATGCCTCTTCAAAAAGGGATCAATAGAGGTAACTAAATACTGCAAAGGAGGACCCATAGTTCTTGGCCACCATTCCTCTACAGCATCATAAGGAGGCATATCTTCCAAAGGAGAAATAAAACTGAAAGTTCCTGAGGTCTGCTCACTCTCAACAGCTATCATAGCCATCTGTGAGTCTGGACCCCTCTCTTCACTTTCAGTAACTAGAACTGGCTGCAACACTTCATATACTGCCTAAAAAGCTGTATATGAGTTCTTTTGGGAACCTGGATAACTCCATTAAAGTTATCACATCCACCTTCCAACACTGTCATGGAAAGTGAATCTCTTGAAACTGGGGTAATAACCCTTGGCTTTTCAACCACAGGAATCTGTTGTGTCTGAATAGCTAACTGATTTTCCTGGTGCATTAACTTTTCCAATAAGATCCTTCTCTCTCTTTGTATCTCTCTCCCCTCCCTGCCAATGTTCTCTGCATCTTGACATTTGAATCCCTCTTCTTTCATCAACTCCCCTAAATTAAAAACCTTCTTAACTTCAGAATATGGAACCTTGCTTTTACTGCCTTCTCCTACACTCATTTCCTTCCCAAATAACTTAATACAAGTCCTCCCCTGCTCCTCTCTTCTTTCTTTTTTCCCTTTCCTTGAGACCTCTCCATCTGAATCAATCTCTCTCTTTCTACCCTTATAAAAGCATCCTTCTCCATCTCCCATTCCCTTTTTCTCTTCTCTCTCTCCCTCAGTTCATCACCCTTTAAATGATGACCCAAAAGGAGCTGATCAACTTCATCCTGCAAGGAATGATCAGTCTGTACCTTATAAGACCTAAACTCTCTTTCAAACTTCTCTCTCTCTGACTCCTCATCACTAGGAATTATAAAGACAAGTTTCCTAACTGATTGAGCCATTTTTCTCGGACTATACTTAGAGAAACTTCTACCCATTTTCAAAAGATTAACTCAGTATACCTTCAACAGCAAGCTCCTGCATCTTATATAAGCAAAGCATTTATGTTAGTCCATAACAAGGCACAACCATATGGTCAGCTGTTGATAAATTCAAGTTCAAAATATATGAACTGATTTGACTCTTAAAATTATATCAATGGAGGGTTTATGAGGCAAGGCTAAGATGTGATGGTTAATATTAATTTGAAAGAATGCTAAGTTAGCCAAACTGAAGTACTCACCTTCTTTCATTTAATAGCCGCCCACATTTTATGGATATAAATGGAATAACATTCATAGCTCATTCTATTTACTGTTTATATGTACAGTAACAGGAGTTAAGAGTTACTTCCTCACTCTTTTTCATTTAACCCCCTGGACATTCAAAAAGAATTACAAGCACCCTCACTCAATTTTTGTTAAATGAACAGTTCAGTACTCTTGCTGGTCACTATTCATAACGGCTATAATAACTTCCCACTCTCCCCACTCTCCATTCTCTCCAATAATAATAACCGTTGTACCCCACATCTTTAAACCTCGATATTTTTCACTCTCTCAACAATTCTTCATCAAATTTCATCTCTCTCGCATACTCTCTCTTCTTAAACCCTAATACTCTGTTTTATTTTCCTTCTCAAAAATCAATGGCTCTCTCTGATGATTGTCATGGTTACTATATTGAATCCGATTTCTTTGAAGATGATGTTGGTCAATTCGTCAAAAGAATCCTTGAAAATAATAGCCTCATCACCATGCTTACTGCTCAAAACCCCATCCTTGAGAATGCCTGTTTGGAAGTATATTCCAAAGGGACCCGACTTGATAGTGGATCTATCCGGTGTGTTTTCCAGGATGTGATTATGCTCATCAATCCTGAAGATGTCGCAACCACTTATGCAATGATCAATTCCCGTAATCTTCTGACCAACCCTTGGAGCAAAGATCTTAAGTCTAGTTTTAAAGGTCTGTATGAAGGATTTACTGGCCAAAGAATTGAGAATTATGACTCTGTGAAAAACAAAGCTTTATTAAAAAAGAATCTGTCCATCAATAACTCTGCACTTAGTGATGTGGTAATCAAAGGGATGTTTGGGAAACAGTCCTCATTAGACCAACTAAGTTCTGCAGAATGGAAAGTGGCCCTTGGCCTAATTCAAGGGAATATAAATTGGTGCAGAGTGATGCTAGAAAACTTCAATCTACTAAACTCTCCATCAACTCTAAAACCCTCTGTGAGATCAACCAAGCCCAACCTTTTCAGATTTATGAGTGGAATTCTTGCTAAGAAACTAGCAACACACTGGGTTGCTTCCCTAGAATCAAGGTGGTGTTCAGTGGTTTTAATTAGCAAATCAAAGAAGTTTAACAAGAAAACTGTCCCTCTCAAAGGATCTAAGGAGGGAACAGCTAAGACAACTCAACAGCCATCTAGGGTTAGAACCACAAGAAAAACCAGATCGAAGGATGTACATGATATTGAAGAATCCTCTTCTGCTGACTCTGAAGGGACCCCATGAGCTGAGCAATCACCAGGAAGGAAGCACAGATCCAAGAAGAAATTTGACACTCCAACAGCTATCTCACCATCAGCCAGTCAAAATACTCCCACAACTCCTGTTCAAAACCCTATGAGGATCACAAGATCAAAAGCTATGCTTGGGCTTCCAACAGCTGAGCCTTTTTCTTCTGCTCCAGAACACAAAAGGCCAGCAGCTAAGAAACCAAGATTGAAGAAGACAGCTGTCAAAGGCAAAGGAAAAAGGAAATTTGGTGATCTTTCATCCTCATCCTCAAGTGAGTCAGAAATTCCTGGTCCTAAAGCCTCAACTCCTCCAGTTGAAAGCCATGAACACATTACTACCTCTTGGGAATTAGTCAGACCTGCAGGGAGCAATGCCACTGATATCTTCCTTGATAATGAAACCATTCAGAGTGAAGGAGAACCTGAAGTTCAAAAAGCTTCTCAATCAACTGAAGTGATTAATTTGGAAGAGGTAGATGCAGCTGATCAATTAACCATTCAACAGCTATTGGATGAAACAAGAAGAGAAAAGCTTGCTGGAACAGTCCAAATGCATGAAGACCCAGCAACTGAAGAGCCAGTTCATGAATCCAGTTCAACAGCTAAGACCACCTCCTCAACAGCTGAGGTACCTACAGTCCCAACAGCTAAGGTATTCTCTTCTTCTGAGTCTGCTGGTCCATTCTATATAAAGAGAAGATCTAAAAGACAAAGACTCTCATCCCCTCCCTCCCCTACTCATACCTCTAGCTCTGATTATGCCTCTGCTATTCAAAGCATTCTTCACCTTAAAAATTCCATTCCCCAAACCACCCCTCCTGTTGAAACCTCAAGGAGGAACTCACCTAGTCCAGACACTACTATCAGGTCAAGGGGGAACTCTCCAACTCTTGAAATTGTCCCAACAGCTAAGCCACTAGTCTCTACTGTTCCCATTTCACTAATTCAAACTACCTTTTCTCTTCCTCCACCTAAATTTGTCCCTCCTATTCTCAATCCAAAAATCTTAGAAATTATCAAAGACACATCAATTTCTAATCTTTCTGAAGAGAACACATCCTCCTTGTTTGAACAGCTATCATCTCAGTTTTCAATTCCTGAGGCACTTCAAGCCTTTGATTTTTTAAGATTTAGGGAATCTAGAAAATCCATGGGTGAAGGAGGATCATCTACTTCCAAATATCCTGTCATACCAACAGCTATCCCTTCATCCTTACCAATAGCTATCCCCTCTTCTGTCCAAAATCCTCAAATCCAAATTAATCTTGACACATCTATGCCCACCCCTAGTTTCTGGGCCTTAGATTATGATATAGACTTCTCCATTCCTGCTGTTCTTTCTCCCTTCAAAAAGCTCAACAATCTCTCTATCATTCCTCCTCTCATCAACCCTCATAATCTTTCCAATCCATGGGAAATGACAAAAACCCACATGAGTGTCCACTCCAGAAACTTAGGTGGACAACTCTTTCATGCCTATGAAGAATGGAAGAAATTTAGAATTACTATTCAATATTGCTTCCTATTCTCTGCTCCTAAACTTCCTCACCCCCTCTCCTTTTCAAATCTTCATGAATGGGAATTTATCTTCTCTCATCTCATATCTAACAACCTTCTGGAATGCATTTATACCCCCTCCTCCCTTATTTACGCTCTATGCATTCAGTATGCATAATTTCTGTATTACTCCCTTGTTTCCAGAAAGAGCTGTATCATGGGATTGATTGTCAAAAACCTTTATCCCATCTCTTCTGTTTATCCTCAACACCTTCCACCTTCTCCTCCTGCATTCCATAAAAAGTCCAGGTCTCACCTTTCAAACCTACCCCCTAACTTTGATCCATTCAAATATACTCCTCCTTACCATCTCACCTTTACAGACTTCAATCAATTTTCTGCCACCCTAATAAAACAACTCAAAACCTCTTTACTAAGAAAACTTGATGATGTCTATGAATTCATCCTGCTCAAAGGTGAGAATCCTCTTCCTCTATCTCCTCAACAGCCATCTCATGCTATCTTTCCTCAACCTCACTCCAGTAGGTATCAAAGACCACCCACACCCTCTCAATCACCCTTTTTATCTCATCCTCACCTTCAGCCTCCTAAACATCCCTCCAAATCAACCAAGCAAAGACCTGATTCTCTTTACAAGGACATCCCTTTTGGAGTTTCTCTGAATGAAGAATCAATGAGTCCTCAGCAGCTAAAGGCTTGGATTGGACAAAGGCTACTGCCCAATCAAATTCCACTCACCAAAAGTCAACTTCTGACTAGGCAAAGTGTGGACTACCAGTACAACTCTATGATGAGCCTTGCATGGAACAATGAATGGTTCTACAGAAGATATGATCTAGCAAGGAGAACTTCTCTGACCAAGGAAAGAGAGGAAGTAGAGAAACTTATGAATTTCTAGCTTTTATAGATGTTTATTAGGTTTTATCTACTTCTATACTGTAAGCTATTCAAACCTATCTTGTATATAATTCCCGTGCTTATATTTAACTATTCTTGCCTTGTATGCAAAAGAATTCCATCAAGAAGTCTACATCTTCATTGGTATCTCTTCTCTTTAGCATATTGTCTGCAGGTACATATATGATATGTATTTCTTAAAAAAAAGGGAAAATTAGCTAAAATTGTGGTTATTCAGATGATGGGATAGTCAAATCTTCTATCGTGTAATACTTTTGTTACATCTCTCTAGCCGCCTTTGTGTTAAGGAAATAAATGAAGTTCCCATTTCCCCCTTTTGTCTTTAAAAATGATCTTTTTAATCCAACCTTTTTTTTGTGAACCATAATGGGCTTTGCCGTTCAAAATTCTTAACGGCTACTTGTGATCTCATCAATTCCTCTCCCTCCCTTATATTAACCGTTGCATCCTTCATTGTTAAATCTTAACCTTCTCTCTCTCCTTTTCTAATTTTAACCCCTCTTCAAACATTGGATCTTAACTACCCAATTTCGGCGGCAGTGACAAGACAGGAGCAATTTAATCTTCCCTTGTTTCAATAGTAACTGTTACACCCTTTCATCTCTTCTCATCCTCCTCTATAAATCTCCTTTGCTTTAAAACCTCTCATCCTTATTCCTCCTAAAAATCATATCTTCGTTTTCTTTCAAAACCCTAACTCTCTCTATTTTTTCAATCATGGCTACTCCCATTAGACAACCTGAAACATCTGATGATGCTTTTGGATACTACATAGAGGATAACTTCCTTCAAGGAGAAACTGGTGCTTTCTTCCGCAGACTTCTTGAAAACAATCCCTTGCTCTCCCTGCTCACTATCAATCCCCCAATCATTGACCATGTCTGTCTTCATCTCTACACCACTGGAGTGCGACATCCTGATCATTCCATCTCTGCCATGTTTGGAAATGAAGAGATTGTTATCACTATTCTTGATGTCAGTATTCTCTTTGACATTGAGATAAGTGAATACTTTATAACAAACCTATGGGACCCTGCCATCGAAATAGACCTTGCTCCCCTCTATAGAACCTTCACTGGTCGAGCCAATTTTGAAGCCCTCAAGCATCAGCCTGTCCACAAAAGGGATCTATCCCCGAGACATTCTATCCTATGTGATATTGTTCTCAAAGGACTTTGTGGCAAGAGATCCTCCCTTGATCAAATGAGTGTCTCTGAATGGAAACAGGCTTTAGGTCTTCTTAGGGGAAGAATCAACTGGAGCCCTATAATGTTGGAAAACTTCAATCTGAAAAACTTCCCCTCCTCCTTCAAGGGCATCAAAAGATCTGGGCAACCTAATTTGTTTAGGTTCATGTCCACAATCCTTCTTGAAAAATTTCGAGAAGTGGTTCCCTTCTGGAATCTACAAAATGAATGGCTCCTCTGCTGTGATGCCAGCAGATCCAAGAAGTTTGATAAAAAGACCTCAAATCTCAAAAAGAAGAAGGGAATAGCTGCTGAGGGGGAACCTAGTCACCAACAGCCACCAGCTGAGGGGGAACAGCACCAAAGACCCTAAATCATTGAGTTGTCTTCTGATTCCTCCTCCCTATAGATATTTGACTAGGTCACTTGTACAAATACCTAGGCCAATGCTGTTATTTTGCCCCCCACCTGTTTGAACAGCTATCCCTTAAAGCCTCTTAGTCTACTAAACAGTATGATGTACTTTGTTTAACTTTTCCCTTCACCTCTACTACCCTGAGTCGTATTACTCTCTTCTGTGAATACTAATCATGTTTATATGCAAAATGACCTAATTAAGAAGATCCCATCTTCATTAGTTTTTTTTTTTTATCATTTAGCATATTTGTTTTGCAGGAACTAATTGTTATTTATTTACCAAAAAGGGGGAAATTGTTAGTACCTCACTATGTTATTAACCTAATTAATAACATAGTAAATTTGTTTTGATGAATAAATAATTATTCCAGTTGTTTATACAAAGCATATGAAGACCTGATCCACAGGCAACCCAAGAACAGATCCAACAGCTATCTATTCAGTTCATACACAAAACTGTTTAAGGATAAACCAATGTTATTTACATCAAATGAACTAAATATATATCATTTCTACATTCATTTACACTCGTATGAATTACAGAAACCCTATTTACAATCAAGCTAAAGCAGATCATCCAGTTGAAGCCCAGCAGCTATCCCAACAGCTTTCTGACTTTTCACCAACAGCTAAGACTCCAACTATACAACAGCCATCTTAAAAGCTTCACAAGATTGAAGTATAAGTTATTCCAATAAATAGAACAACCTATATAAGCAGCTTGATCATATCTGCAAACCCAACAGCTATCTCCCCTGTATTAACAACTCTCTCTCCTGAAGCTTTCCAACAGCTATTCACTCGAGCCAAATCCTTGAAGAAATAGTTATTTTGCTATAAAATAACTATTTAATTAATCAAGCATACAAACCCCCTCAAGAACCTCCAGCATGGACATCCTGCATAAAGAAATAAAGTATTTAGTCAAACAATACTTTACCCAGTCAAAGACTCAACTTTCTGCAAACCTGTTCCCCATGTGTTTCCTTGTTCCCCAACGGATATATTCATATCCTATATAATAAAACACACTGGGCTGTTAACTAGGCTGCTTCTACTACAACCCAAAAATCCCACTGCTGCTAAAACATTAACACCCTTCACCCCTACAGCCATTTGCATTACACCCCTGCAAATCTTGTGTCATCTAGCACCCAGTTACAGCCCCCTTTAGACCCAGCTAACAACCAAGCTAATATTGTAAACATACTTGTGTAATTTCTTTTCTTTTCTTTGTATAGCCTTAGTCAAAAGGCTTCCTTAATTGTAGTGACAATTAAGCAGAGGGAGTTCGAGGAACTTGCCTGTATCATTCATTGTAAGCTTATTAAGTAAGTGGATTATAGTGGATTGATCTCACTGTTGACTACAGTGGGGGTGGATGTAAGAGACGAACTAAACCTCTGAACCACTTTAAAACCCTTGTGTACTCTCTTGTCTTTACACTTAAACACACACTGCACACTGTCTCTTTTGTTTCTTCACTTAATTATCTTCCGCTGCATAATTATTCTACACCTTTTATCTCAACAGCTAACTCCCCAACTCTTCAAACCAGTTAGCTGTTCACTTGTTTTAACCAATCTGTTAATCTTAGTAAACAGGACCTTTTATGGACCAATAACATAGTAGGTCTGTTGTTTGGAAGATAGTGGACCTTGTGGAGAGGTCGGCTATCTTAGTATGAACTGGAGCAACTTTCATTCTTTTAGCTCCTTTTTGTTTGTAGGGGATTGGTGGCCTTTTGATGGCACTTTTTGTTGTAACACTCTTTACATGTACTGTACTCCACTAAGTTTATGAATAAAATTTTTCTTTTTATCTATTTTGGCATATTCAGCATCCCCATGTTTGCTCTTAAGTATCCAAATCTTTGTTCATCCAGTGCTTTTGTGAGGATGTCAGCCAGTTGATTCTCAGTGCACATATGAGAAAGGCATATATCACCTTTTTCTACATGATCCCTTATGAAGTGATGCCTAATTTTAATATGTTTTGTCTTTGAGTGCTGAACTGGATTTTCTGTCATGGCAATTGCACTTGTATTGTCACAGAAAATAGGGATGTGATCTTGATAAATCCCAAAATCTTTTAGTTGATTCCTGAGATAAAGGACTTGTGAACAACATAGTCCAGCAGCAACATACTCTGCTTCTGCAGTTGATGTAGCAACTGATGTTTGCTTTTTGCGGCACCAACTCACAATTCTTGAGCCCAGAAACTGAAAACTACCACTGGTGGATTTCCTATCCAAATTGCATCCAGCATAGTCCGAATCAGTATATCCAATTAGAGATAAAAGAGATTCTTGAGGGTACCAAATCCCATAATCTGGAGTCCCCTTAAGATATCTTAGAATCCTTTTTACTGCTGCTAAGTGTGATTCTTTAGGATCTGCTTGAAACCTTGCACATAAGCAAACACTGAACATTATGTCAGGTCTTGATGCAGTGACATAGAGAAGAGATCCAATGAAACTTCTATACAGAGTTTGATTCACACTCTGGCCTTCAGTATCTGCATGTAATTTTACAGTTGTTGATAGAGGAGTTTTGGCTGTGGATACATTCTGCATATCAAATTTCTTCAACATATCTCTAGTATATTTTCCTTGATTTATGAAAATTCCATTAGGAAATTGTTTGACTTGTAGACCCAAAAAGAATGTGAGCTCTCTTATCATGCTCATTTCAAACTTCTCTGTCATGGTTGATCCAAATTCCTTGCACAGTTCATCATTTGTTGAACCAAATATAATATCATCCACATAAATTTGAATGAGTAAGATATCTTGGTTGGACTTTTTGATGAACAAGGTCTAATCAATCTGACCTTTTGTAAATCCTTTTTCAAGTAGAAAGTTGGACAAAGTCTCATACCAAGCTCTAGGGGCTTGTTTGAGTCCATAAAGTGCTTTATCCAGTTTATAGACCATAAAGTACTTTATCCAGTTTATAGACATGATCTGGAAATTTAGAGGATTCAAAACCAGGAAGTTGTGCAACATAAATCTTTTCATGAAGAATTCCATTCAGGAATGCACTTTTAACATTCATTTGATATACAATCATATTCTTGGATGATGAGTAGGCAAGAAACAGCCTAATTGCTTCAAGTCTAGCAACTAGAGCATAGGTCTCATCATAGTCAATTCCTTATTCTTGTCTATAGCTTTAAGCTACCAATCTTGCTTTGTTTCTTATGACTGCACCATCTTCATTCATCTTATTTCTGAACACCCATCTAGTTCCAATTACAGTTTGATTTTTTGGTTTAGGGACAAGTTTCCAAACTTTGTTCCTTTCAAACTGTTCAAGCTCTTCCTCCATAGCTTCTATCCAATCTGCATCAAGTAGAGCTTCATTGATCTTCTTTGGTTCCATTTGAGATATGAAGGCACTATACAAGGCTTCATCTTCAATGTTTGACCTTGTTTGAACTCCAATGGCAATATCACCCATAACTAATGACTCTGGATGGTTATTGTTGAAGATTCTGGAAATTGGGAGATCAATGTAACTATTAGAGATAAGAATGGTCCTAGATTGATTGGGAATAAATGGTTCTTGTGTGGATGTGCTTGGTTCACTGTTGTTCCCAGATCTGTTCTCAGTGATAGGTCTATTATCAGTAGTAGGTCTACTATCATTGGTAGGTCTACTATCATCAGTGAGAATTGGGTAAATAAGGGTAGTTCCATGTTAAGCAACTGGTTGTGAAGGTTGATTGTCATTGATTTTAAGGTTGCTGAAGGGAGGAAAGGATTCAGAAGAACTTTTAGGTAGATTATAAGGAAGATAGTCGAGTTGGTCATTTTTGGAATTTTGAGAGGTAATGGGTGATGGTTCAGGCAGAGAATCAACATTTCCAAGAGTTTCATCAAACTCATTAATTTTCAAATCCCAGGCATTGGGAGATTCATCAAAATCCACATGAATGGACTCTTCAACCACCATTCTTATTTTATTATAAACTCTATATGCCTTGCTTGTTGCAGAGTAGCAAGGAATATTCCTTCATCACTTTTAGACTCAAATTTGTCTAAATTGTTCTTCCCATTATTGTGAATGAAACATTTACTTCCAAAGGCATGAAAGTAAGAAATTGTAGGAGTTATTTCATTCCACATTTCATATGGAGTCTTCATGTGATATTTGTTTATCAAAGTCTTGTTCTGAACATATACTGCAGCTGTAACAGCTTCTCCCCAAAAGTACTTTGGAAGATTGTTTTCAGATAACATAGTTATTGCAGCTTTACAAATTGTTCTGTTCTTTCTCTCAGCAACTCCATTTTGTTGAGGAGTTCTAGGGGCTGAGAAGTTGTGACTTATTCCTTGTTGATTGCAAAATTCTTCAACACTAGTGTTCTCAAATTCAGTACCATGATCTGACCTTATTCTTACCACTTTGATGTTTTTGAGATTTTTAACTTGATTTATCAACTTGGCTAATTGACCAAGGGTTTCTGACTTGGATTCTAAGAGAATAATCCAAGAGAATCTTGTATAGTCATCAACAATCACAAGTGAGTACCTTTTTCCTCCAAGGCTTCTGGTCCTGATTGGTCCAAATAAGTCCATATAAATAAGTTCAATTGGTCTTTTTGTATCCAATATATTTTTAGCTTTAAAAGAAGTCCTTTGCTTCTTTCCACACTGATAAGCATTGCACAGTTTATCCTTTTTGAAGGATATATTTGGTAGTCCTTTGACAAGATTAGAGGTAGCAAGTTTGGCTATGCTTTTGAGATTCAAGTGAGCTAGTCTCTTATGCCAGAGGCATGCCAAATCAGACTGATTATAAGACAGTAGACATATGGAATTAGAGGATTTAGTCACTTCAAGGGATATGTAGTACACATTTCCTTTTCTGAATCCTGTAAGAATGATTTCATCATTGGAATTCTTCACTTGACACAGGTTATGGTAGCACACAACATGAAATCCTTTGTCATAGATCTGACTGATGCTAATCAACTTGTGCTTAAGACCTTCCACATAGGAGACTTTTGACAAGATAATGCTTTTTGTGATCAAATCTCCATGTCCTTTGACTCTGGCTTGAGAGTTGTCTCCAAAAACAACATTAGGGCCATATTTTGGAATGAATTTCTGAAGCCATTTCTTGTTGAAGGTCATGTGCCTGTTGCAGCCACTATCTAGGTACCAGACTCCTTTATTAAATTCCTACAAAACAAATAAAGAAAAATAAACATGGTCCCCTTTAAATTATGGGTCCAGGCGGTTAGACAGCCTTAGGGACCCAAACATTCATCTCTTAGGAGGGTTATTGTTCTTTGGGATATAAGGTTTTTGTTTGAAGGGGTTTAGGTAGGATAGAATTTGGTACATATAGGGTGTCATTCTGAATTGTTGATGATGGTAGTTGTGATGAGGGTGAGGATTATATGATTTGGGTGAGGTATAGGCTTTAGGGAACCTTGAAGAACTATAGTTTTGACCTTTTCTTCCTGTGTTTCTCTTTTGGTAGGTTTGCTGTCTTCTTGGATATGCTTGATAGGTCTGTTGTCTGTAGTTGTACTGACCAGATTGATTGTTCTTCCAAGTTTAAGATTGCTTTGGAGGGTTTATTGCAACACTTTTGTTGATGGGGTTGGTCATTTGAAGATTACTACTTAATGCTTGATCATGATAGCTGACCTCCTTCATTTTTCCTTGAGCCTTGTATACATCATGTTTTGTTTGGACAGGATAGATGGATTTTCTTATTGTTTTGTCTCCCATCTTTACAAGTAACATTTTCTCCAATTTCCTTTCACCCTCAGGTAGTTTGTATTCAATCAAAGTTGGGTTGTTTGCACCTAGTCAAGTTTTGTCAAATGGATGCCTTTGAGTGTAAAGGAAATGTGACATTGCTGAACTTGACATGATCCAAGACTCAATTTTTGTTTTGAATGATTGGTTTTCATCATTTAGAGCCTCTATTCTCAGGTTCAGTTCTTTTAGTTCACTGCTGATGAAGAGTTGGTTGTTTCTTGCATTAAAAACATCAGCATGGAGATCTACTATCTCACCAGCTTCCTGTGTATTCTATTTTTGAAGAGTGAGGATTGGAGTTTCAAGAAGGGTATTTTTGGTTTTAAGGCTATCTAACTCCTTAGAAAATTGTATATTTTCAGTTATCAAGACCCTAAGACTTGATTCTTCCTTTTTTCTCTGAATAAACAAAGTGCAAGCTAAATTTTTAAGACCTTCAAGGTCAAGGGAATTAAAATCACTTACCTCTTTTAGTTCTCCTGCAGCTGCAAGAGCTTCAAGTTCCTCTTCACTTTCTGAGTCATCTTCTTCACTTTCCATGAGACATATCATGGCTTCCATGTCATTGTCTGAGTCTGAGGAGTCACTTTCATCAGTGACAGGTCTGCTATCATGACCTGTTCTTTCTTCTCAACTTGTTTGGCTTTGGCACAGTTGAAGCAATTACACCTAGAACTGTGTATGATATCTTTAGAATATGATAGCTTCTTCTGGGTTGAAAAGTTTCTTGATTTCTTTGGTTCAGGGCACTCTTGAGAGTAGTGACCTAACTTTTCATAGTTATAACATGTGACATCTTTCTTCTCAGTTTGGACTTGGTTAGAAGTGGATGCTGTGTTTCTTTTGTCAAACATTCTTTTTTGATGTTTCATAGAATTTTTAACAGCTATGGTAATCAGGCTAGGAATGTCTTCTTGAGTCAAAGGTTTGACTTCTAGTTTTTGGGATAGGTTGACTTTCTGAATAGCATTGCAGATTAGGGAGTCAATGTCCTGTTGTGAATAAGCATTAGGATCTTCTTGTGCGGCAAGAACCATGGTGTGAGCATTGGCTAAGGATGATGCAATGGTGGGTAGTTTGACAGTTCCTTCAGGTTCATATGCTTTCAATTTTCCAAGTATTGTTCAACAGTCATAGTTGGCCATTCAATACCTTCTCCTATGGGTAAGGCTACTTTTTCATTTTCTTGAGGGAGGCTTGAGAATATTTTCATACATAGGTCTTGTTGATCTAGTTTTTTTGCCATGATCTGACACTAGTCTAAGTAGATCTTCAAATCTGTCTTTGGCAGCACTAACTCTTTCACCAGTAGCAAACTTAAAATTATCAAGTTGCCTTAATAGGTTATATATATTTTGTGCTCTGACACTTGTGTGCTTAGTGAACTTGGTTTTGATTAAATCCCAGGCTTCTTTAGAAGTTTCAACTTTCCCAATTTTTTGGGCCAAGGAGTCATTAACACTTTTTTGTAAAATGTTTTTGACTTTTTGATTAGATGTTACTAAGTGTCTTTCAGTTTCAGTCCAAAGGTCTGGGGTTTTGTATTTGTCCTCTCCTCCATTTGTGTCAGGTTGAGTGGGAATTCTGCCTTCTTCATGAAGTACAAACCAGTTCCAAACACCGTTTGAATCAAGGTAAGTCTTGATCTTGGAAGAGAATATTTCAAATGATCCACAGTCATCAACATGTGGAATGTCTATCTCATTGTTTCTTCTGGGTTGAGGCATGATGTTAGTGCTTCTGGATCCTTCACAAGATGTTAAGCTTGAAGACACTTAAGTCTTTTAGAAACCAGCACTGGTGCCAATTGAAAGAACCTGTTCTACTTATGCACTTTAAAAAGGTAGATATTAGTTCATAAGAGGTCGACTATCTTGGCAGAGTAGGTCGACTATCTTGAGGTGCAGTGTGTGTATGTTGAGTTATGCAGCAGAATAATAATGAAATAAATAGAAGAAATAAATGAGTAAATGATAAGTGATATGTGTGTGAATAAGTGTAAGTAAATGAGACACAAACACAAAGATGTAACGTGGTTCAGAGTATTGCAACTCTCCTACATCCACGCTTCACTGTCCTTAACAGTGAAGAAGCAATCCACTATAATACTTCGTCAAGAAATTACAATCAATTGCGAGAAAATTCCTTCAGAATTTTCCAGCCTTATTAGCCTCAGTAGTTAAGCTTTGTACTTGTTGCAAAGTACAGAAAAAGAAAAAGAAAAGGTTTCACAAATGTGAGGGTTTGGTGATCTCTAAGATGGCTCCTATGTAGCTATATGAGATCTATGTTTGCGTATCTATTTTAGCACAGATTTATAAATATCAAATGTGCTTTTACAATTGAGTTTGCTTAGAAGCTTTAATCAAGTTGTATGAAATATTGCCAAGACAGAGGTGTTGTATGCAGTAGTGTAGAGCTCTTTTTATAGGTCTTCATATTATATCCGTTTGAGTTCCAACGGTCTTCAACATCTTGGAAATGCATATGTCAGTCATTAATCTTTGACTGGAGTAAAGTTTGTGAACAGTGTTAAGTCAGGTTTGACTTTGACTGGGAGTTTAGTTGGCAAGTGTGATGAGGTCTGCTATCTTGAAGGTTAGCTATCTCGTTATGTGAAGATAGTGGACTTGTGAAGACTTGATGATTTCCAGTTTACTTCTTGATAATTCTTTTCAAGTTCTTTAATTATTTATCAAAACACTTAGTTAAGAAACTAGGGTTCTAACACTGTCCCATCACGTCCCATATATATAACGGGATGGGACGTCCCGACGGGACGGTCCTGAATTGACGGCTCTACTTATGATGTACGTGCCCCCCTGCAGGTGATTTTTGTCGACCTTTAGAGTAATTTTGAATGGCCTGACCACCTTTTGATCACCCCACCCATTAATAACAGAGACCAATCCATTTAAAGAAAAGTGAATCTGAAGTCACCGTCTCCATTTAGATAACATATACTTCATCTGGCCCACTCGAATTAAGATTTTTTGTCAATCTAATTATACTTTGACCAATAATTTGAAGAAAAATATTGATGCTAATCAAAATTTATAAATTGTAATTGTATCATGGTTACTAATGAATTCAATTACTATTCTTAGATTTTCATTATGATAATTATTAACTCTTCAAATTATTGGTCAAAGTATAATTAGATTGACCAAAAATCCTAATTTAAGTGGGACGGAGGGAGTAGATAACATAGTATATCCAAATCCGAAACCTATGGAAACGGTGGTGTGACTAATAATTTGTAGCCAGGATAAAGCAAGTGACACTGACATGTCAACTCCATGGCCTTTCGTTTGTTTGTGTTAGGATGTCCATTGAGCATTAAAAAGATTGGAGGGGTTAAATAAACCAGCTCACATTTGACCAAAAATCCTAATTTAATTGGGACGGAGGGAGTAGATAACATAGTATATCCAAATCTGAAACCTATGGAAACGGTGGTGTGACTAATAATTTGTAGCCAGGATAAAGCAAGTGACACTGACATGTCAACTCGATGGCCTTTCGTTTGTTTGTGTTAGGATGTCCATTGAGCATTAAAAAGATTTGAGGGGTTAAATAAACCAGCTCACATTTGACCAAAAATCCTAATTTAAGTGGGACGGAGGGAGTAGATAACATAGTATATCCAAATCTGAAACCTATTGACGGTGGTGTGACTAATAATTTGTAGCCAGGATAAATCAAGTGACACTGACATGTCAACTCTATGGCCTTTCGTTTGTTTGTGTTAGGATGTCCATTGAGCATTAAAAAGATTGGAGAGGTTAAATAAACCAGCTCACATTTGCCGTATAACGCCAATCTCATATTGAGACCCGGATAGACTAGATATGGAATTGGAACATGGGGTTGTTGTACTATACAATCATCCATCTAATTTAGGCAATGGATCTTATGAAAGAGAACAAATAAATGACTTACAACTCTCTGATAAAATCTGAGTTTTCATCTCCAAATCAATTGGCATTGAGAGGGTAGCCGAAATCTTTATATAGTCAATGGCATGGGTAGTTAATTCCCGATGTGGGATAATGTCTCTAACACTCTCAAGCGTGGTAGTAATTGACTCCGCTTCGCTAGTGAATCCCGTCTGCTCAAATTTGCTAGAAAAGAAGTCAAGATCTTCCTCTGGTAACCCGGACGGCAAGTCTAACGGATAATCATTCTTCATATGTCCAAAGCTTTTAACTTAAGAGAATAATAACGGATCAGGTTGATGGTTCATTAAAAAAATCCGCATAATGTTTATGTTACCAATATTACCTAACTCGGCTTCGATCTCTCCCAATACTTGCGATAAAAATAATTACTTATTTAGTCAACCCACAATGACGGCGCCGGATTGCAGTAGCAGCGATCTGTTTGTATTTGAACCACATCTTCTTTTTGGTGGTAATAAGAAAGTAAGATTTAGTTGATAAATTATGGAACCCATGATCTAACCATATTCAAACTGACTGCCGCCCGCAGCAAATTAACCGCCACAACGGTTCCAGATCCATCAAATAAACTAATATTCTAAAATACGTCAACCTGAAAACGCACAACGCATTTATCATCCCCATAGAATGTTTGATGGCCTTCACCGATGAGACAATTGGATGCTGTGGCGTAAAAGGCACACTCAAGTTGACCAAAATTGGGTCGATACAAACACAAGTGCCAAGCAATAATTGTTCCCCAATTTCGTCCACCAATGGCATCGACAAGAGCAGTGAGATCACTAACGACATGACGCGTGGTAGACTTTGTGGTCATTGGTGGTAGGGCCGACTTTTATCATGTGTAAGGTGAGCAATCGCTCAGGACCCCAAATTTTGAAGGGCCCATATTTTATTTTTTTCCTATACTAGTGTTATATTTGGGTTATTTTCGTAATTAACTTTAGGGCCTAAATAATAAGTTTGAACAGGACCCTTAAAATTTTAAGCCATTTTAAGACCGGCCCTGATTGGTGGGTACGCCAGTGGTACAGCACCGTAGCACCGGAGATCGTAAGCCACATCGCGATAGCCGTCAGAGGCGGACACAAGTATAAATATATGGGGGGCAGTGAACCCACTTACTTAAATAATCTGTGTGGTTTAGTGATTAAGATGTTAGAATTTTAACCTTATATCCCAAGTGCGTGCCCCACAACTAACATTTTTTTTTTCACACGTGCTTTTTAGTGTATTTGTACGCACACTTACAAAATGCTCTAAGACAGCCACTACTAGCCGTGGGAGAGGCCACGTGGAGAATTTAGTGGCGTGTGTTGAGTTGAGAGAGGGAAATAGTTTGAGGATGTAGTTTTTTTTTTTTTTTTTTTTTTTTTTTTGGGGTGTTGGAGTTTGGCTTTGAGTTGGCCTTGTGAAAACGTGTTTTACCTTAAGCAAAGGAAAAACGTGTTTTTCAAAAGCCGCTGACTCTTTTTTTTAAAACAAGCGGTGGCATTTTCGAAAATAACTGGGAGCTTCATAAATGGTGAGTGTTAATATTACAAAGTGCCAGTACTTCAAATTGGCATTTATAAACATTGAAATTGGCACTTTTTATAAGTGCCAGTGTTAGTGTTTAAAAGTGCCAGCCATTACACTAGCAATTTTTAACATTGATACTGACACTTATTAAAAGTGTCAGTGGTAGTGTTAATAAGTGCTAGTACACATGGCTGGCCCTTATTTACACTACCACTGACACTTATGTTCACCGCTAAATAACGTCCCATTAATTACAAAAATGTCACCGCGCCAATTTAAAAACACGTTGTACGCGAACCTTAGGGAAAATACGTTTTTTTTCTTCCAGATTTTCACTTTGGCTTTATATTGCCATCAATGCAATGATTCATATTAGAGAAATCAACAAAAACGAACACAAGATTTGGTAACAAAATTCATCCACAGTCATTATGTCTACGAGCATTGCCAAGTCAGGATAGTCACGAGCATTGCCAAGCTAGGATAGTCACTATGATATCAATATTATCAATATGTATTATTACAATCACAACAGATGCACTCACACTTGTTGCTTCTCTGTGAAAACACACACACAAATACTTTTAGGACGGCTGATTTAGTCTCTATTTTTTCCCTTAGTTGTGAAATTTTTTAGACTACTTTAGTTCCCGTCTCAAACTAGTGTCCTTAATTGAAGTCCCAACAACTTTTGCTGTCTCAAATAGTGTCAAATTGAAACACTTTAAATGTTTGTCTCAATATATATGGTCTCTAAAAGTCATTTTTTCAGTAGTGTATATTTTAGTCAAACTATATACGAAGTTAATTTATAATAGTTGAATTACTTTATTAATTTTACTAAGAGTAAAATTGTGTAGTGACCTCCGTCCTCCCACTAACACGAGTCCTCTATCTATCGGTGAAAAATTAAATCTGAATAAATAGCAGTCAAATTGTTATACAATCGAACTACATAAAACCTGAATTTGGGAAGATTTAGTATTGAAGTGACTTGTGTTTAGGTTCATTAAACTTGATTGCATTCATCAAAATGGAGTCGCACACTACAACAGAGAAAAAATGATTTGGAAGAGCAGTCACAATCTCATGTAGTGCGTTGCCAGGACCAGCAACTGACTAGGCAATTTCATGGCCATTTGTTAACCAACCTTCTGAAGTCGATAAGGAGCTGGTCACCTATCCGTTTGATCAGGAGCTATTGATCGGATCGACGTGGATTTAAGGCTCCGTTTGTTTAAATGAAAACATTTTTCGGAAAATGTTTTTTCATTTTCTGGTGTTTGTTAAGCACCGGAAAATAGAGAAAATGTTTTACGGAAAATGGTTTTCCCACATTTCTAGGTACAACGACTTGCGGATTTCTCTCCCATAATTCATTTTTCCGGAAAACGTTCTCTCTCTCACTCACACACCCAACTCCAACCTCCAACCTCACCCTCACCCCCACCTCCACTCTCCAACCTTACCTTCCCTCCCGTCTCCACCCCCACCACCCACTCACCCGCCCCCTAAAAAAACTATTCTTATTAAAATTATTTTTTTAGCAACTCTCCCAAACCCTCACCCCCTCTCTTTACCCCCACACCACAACCACCCGACCAGCCACCCCACTCCCAAAAAAAAAAAAAAATTGTCTTCACTAATATTAAAATTAGTTTTTGACACCTCCTCTCCCCCCGCGCCAGCCCCTTATCCCCCCACCACTCCATATCCCTCACACCCCCCCCATGTTCAACCTACCCCCCCCCCCCCCCCCAACTCTCTGTCAATTTTTTTTCTCATATGATTTTTTTTTTTAGGAAAACATTTTCCTTACATTTAACAAACAACCGAAAACATGTTTATGTTATTTTACAGAAAATATTTTTCGGAAAATAATTTTCCCGAAGTCATTTCACGCGAAACAAACAGAGCTTAAGTGTAAAACATTTTTTCCTTCTTACCCTTTACCAATTGTTTAAGTAAACACATGAATTAGTAAGAGAATAAAAGAAATTTACTCTATCCACCTTAATAAAAAGGTTTGATAGTTCTTTTGATTCTAGTTCCATTTTTTTTAGGAAATTACTTTAAAATAAATAGGTTGTATTGAACTGCACAATCAAGAGATTCGAGTGATCCCTTCACTTTCATGTCTCTTCTCTGGTGCAATTCATCATCAACAATTTTTAAAATATTAAAAACATAATTAATATTTTGTATATATATATATATATATATATACTCCCTCCGTCCCATCCGAATTGGGATTTTTTGGTTGGGCACGAGGATTAAGAAAAAAGTGTTAGTGGACTAGGTGTTGTGAGTATGAAAAGTGAAGTAGGAGAGAGAAAGTGGGGTAGAGAATAATGAGTGGAAAGTTGTTGTGAGTGTGAATGTGAGTCTCATTAAATAAAACACTTCCATTTTTGGGTTGTCCTAATTCGAATGGGACACCCAAAATAGAAATTTGTCCTAATTCGAGTGGGACGGAGGGAGTCTATAAAATATCATTCCGAAAAAGAATCAAGGGTGCCTTATATCTTAAATATTGGTACACATATACATATGTGATCATGGATTTGTCACGCAATGCTATAGTTCACCGGCAATAATGCATGAATGGATGAAGTGCCATAAAAGTTTTAGCTTTGTTCATCATACAACTTTTGTCATATACAGTATATTACTATTTTTGAACGTTGGAAATGTTGACTATGAGATGTGAAAATTGACTTGAAAATTTGCTAAGGGATTTTGGAATCAAATAGCTTAATTCAACTTTGTTCTTATATGGTGTGGATAGTTTTATACTCCCTCTGTCCCAGCTCACTTGACACCTTTTTACCAAAACTGGTCAACTTAAGGTTGGTTTGACCAACACTTTATAGAAATATTTATAACCCGAATAAAAATTTAAAAAATGTAAAATGATCACCATTAAAAATCCTCTCAATAACAATTTTTAATTTTTTTTTGGAACATAAATATCTCTATAAAGTGTTGGTCAAAACGACCCTAAGTTGACCAGATTTGATCAAAAGGTGTCAAGTGAGCTGGGACGGAGGGAGTACATATTTATGTCAGATTGCCTAATCTTCCCCAACACCACGACAGAATAAATGACCATTTTTGAAAACGTGTGAATCCATAACTTTGAACGCGGAATTTATGGTCAATGAAGTTTGACTACAGTACAAAGTGCAGTCTACGTGCGTGGACACAGAAACCAAATTTTAGTGCAATGGATGACAACAGATTAGGTTGTTAGGCTTAGAGATGCCCCTTAAAACGAGACTTTTAATTATGATTGAGATTAGTTTTGATATATGGAAGTACTAATATTTATGATTGTCATCTTTTATTATATTATAACGTTCAAGATTACGGTTTGGGTCATTAGAGAGCAAAATTCAAAGATAAAGAGAGAACAAAGAATATTACTACTGTATAAACGAGAAGTATATGACAGGGACCGAAAAGCCGATGTGGAGAAAAGATGATATTTTTATCTTTTGGATAATGTAAAAGAAATATTAAATGAGGGATATGTAAGATTCAGCAACGAACTTGTTCATTTCATTTTATTTCTATATTATTCAACACAAATGCGAATTTACACAAACGCTGATATACGTTATATTTATCACCCACTAACTAAGTTGTACTAGTATAGTAGTTAACGCTTTACCTTATTCAGTTTTCACTAAAAAAAATAAAAAATTCATTTCAACCACTTGATTTTTTTTTCCGAATCCGCTAGTGGTTATAATAAAAAAAGCAATTTGATTTGTTACTCTTAAATTTTATTTTGCTATTAGATGCTTCATATACTACATTTTTTGTGTAGTAACTGATTTTTGAAGTACTAAATTGCTAACAACATTTCCTACCCTTCATACCAAAAAACATATCTAAATCAAATACTTTCTCATTCTTAAAAGAAATAACCCCCACCTTCCTTATTGGAAAGTCTTAGACAAATAATCCAGATTTTACAAATGATAATAATAATCTTAAAACAAGTAAATCCACATCCTTAAAATAATTAATTATCAATTTCATGAGAGGATCCAAACAGAAGAAAATTTCAAATTTTGTTGGAAAAATCAAAAATGTGTTTATTGACCTCGTCGGGATTCTCTTCATTGATGAAATGATCTACGCCTTCCTTTGCAACGACTTCCTCCAACAGCGGCACGTCTTCTTGAAACTCGTTTAATCAAAATAGAGAAAAAGTTATGAAAAAACTAGAATCCCGAGTATATGTTCTCGAACTTCAAAATGGCAAGAGCATCGTGCATAGGACTACTTATTTGGGATTACTATTTAATTATCAATGATAATTTTAAAAGAATTATAACTATAATTGATTTTTTATGTTCTTTAATCAAAATTCAATTAAATTGATAAAAAGAGGGTTTATTTATTTATTTTTAATATGAAGTGGATGCGTGGAAAGTACTCTCCAAGGGTTGCTTATTATTGTGTATATGTGTCATTATGTGTGGTATTTGTCATGTTTGACCTTGTTTGAACTCCACTGGCAATATCACCCATAACTAATGACTCTGGATGGTTATTGTTGAAGATTCTGGAAATTGGGAGATCAATGTAAATATTGGAGATAGGAATGGTCCTAGATTGATTGGGAATAAATGGTTCTTGTGTGGATGTGCTTGGTTCACTGTTGTTCCCAGATCTGTTCTCAGTGATAGGTCTATTATCAGTAGTAGGTATACTATCATTGGTAGGTCTACTATCATCAGTGAGAATTGGGTAAATAAGGGTAGTTCCAGGCTGAGCAACTGGTTGTGAAGGTTGATTGTCATTGATTTTAAGGTTGCTGAAGGGAGGAAAGGATTCAGAAGAACTTTTAGGTAGATTATAAGGAAGATAGTCGAGTTGGTCATTTTTGGAATTTTGAGAGGTAATGGGTGATGGTTCAGGCAGAGAATCAACATTTCCAAGAGTTTCATCAAACTCATTAATTTTCAAATCCCAGGCATTGGGAGATTCATCAAAATCCACATGAATGGACTCTTCAACCACCATTCTTATTTTATTATAAACTCTATATGCCTTGCTTTTTGCAGAGTAGCAAAGAATATTCCTTCATCACTTTTAGACTCAAATTTGTCTAAATTGTTCTTCCCATTATTGTGAATGAAACATTTACTTCCAAAGGCATGAAAGTAAGAAATTGTTGGAGTTCTTTCATTCCACATTTAATAGGGAGTCTTCATGTGATATTTGTTTATCAAAGTCTTGTTCTGAACATATACTACAGTTGTAACAGCTTTTCCCCAAAAATACTTAGGAAGATTGTTTTCAGATAACATAGTTCTTGCAGCTTCACAAATTGTTCTGTTCTTTCTTTCAGCAACTCTATTTTGTTGAGGAGTTCTAGGGGCTGAGAAGTTGTGACTTATTCCTTGTTGATTGCAAAATTCTTCAACACTAGTGTTCTCAAATTCAGTACCATGATCTGACCTTATTCTTACCACTTTGATGTTTTTGAGATTTTTAACTTGATTTATCAACTTGGCTAATTGACCAAGGGTTTCTGACTTGGATTCAAAGAGAATAATCCAAGAGAATCTTGTATAGTAATCAACAATCACAAGTGAGTACCTTTTTCCTCCAAAGCTTCTGGTCCTGATTGGTCCAAATAAGTCCATATAAATAAGTTCAATTTGTCTTTTTGTATCCAATCTATTTTTAGCTTTAAAAGAAGTCCTTTTTTGCTTTCCACACTGACAAGCATTGCACAGTTTATCCTTTTTGAAGGATATCTTTGGAAGTCCCTTGACAAGATTAGAGGTAGCAAGTTTGGCTATGCTTTTGAGATTCAAGTGAGCTAGTCTCTTATGCCAGAGGCATGCCAAATCAGACTGATTATAAGACAGTAGACATATGGAATTAGAGGATTTAGTCACTTCAAGGGATATGTAGTACACATTTCCTTTTCTGAATCCTGTAAGAATGATTTCATCATTGGAATTCTTCACTTGACATAGGTTATGGTAGCACACAACATGAAATCCTTTGTCACAGATCTGACTGATGCTAATCAACTTGTGCTTGAGACCTTCCACATAGGAGACTTTTGACAAGATAATGCTTTTTGTGATCAAATCTCCATGTCATTTGACTCTGGCTTGAGATTTGTCTCCAAAAACAACATTAGGGCCATATTTTGGAATGAATTTCTGAAGCCTTTTCTTGTTAAAGGTCATGTGCCTGCTGCAGCCACTATCTAGGTACCAGACTCCTTTATTAAATTCCTACAAAACAAATAAAGAAAAATAAACATGGTCCCCTTTGAATTATGGGTCCAGGTGGTTAGACAGCCTTAGGGACCCAAACATTCATCTCTTAGGAGGGTTATTGTTCTTTGGGATATAAGGTTTTTGTTTGAAGGAGTTTAGGTAGGATAGAATTTGTTACATATAGGGTGTCATTCTGAATTGTTGATGATGGTAGTTGTGATGAGGGTGAGGATTATATGATTTGGGTGAGGTATAGGATTTAAGGAACCTTGAAGAACTATAGTTTTGACCTTTTCTTCCATTGTTTCTCTTTTGGTAGGTCAGCTGTCTTCTTGGATATGCTTGATAGGTCTGTTGTCTGTAGTTGTACTGACCGATTGATTGTTCTTCCAAGTTTAAGATTGCTTTGGAGGATTTATTGCAACACTTTTGTTGATGGGGTTGGTCATTTGAAGATTACTACTTGATGCTTGATCATGATAGCTGACCTCCTTCATTTTTCCTTGAGCCTTGTATACATCATGTTTTGTTTGGACAGGATAGATGGGTTTTCTTATTGTTTTGTCTCCCATCTTTACAAGTAACATTTTCTCCAATTTCCTTTCACCCTCAGGTAGTTTGTATTCAATCAAAGTTGGGTTGTTTGCACCTAGTCTAGTTTTGTCAAATGGATGCCTTTGAGTGTAAAGGAAATGTGACATTGCTGAACTTGACTTGTTCCAAGACTCAATTTTTGTTTTGATTGATTGGTTTTCATCATTTAGAGCCTCTATTCTCAGGTTCAGTTCTTTTAGTTCACTACTGATGAAGAGTTGGTTGTTTCTTGCATTAAAAACATCAGCATGGAGATCTACTATCTCACCAGCTTCCTGTGTGTTCTGTTTTTGAAGAGTGAGGATTTGAGTTTCAAGAAGGGTATTTTTGGTTTTAAGGCTATCTAACTCCTTAGAAAATTGTATATTTTCAGTTATCAAGACCCTAAGACTTGATTCTTCCTTTTTTCTCTGAATAAACAAAGTGCAAGCTAAATTTTTAAGACCTTCAAGGTCAAGGGAATTAAAGTCACTTACCTCTTTCAGTTCTTCTGCAGCTGCAAGAACTTCAAGTTCATCTTCACTTTCTGAGTCATCTTCTTCACTTTCCATGAGACATATCATGGCTTCCATGTCATTGTCTGAGTCTGAGGAGTCACTTTCATCATCACTGAATTTTGACAGGTCTGCTATCATGACCTGTTCTTTCTTCTCAACTTGTTTGGCTTTGGCACAGTTGAAGCAATTACACCTAGAACTGTGTATGATATCTTTAGAATATGATAGCTTCTTCTGGGTTGAAAAGTTTCTTGATTTCTTTGGTTCAGGGCACTCTTGAGAGTAGTGACCTAACTTTTCACAGTTATAGCATGTGACATCTTTCTTCTCAGTTTGGACTTGGCTAGAAGTGGATGCTGTGTTTCTTTTGTCAAACATTCTTTTTGATGTTTCATAGCATTTTTAACAGCTATGGTAATCAGGCTAGGAATGTCTTCTTGAGTCAAAGGTTTGACTTCTGGTTTTTGGGTCAGGTTGACTTTCTGAATAGCATTGCAGATTAGGGAGTCAATGTCCTGTTGTGAATAAGCTTTAGGAGATTCTTGTGCAACAAGATCAATGGTGTGAGCATTGGCTAAGGATGATGCAATGGTGGGTAGTTTGACAGTTCCTTTAAGTTCATATGCTTCCAATTTTCCAAGTATTGTTCAACAGTGATAGTTGGCCATTCAATACCTTCTCTTATGGGAAAGGCTACTTTTTCATTTTCTTGAGGGAGGCTTGAGAATATTTTTAGACATAGGTCTTGTTGATCTAGTTTTTTTGCCACGATCTGACACTAGTCTAAGTAGATCTTCAAATCTGTCTTTGGCAGTACTAACTCTTTCACCAGTAGCAAACTTAAAATTGTCAAGTTGCCTTAATAGGTTATATAGATTTTGTGCTCTGACACTTGTGTGCTTAGTGAACTTGGTTTTGATTAAATCCCAGGCTTCTTTAGCAGTTTCAATTTTCCCAATTTTTTGGGCCAAGGAGTCATTAACACTTTTTTGTAAAATGTTTTTGACTTTTTGATTAGATGTTACTAAGTGTCTTTTAGTTTCAGTCCAAAGGTCTGGGGTTTTGTTTTTGTCCTCTCCTTCATTTGTGTCAGGTTGAGTAGGAATTCTGACTTCTTTATGAAGTACAAACCAGTTCCAAACACTGTTTGAATCAAGGTAAGTCTTGATCTTGGAAAAGAATATTTCAAATGATCCACAGTCATCAACATGTGGAATGTCTATCTCATTGTTTCTTCTGGGTTGAGGCATGATGTTAGTGCTTCTGGATCCTTCATAAGATGTTAAGCTTGAAGACACTTAAGTCTTTTAGAAACCAGCACTGGTGCCAATTGAAAGAACCTGTTCTACTTATGCACTTTAAAGCACTTTAAACAGGTAGATATTAGTTCACAAGAGGTCGACTATCTTGGCAGAGTAGGTCGACTATCTTGAGGTGTAGTGTGTGTATGTTGAGTTATGCAGCAGAATAATAATGAAATAAATAGAAGAAATAAATGAGTAAATGATAAGTGATATGTGTGTGAATAAGTGTAAGTAAATGAGACACAAACACAAAGATGTAGCGTGGTTCAGAGTATTGCAACTCTCCTACATCCATGCTTCACTGTCCTCAACAGTGAAGAAGCAACCCACTATAATACTTCGTCAAGAAATTACAATCAATTGTAAGAAAATTCCCTCAAATTTTTCCAGCTTAATTAGCCTCACTAATTAAGCTTTGTACTTGATGCAAAGTACAGAAAAAGAAAAATTAAAGGTTTCACAAATGTGAGGGTTTGGTGATCTCTAAGATGGCTCTTATGTAGCTATGTGAGATCTATGTTTGCTTATCTATTTTAGCACATATTTATAAATATCAAGTGTGCTTTTACAATTGAGTTTGCTTAGAAGCTTTAATCAAGTTGTATGAAATATTTCCAAGACAGAGGTGTTGTATGCAGTAGTGTAGAGCTCTTTTTATAGGTCTTCATATTATATCCGTTTGAGTTCCAATGGTCTTCAACATATTGGAAATGCATATGTCAGTCATTAATCTTTAACTGGAGTAAAGTTTGTGAACATTGTTAATTCAGGTTTGACTTTGACTGGGAGTTTAGTTGGCAAGTGTGATGAGGTCTGCTATCTTGAAGGTTAGCTATCTCGTTATGTGAAGATAGTGAACTTGTGAAGACTTGATGATTTCGAGTTTACTTCTTGATAATTCTTTTCAAGTTCTTTAATTATTTGTCAAAACACTTAGTTAAGAAACTAGGGTTCTAACACTGTCCCATCCCGTCCCATATATATAACGGGACGGGACGTCCTGACGGGACGGTCCTGAATTGACGGCTCTACTTATGATGTACGTGCCCCCTGCAGGTGATTTTTGTCGACCTTTAGAGTAATTTTGAATGTCCTGACCACCTTTTTGCTCACCCCACCCATTAATAACAGAGACCATCCATTTAAAGAAAAGTGAATCTGAAGTCACCGTCTCCATTTAGATAACATATACTTCATCCGGCCCACTCGAATTAAGATTTTTTGTCAATGTAATTATACTTTGACCAATAATTTGAAGAAAAATATTGATGCTAATAAAAATTAATAAATTGTAATTGTATCACGGTTACTAATGAATTCAATAACTATTCTTAGATTTTCATTATGATAATTATTAACTCTTCAAATTATTGGTCAAAGTATAATTAGATTGACCAAAACTCCTAATTTAAGTGGGACGAAGGGAGTAGATAACATAGTATATCCAAATCTGAAACCTATGGAAACGGTGGTGTGACTAATAATTTGTAGCCAGGATAAAGCAAGTGACACTGACATGTCAACTCCATGGCCTTTCATTTGTTTGTGTTAGGATGTCCATTGAGCATTAAAAAGATTGGAGGGCTTAAATAAACCAGCTCACATTTGACCAAAAATCCTAATTTAATTGGGACGAAGGGAGTAGATAACATAGTATATCCAAATCTGAAACCTATGGAAACAGTGGTGTGACTAATAATTTGTAGCCAGGATAAAGCAAGTGACACTGACATGTCAACTCGATGGCCTTTCGGGTGTTTGTGTTAGGATGTCCATTGAGCATTAAAAAGATTTGAGGGGTTAAATAAACCAGCTCACATTTGACCAAAAATCCTAACTTAAGTGGGACGGAGGGAGTAGATAACATAGTATATCCAAATCTAAAACCTATGGAAACGGTGGTGTGACTAATAATTTGTAGACAGGATAAAGCAAGTGACACTGACATGTCAACTCCATGGCCTTTCGTTTGTTTGTGTTAGGATGTCCATTGAGCATTAAAAAGATTGGAGAGGTTAAGTAAACCAGCTCACATTTGCCGTATAACGCCAATCTCATATTGAGACCCGGACAGACTAAATATGGAATTGGAACATGGGGTTGTTCTATACTATACAATCATCCATCTAATTTAGGCAATGGATCTTATGAAAGAGAACAAATAAATGACTTACAACTCTCTGATAACATCTGAGTTTTCATCTCCAAATCAATTGGCAATGAGAGGGTAGCCGAAATCTTTATATAGTCAATGGCATGGGTAATTAATTCCCGATGTGGGATAATGTCTCTAACACTCTCAAGCATGGTAGTAATTGACTCCGCTTCGCTAGTGAATCCCATCAGCTCAAATTTGCTAGAAAAGAAGTCAAGATCTTCCTCTGGTAACCCGGACGGCAAGTCTAACGGATAATCATTCTTCATATGTCCAAAGCTTTTAACTTAAGAGAATAATAACGGATCAGGTTGATGATTCATTAAAAAAATCCGCATAATGTTTATGTTACCAATATTACCTAACTCGGCTTCGATCTCTCCCAATACTTGCGATAAAAATAATTACTTATTTAGTCAACCCACAATGACGGCGCCGGATTGCAGTAGCAGCGATCTGTTTGTATTTGAACCACATCTTCTTTTTGGTGGTAATAAGAAAGTAAGATTTAGTTGATAAATTATGGAACCCATTATCTAACCATATTCAAACTGACTGCCGCCCGCAGCAAATTAACCGCCACAACGGTTCCAGATCCATCAAATACACTAATATTCTAAAATACGTCAACCTGAAAACGCACAACGCATTTATCATCCCCATAGAATGTTTGATGGCCTTCACCGACGAGACAATTGGATGCTGTGGCGTAAAAGGCACACTCAAGTTGACCAAAATCGGGTCGATACAAACACAAGTGCCAAGCAATAATTGTTCCCCAATTACGTCCACCAATGGCATCGACAAGAGCAGTGAGATCACAAACGACATGACGCGTGGTGGACTTTGTGGTCATTGGTGGTAGGGCCGACTTTTAGCATGTGTAAGGTGAGCAATCGCTCAGGACCCCAAATTTTGAAGGGCCCATATTTTATTGTTTTCCTATACTAGTGTTATATTTGGGTTATTTTCGTAATTAACTTTAGGGCCTAAATAATAATTTTGAACAGGACCCTTAAAATTTTAAGACATTTTAAGACCGGCCCTGATTGGTGGGTACGCCAGTGGTGCAGCACCGTAGCACCGGAGATCGTAAGCCACAACGCGATAGCCGTCAGAGGCGGACACAAGTATAAATATATGGGGGGCACTGAACCCACTTACTTAAATAATCTGTGTGGTTTAGTGATTAAGATGTTAGAATTTTAACCTTATATCCCAAGTGCGTGCCCCACAACTAACATTTTTTTTTTCACACGTGCTTTTTAGTGTATTTGTACGCACACTTACAAAATGCTCTAAGACAGCCACTACTAGCCGTGGGAGAGGCCACGTGGAGGATTTAGTGGCGTGTGTTGAGTTGAGAGAGGGAAATAGTTTGAGGATGTAGTTTTTTTTTTTTTTTTTTTTTTTTTTGGGGTGTTGGAGTTTGGCTTTGAGTTGGCCTTGTGAAAACGTGTTTTACCTTAAGCAAAGGAAAAACGTGTTTTTCAAAAGCCGCTGACTCTTTTTTTAAAAACAAGCGGTGGCATTTTCGAAAATAACTGGGAGCTTCATAAATTGTGAGTGTTAATATTACAAAGTGCCAGTACTTCAAACTGGCATTGTTAAACATTGGAATTGGCACTTTTTATAAGTGCCAGTGTTGGTGTTTAAAAGTGCCAGCCATTACACTGGCACTTTTTAACATTGATACTGGCACTTATTAAAAGTGTCAGTGGTAGTGTTAATAAGTGCTAGTACACATGGCTGGCCCTTATTTACACTACCACTGACACTTACGATCACCGCTAAACAACGTCCCATTAATTACAAAAATGTCACCGCGCCAATTTAAAAACACGTTGTACGCGAACCTTAGGGAAGAACACGTTTTTTTTCTTCCAGATTTTCACTTTGGCTTTATATTTCCATCAATGCAATGATTCATATTAGAGAAATCAACAAAAAACGAACACAAGATTTGGTAACAAAATTCATCCACAGTCATTATGTCTACGAGGATTGCCAAGACAGGATAGTCACGAGCATTGCCAAGCTAGGATAGTCACTATGATATCAATATTATCAATATGTATTATTACAATCACAACAGATGCACTCACACTTGTTGCTTCTCAGTGAAAACACACACACAAATACTTTTAGGACGGTTGATTTAGTCTCTATTTTTTCCCAAAATATACTTGGTTTTGAAATTTTTTAGACTACTTTAGTTCCCGTCTCAAACTAGTGTCCTTAATTGAACTCCCAACAACTTTTGCTGTCTCAAATAGTGTCAAATTGAAACACTTTAAATGTTTGTCTCAATATATATGGTCTCTAAAAGTCATTTTTTCAGTTGTGTATATTTTAGTCAAACTGTATACGAAGTTAATTTATAATAGTTGAATTACTTTATTAATTTTACTAAGAGTAAAATTGTGTAGTGACCTCCGTCCTCCCACTAACACGAGTCCTCTATCTATCGGTGAAAAATTAAATCTGAATAAATAGCAGTTAAATTGTTATACAATCGAACTACATAAAACCTGAATTTGGGAAGATTTAGTATTGAAGTGACTTGTGTTTAGGTTCATTAAACTTGATTGCATTTATCAAAATGGAGTCGCACACTACAACAGAGAAAAAATGATTTGGAAGAGCAGTCACAATCTCATGTAGTGCGTTGCCAGGACCAGCAACTGACTAGGCAATTTCATGGCCATTTGTTAACCAACCTTCTGAAGTCGATAAGGAGCTGGTCACCTATCCGTTTGATCAGGAGCTATTGATCGGATCGACGTGGATTTAAGGCTCCGTTTGTTTGAATGAAAACATTTTTCGGAAAATGTTTTTTCATTTTCTGGTGTTTGTTAAGCACCGGAAAATAGAGAAAATGTTTTACGGAAAATGGTTTTCCCACATTTCTAGGTACAACGACTTGCGGATTTCTCTTCCATAATTCATTTTTCCGGAAAATGTTCTCTCTCACTCACACACCGAACTCCAAATACAACATCCGCTACTCACTCCACCTCCAACCTCACCCTCACCCTCACCCCCACCTCCACCCTCCAACCTTAACTTCCCTCCCGTCTCCACCCCCACCACCCACTCACCCGCCCCCTAAAAAAACTACTCTTATTAAAATTATTTTTTTAACAACTCTCCCAAACCCTCACCCCCGCTCTTTACCCCCACACCACAACCACCCGACCAGCCACCCCATCCCAAAAAAAATAAAATTGTGTTCACTGATCATATTAAAATTAGTTTTTAACACCTCCCCTCCCCCCGCGCCAGCCCCTTATCCCCCCACCACTCCATATCACTCACACCCCCCCCCCCCATGTTCAACCTACCCTCCCCCCAACTCTCCGTCAAATTTTTTTCTCATATGATTTTTTTTTTTTGGGAAAACATTTTCCTTACATTTAACAAACAACTGAAAACATGTTTATGTCATTTTACAGAAAATATTTTTCGGGAAATCATTTTCCCGAAGTCATTTCACGCGAAACAAACGGAGCTTAAGTGTAAAACATTTTTCCCTTCTTACCCTTTACCAATTGTTTAAGTAAACACATGAATTAGTAAGATAATAAAAGAAATTTACTCTATCCACCTTAATAAAAAGGTTTGATAGTTCTTTTGATTCTAGTTCCAATTTTGTTTTAGGAAATTAATTTAAAATAAATTGGTTGTATTGAACTGCACAATCAAGAGATTCGAGTGATCCCTTCACTTTCATGTCTCTTCTCCGGTGCAATTCATCATCAACAATTTTTAAAATTTTTAAAATATAATTAATATTTTGTATATATATATATACTCCCTCCGTCCCATCCGAATTGGGACTTTTTGGTTGGGCACGGGGATTAAGAAAAAAGTGTTAGTGGACTAGGTGTTGTGAGTATGAAAAGTGAAGTAGGAGAGAAAAAGTGGGGTAGAGAATAATGAGTGGAAAGTTGTTGTGAGTGTTAATTTGGGTCCCATTAAATAAAACACTTCCATTTTTGGGTTGTCCTAATTCGAATGAGACACCCAAAATAGAAATTTGTCCTAATTCGAGTGGGACGGAGGGAGTCTATATAAAATATCGTTCCGAAAAAGAATCAAGGGTGCCTTATATCTTAAATATTGGTACACATATACATATGTGATCATGGATTTGTCTCGCAATGCTATAGTTCACCAGTAATAATGCATGAATGGATGAAGAGCCATAAAAGTTTTAGCTTTGTTCATCATCCAACTTTTGTCATATACAGTATATTACAATTTTTGAACGTTGGAAATGTTGACTATGAGATGTGAAAATTGACCTGAAAATTTGCTAAGGGATTTTGGAATCAAATAGCTTAATTCAACTTTGTTCTTATATGGTGTGGATAGTTTTATACTCCCTCTGTCCCAGCTCACTTGACACACTTTTACTAAAACTGGTCAACTTAAGGTCGGTTTGACCAGATTTGGAACATAAATATCTCTATAAATTGTTGGTCAAAACGACTCTAAGTTGACCAGATTTAATCAAAAGGTGTCAAGTGAGCTGGGATGGAGGGAGTACGTATTTATGTCAGAATGCCTAATCTTCCCCAACACCACGATAGTATAAATGACCATTTTTGAGAACGTGTGAATCCATAACTTTGAACGCGGAATTTATGGTCAATGAAGTTTGACTACAGTACAAAGTGCAGTCTACGTGCGTGGACACAAAAACCAATTTTTAGTTCAATGGATGACAACAGATTAGGTTGTTAGGCTTAGAGATGCCCCTTAAAACGAGACTTTTAATTATGATTGAGATTAGTTTTGATATATGGATGTACTAATATTTATGATTGTCATCTTTTATTATATTATCACGTTCAAGATTACGGTTTGGGTCATTAGAGAGCAAAATTCAAAGATAAAGAGAGAACAAAGAATATTACTACTGTATAAACGAGAAGTATATGATAGGGACCGAAAAGCCGATGTGGAGAAAAGATGATATTTTTCTCTTTTGGATAATGTAAAAGAAATATTAAATGAGGGATATGTAAGATTCAGCAACGAACTTGTTCATTTCATTTTATTTCTATATTATTCAACACAAATGCGAATTTACACAAACGCCGATATACGTTATATTTATCACCCACTAACTAAGTTGTACTAGTATAGTAGTTAACGCTTTACCTTATTCAGTTTTCACTAAAAAAAAAAATTCATTTCAACCACTTGATTTTTTTTTTCCGAATCCGCTAGTGGTTGTACACATAATAAAAAAAAAAACAATTTGATTTGTTACTCTTAAATTTTATTTTGCTATTAGATGCTTCATATACTACATTGTTTGTGTTGTAACTGATTTTTGAAGTGCTAAATTGCTAACAACATTTCCAACCCCTCATACCAAAAAACATATCTAAATCAAATGCTTTCTCATTCTTAAAAGAAATAACCCCCACCTTCCTTATTGGAAAGTTGTAGACAGATAATCCAGATTTTTCAAATGATAATAATAATCTTAAATGTAAAACAAGTAAATCCACATCCTTAAAATAATTAATTATCAATTTCATGAGATGATCCAAACAGAAGAAATTTCAAATTTTGTTGGAAAAATCCAAAATGTGTTTATTGACCTCGTCGGGCTTCTCTTCATTGATGAAATGAGCTACGCCTTCCTTTGCAACGACTTCCTCCAATAGCGGCACGTCTTCTTGAAACTCGTTTAATCAAAATAGAGAAAAAGTTATGAAAAAACTAGAGTACCGAGTATATGTTCTCGAACTTCAAAATGGCAAGAGCGTCGTGCATAGGACTACTTATTTGGGATTACTATTTAATTATCAATGATAATTTTAAAAGAATTATAACTATAATTAAATTTTTATGTTCTTTAATATAAATTCAATTAAATTGATAAAAAGAGGGTTTATTTATTTATTTTTAATATGAAATGGATGCGTGGAAAGTACTCTCCAAGGGTTGCTTATTATTGTGTATATGTGTCAATATGTGTGGTATTTGTCATGTAATGAGTTGCGAAAGAAAAGCAGATATCACCACCATCTAGAGAGAGCTATCAGTAAATGACTACATGACATTTCAAACACGCGATAGAAAAGCAGATTTCACCAGCATCCAGAGAGAGCTATCGGCAAGGGACTGCATGACATTTCAAACGGTGGACTACATGACATTTCAGACTGTGGTGGTGGAGCTAGGATAGTAAAGAAACGAGACCAATTTATAAAATAGAATATAAATTTGGTACAAATATGGGCAAAATTATTATGTAAGGCAATTTTTTCTCAACAATTTTTTGGGTTTTAGATTTTAATGGTACCACCTCCTAAATTTGAAAGGGTAAATTTACAATTTTTAAATTAAAGGGGGGCAACTGCCATCTTATGATGTACGTGCCTCCGCAGGTGATTTTTTTGTGGTCGGCCGTTAGATTTATTCTGAATGGTCTGACCACCTTTTTGTTTGCCTCACCCATTAACAGAGACTATCCATTTAAACAAAAGCAAATATGAAGTCAACGTATAATCCAACTGCGTTTAGATAACATATACTCCGTCCGTTCCATACTTATTGCTACTAAATTTGAGTGTACGAGGATTAAGAAAATATGTTGGAAAAGTAAGTATTATGAGTGTTAGGAGAGAGAAAATAAGTTAGTGGATAGTTGATGTGAGTGGATAGGAGAGAGAAAAGTGAATATTTTGGGTAAGTAGCAATAAGTATAGGACACCCAAGATGAAAATAAGTAGCAATAATGAAAGAACCTATTCTACTTATGCACTTTAAACAGGTAGATATTAGTTCACAAGAGGTCGACTATCTTGGCATAGTAGGTCGACTATCTTGAGGTGCAGTGTGTGTATGTTGAGGTATGCAGCGGAATAATAATGAAATAAATAGAAGAAATAAATGAGTAAATGATAAGTGATATATGTGTGAATAAGTGTGAGTAAATGAGATACAAACACAACGATGTAACGTGGTTCAGAGTATAGCAACTCTCCTACATCCACGCTTCACTGTCCTCAACAGTGAAGAAGCAATCCACTATAAAACTTTGTCAAGAAATTACAATCAATTGCAAGAAAATTCCCTCAGAATTTTCCAACCTAATTAGCCTCACTAATTAAGTTATGTACTTGTTGCAAAGTATAGAAAAAGAAAAGAAAAAGGTTTCACAAATGTGAGGGTTTGGTGATCTCTAAAATGGATCTAAAGTAGCTATGTGAGATCTATGTTTGCTTATCTATTTTAGCACAGATTTATAAATATCATGTGTGCTTTCACAATTTGTGTTTGCTTAAAAGCTTTCAAGTTGTATGAAAAATGGCCAAGACAGAGGTATTTAGTTTTGGCCAAGTAGAGCTCCTTTTATAGGTCTTCAGTATGTATCCGTTTGAGTTCCAACGTCTTGACCTTCTTGGAAATGCATATGTCAGTCATTAATCTTTGACTGGAATAAAGTTTGTGAATAGTGTTATGTCAGGTTTGACTTTGACTGAGAGATGAGTTGGCAAGGAGTAAGGTCTGCTATCTTTGAAGGTTTGTTATCTCGACAAGAGAAGATAGTGGACCTGGGATGGCTTGATGATTTCCAGTATACTTCTTTGATAATCCATACTATGTTCTTAATTATTTGTCAAAACTCTTAGTTAAGAAACTAGGGTTCTAACAATTTCCCCCTTTTTGGGAAATAATTAAGAATAGAAGTAAATCATAATCTCTAAATAGAACTCAAAACATAACACTTATTAGATCACAAGAGAAATGCAAAGGTTTTAAGTTTACATCCCAAAATAAATAAAACATTGTTTAAAGAATAACAAAAAGTTTTGAGATGAAAGACTTAGTGAAATAGGGCTTCAATACTATCATCACTATGGTAGCCTGGTTCAGGTTGTGCTTCTCTAAGGTCTATTGCAGTTAGGTGTCTCTCTCTTTTAGGATTCAGCAGTTGGAGTTGCTTTTTGTTGTGCCTGAAGTAATACTGCTTGTTGTTCCAAGTGAGACTCATCCTATCATCATACTGAATGCCATGGTTGATCAGTTGGCTCTTCTTTAGTAAAGGCTCCTTCTTTCCCAAATTTCTTGAAACTGAAGGGGCAGGACCAAGTAGGAGGTGTCTTGTTGAAGATTGTCCTCTTGATGGTGGTTGATCTTGGGTGAAGATTTCTTGAGGCTGAGTGAACTCTCTGAAATTTCTTGGATGAGTACTGCCTTCAGTCTGATCAATTTCCCTGCCAGCAAGAGTTTCTTGAACCAACTTTGTCAAATCCTATCTTAGTCCCTTCATTTGGGCTCTCACATAATTCCCAACAGCATTGATGTCTTCATGAGTAACAGCAGGAAATGTGGATGGATATGCAGGCACAATTGGATCAGGTATGAGAGGGCAAGAGTATTGATGAAAGGGCTCTTGAAGTGAAGGTTCATTAGGGAAGATAGTGGAGCTGGGAAGAATTCCACCAAATAGCCTTTTGATAGCACAGAAACCAAACAACTTTTCACAAACTAGCTTCCAATATATCACTTTGATAAGGTCAATGCATTTGGTCAAAACTACTCCAGATTGCATATGGAGGCCTTCATTGAGCTTGGGAGACAACCATTGAGAGAAGAATTTTTCCCATTGAGCCATTTTTCCTCCATTAAGGCTTAAGGGAACAAGAGGGGTCTCATGAATATAGAATTGGTTCATGGCAAGTCTGAAAGTTTTCCACTTATTGTGCACTAAGAATATTCTCCCAGTAAGCTCTCTAGCAGTCATTTTCAGCTGGGCTTTTGAGTAGGTCCAATACTGACTGGAGATAGCTGAGCTAAGGATTTCTTGGGAAAACTCAAGATGGTCAAAAGAAAGACCAAGAGGGAGAATGGATGGGATAGAGAAGTCCACTGGATGAGAAATGAACCAAGAGGGAGGTGCATAGTACATATGAATCAAGTTGTTTGAAAAGAAGGGGTCAGTTGAGGGATTATATGGACCAGGAGTGATGACTTCAAAAGAGGAGTTTCTATGAATGTGAGGATCCTCAACTCTAGAAGAGTGAGAGGAGGAAGAAGAGTTACCAGTAGGAAGAGCTTTGTCCAGACCAAGTTTATTCCAAGTGACATCAAATCCAAACTTTTCTTCAACTTCATGGAATTTGGCAATCTTACCCATATCAGACAGGATAGAGTAGGCTTCATTATTAAAAGGATTTTCCTCAACTAAGATTGATTTTCCCTTTCCAGATGTGATAGGAAGGGAGGGAGAAGGTTGACCAGGCCTCTCAATGGTTAATTGGGTGGAAGGAATAGATTTTGGAGAACTGGGAAGAGATTGGGCAAGGTCAACTATCATGGCCACAGTTCTACCCAGGTCAACTGTCTGTTCCTGAACATCTTCAAGATTGTCATTCCCCCTTTATCTTTCATCTAAAGGCTCAATTCTATAAAGAATAACATTCCCCTATCAGTTTCAATAGATACCTCCTCAAATTGTGATAATAGACCAGGAGTTGGCATACATGATGAAAATAAAGGACCTGCTGATATAGGAATTTGAGCTGGGGGAGAGGAGGCCTTTTTGCTTTGAGACTCAGTTAGAGTTTTAAGGGCTTCAACAGCTTCTTGGGCTCCTGAACTGAGGGTTTCAGTGGATGAACTGTGATGTGTAGGATCAAAGTCAAAAGGTTCAGGTGGTGAATGAGAAGGAGATTGAGAATGGGGTAGTGATTCTTCTTCAGGGATAATCATTTTTCTTCTCTTACTCAGAGGTCTGACTGAGAGTAGGGGAACCTCATCTAATTCAATTGGTTCATTGTCCTTTTGTAGTCTTTTGGATTTTCTGGAGGGTTGGGCTTTGGATTTTTTTGGAATGGGTGAGGGTGAGTGTTTAGGTTTGGCTTTGGATATTTTGTACACAAAGGAAATGTTTGATAAGGGAGAGGGTTTTTGAATGGTGCTTGGACCAGGAGTAGAGGGTGGTGGAGCCTCAGGAAGCAAGGGAGGAATGATTTTGGCTAAAGGTACTTGCACAGTAGGGTCATCATCTAGGTCTACTATCTTGGGTCCTTTGTCTCTCCTACCCTTTCCTTTAAAGCTTTGGGCCATTTCAGCTAGGGTTTCTCTTTCAATATCACTTCCAGAGATTGATGAGACATGGGAAGGTGAATTTTCATTTTGATGGTCAGGATCTGGTTGATCTTCAATAGGTTCTTGTGCCCTACCCTGTTGTTTGTATGAGAAGGTATGAATGCTAAATACCTTATATCTGTGATGGGTTGCTTGCCTATCATAGGGGGGAGGTACTCTAACTCTTATTGTTCTCCCAATTTGAAGCAAAATCCCACATGAACCTATATAATCCTGGATTTGTTGAGGATTTGGTATTGATTTTAAGAGGATGATGGCTAGACCTAAGTCTAAAATTAGACAACAACACAAAGCTCCAATTTGTGGTTTGAACTATATGCAATAGACACAACCGTTGTTTCCACTCACTAGGGCTCATGACATGGTGTGATAAGGTCTTTCCACATAAACCTTTCATAACTACATCAGCTAGGGTAGAAAATTGGGAAGATAGGAACTTTTTATAAACAGGTTTATCAGTATGGTAAGCAGGCCATCCCTCTATATTAACTGTTTGAGATGAGTAATTGATGTTGGAATCCCAAATGTTTGTTATCATATAGGGTTCATTCACAGTGCCATAAGTGGCAGCAACATTACTAGGGGATATAGTTAGGGGATATAGTGTAGGAGGTACCTTGGAGAGTAAATTGAATGTTGTATTGATCTGTCCAAACTCCATTATTATAGATGTGGTAGCAGAGCAGAGGAAGAATTGGATGCTTGGCCTCCATGAATATCTTTAGTTTAGCATTTTTGAAAAGCTCTCCAATCCATCCACCAGCTGTATTATGGTAAAAGGATTTTTTTAATGCGATATCCATGGGCGGATGTGGAATTCATTTTTCTAGGGTTTGAAAGGAAGAAGCAGAGGATATAACGGTAACTTTTGTTTGGAAGGAGAAGAGGGGTTTTATAAGGATGAATGGATAAGAGAAATGGTGGCTTTTAAAGGGTTGGGAGACAATGGTAGAAAGGTGAAAAGACATGCCCTTTAAAAGAAAGTTATAGGTGATGTGGACAAGCAGGTGACTCATCACAATTGTAACTGTTGAAACAATAATTATCTCCTTTTTGTATTTACGCAGAGGACTTAGCGTGAACTGAGCAAACATTCTTTATTCCCTTAATAAATATTGACATGGTTAAGTCCAATATTCACCCATAATTCAGATAGTCAGGTGGCATGATTAATTATCATATCAAATCAACCTTACTGGAATGCATCTTTTGAGGTATACTATCATCATTGAATCTACAACATACATTCTTAAGATGAATTAAATGATGTAAAATTTCTTTATATAAGAAACATTGTTGGTGAATTATACATCACAACACCAAATATTCAGATACAGATAGCTCAAAGCAAGATAGTAGACCTTGCTCCTTTATATTTCTTCATAAAAGAGTGGGTAGACTCACAAATCTCTTTAGCCCAAGCAGGATGTCTGATCTTGTGAAGAAGTTAAAGTTCAAAGAGAAGGAGGAGGATAAGGTAAATGAAAAATTCTTAAGAGAATTTAGGGAATATCAAGCACAAGAGGCCTTGGTTAGTGAGCAGGAGGTAGACCAACTTCTTCCAAATGATCCAATGAAGAAGGTAGAGTTGATGGAGAGATCAATAAATAAGGATATGTGGCTACATGCTAGAGAGGAATTTGTTAAGGAGGAGAGAAAGAAGCTGAAAAAGGGAGTGGTTAGTGAGAAATAGTGTGACATAGGCAAATGAAAAGCCAAGATGCCATAGATTGAGAAAGATAAAGGACCTAATAAGTCCTTATTTGATCTTTTACAGATAGAGAGGAAGGCAGATGTAGTGATAGGTAAGAAGGGGGAGAGAGGGGAAGGCCAACGGGACAATTATAATGGCAGTTCTTACACCAATAACAGTTCATTTTCCCTACTTTCAAGTAAGTACTTTGCTTGCTGCAGTCCATTAAGAACTGGGGATAAGGAGGAGGGAAGCTTTAGGTCTGACCAGGCCTATGTTTTTAGTGAGATCCATAATTCTTCTGGAACTTTTAGTTTCTCATCACCTTTAGATAGTTTGCCTAAACCTCAGGAAGTAAGGAATTGGTGGCCTAGAACTGTATGGCCTTCATCAAATCAATCTGCCCGATGAGTTGGGTCATAGAGATGGGATAGTAGACTTATGTTAGAGAGGACTGATGAGTCTGGTTAGCCATTTGTTGGGACATCTCAAGGAGGAATGATGGAGGAGGTGGAGACATCAGCAGAGTGTTCTTTTATTGTTGGAGAATGGAGGTCAGAAGAGTAGTTTCTGAGAAAGTGAAGATAGTGGACCTAGTGGAGAGGTCGGCTATCTTGGTTATGGATTGAGCAGGTGACACATTTTTGGCTCCTTTTTGTTTATAGGAGTAGGGTAGCTCTTTATGGCACCTTTTTGATGTATTTACTCATTTCTTTGTAATGTACTCCACTATGTTTAATGAATTTTCCCTTTTATTTGCTTGGCATATTCAGCATTCCCATATTTTCTCTCAAATAGCCAAATCTTTGTTCATCTAGTGCTTTTGTGAGAATGTCAGCCAGTTGATTCTCAGTGCACACATGAGAAATACATATACCACCCTTTTCAACATGATCCCTTATGAAATGGTGCCTAACTTCAATGTGCTTTGTTTTAGAGTGCTGAACTAGATTCTCAGTCATTGCAATAGCACTAGTATTATCATAGAAAATAGGAATAAGATCTTGAAAAATTCCAAAGTATTTGAGTTGATTTCTGAGATAAAGGACTTGTGAGCAACATAGTCTAGCAACAACATATTATGCTTCTGCAGTTGATGTAGCAACTGAAGTTTTCTTTTTGCTGCACCAACTTACAATTCTAGAGCCTAAAAACTGACAACTACCACTGGTGGATTTTCTATCCAAGTTGCATCCAGCATAGTCTGAGTCAGTATATCCAATGAGAGATAAAGGAGATTCTTTAGGGTACCAAATCCCAAAATCAAGAGTCATTTTAAGATATCTTAAAATCCTCTTAACTATTGCTAAGTGTGATTCTTTAGGATCTGCTTGAAACCTTGCACATAAGCAAACACTGAACATGATGTCAGGTCTTGAAGCAGTGACATAGAGAAGAGATCCAATGAAACTTCTATACAGAGTTTGATTCACACTCTGGCCTTCAGGATCTGCATGTAATTTTGCAGTTGTTGATAGAGGAGTTTTGGCATTTGATATATTCTCCATATCAAATTTCTTCAACATATCTCTAGTATATTTTCCTTGATTTATAAAAATTCCATTGGGAAATTGTTTGACTTGCAGACCCAAAAAGAAAGTGAGCTCGCCTATCATGCTCATTTCAAATTTCTCTTGCATAATTGATCCAAATTCCTTGCATAGTTCATCATTAGTTGAACCAAATATAATATCATCCACATAAATTTGAATGAGTAGAATATCTTGGTTGGACTTTTTGATGAACAAAGTCTTACCAATTTGCCCTTTTGAAAATCCCTTTTCAAGTAGAAAGTTAGATAAAGTCTCATACCAAGCTCTAGGGGCTTGTTTGAGTCCATACAATGCTTTATCCAATTTATAGACATGATCTGGGAATTTAGGGGATTCAAACCCAGGAGGTTGTGCAACAAATACTTTTTCATGAAGAACCCCATTCAGGAATGCACTTTTAACATCCATTTGATATACAGTCATATTCTTGGATGATGAGTAGGCAAGAAACAGCCTAATTGCTCAAGTCTAGCAACTGGAGCATATGTCTCATTATAGTCAATACCTTCTTCATGTCTATAGCCTTGAGCTACCAATCTTGCTTTATTCCTTATGACTGTACCATCTTCATTCATCTTGTTTTTAAACACCCATCTAGTTCCAATTATAGTTTGATTTTTAGGTTTAGGGACAAGTTTCCAAACTTTGTTCCTTTCAAACTGTTCAAGCTCTTCCTCCATTGCTTCTATCCAATCTGCATCAAGTAGAGCTTCATTGATCTTCTTTGGTTCCATCTAAGATATGAAGGCACTATACAAGGCTTCATATTCAATGTTTGACCTTGTTTGAACTCCACTAGCAATATCACCAATTACTAATGACTTAGGGTGATTATTGTTGAAGATTCTAGCAATGGGGAGATCAATGTATATACTGGAAATAGGAATGGATCTAGGTGGATTAGGATTTAATGGTTCTTGAGTGGATGTGCTAGGTTCACATTTTATCCCAGTTTTGTTTTCAGTGATAGGTCTATCATCAGTAGTAGGTCTACTATCATTGGTAGGTCTACTATTATCAGTAGGACTATTATCAGGAATGAGAACAGGGTTAGTGAGAGCAGTTCCATGCTTAGAAAATGGTGGTAAAGGTTGATTTTCATTGATTTTGAGATTGCTGAAGGGTGGAAATGGTTCAGGAGAGATTTTGGGTAGATTATAAGGAAGATAGTCGAGTTGGTCGTTTTTGGAATTTTGGGAGATAATGGGTGAAGGTTCAGGCAGGGAATCAACATTTCCAAGAGTTTCATCAAATTAATCAATCTTCAAATCCCAGGCACTGGGAGATTAATCAAAGTCCACATGAATGAACTCTTCAACCACCATTCTTCTTCTATTATACACTCTATATGCCTTGCTAGTTACAGAGTAGCCAAGGAATATGCCTTCATCACTTTTCGACTCAAATTTGTCTAAATGATTCTTCCCATTATTGTGAATGTAACATTTACTTCCAAAAGCATAAAAGTAAGAAATAGTTAGAGTCATTTCATTCCAAAATTCATAGGGAGTTTTTAAGTGAAATTTGTTAATCAAGGTCTTGTTCTGAACATAGACTGCAGTTGTAACAGCTTCTCCCCAAAAATACTTAGGAAGGTTATTATCAGATAACATGGTCCTAGCAGCTTTACATATAGTTCTGTTCTTTCTTTCAGCCACTCCATTTTGTTGAGGAGTTCTAGGGGCTGAAAAGTTGTGACTAATTCCTTGATGATTGTAAAAATCTTCAACTCCAGTATTCTCAAATTCAGTACCATGATATGACCTTATTCTGACCACTTTGATGCTTTTGAGGTTTTGCACTTGGTTTATCAATTTGACTAGTTGACCAAGAGTTTCTGATTTGGATTCCAAGAGAATGATCCAAGAAAATCTTGTATAGTCATCAACTATCACTAGAGAATACCTTTTTCCTCTAAGGCTTCTAGTTCTGATTGGTCCAAATAAATCCATATGAATAAGTTCAAGTGGCCTTTTTGTATCCAATCTATTTTTGGCTTTAAAAGAAGTCCTTTGTTGCTTTCCACACTGACAAGCATTGCACAGTTTATCCTTTTTAAAGGATATCTTTGGAAGACCTTTCACAAGTTTGGAGGATGCAAGTTTGGCTATGCTTTTGAGATTTAAGTGAGCTAATCTCTTATGCCAGAGCCATGCCAAATCAGACTGATTAAAAGACAGTAGACACATGGCATTAGAAGATTTAGTCACTTCAAGGGATATGCAGTACACATTTCCTTTTCTGAAGCCAGTCAGAATGATTTTATCTTTGTCACAGATCTGATTGATGCTAATCATGTTGTGCTTGAGACCTTCCACATAAGAGACATTTGATAAGATAATGCTCTTTGTGATCAAGTCTCCATGTCCTTTGACTCTAGCTTGAGAGTTGTCTCCAAAAACAACATTAGGTCCATCTTTTGAAATGATGTTCTGCAGCCATTGTTTGTTGAAGGTCATATGCCTACTGCAGCCACTGTCTAGGTACCAGACCCCCTTTTTAAATTCCTACAAAAAAATTAAAGAGAAATAAACATGGCCCCCTTTGAATTATGGGTCCAGGAGGTTAGACAGCCTTAGGGACCCAAACTTTTACAATTTTCTTAGGAGGGCTATTGGTCTTTGGGACAAAAGTTTTTTGGTTGAATGAGTTTAGGCAAGATAGGATTTGGTACATGTAGGGTGTCATTCTGAATTTTTGGTGATGGTAGTTGTGATGAGGGTGAGGATTATATGATTTGGGTGAGGTATAGGCTTTAGGGAACCTTGAAGAGCAATAGTTTTGACCTTTTCTTCCTTTGTTTCTCTTTTGGTAGGTCTCCTGTCTTCTTGGATATCCTTGATAGGTCTCCTGTCTTCTAGATTATCCTTGATAGGTCTGTTGTCTGTAGTTGTACTGACCATTTTGATTGTTCTTCTAAGTCTGAGATTGCTTTTGAGGACTTGGGACATCACTTTTGTTGTTGGGATTGGTCATTTGAATACTGCTACTGGATGCTTGATCATGATAGCTAACCTCTTTCATTTTTCCTTGAGCTTTGTATACATATTATTTTGTTTGGATAGGATAAATGGGTTTTCTTATAGTTTTGTCTCCCATTTTGACAAGCAACATTTTGACCAGTTTCCTTTCACCCTCAGGTAGTTTGTATTCAATCAAGGTTGGGTTATTTGCACCTAGTCCAGATTTGTCAAAAGGATGCCTTTGTGTATAAAGGAAATGTGACATTGTTGAACTTGACTTGTTCCAAGACTCAATTTTTGTTTTGAATGCTTGGTTTTCATCATTTAGGATGCCTTTGTTTCTTGCATTGAAGACATCAGCATGAAGGTCTACTATCTCATCTTCTTGTTGCTTGATCAGGTCTTGAAGGGAGAGGTTTTGTGTTTCAAGGAGGGCATTTTTGGTTTTAAGACTGTCTAGGTCCTTAGAAAATTGTAAGTTTTCAGTTATTAAGAGTCTAAGGCTTGATTCTTCTTTTTTCTCAGAATAAACAAAGTACAAGCCAAATTTTTAAGACCTTCAAGGTCAAGAGAATTAAAGTCACTTACCTCTCTTAGTTCTTCTGCAGCTGCAAGAGCTTCAAGTTCTTCTTCATTTTCTGAGTCATCTTCATCATTTGCCATGAGACATATCATGGCTTCCATTTCATTATCTGAGTCTGAGGAGTCACTTTCATCATCACTAAATTTTGACAGGTCTGCTATCATGACCTGTTCTTTTTTTCAACTTGTTTGGCTTTGACACAGTTGAAGCAATTACACCTAGAACTGTGTATAATGTATTTAAAATATGATAGCTTCTTCTGAGTTGAAAAGTTTCTTGATTTCTTTGGTTCAGGGCACTCTTGAGAGTAGTGACCTAACTTTTCACAGTTATAACATGTGACATCTTTCTTCTCAGTTTGGACTTGGTTAGAGGTGGATGCTGCGTTTATTTTGTCAAACATCATTTTTTGATGCCTCATAGCATTTTAACAGCTATGGTAATCAAGCTAGGAATGTCTTCTTGAGTTAAAGGTTTGACTTTTGGTTTTTGGGACAGGTTGACTTTCTAAATAACATTGCAGATTAGGGAGTCAATGTCTTGTTGTGAGTAAGCTTTAGGAGCTTCTTGTGCAGCAAGAGCCATGGTGTGAGCATTGGCTAAGGATGATGCAATGGTGGGAAGTTTGACAGTCCCTTCAAGTTCATATGCTTCCAATTTTCCAAAGTATTGTTCAACAGTCATTGTTGGCCATTCAATACCTTCTCTTATGGGTAAAGCAACTTTTTCATATTCTTGAGGGAGGCTTGAAAATATTTTCAGACATAGGTCTTGTTGATCTAATTTCTTGCCATGATCTGACACTAGTCTAAGTAGATCTTCAAATCTGTCTTTGGCAGCACTAACTCTTTCACCAGTAGCAAATTTGAAATTGTCAAGTTGCCTTAATAGGTTATATAGATTTTGTGCTCTGACACTTGTGTGCTTAGTAAACTTGGTTTTGATTAAATCCCAGGCTTCTTTAGCAGTTTCAACTTTCCCAATTTCCTGGGCCAAAGAGTCATTAACACTTTTTTGTAATATGTTTTTGACTTTTTGATTAGCTATCACTAAGTGTCTTTCAGTTTCAGTCTAAAGGTCTGGGGTTTTGTATTTGTCCTCTACTCCATTTGTGTCAGGTTGAGTGGGTATTCTGACTTTTTCATGAAGTACAAACCAGTTCTAAACACTGTTTGAATCAAGGTAAGTGTTGATCTTGGAGGAGAATATTTCAAATGATTCACAGTCATCAACATTTGGAATGTCTTTCTCATTATATCTTTTAGGTTGAGGCATGATGTTGGTGCTTCTGGATCCTTCACAAGATGTTAAGCTTGAAGACACTTAAGTCTTTTAGAAACCAGCTCTGGTGCCAATTGAAAGAACCTATTCTACTTATGCACTTTAAATAGGTAGATATTAGTTCACAAGAGGTCGACTATCTTGGCAGAATAGGTCGACTATCTTGAGGTGCAGTGTGTGTATGTTGAGTTATGCACCGGAATAATAATGAAATAAATAGAAGAAATAAATGAGTAAATGATAAGTGATATGTGTGTGAATAAGTGTGAGTAAATGAGATACAAACACAACGATGTAATGTGGTTCAGAGTGTAGCAACTCTCCTACATCCACGCTTCACTGTCCTCAACAGTGAAGAAGCAATCCACTATAAAAATTCGTCAAGAAATTACAATCAATTGCAACAAAATTCCCTCGGAATTTTCCAACCTAATTAGCATCACTAATTAAGTTATGTACTTGTTGCAAAGTACAGAAAAAGAAAAAAAAAAGGTTTCACAAATGTGAGGGTTTGGCGATCTCTAAAATGGCTCTAAAGTAGATATGTGAGATCTATGTTTGGTTATCTATTTTAGCACAAATTTATAAATATTAAGTGTGCTTTTACAATTTGAGTTTGCTTAAAAGCTTTAGTCAAGTTGTATGAAAAATGGCCAAGACAGAGGTATTTAGTTTTGGCCAAGTAGAGCTCCTTTTATAGGTCTTCGGTATGTATCCGTTTGAGTTCCAACGGTCTTGAACTTCTTGGAAATGCATATGTCAGTCATTAATCTTTGACTGGAATAAAGTTTGTGAACAGTGTTATGTCAGGTTTGACTTTGACTGAGAGATGAGTTGGCAAAAAGTAAGGTCTGTATCTTTGAAGGTCTGTTATCTCGACAAGAGAAGATTGTGGACCTAGGATGGCTTGATGATTTCTAGTATACTTCTTTGATAATCCATATTCTTTGATAATCCATAGTAAGTTCTTAATTATTTGTCAAAACTCTTAGTTAAGAAACTTGGGTTCTAACAAATAAGTATGGGACAGAGGGGTAGATAACATAGTATATCCAAATCTGAAACCTTTGGAAACGGTGGTGTGACTAATAATTTGTAGCCAGGATAAGGCAAGTGACATGTCAACTCCACGGCCTTTCGTTAGTTTGTCTTAGGTTACTAGTTAGTTAGGATGTTCATTGAGCATTAAAAAGATTAATGGGGTTAATATGGCTGATCTCTTATCTATTGGGTCAATAACAAACTTAAATAGACCAGTTCACATTTGCCGTATAACGCCAATCTCATTAAACGGGATGAGACCCGGATAGACTACATATGGAATTAGACTTGGGGATGTTGTTCTTTACAATCATCCATCTAATTTAGGCAATGGATCTTATGAAAGAGAACAAATACAAGACTTACAACTCTCAGATAGAGTTTGAGGTTACATCTCAAAATCAATTGGCAATGAGAGGGTAGTCAGGATCTTTATATAGTCAAGGTATGGGTAGTTAATTCTCGATGTGATATAATGTCTCTAAAACTCTCAAGCATGGCAGTAATTGACTCCGCCAGTGAATGCCGTGAATGCCGTCTGCTAAAATTTACTAAAAACGAAATCCAGATCTCTCTTTACTAACTAGGATGCCAAGTCTAACGGATAATCATTCTTCATATGTCCAAAGCCTTTAACATTAGAGAATAATAACGGATCAGGTTCATGGTTCGTTAAAAAATTTCGCATAATGTTTATGTTAACTACCTAACTCGGCTTCGATCTCTCCCGATACTTGCGATAAAAATAATAACTTATTTAGTCAACCCACAATGACAGCGCCGGATTGCAGTAGCAGCGATCTGTTTGTATTTGAACAACATCTTCTTTTTTTGGTGGTAATAAGAATGTAAGATTTAGTTGATAAATTATGGAACCCATGATCTGACCATATTCAAACTGACTGCCGCCTGCACCAAATTAACCACCACAACGGTTCCAGATCCTTCAAATACACTAATATTCTAAAATACGTTAACCTGAAAGCGCACAACGCATTTATCATCCCCATAGAATGTTTGCATGGCCTTCACCGACGAGACAATTGGATGTTGTGGCGTAAAAGGCACACTCAAGTTGACAAAATTCTGGTCGATACAAACACAAGTGCCAAGCAATAAATGCTCCCCAATTACGTCAACCAATGGCGTCGACAAGGGCAGTGAGATCACTAACGACATGACGCGTGGTGAACTTTGTGGTCATTGGTGGCAGGGCCGGCTTTTAGCATGTGCGAGGTGAGCAATCGCTCAGTTCCCCAAATTTTGAAGGGCCCATATTTTATTGTTTTCCTATAATAGTGTTATATTTGGGTTATTTTCGTAATTAACTTTGGAGTCTAAATAATAATTTTGAACAGGGCCCTTAAAAATTTAAGACATTTTAAGACCGGCCCTGATTGGTGGGTACGCCGGTGGTGCATCACCATAGCACCGGATATCGTAAGCCACAACGCGATAGTCGTCAGAGGCGGACATAAGTACAAATATATGGGGGGTAGTGAACCCACTTAAATAATCTGTGTGGTTTAGTGATTAAGATGTTAGAATTTTAACCTTATATCCCAAGTTCGTGCCCCACAACTAACATTTTTTTCACACGTGCTTTTTAGTGTATTTGTGCCCTCACTTACAAAATGCTCTAAGACAGCCACTACTAGCCGTGGAGAGGCCACGTGGAGGATTTGGTGGCGTGTGTTGAGCTGAGAGAGGGAAATAGTTTTAGGATGTAGTTTTTTTTTTTTGGGTGGTGGAATTTGGCTTTGAGTTGGCCTTGTGAAAAACGTGTTTTACCTAAAGCAAAGGAGAAACGTGTTTTTCAAAAACCGCTGGCTCTTTTTTAAAAAACAAGCGGTGATATTTTCGTAAATAACTGGGAGCATCATAAACGGCGAGTGTGAATATTACAAAGTGTCAGTACTTCAAACTGACGTTTATAAACATTGGAATTAGCACTTTTTATAAGCGCGAGTGTTAATGTTTAAAAGTGCCTGCCATTACACCGGCACATTTTAACATTGATACTGGCACTTATTAAAAGTGTCAGTGGTAGTGTTAATAAGTGCTAGTGCTCATGGATGGCCCTTATTTACACTACCACTGGCACTTACGATTAGCGTTAAACAACCTCCCATTAATTACAAAAATGTCACCGCACAAATTTAAAAACACGTTGTACGCGAACCGTAGGGAAAAACACGTTTTTTTCCCAGATTTTCACTTTGGCTCTATATTGCCATCAATGCAATGATTCATATTAGAGAAATCAACAAAAAACAAACACAAGATTTGGTAACAAAATTCATCCACAGTCATTATGTCTACGAGCATTGCCAAGTCAGGATAGTCACGAGCATTGCCAAGCTAGGATAGTCACTATGATATCAAAATTATCAATATGTATTATTACAATCACAACACATGCACTCACACTTGTTGCTTCTCTGTGAAAACACACACACACACACACAGAGTCGGTCCAAGGGCATCCATTCGACTTACTTACGCGATTCTGGTTGCCTCTTTCTCATTTTTGGCTTCATTCCCAATAAGTGTTATGGTTGGATCTGGACCGGAAGTGATGCAGGACAATGCAACAAGAGCTTTGCACCTAACCAATTGCTCATAGTTATTTAATGGATACACTTATCACTAACAGAGGGAGTAAATAAAATTAGTAGGGTCTGTGTATAAATCTAAAAATTTGGTGTGCTGAATTCGCAAATGTACTTCAATGAAATAGATGTGGGAGTACAATTGGAATTAATGTTAGGTCCTAACTTATTGTTTTGGTGAAGATCGATCATTTAACTAACGGGTTAAAGTTAAGTGGTCTAAATTGTCAAGAGAGAGAGAAGTTACAAAAGTTACTCAAGACCACCTTCAACTTTCCCATGCTTTTCAACAGTGATTTTCACTACTTATCATTGCTGTAAAATATTCAATATTAGACTCAATGGAAAGGTAATGCAATGAGCTACAAGAATACGCAATCGGATTTTGCATTAGAGCTCATGATGAAGAGATGTACGCAGAATATCAAAATGAAGCAATTATGAAGAAGGGTGCAAAGTGTAAAAACCATAAAGAATCATTCTTTACATGATTCAACTCTCAGACAATGTGCAATGTGAACGTTGGAGACATTATTTGCAGCAACATAAATGCCAAGACTTTTTGCACATGGATGAAAGAAAATGAAGACCAAGTCATTAACCTCCCCCCAACGGATACTTTCCTTTACCCTATAAATTGAACCCAAACACCCCATTTACCAGTGTGTTCTCCCACACAAAAACCCTCCATCCCAGTAACTTTAGTGCATGCAATAAACCCAATTGCACACACTATGTTTCACACACTATGTTATGCTTCAACAGCTAACCCCATCCTTTTTATCCCTTTATCCTTTTGGTCAGCTATCCAGTATTAGTGTGCATCACACTAAGGTTTACATTCCGAAAACCAACCCTTTAACCCTAACAGCTATCCTCCTCTAGCAGCTATCCATCCTTCCCTCAACAGCTATCTCCCCCATTTATCTCATTACCCCTTTTAACCCTTTGACAATTAACCCAAGCAACCTTGCACACATTAAGGGGGAACACCGAGCCAAAGCATTGCTTCCATCCGACAACTCAAGTGTCAATACGAGGAAGAACCACACCAACACCCATACTTTTCTCTCCCCTGTAATCTCTCTGCATATTGTTCTGCAGATTTGAGCAGTTGCATAATACCCCTGCAAATTTTGTTCCCTTCGTGCACCCAGTTACAACCCACCTCAAGACTAAGCTATCAACCAAGCTTAATCGTTTTTCTTTTTAACTCTTGTAATTTTTCTTTTCTTTTTACAGCCTTAGTCAAAAGGCTTCCTTAATTGTAGTGACAATTAAGAAGAGGGGGTTCGAGGAACTTGCATTTATCATTCATTGTAAGCTTATTAAGTTAGTGGATTATAGTGGATTGATCTCACTGTTGACTACAGTGGGGGTGGATGTAAGAGAAGGGGCATTCCTCTGAACCACTTTAAAAATTCTCGCCTCTTGTCTCTTTTTATTTCTTGTCTTGCACTTTAATTTTCAATTTCATTTATATTTCTTGCTTTAATATATTATTACTTGATCACATAGACAAGATAAAATTGACAAATAAAATAGGAATATATATGTTAGACAACAACTATAAGGCTTAAGAAAATATCTATTCCGCTGCGCATATTTCTCTATTATTTTAGCCTTAAGAGTGTTTTGATAAAAACCGGGACTTACAATTGGTATCAGAGCATGGTTCTTAGAGACTTCACTGTCTCCGAGCTTAACATCTCGTGAAGATCCATGCTTATATGTCTAACGTATTTTTGTGCTTGAACACCCTATTTGATCATCTTGGATCATTTCCCCAAGTTTTCATATTTTTGGTAAGACGAAGCGAGGTCACGAGTTAGAGACTCCTAGGGTAGTTGCTAGGGGAAAGATTAATCACCTTCCTTGGACTCGATGGCACTGACCGGCAAACTCGTTGGCACTTCTTTTAGTGCAGCCCCTCATGCCCACCGACTGCTTATGTTGGGCTTTGAATTACTAGAATTTGGAAATTCCCCTTGTGCTTTAATTTATTTATTTGATTATAAAGAATCATTTACTTTATCTCCTTTGTGATTTTAGGAGAATAAAATTGGACGCTCAACGGACTAGTGGAATCTTAAAGCTTTATCAAAGTCGAAGCGAACTTGGAAGCAAGAAGAACACTCGGCACCAAGAACAAATTTGAGGGGGAACCGAGCCTTTTAAAAGATTTGCTTTGACCCCTTTTCTTCAAAAAACCCATGTCACCATTTTAGGGGGAAGAAAAAAATCTGAAGGACGTGTCAGCCCCCGTTGCACCAACAATCCAACCCCATATACCCTTTTTCGAATGAAAATAAGTTGCTGGAAATCTGACTTTCAGCTTTGACACCCCTCACGGAAATTGCAATATCTCTCTCTTCGTTCAACGAAATTGCAATCCGATTTTTTGTGAGTAAAGTAGACTCATAGACCTTTCCAAAAAGCACAATTTCATAGCCTAAAATATTGTGATTCAATACCAGACTTTACTTGAAGTTGCTGTTCTGAACAGCTAACTCCAACAGCTAATTCAACTTTGACACCTCTCACCAAAAATGCAATATCTCTCTCTTCAAAACGTGAAATCCCGAACCGTCTTTTCCCACTCAAAGGTCTCTCATAACCCTTTCCAGAAACCATAACCATATACTCTATAACCTTCTGAGTCAATACAGAATATTATGTGAAGTTGACCAAAAATCCGCTCACTTTTTTTTTCAGAGCAATTTTTTTAAGGTCATCTCTTTTTGCTCTTGGAGATATGAAGCAACTCATTAAAGAGTGTAAAATGACCAACACTTCACCAAAAAGGGGAAATTGTTAGGTCCTAACTTATTGTTTTGGTGAAGATCGATCATTTAACTAACGGGTTAAAGTTAAGTGGTCTAAATTGTCAAGAGAGAGAGAAGTTACAAAAGTTACTCAAGACCACCTTCAAATTTCCCATGCTTTTCAACAGTGATTTTCACTACTTATCATTGCTGTAAAATATTCAATATTAGACTCAATGGAAAGGTAATGCAATGAGCTACAAGAATATGCAATCGGATTTTGCATTAGAGCTCATGATGAAGAGATGTACGCAGAATATCAAAATGAAGCAATTATGAAGAAGGGTGCAAAGTGTAAAAACCATAAAGAATCATTCTTTACATGATTCAACTCTCAGACAATGTGCAATGTGAACGTTGGAGACATTATTTGTAGCAACATAAATGCCAAGACTTTTTGCACATGGATGAAAGAAAATGAAGACCAATTGAAGACCAAGTCATTAACCTCCCCCCAACGGATACTTTCCTTTACCCTATAAATTGAACCCAAACACCCCATTTACCAGTGTGTTCTCCCACACCAAAACCTTCCATCCCAGTAACTTTAGTGCATGCAATAAACCCAATTGCACACACTATGTTTCACACACTATGTTATGCTTCAACAGCTAACCCCATCCTTTTTATCCCTTTATCCTTTTGGTCAGCTATCCAGTATTAGTGTGCATCACACCAAGGTTTACAGTCCGAAAACCAACCCTTTAACCCTAACAGCTATCCTCCTCTAGCAGCTATCCATCCTTCCCTCAACAGCTATCTCCCCCATTTATCTCATTACCCCTTTTAACCCTTTGATAATTAACCCAACCAACCTTGCACACATTAAGGGGGAACACCGAGCCAAAGCATTGCTTCCATCCGACAACTCAAGTGTCAATACGAGGAAGAACCACACCAACACCCATACTTTTCTCTCCCCTGTAATCTCTCTGCATATTGTTCTGCAGATTTGAACATTTGCATAATACCCCTGCAAATTTTGTGCCCTTCGTGCACCCAGTTACAACCCACCTCAAGCCTAAGCTATCAACCAAGCTTAATCGTTTTTCTTTTTAACTCTTGTAATTTTTCTTTTCTTTTTACAGCCTTAGTCAAAAGGCTTCCTTCATTGTAGTGACAATTAAGAAGAGGGGGTTTGAGGAACTTGCATTTATCATTCATTGTAAGCTTATTAAGTTAGTGGATTATAGTGGGTTGATCTCACTGTTGACTACAGTGGGGGTGAATGTAAGAGAAGGGACATTCCTCTGAACCACTTTAAAAATTCTCGCCTCTTGTCTCTTTTTATTTCTTGTCTTGCACTTTAATTTTCAATTTCATTTATATTTCTTGCTTTAATATATTATTACTTGATCACATAAACAAGATAAAATTGACAAATAAAATAGGAATATATATGTTAGACAACAACTATAAGGCTTAAGAAAATATCTATTCCGCTGCGCATATTTCTCTATTATTTTAGCCTTAAGAGTGTTTTGATAAAAACCTGGACTTACAATTGGTATCAGAGTATGGTTCTTAGAGACTTGACAGTCTCCGAGCTTAACATCTCGTGAATATCCATGCTTATATGTCTAACGTATTTTTGTGCTTGAACACCCTATTTGATCATCTTGGATCATTTCCCCAAGTTTTCATATTTTTTGTAAGACGAAGCGAGGTCACGAGTTAGAGACTCCTAGGGTAGTTGCTAGGGGAAAGATTAATCACCTTCCTTGGACTCGATGGCACTGACCGGCAAACTCGTTGGCACTTCTTTTAGTGCAGCCCCTCATGCCCACCGACTGCTTATGTTGGGCTTTGAATTAGTAGAATTTGGAAATTCCCCTTGTGCTTTAATTTATTTATTTGATTATAAAGAATCATTTACTTTATCTCCTTTGTGATTTTAGGAGAATAAAATTGGACGCTCGACGGACTAGTGGAATCTTAAAGCTTTATCAAAGTCGAAGCGAACTTGGAAGCAAGAAGAACACTCGGCACCAAGAACAAATTTGAGGGAGAACCGAGCCTTTTAAAAGATTTGCTTTGACCCCTTTTCTTCAAAAAACCCATGTCACCATTTTAGGGGGAGGAAAAAAACCTGAAGGATGGGTCATCCCCCGTTGCACCAACAATCCAACCCCATATACCCTTTTTCGAATGAAAATAAGTTGCTGAAAATCTGACTTTCAGCTTTGACACCCCTCACGGAAATTGCAATATCTCTCTCTTCGTTCAACGAAATTGCAATCCGATTTTTTGTGAGTAAAGTAGACTCATAGACCTTTCCAGAAAGCACAATTTCATAGCCTAAAATATTGTGACTCAATACCAGACTTTACTTGAAGTTGCTGTTCTGAACAGCTAACTCCAACAGCTAATTCAACTTTGACACCTCTCACCAAAAATGCAATATCTCTCTCTTCAAAACGTGAAATCCCGAACCGTTTTTTCCCACTCAAAGGTCTCTCATAACCCTTTCCATAAACCATAACCATATACTCTATAACTTTCTGAGTCAATACAGAATATTATGTGAAGTTGACCAAAAATCCGCTCACTTTTTTTTTCAGAGCAATTTTTTTAAGGTCATCTCTTTTTGCTCTTGGAGATATGAAGCAACTCATTAAAGAGTGTAAAATGACCAACCCTTCACCAAAAAGGGGGAAATTGTTAGGTCCTAACTTATTGTTTTGGTGAAGATCGATCATTTAACTAACGGGTTAAAGTTAAGTGGTCTAAATTGTCAAGAGAGAGAGAAGTTACAAAAGTTACTCAAGACCACCTTCAAATTTCCCATGCTTTTCAACAGTGATTTTCACTACTTATCATTGCTGTAAAATATTCAATATTAGACTCAATGGAAAGGTAATGCAATGAGCTACAAGAATATGCAATCGGATTTTGCATTAGAGCTCATGATGAATAGATGTACGCAAAATATCAAAATGAAGCAATTATGAAGAAGGGTGCAAAGTGTAAAAACCATAAAGAATCATTCTTTACATGATTCAACTCTCAGACAATGTGCAATGTGAACGTTGGAGACATTATTTGTAGCAACATAAATGCCAAGACTTTTTGCACATGGATGAAAGAAAATGAAGACCAATTGAAGACCAAGTCATTAACCTCCCCCCAACGGATACTTTCCTTTACCCTATCAATTGAACCCAAACACCCCATTTACCAGTGTGTTCTCCCACACAAAAACCCTCCATCCCAGTAACTTTAGTGCATGCAATAAACCCAATTGCACACACTATGTTTCACACACTATGTTATGCTTCAACAGCTAACTCCATCCTTTTTATCCCTTTATCCTTTTGGTCAGCTATCCAGTATTAGTGTGCATCACACTAAGGTTTATAGTCCGAAAACCAACCCTTTAACCCTAACAGCTATCCTCTTCTAGCAGCTATCCATCCTTCCCTCAACAGCTATCTCCCCCATTTATCTCATTACCCCTTTTAACCCTTTAACAATTAACCCAACCAACCTTGCAGACATTAAGGGGGAACACCGAGCGAAAGCATTACTTCCATCCGACAACTCAAGTGTCAATACGAGGAAGAACCACACCAACACCCATACTTTTCTCTCCCCTGTAATCTCTCTGCATATTGTTCTGCAGATTTGAGCATTTGCATAATACCCGTGCAAATTTTGTGCCTTTCGTGCACCCAGTTACAACCCACCTCAAGCCTAAGCTATCAACCAAGCTTAATCGTTTTTATTTTTAACTCTAGTAATTTTTCTTTTCTTTTTACAGCCTTAGTCAAAAGGCTCCCTTAATTGTAGTGACAATTAAGAAGAGGGGGTTCGAGGAACTTGCATTTATCATTCATTGTAAGCTTATTAAGTTACTGGATTATAGTGGATTGATCTCACTGTTGACTACAGTGGGGGTGGATGTAAGAGAAGGGACATTCCTCTGAACCACTTTAAAAATTCTCGCCTCTTGTCTCTTTTTATTTCTTGTCTTGCACTTTAATTTTCAATTTCATTTATATTTCTTGCTTTAATATATTATTACTTGATCACATAAACAAGATAAAATTGACAAATAAAATAGGAATATATATGTTAGACAACAACTATAAGGCTTAAGAAAATATCTATTCCGCTGTGCATATTTCTCTATTATTTTAGCCTTAAGAGTGTTTTGATAAAAACCGGGACTTACAATTGGTATCAGAGCATGGTTCTTAGAGACTTCACTATCTCCGAGCTTAACATCTCGTGAAGATCCATGCATATATGTCTAACGTATTTTTGTGCTTGAACACCCTATTTGATCATCTTGGATCATTTCCCCAAGTTTTCATATTTTTGGTAAGACGAAGCGAGGTCACGAGTTAGAGACTCCTAGGGTAGTTGCTAGGGGGAAGATTAATCACCTTCCTTGGACTCGATGGCACTGACCGGCAAACTCGTTGGCACTTCTTTTAGTGCAGCCCCTCATGCCCACCGACTGCTTATGTTGGGCTTTGAATTACTAGAATTTGGAGATTCCCCTTGTGCTTTAATTTATTTATTTGATTATAAAGAATCATTTACTTTATCTCCTTTGTGATTTTAGGAGAATAAAATTGGACGCTCGACGGACTAGTGGAATCTTAAAGCTTTATCAAAGTCGAAGCGAACTTGGAAGCAAGAAGAACACTCGGCACCAAGAACAAATTTGAGGGGGAACCGAGCCTTTTAAAAGATTTGCTTTGACCCCTTTTCTTCAAAAAACCCATGTCACCATTTTAGGGGGAAGAAAAAATCTGAAGGACGTGTCAGCCCCCGTTGCACCAACAATCCAACCCCATATACCCTTTTTCGAATGAAAATAAGTTGCTGGAAATCTGACTTTCAGCTTTGACACCCCTCACGGAAATTGCAATTTCTCTCTCTTCGTTCAACGAAATTGGAATCCGATTTTTTGTGAGTAAAGTAGACTCATAGACCTTTCCAGAAAGCACAATTTCATAGCCTAAAATATTGTGATTCAGTACCAGACTTTACTTGAAGTTGCTGTTCTGAACAGCTAACTCCAACAGCTAATTCAACTTTGACACCTCTCACCAAAAATGCAATATCTCTCTCTTCAAAACGTGAAATCCCGAACCGTCTTTTCCCACTCAAAGGTCTCTCATAACCCTTTCCAGAAACCATAACCATATACTCTATAACTTTCTGAGTCAATACAGAATATTATGTGAAGTTGACCAAAAATCCGCTCACTTTTTTTTTCAGAGCAATTTTTTTAAGGTCATCTCTTTTTGCTCTTGGAGATATGAAGCAACTCATTAAAGAGTGTAAAATGACCAACCCTTCACCAAAAAGGGGGAAATTGTTAGGTCCTAACTTATTGTTTTGGTGAAGATCGATCATTTAACTAACGGGTTAAAGTTAAGTGGTCTAAATTGTCAAGAGAGAGAGAAGTTACAAAAGTTACTCAAGACCACCTTCAACTTTCCCATGCTTTTCAACAGTGATTTTCACTACTTATCATTGCTGTAAAATATTCAATATTAGACTCAATGGAAAGGTAATGCAATGAGCTACAAGAATATGCAATCGGATTTTGCATTAGAGCTCATGATGAAGAGATGTACGCAGAATATCAAAATGAAGCAATTATGAAGAAGGGTGCAAAGTGTAAAAACCATAAAGAATCATTCTTTACATGATTCAACTCTCAGACAATGTGCAATGTGAACGTTGGAGACATTATTTGCAGCAACATAAATGCCAAGACTTTTTGCACATGGATGAAAGAAAATGAAGACCAATTGAAGACCAAGTCATTAACCTCCCCCCAATGGATACTTTCCTTTACCCTATAAATTGAACCCAAACACCCCATTTACCAGTGTGTTCTCCCACACAAAAACCCTCCATCCCAGTAACTTTAGTGCATGCAATAAACCCAATTGCACACACTATGTTTCACACACTATGTTATGCTTCAACAGCTAAACCCATCCTTTTTATCCCTTTATCCTTTTGGTCAGCTATCCAGTATTAGTGTGCATCACACTAAGGTTTACAGTCCGAAAACATACCCTTTAACCCTAACAACTATCCTCCTCTAGCAGCTATCCATTCTTCCCTCAACAGCTATCTCCCCCATTTATCTCATTAACCCTTTGACAATTAACCCAACCAACCTTGCACACATTAAGGGGGAACACCGAGCCAAAGCATTGCTTCCATCCGACAACTCAAGTGTCAATACGAGGAAGAACCACACCAACACCCATACTTTTCTCTCCCCTGTAATCTCTCAGCATATTGTTCTGCAGATTTGAGCATTTGCATAATACCCCTGCAAATTTTGTGCCCTTCGTGCACCCAGTTACAACCCACCTCAAGACTAAGCTATCAACCAAGCTTAATCGTTTTTCTTTTTAACTCTTGTAATTTTTCTTTTCTTTTTACAGCCTTAGTCAAAAGCCTTCCTTAATTGTTGTGACAATTAAGAAGAGGGGGTTCGAGGAACTTGCATTTATCATTCATTGTAAGCTTATTAAGTTAGTGGATTATAGTGGATTGATCTCACTCTACAGTGGGGGTGGATGTAAGAAAAGGGACATTCCTCTGAACCACTTTAAAAATTCTCGCCTCTTATCTCTTTTTATTTCTTGTCTTGCACTTTAATTTTCAATTTCATTTATATTTCTTCCTTAATTGTTGTGACAAATAAAATAGGAATATATATGTTAGACAACAACTATAAGGCTTAAGAAAATATCTATTCCGCTGCGCATATTTCTCTAATATTTTAGCCTTAAGAGTGTTTTGATAAAAACCGGGACTTACAATTGGTATCAGAGCATGGTTCTTAGAGACTTCACTGTCTCCGAGCTTAACATCTCGTGAAGATCCATGCTTATATGTCTAACGTATTTTTGTGCTTGAACACCCTATTTGATCATCTTGGATCATTTCCCCAAGTTTTCATATTTTTGGTAAGACGAAGCGAGGTCACGAGTTAGAGACTCCTAGGGTAGTTGCTAGGGGGAAGATTAATCACCTTCCTTGGACTCGATGGCACTGACCGGCAAACTCATTGGCACTTCTTTTAGTGCAGCCCCTCATGCCCACCAACTGCTTATGTTGGGCTTTGAATTACTAGAATTTGGAAATTCCCCTTGTGCTTTAATTTATTTATTTGATTATAAAGAATCATTTACTTTATCTCCTTTGTGATTTTAGGAGAATAGAATTGGACGCTCGACAGACTAGTGGAATCTTAAAGCTTTATCAAAGTCGAAGCGAACTTGGAAGCAAGAAGAACACTCGGCACCAAGAACAAATTTGAGGGGGAACCGAGCCTTTTAAAAGATTTGCTTTGACCCCTTTTCTTCAAAAAACCCATGTCACCATTTTAGGGGGAAGAAAAAAATCTGAAGGACGTGTCAGCCCCGTTGCACCAACAATCCAACCCCATATACCCTTTTTCGAATGAAAATAAGTTGCTGGAAATCTGACTTTCAGCTTTGACACCCCTCACGGAAATTGCAATATCTCTCTCTTCGTTCAACGAAATTGCAATCCGATTTTTTGTGAGTAAAGTAGACTCATAGACCTTACCAGAAAGCACAATTTCATAGCCTAAAATATTGTGATTCAATACCAGACTTTACATGAAGTTGCTGTTCTGAACAGCTAACTCCAACAGCTAATTCAACTTTGATACCACCAAAAATGCAATATCTCTCTCTTCAAAACGTGAAATCCCGAACCGTCTTTTCCCACTCAAAGGTCTCTCATAACCCTTTCCAGAAACCATAACCATATACTCTATAACCTTATGAGTCAATACAGAATATTATGTGAAGTTGACCAACAATCCGCTCACTTTTTTTTTTCAGAGCAATTTTTTTAAGGTCATCTCTTTTTGCTCTTGGAGATATGAAGCAACTCATTAAAGAGTGTAAAATGACCAACCCTTCACCAAAAAGGGGGAAATTGTTAGGTCCTAACTTATTGTTTTGGTGAAGATCGATCATTTAACTAACGGGTTAAAGTTAAGTGGTCTAAATTGTCAAGAGAGAGAGAGAAGTTACAAAAGTTACTCAAGACCACCTTCAACTTTCCCATGCTTTTCAACAGTGATTTTCACTACTTATCATTACTGTAAAATATTCGATATTAGACTCAATGGAAAGGTAATGCAATGAGCTACAAGAATATGCAATCGGATTTTGCATTAGAGCTCATGATGAAGAGATGTACGCAGAATATCAAAATGAAGCAATTATGAAGAAGGGTGCAAAGTGTAAAAACCATAAAGAATCATTCTTTACATGATTCAACTCTCAGACAATGTGCAATGTGAACGTTGGAGACATTATTTGCAGCAACATAAATGTCAAGACTTTTTGCACATGGATGAAAGAAAATGAAGACCAATTGAAGACCAAGTCATTAACCTCCCCCCAACGGATACTTTCCTTTACCCTATAAATTGAACCCAAACACCCCATTTACCAGTGTGTTCTCCCACACAAAAACCCTCCATCCCAGTAACTTTAGTGCATGCAATAAACCCAATTACACACACTATGTTTCACACACTATGTTATGCTTCAACAGCTAACCCCATCCTTTTTATCCCTTTATCCTTTTGGTCAGCTATCTAGTATTAGTGTGCATCACACTAAGGTTTACAGTCCGAAAACCAACCCTTTAACCCTAACAGCTATCCTCCTCTAGCAGCTATCCATCCTTCCCTCAACAACATCTATCTCCCCCATTTACCTCATTACCCCTTTTAACCCTTTGACAATTAACCCAACCAACCTTGCACACATTAAGGGGGAACACCGAGCCAAGCATTGCTTCCATCCGACAACTCAAGTGTCAATACGAGGAAGAACCACTCCAACACCCATACTTTTCTCTCCCCTGTAATCTCTCTGCATATTGTTCTGCAGATTTGAGCATTTGCATAATACCCGTGCAAATTTTGTGCCATTCGTGCACCCAGTTACAACCCACCTCAAGACTAAGCTATCAACCAAGCTTAATCGTTTTTCTTTTTAACTCTTGTAATTTTTCTTTTCTTTTTACAGCCTTAGTCAAAAGGCTTCCTTAATTGTAGTGACAATTAAGAAGAGGGGGTTCGAGGAACTTGCATTTATCATTCATTGTAAGCTTATTAAGTTAGTGGATTATAGTGGCTTGATCTCACTGTTGACTACAGTGGGGGTGGATGTAAGAGAAGGGACATTCCTCTGAACCACTTTAAAAATTCTCGCCTCTTGTCTCTTTTTATTTCTTGTCTTGCACTTTAATTTTCAATTTCATTTATATTTCTTGCTTTAATATATTATTGCTTGATCACATAGACAAGATAAAATTGACAAATAAAATAGGAATATATATGTTAGACAACAACTATAAGGCTTAAGAAAATATCTATTCCTCTGCGCATATTTCTCTATTATTTTAGCCTTAAGAGTGTTTTGATAAAAACCGGGACTTACAATTAACATAATAAATAGGTTTGCTATGACCAAGATAGAGAAGAGAAAGAAAAAAAAAATACACAGATTTACATGGTTCACAGATGATAATAATGTCCCAAACGTGTGTTAGCTACGCTGAAAGAAGAACATATTTTATTAGTTTATTTTATTGTGGAGACGAAATACATACTCCCTATGTCTCGGAAAATTTGTTTCATTTTGACTTTTTATGGTCAACACAAATTAATTTTGACCAACCACTCGTGTCGATCTAATCATTCTAATTAAATTTTAAAAATTGTAATTGAATTTATCAACAATAATTTTTAGTATTTCATTGTGATTATTAGATTGACACCGATGTTTAGTCAAAGTTCATTTGTGTTGACAATAAAATGTAAAAGTTGGACAAATTTTCCGGATCAGAGAGGGAGTATTACAAATTACATTAGGGCAATTGAGACACTAGAGTATAATATAGTACTCTTCTATCCCTAACTAGTGCAAAATTTATAAAATTTTGGGAGTTTAGTGTAATTTGTTGAAATTTGCCCACTTTAAAATGAAAGTAATAATACACTAGAATTGTTTTTGCCCCCATTAACTAAAATATATTTAAAAATTTTATATTTTGTGCAATCTTTGCCCCCATTGACAAAAATGCCTGGCTCCGCCAATGCATAAAACTAGACATCAACAAAGTTTTAAGTTCATACGATTGTGATATCCTTCATCTCAAACCAAAATGATGTGTGTTTTGATTGTTATATTTTTAAGCCTTTACTTGTTTGTACTAAGTGGGCCAATGCGTAGTGATTATGTAGCGGAGGTATCAAAGACCAATATTTAGGCATATATGCAGTTGAATTGCACAACAATTTATTACATCAAACATTGAAAATCAAATTATCATCCAGTGAGTGAATTATGCTGGTGGAGTAGAGAATAAAATACAATTATACCCTTAAGGAACAAATTCATGGCTCGAAAGTTGACTGACATTCACAATCCTTGGTATTGCTCTACGGATCTCTCTCTCTCTGCGTCACCATTGTAAATTTTTTACAAACAAGTAAACTTTCATACATTTTATTTCATGTGCAAAATCTAAACATGGCTCAACCACACATACAACAAGCCATACACAAGAACAATCAGAACTTGTTGAGGAAATCCAGAATGTGTGGGTTGATCTCGTCCGCCTTCTCTTGGTTGATGAAATGTGCCACACCTTCCATTATCACCACTTCCTCCAACAGGGGCACGTCTTTCTGAAACTCGCCGTTCTTTAGATACTCCTTGATACCTGGTACATGATACACCAAGTCCACGTCCCCGATTAAGAACTTGGATGGCACTTCCACTTTCGCCCCGTCCCACACTGCATTCATTTCCCAGCTTCTGCAATTTAGAAACACGACATTTATTCTTAGACCGATAAAAAAAAGTGCTGACATTTATTATGATACAGAGTGAGTATATGAAATATAGTACCAAAAAGCACTTACAGATCCCAAGCACGGTAGTAATTGACTCCACCGGTGAATCCGGTTTTCTCGAATTTTCTTGCGTATTAGTCAACATCTTCTTCAGATATCCACGGTGGCAAGTCGACCGAAGTATCGTTCTTTATATGTCCAAAGCCTTTACCTTTCGGAAAGTATAATGGACCGGGTTCGCGGTATGTTAAGAAATTTTTCATAACTGTTTTAGTACCTATATTAGCTAACTCAGCTTCAATCTCTCCAGGTACCTGCAACACAAGTAATTACTATTTCTAGTAAGGTTTCACTTTTTCCTGCTACTTGACTTGACTGTCAAACAGTCCGACAACAGAAAACCCAGATAAATGATAAATAAAGGAAAAAATTCCAACCTGAAATCTTGCAATGTAGTGATCATCCCCATAGAACTTATGGAATGCCTTCACCATCGATAGAGTTGGATTCCTTGGCATAAAGGGTACACTCAGGTCGACCAAAGCTTTCACTTTATCTGGCCGGTACAAACACAAGTGCCAAGCTATGATAGCACCCCAATCATTTCCAACGACGAAGATCTTATCGTCGTTATCCTTGATTGCATCGATAAGAGCGATAAGATCACCCGCAACATGGAGCATGGTGAACTTGGAGGGGTCACTAGTGGGTGCACCGGTCGTGTCACCATAGCCTCGGAGATCAAGGGCAACGGCTCGGTAACCATGGGCGGCTAAGTGGAAGATTTGGTGGCGCCACGAGTACCAGAGTTCTGGGAAGTCATGGAGGAGCAGGACTAGTTGGCCTTGGCCTAGTTCTGCTATGTGGATGTTTAGGCCATTGACACTTACTGACCTGTGTTGAATAGCTTCCATTTCTAGCTCTGTGTGTGTGTCAAAAAAGTTTCTATGAACAATATTCTCCTACGTGAAGTGTGTGTGAAATGAGGATGTGGTTGTTTGATTATTTTTTTTTGGTAGTAGTGGTCTTGAATAGTGGTAGTGGTCTTGAATAGTGGAAAACTAAGCCTCGTAGCGGATAAATTGACAATTGTTCGGGTCATCTTATTTTGAAACTACAGACTGAGTTTGAACCATTTTAAAATTTGTTTGGAGGTGGTAGTGGTCTTGAATAGTGGAAAACTGAGTCAGGTAGCGGAGAAATAGACAATTGTTCCAGGTTATCTTATTTTGAAACTACTGATTGAGATTGACCATTTCAAAACTTGTTTTCAGACAGACTGTATCCTCAGTAGTTGGATTACTTTATTAAGAGTAAAATTATCTATTAACCTTCGTCTTCCCACTAATAGCAGTCAGTCAGGTGAAAAACTAAATCTGAATTGTTAGGTAGTCAAATTATTATACAATCGAATTTGAGATGACTTAGTCTTGAAGTGACTTATGTTTAGGTTCATTAAATTTTACGCATTGATCAAATTCAAGTCACACACTACAACAGAGAAAAAAAATTGATTTGGAAGAGCAGTCACAAATCTCATGTACTGCGTTGCAAAAGAAAAAGCAGAAATTACTAATAGTAGTACAACTTATGACCAGAGGACAAGCAATGAAGTCGATAAGGAGCTTGTCCCTTTACCAATTTCTTTAACTAAACACATGAATTAGTAAAAGGATAAAAGAAAATTACTCTTTCCATCTTAATAAAAAGTTTTGATATTTCTTTTAATTCTTGTTCCATTAAAAAAATAATAAGACATTTTTTAGGAAAGTACTTTAAAATAAATTGGTTTTATTGAACTTTACTTTTCCATTTAATTGAACTGCACATTCATTACACATATAGATGAGTCTACTGTGATACTCCCTTCTTTTCCAAAAAAATTGTCGCATTTTGACTTTTTATGGTCAACCTAAATGAATTTTGATCAAACATTGGTGTCAATGTAATGATCACAATGAAATCTTAAAATTTGTTATTGATAAATCACTTGATGGTTTGACAATTATAATTTTCAGAAGTTTGACTAGAATGATTAGATTGACATCAATGTTTGATCAAAGTTCATTTATATTGACCATAAAAAGTGAAAGTAGGAAAAACTTTTCAAGACAGATGGATTATTAATTAAGGTATGAAGGGAGTGTCATTCTCATAAAAATAGTATAACACTTGTTACTGATGCACCATTGATAATATTATATACTATCAGTGATGAAGTCAAGAATTATTGTAAAACGTCAATATTGTTTGACAAAAATTTAGAGTACTTATTAAGAAGAAATTTGAAATAAAAGTGGGTCAAAATAATATCATAATATTATTATGGATTTTACCAAAAAAAATAAGGGAGGTTGAAATAGACAAGAACAATACTTATGATGTAATTTTCCAAAAAGTTGACGTACTATAATGACAATTCTTCAATGAAGTTTGTCATATATATATACTTTTGAACGTTGCAAATGTTGACTATGAAATGTGAAAATTGACTTGAAAATTTGCTAAGGGATTTTGGAATCAAATAGCTTAATTCAAGTTTGTTTTTATATGGTGTGGATAGTTTTATACATATTTATGTCAGAATGCCTAATCTTTCCCAACACCACGACAGTATAAATGACCATTTTTGAGAACTTGTGAATCCATAACTTTGAACGCGGAATTTATGGTCAATGAAGTTTGACTATATTACAGTGCAGTGTGCATGCATGGACGCGTGAACTAAATTTTAGTACAATGGGTGACTACTGATTAGGTTGGTAGGGTTAGAGTAGAGCTGTCAATTCGGGAAAACGGGACGGGAATGAACTATGAAATCCCGCAAATTTATGGGACGGGACGGGACGTCCCGAATTTTTCGCGGGACAATACGGGACAAATTCGGGACAAGAAGACGCTAAAATATAAAACTAAAATCTAACTGAGATGATGCCAAAATATGGTATTAAAAACATAAAATTAATCTTTTATAATCTAACAAGCTCAAAACATCTTAATTTCGTAAAATAGCTTAATCCAACAAGCTCAAAACATTAATGCACTTTACATTATGTCTTTACTTTTATGCAATTTATATTATGTCTTTACATTTATGCAAGTTAAATTTCATGTCTTTACTTTTAAGTTGATTTTATGGTGAAATGATCAAGTTTGGATGATAAAGTTTCAATCTTTATCATTCAAACTTTGATCTAACTCCAATAATGTCCCTTTGGATGGTAAAGACTCAATCTTTATCCATCCAAAGTGAAAGGCCCTGTTAAACTAAATGAACAGATTAATTAAAACTTGGACAGCTAACGGTTTGAGGTTAGCTGTTTAGAGATAATGATAAAAAGAAATGTGCAGCGGAATAAAAATAAGTAAGTAAATGAAAGGACAAGGTGTATGTGTGTGTTAGTGTTGAGACAAGAGTGTACACAATATTTTAAAGTGGTTCAGAGGCAAACCCTTCTCTTACATCCACCCCCACTGTTGGAACAGTGAGATCAATCCACTATAATCCGCTCTCTTTAGAGCTTACAAGAATTGATAAGGCAAGTTCCTTTGAACCCCCTCTACTTAATTGACACTTCAATTAAGGTTGCTTCTTTCAAAGCTAAAAGAAAAAGAAAAAGAAAATAATCACAAGTGTGTTTACAAAAACATAGCTTGGCTGTTAGCTGGCTGAAAGAGGGTTGTAACTGGGTGCAAGAAGGCACAATATTTACAGGGGTTTATGCAAATATTTAAGGACTGCAAGGAGAATATGCAGTAAGGCTACAAAGGTTTTCAAACAGTGTAGGGTTGTGGGATAGGTGAAAAAGGGTCACTTGACAACATGACAGTATATTCCTTTATATAAGGGTTGGCATATAGCCGTTGGGGGACACATAGCCGTTTGGGGGACAAAGGTACAGAGAATTAATGGTCCGTCTTTGACTTTGACTAATAGTATATTATTCCTTTGTTTGCAGGTTGTCAAGGTTTGGAGAAGGTGTATTCACACTTGGTCAAGCTTCAATATATGTTATTCTAATGTTGATAACATTGGAATAATCATTCTGCAAGGTTTTGATGACGTGGAGTCTCAGCTGTTGGTGAAGAACAGTCTTAGCTGTTAGAGCAGAGGATCTCAGCTGTTGGGCTTGTAGGGCCTTAGCTGTTGAAGCTTGTTTGAAGATATCATCTTGATAATTCATTTGAGGTTGAGGGAGTTTGTAATAGGTAGTTCTTCAGTTTGCTTGATGTGTGGATGATACATAAATCATGTAGAAGCTTGGCTTGTTGGGGTTTGTCTTGGGTTGCCTGTGTTCAGGTCTTTTCTATACATCATATAATCAATGGATTGATTATTTATTTATCAAAACATATTTACTATGATTAATTGTGAGTTAAGCATAGTGAGGTACTAACAATTTCCCCCTTTTTGGTAAATAAATAAAGATTTTTGATTATGTACCTGCAGGGATAAGTGCTAAGGAAATAGAAAAACCAATAAAGAAAAATTCTTCTTGATAATATTTCTAGGCAAACAAACTGTTAATACAAACTGAAATGTACTTAAAAAGAGATGATTGAAAAATAAAGGGATGTTTTGATCAGCTATTCAAAACTTAAAGAAAACAAACCAATGAACCTATACTAGGCATTTTGATTATTTTCCACCGCTTTCTTCTCTTGTAAGAGTGCAGCTCTTCTTACTGGATCATTTCTTCTGTAGAACCATTCATTGTTCCAGTCAAGACCCATCATATAGTTGTACTAGAAGTTTTGGTCTTGTCTGGCTATCAGTTGTTCTTTAGTAAGGACTGGTTGGTTGTAAAGAAGCCTTGGACAAATCCAAGCTTGCAGTAGCTGAGGAGAAGTGGTATCATCAGATGGTGACACTCCCATTGTATATTCCTTATATAGAGAGGCAGGTCTGTTTTTGGTGGCTTTGGGAGGCTGACCAGCATGAGGAGCTTGGAAGTAGGAGTAAATTGATGCCTGTGATGGTCTTAGAGGCAGGGAATGGCTACTGAGAGGAGGAGTGGGAAATCTGTTTGGGTTGGCTGTTCAGGAGAAGGATCAATTGGATTTTCACCTCTTTGCAGGATGAATTCAGATACATTGTCAAGCTTTTTGAGAATGGCAGATTTGAGTTGTCTAATGAGGGAGGCTGAGAATTGGTTGAAGTCAGTGAAGGTGAGATGATATGGAGGGGTGTATTTGAATGGATCAAAATTTGGAGGGAGATTTGAAAAATTGTGATCTGGATTTCTTATGGAATTTAGGAGGAGGTAGAGGAAGATGTTGAGGATATACAGAAGAGATTGGGAAAAAGGCTTTTGACAATTAGTCCCATTATGCAGCTCTTTTTAGAAAGCAGGGTCCAAAAGATGGATTGGGCATATTGAATGCACAGAGGATACACAAGGGAGGAAGGAGCATAGAGGCATTCCTGAAGATTGTTAGAAATGAGATGGGAGAAGACAAGTTCCCATTCAGCAAGGTTTGAAAAATTGAGGGGATTTAGAAGTTTTGGAGCAGAAAAGAGGAAGAAGCAATATTGAGTGGTGATTCTGAATTTCTTCCACTCTTCATAAGCATAAAAAAGTTGGCCCCAATGTTCCTTGCATGAATACTCATATGATTTTTGGTCATTTCCAAGGGATTGGGGAGATTTTGAGGATTAAGAAGAGGAGGAAGAATTGGAACAGAATTAAACTTATTGTGGGATTCTTGAACTATTGGGATAGAAAAGTCAATGTCACAGTCAAGTGCCCAGAAGCTAGGAGATGGTAAGGATGTGTCAAGATCAATTTGAGGGATGGAGATTGATTTAGAGGGAGGGTTAGCTGTAGGGGCAGGTTTGGGAGCTGATGATCCACCTTGACCTTGGGTGTGTCTGGCTTCTCTAATTCTCATAAAGTCAAATGCTTTGAGGGCTTCATTAATTGAGAATTTGTCAGATAGCTGTTCAAAGAGGGAGGCTCTTTCTTCCTCAGAAATGTTGGAGACAGATTTGTCCTTAATCATTTTAATGAGATTAGGGTTGAGGATTGGAAGAACAGTAGAGTGATCAGGAGATCTGGGAGGGAGAGAGATAGAGTGTGTGACAGGAAGGGGAGGAGAAGGTAGTGTTGGGGTCTCAGCTATTGGGGTAGATTTATGACCTGGAGAGTTCCCCCTTGACTTAGCAGGGCTCTCTGAACTAGGTAGATTCCCCCTATGGGTTTCAACTGGAGAATGAGTTTTAAGATGAAGAATGCCTTCAATGGAAGCAACATGATCTGAGCTGGAGGTGTGATGGGGAGAAGGGGGAGAGGAGTGCCTGAGTCTTTTAGGAGAAGGAGAAGGAGATCTAACAGGTTTTTATAAACAATAACAAAGTGGTCATCAAAAGAGGATGAGGTGGTTACCTTCTCCACATTTCTTGGAAGTGCCTTAGCTGTTGGGATGTCTGCCTCAGCTGTTGAGATCACTAGATCATGTGATGGCACATCTTGCTCAGTACCAATCTTGGCTTTCCTGATCTCTTTAATTTGTTGCTGAAGAGTCATTTGAACACCAAATTCTTCTTCATCAATCTTCATTGCACCACTGGAGCTGCTAGCTTTCCTAACCTCAGATTCTCCTTCACTAACTGGTGTTTCATCATCAACATAGATTTTGCTCGCATTGCTATCGGCAGCTTTAACTCTTTATCCACTCTCAGTAGTGTTCACATTGCTATCAACAGGTAATGAGGAGGTTTGAGAAGTGGCTCTTATTGATTCACTGGATGTAGAGGAGGTTGATGAGGAGGGAGGTTCATCAATCTTCTTCTCGCCAGTTCTTTTGAAAGCAATGGATTTTCTTCTAGCTGGTGACTTTGTTGTTACTCTAGTGATCATCTTGGTTGCTAGAGCTTTATCAGGTCTTGATTGAGCTGTTGGGACCTTCTTGGTTGCCTTAGTTGTTGAAGACTTGGATTTGGATGGCTTAGCTGTTCCCTCTTTGGATCCTTTGAGAGGGATGGTTTTCTTGTCAAACTTCTTGGATTTGCTTAGAGGAACAAAAACAAGTCATTTAGTGCTGAGAATGGCTGGGTGATCAAAAGTAGTTATCTTAGCTGTTGCATGAGTATCTTAGTAGTTGGACTGTTTTGATACTGCCTTTGTGCAGAAGGATGTTTATTGATTAAATATTTGCCAAACATATTTACTATGATTGATTTTAAACATAGTGAGGTACTAATTTTGGTAAATGATTAATGGAATGAGGTTTATAGAGAAAAGTGTTCAAATATAAGTAAACTAGGGAACAGGGGAAAACATATTTCAAATAGCTATGACCTAGGCACCTATACAAGTGTTCTATTCAGAGTCTTAGGATGAAGATGAATCAGAGGACAACTCAATGATTTGCGGCCCTTGATGTTGTTCTCCCTCAGCTATTGGCTGTTGATTTCGTGGTTCCACCTCAGCTGCTAGTCCCTTTTTATTTTTGAGTTTGGAAGTCTTCTTATCAAACTTCCTTGTTTTTCTTCCATCACAGCATAGGTACCATTCATTTTGTAAGTTCCAGTGGGGAACTACCTCACAAAATTTTTGAAGCAAGACTGGGGTCATGAACCTAAAGAGGTTAGGTTGCCCAGCCTTTTTAATTCCTTTGATGGTGGAGGGGTAGTTCCTCAGATTGAAGTTCTCCAGAAGGATGGGACCCTAGTTGATCCTTCCTCTGAGAAGAGCCAATGCTTGTTTCCACTCTGAGACACTCATTTGATCAAAAGAGGATCTTTTGCCACAGATTCCTTTGAGAACAATGCCACACAGGATAGAGTGTCTCTTGGAGAGATGCTTTTTGTGGACAGGCTGGTTCTTGAGGTCTAGGTAGTTGGTTTGGCCTGTGAAGGTTTGGTAGAGAGGGGCAAAGTCCATATCTAAGGCAGAGTCCCATATATCTGTTAGGAAATACTCATTAATTTTAAGACCTAAGCAGATACTGACATCTAGATAGGAGATGACAATTTCTTCTTCTCCAAACATAGTAGAGATGGAGTGGTCATGATTTCTCACACCAGTGTTGTAGAGATGGAGGCAAGCATGGTCAAGAATGGGAGCTTTCACTGTGAGCATAGTGAGCAACTTATTGTTTTCAAGGAGACTTTTTATGTATTGACCCGTTTCCCCTTGGAAGAAATCTTCTTCGATGTAGTACCCATGAGCATCTTTGGGTACCAGAGGTTGTCTAATTATGGGAGAAGACATGATTTTGATTTTTAAGCAGGGGAGAACGGAGAGGTTTGAAAACAGAGAGGGTTAGGGTTTTAAAACAGAGGATGCGAAATCGAAAAGAAAATTGAGGGGTGTTAACTGATTCAAGGTTTAAATAGAGTTAAAAGAAGATGAATAGAGGTAGATGGTGGGGACAACGGTTATAATTTTCGAAGATCGAGGCGACGTGGGGAATTAAAGTAGCCGTTTTAGGAAGATTTGAAAGTTATCCTCTTTTACTGTTCAAGTGAACAATAAATAGAATGGAATTAAATGAGATACCATTTATTCCCAGAAATAGCGGGCGGCTATTTATGGAAAGTAAGGGACAAATATAACCTTGCACTCTTCAACATTAATATTGACCATCACATTCTCAGACTTTCCATGTTTTTTAACCAATAGTACAGATTTTATGGTCAAATCAGCTGATATTTTGAACCAACATTAAAATTTAACAGCTAAGTCTATAATCTTACTCTATTATGAATAGTCATAAATTCCTTGTGTATATAAGGAATATGGACTTAGCTGATGAATACACGCTAAGTTCATTCTCTTTAGTCTTGGCTGTTGAGGGCATTCTTAGTTCAATTCTTGAAAATGGGAAGACTGTCATCTAAGTTTAGTCCTAAAAAGATGGCTCAGACAGCTAAAAAGTTGATCTTTTCAATCCTTGTAGGAGAAGAGACTGAGAGAGAAAAGTTTGAGAGAGAGTACAGATCATACACTATACAGAGTGATCATCAGTTGCAGGAGGAAGTTGAACAGCTTCCCTTTGATCACTCTCTTAAGTATAGAGAAATGAGAGAGAGAGAGAGAGAGAAGAGAAAGAGAGATTGGGAGTGTGAGAGAGAACTTTTGGAGTAGTTAAAGAGAGAGAGAGAGATTGGCACATCTGAATGAGGTTAAAGGTAAGGGAAAAGAGAAACAGGAGGAGGAAAGAGGAAGTATAAAGTTGTTTGGACAGAACATGAGGGTAGGGAGAGGAGAGAGCAGCAATGCAAGTGCTGCACAAACAGAAGTTTAAATGGTTCATTCTCTTGGAGATTTGATAAGAAAGGAGGGTTTAAAGGTCTATGAGAAGGATATTGGAATGATAGCTGTTGAGGGAAATCAGGTGTTGAGGTCATTTACATTGAGGGAGCTAATGAGTCAGGAAGATATCTTAGCTGTTCAGGCCAAGAAGGTGCCTGTTGCTGAACAGCTAATGGATTATGTCCCAGTGACAAGGGATACTTTGTCAATAAGCATGGCAGTGCTTGAAGGAAGGGGAGATAATTTTAATGGGGTCCAGCAATCACCATCAACTACTCACACTCAACTGTTTAAGCAGTATCTGAGGTGTTGTAGTCCTGTTCAAGTCAAGGAAGAGGATATTGGAGGTCCTTCTTCCCACATGGCAATGATAGCTGCTGAGAGTATGCAGACTTTAGGAACCTTTAGCTTTGTTTCTCCCTTGGATGATTTCCCATCTTATGATGCTGTGGAGGAGTGGTGGCCAAGAACCATGGGTCCACCTCTTCAGCATTCAGTTTCTTTAATAGATCCTGTTATGGAGAGGCATCCAGTGTGGTTGGAAAGATATTTTGTTGAACTTTTTATTTTGGAGAGGGATTTTGAGGAGAGAATCCTACCAAGTTCTATTGGGGTAGAGGTGTTTTAAGTAGAAGTATCAAGTTATATGATGTAAGCAGGCCATCATATAATTTTCCTTGAATAGAGATCTGTTTGGTTAGCTGTTGGGATACTGTAAGACATCTAACTATGTCTTTGCACTTCTTTAAAGTTTATGAAATGAATTTCTAGTTTATCCCTTTTACTTAGGCAAGTTAATCATTCCTAACATTGCTCTCAAAAGTTCGAACCTCTTTTCATCCATAGCTTTAGTTAGTATGTTAGAGACATTATCCTCAGTACCAACTTTGGATAAGTTGATATTTCCTTTTTCAACATAGTCTCTAATGAAGTGGTGTCTGACTTCAATGTGTTTTATTTTAGAATGTTGAATAGGGTTCTCAGTAATGCAATTGTGCTGGAATTATCACAAAATATGGGGATATTTGTGACATTCATACCAAAGTCTTGAAGTTGACTTTTTAGGTACAATATTTGGGAACAGCAGAGACTAGCTGTAACATATTCAGCCTCAGCTGTTGAGGTTGCAACTGAAGTTTACTTTTTGCTAGACCAGGACACAATCCTTGATCCAATAAATTGACATCCACCACTTGTTGATTTTCTGTCCAGATTGCATCCAGCATAATCTGAGTCAGTAAAGCCAATTAGTGAGAATGGAGATTCATTAGGATACCACAAGCCATAATCAGGAGTTCCCTTTAAATATCTCAAAATCCTCTTAACAGCAGCAAGGTAAGATTCTTTGGGATTGGCTTAGAACCTTGTACAGAGACATACACTGAACATGATGTCTGGTCTTGAGGCTGTAACATATAGGAGAGATCCTATATAGCTTCTGTAAAGTGTTTGATCAACACTTTGACCATCAGTGTCAGCATGAAGTTTTGCAGATGTAGACAAAGGTGTCTTAGCTGTTGAGGAATTCTGCATATCAAACTTCTTTATCATATCTCTAGTGTACTTGGCTTGGTTAATGAAGATTCCATCCTTCATTTTTTTTGACTTGGAGACCTAAAAAGAAGGTTAGTTCTCCAATCATGCTCATTTCAAATTGTTTTTGCATAAGATTTCCAAATTCTTTGCAAAGATCTTCATTTGATGAACCAAAAATGATGTCATCAACATAAACTTGAATGAGTAGGGTATCATCTCCATATTTTTTGATGAACAGAGTATTGTCAATATGACCTTTGGTGAATCCCTTTTCAAGTAGGAATTTGGACAAGGTATCATACCATGCACTAGGGGCTTGCTTTAGACCATACAAGGCTTTGTCCAACTTGTATATATGGTCTGGGAATTTGGGATGTTCAAATCTAGGAGGTTGAGCAACAAATACGTGTTCATTAAGAACTCTATTCAGGAATGCACTTTTGACATCCATTTGAAATACTTTCATCCTTTTAAAAGATGCAAAGGCTAAAAATAGTCTTATGGCTTCAAGTCTTGCTACAGGAGCAAAAGTTTCATCATAATCTATTCCTTCTTCTTGTCTGTATCCCTGAGCAACAAGTCTGGCTTTGTTTCTTACTATAATACCATCTTCACTCATTTTATTTCTAAATACCCATCTGGTACCTATAACAGTTTGATTTCTTGGTTTGGGAACAAGTTTCCATACTTTATTCCTTTCAAATTGTTCCAGTTCTTCTTCCATTGCTTCTATCCAGTCTGCATCTTGAAGAGCTTCATGGATCTTCTTGGGTTCCATTTGAGAGATGAAGGCACTTATGAAAATATCATAGTGAGGAATGCCTTAAGGAATGGTTTCCTTTTGTATAGGAATGGAGATAACAAGGTTCTCATCATTGTCAATGGGGATTGGAGTGGAGATTTGAGAAGGGGTTATTTGACAGCTAACAGATTCATCTAGGCTATTAGGAAGGGGAAAGCTGTTGGGAGTAGGTAAGCTGTTAGAGGTGTCTTTGGGTAGAACATAAGGAAGAATAGAGTTGTTCTCATTTGGAGAAGAGGAATTATTGGTTGTTGGTGAAGGTTCTGGAAGGTTGTCAGAATTTCCAATATTTTCATCAAAATCACATAAGTCAGTGTTGCTTTGATCATTGTTTTCATCAAAGTCAACATGAATTGATTCTTCTACAACCAGTCTTCTTTTGTTGTACACTCTGTAGGCTTTACTAGTGTTGGAGTAACCAAGAAAGATTCCTTCATCACTCTTAGAATCAAACTTATCCAGGTTATTCTTCCCATTGTTGTGAATGTAACATTTGTTCCCAAATCCATGAAAATAGGATATGGTGGGAACCTTTCCATTCCACAACTCATATGGGGTCTTCATATAAAACTTATTGATGAGAGTTTTGTTTTGAACATACACAGCAGTAGTTACAGCTTCACCCCAAAAGTACTTAGGAAGATTATGTTCTGACAGCATTGCGCTTGCTGCTTCACAAATGGTCCTATTCTTTCTTTCTGCAACTCCATTCTTTTGAGGAGTTCTTAGAGCTAAAAAGTTGTGATCAATCCCTATTTGATTGCAATAAGTGTCCACTCTAGTGTTCTCAAATTCAGTTCCATGATCAGATCTTATCATTTCGATAGACAAGCCTTTAAAGTTCTGAACTTTGTTGAACAGCTGAGTGAGATTATGAAGGGTATCACTTTTGGATTCAAGAAGGATGATCCAAGTGAATCTTGTGTAATCATCAACAACTACAAGGGAATATCTCTTTCCACCTAGAGATCTGGTTCTAATGGGACCAAATAAGTCTATATGAAGGAGATCAGGAGGTTTGGTTATGTCCAGTCTTGTTTTAGCAGAGAAGGATGTCTTCTTTTTATTTTCCACATTGACAGGCTCTGCACAGCTTGTCCTTCTTGAAGGGTATTTTGGGGAGACCCTTAACAAGGTTGGAGATTGACAATTTTGAAATGGTTTTGAGATTTAGATGAGCAAGTTTTTTATGCCACAGCCAAGACATATCTGATTGACTGTAGGTTAAAAGACAATGAGCAGTAGAGGATTGGACTACTTCAAGGTGGAGGCAGTAAAGGTTCTTCTTTCTAACTCCTGTTAAGATAACCTTGTTGGTCTTGTCTTTGACTTGGCACTGATCCTTTATGCAAATAACATGGTAACCTTTGTCACAAATTTGACTAATGCTGATTAAATTGTGCTTCAGGCCTTCAACATAAGATACATCTGTAAAGATGATCTCCTTAGTCACTAGATTGCCTGATCCTATGACTCTTGCTTGGGAATCATCACCAAATGTAACATTGGGACCATTCTTAGGTGTTAACTGTTGAAGCCATTCCTTGTTGTAGGTCATGTGTCTGCTACATCCACTATCTAAGTACCAGATTCCTTTATTGGATTCCTACAAAACAAAATTAAAAATTATGGTACCCTTTATTCTTTTTGGGTCCAAAGGATTAGATTTTCTTTGTTACCCTAGACTTGCCACCTGATCTTCTTTTGAAGAACTGGTTAAGGGTGTTATAGTAGGACATGATTTGCATCATGTAGGGTGTCAATGTGAAGGGTTGAGGTGGATTATATAGGTGTCCAGTGTTGTATAGGTTTTGATTGTAGTTTGGTTGATGGAAATGAGATTGCTGTCTGGGATTTTGTGAGTGGTATGAAGATCAAGGAGAGAACTTTTATGACTGATAGGTATGGCTTTTCCCATTGGACTATTGCCAGTTTTGTCTTGGTTGCCTGGATTGCCTTTACTGTCTAGCATGTCTTGGCTGTCCAGTTTGCCTTGGCTGTTCAGCTTGTCTTGGTTGTTCAGCTTTCTTTGGCTTTCTGGCTTATCTAGGCTTTCTAGGCTTCTGTTCTTGCTTCCTTTTCTGAGATTTAGTATCACCAGTGCTAGTGGAAGATTGAGACTTAGGAGCTATGGGAGAATCCTCTTTTAATTTACTCTCTTCACTCCTCTGTTTGTACACATCTTCCTTTGTTTGAATGGGGTAAGATGGTTTCTTGGTAGAGAATGTGTTGAGACTTTGTAAAATCATAGTTTCAACAGCTCTATCACCAGTAGGTGGAGTGTAGATTTTGAGTGTAGGGTTTTTAGCTCCTATTCCAGATCTGTCCCCAGGATTTCTTTGATTAAAGTGATACATGGATAGAGCATTGCTTGATTTGTTCCAGGAATCAATTTTTCCTTTTAAAGCAATGTTTTCTTCCTTCTAGATACTCATTTCATGATCATTATCCTGTTGGGACTTAGAGCAGTCAGTCTCAGCTGTTGAGCTAAGTATGTCATTTTCGAGTTTTTGACATTTTTCTTCTAGATCCTTTTTGGTTGTTTCAAGGTTAGCGTTTAGGGATTTGAGATTTTCAATGGTTTTGATTGTTCAAGGTTTTCTGTGATGAGGGCAGCAAAGCTAGAGTCTTGTTTCTTCTTTTGAATCAAAAGGGTGCAGACTAAATTTTTAAAGCCATTAATATTAAGAGAATTAAAATTATGTACCTCTTTGAGTTCTTCAGCAGCAGCTAAGGCTTCAAGGTCTTCTTCATTATCTGAATCATCACATTCCTGTGCAACAAAACACAGTAGTGCTTCTTCTTCATCACTATCTGAGTCTGATGAGTCAAATTCTTCATCACTAAACCTAGAAGAGTCAGCAAGCATGACTTGTTCTTTATTTTTATCATTCTTAGCCTTGACACAATTAAAACAATTGTACCTATAACTATGAATGACATCTTTAGAATAGGTCATTCTTTTTTAGTTTTCCCTTGGTTTTTTAGGTTCTTTACAATCTGCAGCATAGTGATCTGGTTTACCACAGTTGTAACACTCAATGTTCTTCTTGATAACTTCTTGAGTTAAGTTGGATGGTGAAGGACTGTATCTTCTATCAAAAGCTTTCTTTTGATGCTTCATGGCATTTCTGACAGTCATGGAGATGAGACTTGGGATGTCTTCTTGAGATATAGGCTTTGATTCTTGTTTAGGAGTTATGTTCAGCTTTTGTAGAGCATTAATAACAAGAGTGTCATACTACTCCATTCAGCTCCTTCTCTAATGGGAAGGGCTACTTTCTCATATTCTTGAGGAAGATTAGAGTAGATCTTTAAGCATAGGTGAGATTTTTCAAAGGTTTTGCCATGGTCTGAAATGGCTCTTACAAGATCTTCAAATCTTGGTCTTGCAGCACTCACTTTCTCTCCAGGATAGAATTTGAAGTTGTCTAACTGTCTTAATAGGTTATATAGATTCTGGGTTCTAACACTGGTGTGTTTAGTGAACTTCGTGTTAGTTAATTCCCATGTTGCTTTAGCACTTGGTACTTTAGCTATTTCTTGAGCTAGGGAGTCATTTACACTTTTTTGCAGAATGTTTTTTACTTTTAAGTTTGCAGTCATAAGTTGTCTTTGTGCATCAGTCCAGTTTTCATGAGATTTGAGTTTGCAACCTCTTCCATTGACTTCAGCTTGAGTGGGAGGTTCAACTTCATTTTCTAAAACATACCAGTTCCATATGCTATTATCATCTAGATAGGTTTTGATTTTTGATGAATAAATCTCAAAGGATCCACAATCATCAATGTGTGGAATGTCCTTTTCATTGTTTCTTCTTGGTTGAGGCATGGTGGGTTGAATGGATCTATCACAAGTTGTTAGACTCTGTATGGTGAATCCAAGCTCTGATGCCAATTGAAAGGCCCTGTTAAACTAAATGAACAGATTAATTAAAACTTGGACATCTAACGGTTTGAGGTTAGCTGTTTAGAGATAATGATAAAAAGAAATGTGCAGCGGAATAAAAATAAGTAAGTAAATGAAAGGACAAGGTGTATGTGTGTGTTAGTGTTGAGACAAGAGTGTACACAATATTTTAAAGTGGTTCAGAGGCAAACCCTTCTCTTACATCCACCCCCACTGTTGGAACAGTGAGATCAATCCACTATAATCCGCTCTCTTTAGAGCTTACAAGAATTGATAAGGCAAGTTCCTTTGAACCCCCTCTACTTAATTGACACTTCAATTAAGGTTGCTTCTTTCAAAGCTAAAAGAAAAAGAAAATAATCACAAGTGTGTTTACAAAAATATAGCTTGGCTGTTAGCTGGCTGAAAGAGGGTTGTAACTGGGTGCAAGAAGGCACAATATTTACAGGGGTTTATGCAAATATTTAAGGACTGCAAGGAGAATATGCAGTAAGGCCACAAAGGTTTTCAAACAGTGTAGGGTTGTGGGATAGGTGAAAAAGCGTCACTTGACAACATGCCAGTATACTCCTTTATATAAGGGTTGGCATATAGCCGTTGGGGGACACATAGCCGTTTTGGGGACAAAGGTACAGAGAATTAATGGTCAGTCTTTAACTTTGACTAATAGTATATTATTCCTTTGTTTGCAGGTTGTCAAGGTTTGGAGAAGGTGTATTCACACTTGGTCAAGCTTCAATATGTGTTATTCTAATGTTGATAACATTGGAATAATCATTCTGCAAGGTTTTGATGATGTGGAGTCTCAGCTGTTGGTGAAGAACAGTCTTAGCTGTTGGAGCAGAGGAGCTCAGCTGTTGGGCTTGTAGGGCCTTAGCTGTTGAAGATTCTTTGAAGATATCATCTTGATAATTCATTTGAGGTTGAGGGAGTTTGTAATAGATAGTTCTTTAGTTTGCTTGATGTGTGGATGATAGATAAATCATGTAGAAGCTTGGCTTGTTGGGGTTTGTCTTGGGTTGCCTGTGTTCAGGTCTTTTCTATACATCATATAATCAATGGATTGATTATTTATTTATCAAAACATATTTACTATGATTAATTGTGAGTTAAGCATAGTGAGGTACTAACACAAAGGTTGATTTATTACTTCCCCAAGGCTTTTCCTTGGATGAATCATCCATTTGGATGTTAAAGTTTCCATCTTTAACCATCCAAATGATGATTTTGGCTCAAATGCCATGTTCATCACCTTTCTTAAATTTTCCCCAATTATTGCATTTATCACACCCAAACCTTTTGTTTTGGTGTTTAATTAGTGATCAAAAGCATAGGGATGATTCAATTCAAGTTTTGTGTGAGTAAGTAAACTGGAAAAATGTAAAACAGTTCAGTTTCAGCAGAATGCTCTGTTTCTGCCCGAAACTGAACTGATTTCTTGACAATCTGCAAAAAAAACCCAGGGATGACCTTCCTAGCCGTACGGCTAGTTTGGTCAGAGGGGTGATTTTTCAGTCTTTCACCTCTTCTGTTAAACTGTTTACAAAACAACCCCTTTTTGTTAAGTTTCTAACTGATTTTTGTTAAAAGTCAGTTTCTCACATTTTCAAGAACACACACACACACACACTTGCACAATTTTGGTTAACAAACTTAGGGAGACTCGGTTTTTCCGAGGCACTTTGGGTGAACTACCGGTTAAGTTCTTCCCAAAGTGTAACCTGACCTCCGAATCCTTTGTCTCTAACCTTTTTTTCGTTAAGTTTGGGTTTAAAGTTAAACTAACGTGGCGAATCCGTTTTTTGTTTGAACATAAAGTGCCGTATTTGATTTCTCGAGGGAACTTTCTCCGTTTTCCCGCGGGTATCTTACACTCTCGTATTGTTAATTTCTTAGTTTTAGTTAGTCTTTAAATTGCTTCTCATAGTTTAGAATTTTACTTTCTTTAACAGTTGTTCCTATTTAGTTAGTTAGTTTAATCAAATCAAAACTCCCCACTTTCACTTTCTATTATAGTCTTATTCTCCCCAAAGAAATTATTCTGCGTTCCCTATGGATACGAACTCTACTTGTCACTATACTTATTTTGTGAGTAGAATAATTAATTTGGCGGTTTAACGAACCACCAAAATTTGGCGCCGTTGTCGGGGAACGGTGTTGATATAATTTCTTTTGGGAGAATTTGTTTAAAAGTAGAAAATAAAAGTTGTTTCAATGGTTGTTATGCTTATTATTACTTATGTATTTCCTTGTTTTTCAGTGAAGGTTCATCAATGATAATGTCAAGCATAACGACGTTAAAAAGTTGCGCTCTTGGGAGGCAGCCCAATGATTTTATTTCATGTTTTTGTGTTTTTGTTTAGTCATTAAGTGGGTTAAGTTAGTGAAAGTTTTCAAGAAGACTTGCTTTCATTAAGCGTGATCACGCTTAGTGACAAGCTGAGTCTGAGGTTCAAGATAGGAATTTTCTCTCAAAATTTCAAGAAGACAATATTGAGTTAGGCGTGAATATTGAGTTAGGCGTGATCATGCTCATATTAAAACTAAAAGAGTCTTCTACTTTTCACCTTTGCTTTCCAAACAAAAATTTCAAGAAGACATCATCTTTTTAAGCGTGATCACGTCCAAACAAAATTAGTCTTCTAACTTTTCTCTTTCTAACCAATCTTTATTTTATTTTATTTTTTTCCAAAAAAAAAAATAAAAAAATGAAATTTAATTTATTGCAATTTAATGTTTTAAATTTTTGACCTTTCTCTTCTCATTTTGACAGGTACAAGGATTCCAAGAGCCCAACATTCATTATTTGGAAAGAAATGGAGGAAAATGAATGGTTACGCAGTCATTTTTGAAATCTGGGAATAGGAATTAAAATAAGGGTCCATTCGTTACTTCTGTCGCGCCCCAGACCCGTGTTCCTACGTGGCCCCACGCTCGGGACACGATTGGAAGACGTTATAAAACACTTTTTAGAAAAAATTTCGAAATATACTTTCATAAAGTTTAACAAAATCCACACTCGAAGTTCAAAGACTTCTATTTAACTTTCAAACAAACTCTTTCACAAATGAAAGTACTTAGCCCGAAGGCTTACATACTTTAACAAAATAGGTGATACACTGATAAAGTCTCGGGTACACTACCCCAAAGGTTATACATTTATATAATGCAACCTTTAAACCATACTTACTTTCCAAAATGGATTATCAACCCGACGTCCTCCCTTGTGAAGTGATCTATCCCCTGGACTCGCTTTTATCTAAAACAGTAAACAAATAAGGGGTGAGAATGAATCTCAGTAAGCTACTAAAATGCAACTACGTTCCATGCTAAAATGATAAGCATAAAGAAAAATATCATAAGTATCACATAGCACATAGTATGAGAGGTAAAACCAACTCATATACCACAAATACCACAAATGCCACACTCAGGTGGATACCAAGCCAAGGTTTACCCAATAAACATAACTGTCTGAGAATACCATCTGAGAAAACCATCTGAGCAGCATAAATAGCTGAAGCCGGGATCCCTAAAACCAAACCATATCCATAAGAACCAAATTAACAACAGGGGGAATATGACACAAAGTCATAACCCAAGGCTCACACGAGGGAGCTAATTCATCCCATCCAAGGCCAATCTGGATTGGGGAAACAGAAAAGGCAACAATGGAAAACCTTATAGCGAACATGGCTTGTGTGCCACTATAATTCTCCCACCGCCTGACACAAGGTACCAATGGAAAACCTTATAGTGAACTTGTGCCACTATAATTCTCCCATTGCCTAACTCCACAACAAGTACCAGCTGGACTTTAAACACGAGCATAGTAATGAATACTTGCTTAAACAACAACCGGGGGGCAATGATTCCAAAGTAGGGAACCAAGCCAAACACATCACAAAGATGAACCAATCCAAAACACATCAAGAGATGTTCAACAATACCTCATGTAACACTTATTCACATTTCATAACACATTTGTTCACAAAGGAACCAATTTCAAACACTAGAGAGTTTCACAACACTCCTCTAGGTACTCTAGGATATCACCTAAGACCTAGACCAAGATTGAACTCTAAATCACTTAGATTAAAACAACTCAACTTTTCAGCAACCCTGGGCGATCGCCCAAACCAGCTTGTGCGGCCGCCCAAAATGCCCTGTTCCAAGACAAAAACCTTCCAGATAAGTGTGCGGCCGCACACCCGATTTGGGCGGCCGCCCAACACACCTCGCAGGCCAAAACTTGAATAAATTATACTCCCTCTATTCCACTGTCCCAAACGTAGAAGTATACTTTCAATAACATTTTAACAATACTAACACTACCCAGGAGTGCAATACATGCCCAAAACTTTACTTTCAAGTTTATTTCATTCTTTTTACCGTCCCACAAATAATAGAATAATTTTCTTTTATTCCATTTAAATATTTTACCGTCCCAAAAGTATAAGTATACCTTTACTAACAACTAGGCAATACCCAAGACCCCACTTTCAAGCCTAAACCATTGTTTTTCTTCACAATATATTAATACTCCCTTTGTCCCAAAATTACAAGTATCACAAATAAATTATTTTCACAATAATTTCACCACATATAACATATACAACATATATATGACCATTTTAACATTTAAGGGGAATAAGTAACTTACCTATTCCGGGGAAAGTATAAATGAAATATATCTTGATCGGGTAGAAATGGCCTACTCAACGCCCTGAACATTTTGGTGTAATTAGATTTTATAGAGAAGTAATTAAAAAGAAAGAAAATTAAAATGAGAGAAACCCTTACCTTTTCCATGGATACAGAGATAGAGCAACTTAAGAAAGTTCAATTGTGTTTGTGTGTGAGTGTGTTCTACGCAGAGAGTGATGGGAGGATAAGAGTAAGTTGATATTTAACAAGTTCCACCTAGGCCCTTCTACTTTAACTTCTAAAAATTAAACCCCTCTAGTTATATTTTCACAAAGGCCCTTATAGTTCAACTAACACCAAATAACTCCCTTAACAATTGTTACTACTAACTAAGTAACTAACTCAAATAATCAAATAAGATGTGCAAATCATAAAATATTATGCAACACATAATATCAATTTAAAACCCCCAAAAATATAAAATAAATAGGGACGGTTTTTGGGGTCGTTACAATCACTCCCCCTTAAAGAAAATTCGACCCGAATTTTAGGGTTACTTACCAAACGAATCGAATAACCAGGGATATTTCCTTTCCATTTCCTCCTAAATTTCCCAAGTTGACTTTTCAACATTACGATTCCTTCTTACCATTCTAACATGCGGAATACTCTTGTTTCTCAACTCTTGAACTTTGGTATCAATCACTCGAACTGATTGCTCTATATAAAACATCTCGGGTTCTAGATCCTCTTGTATCTCTGATAACATATAAGATGGATCATAGAATTTTTTTTTCAAAGCACGGAGATATAAAACACGTTATGAATTTACCCAAAGAAGATGGCAACGCAAAATAGTACGCAAGATTTCCAACTCTTTCTATAATTTCAAAAGACCCATTATGACTTTTCCATTGAATACCAATTTCAATAGGTAGAAAGTGAGCGGGTTTTGTCAATCTATCCATGATTACCCAAACTGCATCGTGCTTTCACCGAGTACGAGGCAATCCTGTTACAAAATCTATCACAAATTATTCCACTAGAAATGATGCTTCAAATTATGATACATCTTGATACTCCCGGGATGAATAGTATACTTGAACTCGTGATCCTCATCAAGATCTTGGCGTTTAATTCCATCAATATCTGGTATACATAGACGTCCTCTATAAGTTAATACTCCTTCAGAGCTATGAGAGAAATCTTCAAATTTTCTATCCTCGATTTTATCCACTAATTTTCTCAACTCGGAGTCATCCTTCTGAACATCTTTTATCTGTTGAATTAAAGTTGGCAATACTCTATTATTCACAAACATAACTCCATATCTCAATTCATGTGGATATCAATTCCGAGCATCTTCCATTCTCGGACCATCCTCGAAACTATGTAAGATTTCTGACTAATAGTATCTGTAACCACGTTTGCCTTGCCCAGATAATAAGAGATGGTACAATCATAATCCTTCAAAAGTTCCATTCATCTACGCTGTCGGTTGTACAACTCTTTCTAGGAGAAAAGATATCTCAACTCTTATGATTGGTAAAAATCTCAAACTTTGTTCCATAAAGGTAATGTTTTCACTTAAGTAACGAAAAAACAATCGCAACAAGTTCCAGTGCATGGATCGGATAGTTCTGTTCACAAGAAGTTAACTTCCTCGAAACATCAATGTAAGTAACCATCATTCCCATTAAGTAACGCAAGAATAAGTACAATGGTCAATCTCTTCTTCTATTCCTCAAAACTGACTTGACATTTTTCATCCCACAAATATGGTACATTCTTTTAAGTCCACTGAGTGAATGGTGTAGCAATCTTGAAAAACCCCTCAATATACCTTCGATAATACTCCGCTAAACCCAGAAAACTTTCGCAAATAACTGCTTCCATTGGAGCCCAGACAAAACCATTCGCAAATATTGTTCATGTTCCTCTCGAGATTTAGAATAAACAAGGATATCACCGATAAAAACAACCATAAAGGTATCAAGATAAGGTTTTAAAACCCGATTCATCATATCCATAAAAACAGACGGAGTATTAGTCAACCCGAAAGGCATAACAAGAAACTCATAATGGCCATACCTACTACGAAAAGTAGTCTTAGAGATGTCTTCAGAATGAATCTGCAACTGATGATAACCACTCCTCAATATCAAACTTCGAAAAGACAACAGACCCTTGAAGTTGATCAAATAAATCATCAATGTGAGGCAAAGGATATTTGTTCTTTACAATCACCTGATTCAACTTTCTATAGTCGATGCATAGTCTCAAGGACCCATCTTTCTTCTTTACAAACAACACAGAAGCTCCCTACGGTGATACAATGAATCGGATAAAACCACTATCAAGTAACTCTTGCAATTGAACTTTCAACTTTTTCAATTCAGATGGAGTCATTCTGTAAGGTACCTCAATTGTCCGGGTAGTACCTAGAAGTAAGTCAATACATAACTTGATTTCCCTATCGGGAGGCATAGAATACTCATTTGAAAATATATCAGGAAACTCTATAACAATATGCACATCCTCTATTTCAGAAACCCCTTTTTTTTAATAGTATCAAGAACACTGGCCAAGAATCCCACACAACCATGGTGTAACAATTTTCTAGCTTTCACATAAGAAATAATACCAATCCCCCTACCCAGAGGAGTAGCCTCAAAAATAAATTCAGGCACATCAGGAATAGAAAATGTGACAATCCTTTTATAACAATCAACTGAAGCATGGTAATTATTTACCCAATCCATTCCCAAGATAATATCAAAATCTTGCAATGGAAATATAACTAAATCAGCAAATAAAACATGCTCCCAAATATGCACATCACAAGTACGCAACACTCTATCAGTTGCCAAACACTTCCCCATAGGGATAAACACCTCTACCACATAAGGTAGAGACTCAGGAAACAAATGTAACTGAGATGAAAAAATGCACAGACACATATAAATGCAATGAGCCGGGGTCTATAAGTGCACGTGCCCTCAACTAAACACAAAAGTTATACCTCCTATCACGGCAGAAAAATCTGAAGCCTGTTATTGATTAATAGCAAAAACACAACTCTGCACCTTAGGTTTTCCCGAGGCATCCCTCTGAAAATGATCAAACTGACCACAATTCAAGCACTTACCCAGTTAAAACACTTCTTTGATGAGTTCAAGCAGGGTCTACTCTCGATTCAACTAACATGCTTAAGACATAACTAAGACACCTAAAATGAACTAATGTGTTTGCAATGGCAATGGGTGGATACATAGAAATATAGGACTATCACTGTTCCTCGTCCCTCCACTTCTTCTTCTGACTTCTTCGAGTCTTCTTTCTCTTCACATTGAAGATGTCGATCCCTCCCCTTCCATGATCGGGTATCATCCCGACATCCTCAACCAACCCGGTTGCCCTCAAAGCCGCATTGGCAACTGCCCGAGCTCGAAGATCTTCCATTTGTGCCCCTGCCCTAGGCATCGCAGCCATTCTCCTATCAGCCAAGGCTTGATAGTCCTCGACAATGTGTCCAGTAATATTATGGCCACTCGCCACGGACTCAGTCTCCCTCAAAACCCTGCTAGGGTCATGAGTCCCACCAAGAATAGCCTCACGCCTCTCTTCAATAAGCCTCTGAGTCTGTCCCATAGTCTGTAGACCGTGGTTAGAACCATGCTGGCTACACGCCTAAGAAGTACCCGAACCAGAAAGAGGGAACAAGTCCACAATCAGGAAAGAAGAGAAATAGCGGAAGAGTCCCACATAGACAAGGGCGGAAGCCTCAAATGATCCGAGTTAACACCAGACCACTCCAACAGTGGAGTCTGCAGTAATCCAAACTGACGACGGACCAAAGAAGGGATGTAATAAGACAATCCCAAGAGTCTCGGCACCCGAACAAAAGGGGAATTATCCTGATACTCCCATACCGAGCTGATAAGCCAATGTGGGACTGACCAATGGATCTCAGCAGTCGTGAGGTGAGCCATATAAGCCTCCTAGTCACTCTGAGTGAAGTCCAAGAGAATGCCTCTCAAAGAATAAAACCATGGTCTGTGAGAGATAGGAGCCTCGGGAATGGCCATCAACCTCTCTCTCAACCACAAAGTGAGTAAGGCGGGGCTACTGCTATGAATGAAGCCGTCTCCCAAAGCCAAGCGGTCCATGCCATGAATGGTTTCGCCCAAGATCAAGGGGGCAATATCCTTCTCCGCACGGAACACCTCAAGATCACTCAGTAAAACCCTATGACAAGTACCTTTGGAGCCAACCATGTAGAAAAAGGCAAGAATACACAAACCAAAAGCATTCCAAGAAGCCTCATCCGTGCGATCCATGAACTTCTCGGGGAGATCCGAAATGTCAATAAAAGTATGATTAAGAACCATACATTGGGCCTCTTCCAAAGGAATGTCGAGAAGAGAGACCAACCTTTCGACACACATGGTGTCATCAACTGAGGGGGAGAGCAATGACCTCCGTGTCCACGCCACCCACCAAATCCTTGAAATCCTTATAGGTTGGAGTGATTTCGTTGTAGGAGAAGCAATATACATGTCTCCTGACATCCCAAAAGGACGCAGCTGCTCTTAATAGCTCAAGATCCAGGATGAACTCCTTGAGGGACCAAAGAGATTGGAGACCAAATTTGGACTGGAAAACTCCCTTGTAATTCCTCATATGGTACCGCATCCAAAGACTAAGGTTGCCCTCAAAGCATTCTTGATGAATTTTGGACAATTTTGGTGGTTTTTCCATGAGAAAAGGCTCCATGGAGGAGAAAGCTTTCGAAATGAAGGTGATGAACTTATTGATGAACCTCAGACTGTGGCATTTAAGAAGATGACCAGGCTTGGAACAAAATTGAATGAAAAAGGAGTGTTTTCTCCCCAAGTCATACGGCTACTTTAGCCCTGCCAAAATTAATGGTTTCTTGTTGAAAGTTAGCTTTGTGGTCCTACCCATTCAAAGCCCCTTGTCATAAATACCCTGAAAAATGCCTTTCTTGGCTCATGCAACTTGAATTGAACTTAGAAAAATTAGGTTCCCAATGAAAATGTCCCTGGGCAGTCCCTAGATGGACGTAAGACCAGCTTTGTTAAAATTTAACCGGGCCGTACTTCATAAGCCCAGGTTAAAAATGTAATTTAACCCGGCCACGCTTCGTAAGTCCAGGTTAACAATGCGAATTTAACCCAGCCACGCTTTGTAAGTTCAGGTTAAGAATGAGAATTTAACCCGGCCGTACTTCGTAAGCCCAGGTTAAAAATGTAAAATTAGCCCAGCCGCGCTTCGTAAGCCCAGGTTAAGAGTATGTAATTTAACCCGGCCGCGCTTCGTAAGTCCAGGTTAAAAGTTTGAATTTGGGAAGTTAACGTGGCCGTTCTTCGTAAGTCCAGTTAAAAATATGAAAAACTGTCCTTTGGCCGTCCGGCGTGACGTAAGACTATTAGGTTTTGTGAGATTGTGTCCTTTGGCCGTCCGGCGTGACGTAAGACCATTAGGTTTTGTGAGATTTTCCCTTTGGCCGTCCGGCGTGACGTAAGACCATTAGGATCTGCGAGATTCGTCCTTTGGCAGTCTAGAATGATATAAATCCATTAGGCTCCGTGAGATTCGTTCTTGGCCATCCGGCGTGACGTAAGACCATTGGATTTTGTTGACCCGGCCGTACTTCGTAAGTCCAGGGTAGAAAGTGAAATCGTGAAAGTCCCGGCCGTAATTCGTAAGTCCAGGATGAAAGTTAAGATGTTATCGCCTCGGCAGCCCTTGGTAGGGCGTAAGACCAGTATAGTCATGATTAGGTTAAGAAAACCTTTGTCCCCGAGAGTGGCCAGGTTAGAGAAAACCTATCAATGTGTCCCGGCAGTCTGTGATGACGTAAGACCAGTTTGTAATCGACCCTCCGTCATGAGATAAGTTGACCAATTGACCAGTTTGTGTAGTCGACCCTCCGTCATGAGATAAGTTGACCAATTGACCAGTTGTGTAGTCGACCCTCCGTCATGAGATAAGTTGACCAATTGACCAGTTTGTGTAGTCGACCCTCCGTCATGAGATAAGTTGGCCAGTTTGTGTAGTCGACCCTCCGCCATGAGATAAGTTGACCAAATTGACCATGTGTCCCAGCAGTCCTTAGTAGGATGTAAGACCAGTCACCCTCAAGTCGACCCTCTCTGATAGAGCCAAGTCGATCGAGTCTAGCCTCTGAGCCATGCCCATCATTTGAGCCTTTGAGCCATGCCAGCCCCCTTTAGTCGACCCCCTCCGAATAGGGCCAAGTTGACCAAGCCCGGCCTTCGGGCCATGCCTGTTTAGGAAAGGATGAATAGATATCCACCTACGGCCCATAGGTTTGAGTATCCTTAAAATCTCTCACCCGAACTACGTTAGGCTTGATTCCCTCGAATAGGGATACATAGAAATCCTATACCTCTAGGTCCAGCCATAGAACAAATCGGCTAAGCCGTCCTCTCATCAAAATGGGATGCTTATAGGTTTGAGTAGCCTTAGAATATCTCACCCAAATCGGCTATGCCGTCCTCCCATCAAAAAATGGGATGCTCATAGGTTTGAGTAGCCTTAGAATATCTCACCAAAATTGGCTATGCCGTCCTCCCATCAAAATAGGATGCTCATAGGTTTGAGTAGCCTTAGAATATCTCACCCAAATCGGCTATGCCGTCCTCCCATCAAAATAGGATGCTCATAGGTTTGAGTAGCCTTAGAATCTCTCACCCAAATCGGCTATGCCGTCCTCCTATCAAAATGGGATGCTTATAGGTTTGAGTAGCCTTAGAATCTCTCACCCAAATCGGCTATGCCGTCCTCCCATCAAAATGGGATGCTCATAGGTTTGAGTAGCCTTAGAATCTCTCACCCAAATTGGCTATGCCGTCCTCCCATAAAAATGGGATGCTTATAGGTTTGAGTAGCCTTAGAATCTCTCACCCAAATTGGCTATGCCGTCCTCCCATCAAAATGGAATGCTCATAGGTTTGAGTAGCCTTAGAATCTCTAACCCAAATCGGCTATGCCGTCCTCCCATCAAAATGGGATGCTTATAGGTTTGAGTAGCCTTAAAATCTCTCACCAAAATCGGCTATGCCGTCCTCCCATCAAAATGGGATGCTCATAGGTTTGAGTAGCCTTAGAATCTCTCACCAAAATCGGCTATGCCGTCCTCCCATCAAAATGGGATGCTCATAGGTTTGAGTAGCCTTAGAATCTCTCACCAAAATCGGCTATGCCGTCCTCCCATCAAAATGGGATGCTCATAGGTTTGAGTAGCCTTAGAATCTCTCACCAAAATCGGCTATGCCGTCCTCCCATCAAAATGGGATGCTCATAGGTTTGAGTAGCCTTAGAATCTCTCACCCAAATCGGCTATGCCGTCCTCCCATCAAAATAGGATGCTCATAGGTTTGAGTACCCTTAGAATCTCTCACCCAAATCGGCTATGCCGTCCTCCTATCAAAATGGGATGCTTATAGGTTTGAGTAGCCTTAGAATCTCTCACCCAAATCGGCTATGCCGTCCTCCCATAAAAATGGGATGCTTATAGGTTTGAGTAGCCTTAGAATCTCTCACCCAAATTGGCTTAGCCGTCCTCCCATCAAAATGGAATGCTCATAGGTTTGAGTAGCCTTAGAATCTCTAACCCAAATCGGCTATGCCGTCCTCCCATCAAAATGTGATGCTTATAGGTTTAAGTAGCCTTAGAATCTCTCACCCAAATCGGCTATGCCGTCCTCCCATCAGATTGGGATGCTTGTTTTATCGACAACCCCGCTTTCTTCAAAAGCGACGTTGCCGAGGGGCTCTGTAAGTACCCCAATCTGAATTAACATACTTTAGAGGAATTCTTGGTACCATTTAGGGATAAACCTATGGGCCAGGACCTCGCTAGGATAAACCTGATATTCTAGGACTGAACTGGAATTAAACTTAGAAAAATTTAGAAGCTCGCCAAGTCGAGTCGTACGGATGGTTTGGGCACATGAGGTCCCTAGCCGTACGGCTATGTTGGGCACCCTCAGCCTCTATAAATTGAACCCCATGCTGATCATTTTAGGGGGGAGAAAACGTTTTATGAGTTGAAACTCTGCCAGTTTGAGAGCAAAAAGTGAGTTATATATACATTTGAGTGATTAGAGAGGAAGATAGGCCATAACCACAATAGGTGAAGCCTCCTTCTCCCCATCTTCTTTTTCATCTCAAACTTTCTTTTATCTTTGTTCATATTACTTGTTTATCTTGTGATTATATTTTCTTGTTCTAGCAATGTCTTGTCCATTTCAAGCAATTTACATTTCTTGCAAGTCTTGTCAATTTTCAAGCACTATATCTATATATTATACAAGTCTTGTCCTTTCAAGCTATATATATTATGATTATATATGTATATGATCCAAATCAGGAGGTGATTCAAGGTTCCCTTCACACCTAGTGTGTGATTATGGGGTAAAACCTAAAGATGATCATGGTTTGTTACATTTTCATATTGATTTTGTTTTATTTGACCATAAGAGTCATGATTGGGGGATAAAGTTCCAATCTTTATCACCCCAACCATGATCTAGCCATAAATCACCAAGTATGGGACATAAAGATTTGATCTTTATGTTATATTTGTGTCCCTAAAGGTTTGATCTTGTATAATAAGTCCATTTTGGTGGTAAAGTTTAAATCTTTATCCACCAAAATGGTCATTTTGGTTTAAATGCCATGTTCATCAACTTTTCATAAATTTCTCCAATGATTGCCTTTGATCACACCCAAATCTTTGTTTTTGAGGTTTATTTGATGATCAAAGTGCATAGGAATGAACTTTTCAAAGTTTTGTTGTTAATCATAAACTGGAAATCAACATTCCAGTCCAGTTTCAGCAAAGATACTCTGTTTTGACTGAAACTTGACTGTTTTCTGAATAAACTGTAAAAATACCCTGGAGAGCCCTCCCCATCCGTATGGCTACTTTGGCCGGGGAGGGAATTTTCCAATTTCTTCCTTTCCTAACCAGAAAGCTTGCAAAATAAACCTTTCCTGTTAAATAATTAACTGGTTTTGTCAAAACAGTCAGTTTCTCCCATTTTGAAAACACACACACACACATGCACTTTCGTTAACTAACATTAGGGAGACTCGGTCCTATCCGAGGCGAATTGGGTGACGTGAAACTCTTCCCAAGGCGTAACCTGACCTCCGAACTAATAGAATCTCTAACCTTTTCTTTTGTTGGGTCAAATAATTAACAAAGTGGCGATCCGTTATTTTTTGGCATGTTAACCGCGTTTGGCGTTTCGCCCCCATAACTCGTCGGGTTCCTCCGCACGGGGGCGGGATCCTTACACATGGGGCTACCCCCGACATCAACGACAAAGATGACACACTACAAGGAAACTGAGAAATAGAGACGGAAAAATAGAGACAGATGTCGTCTGTAGCTAATTTGGCGACAACTTAGCTACAGAAAAAAAAATTGTGACAGAATAGCTAATTTAGCTACTGATTAAATATATGTCTCTAATTTAGCTACAGAATCAAAATCTGTCTCTAAATTTAGCTACAGATTTTACGTCTGTCTCTAAATTAGAGACATAATTCAACGTTTGTCTCTAAATTAGAGACATATGTTGAATCTGTCTTTAATTTAGAGACATATTTTGAACCTGAAGCTAATTTGGCTACGGATTAAATATATGTCTCTAATTTAGCTACAGATTCAAAATCTGTCTCTAAATTTAGCTACAGATTTTACGTCTGTCTCTAAATTAGAGACATAATTCAACGTTTGTCTCTAAATCAGAGACAGATTTTGAATATGTCTCTAAATTCAGAGACAGATGTTGAATCCGTCTCTAAATTCAGAGACAGATTTTGAATCCGTCTCTAAATTCAGAGACGGATGTTGAATCCGTAGCTTAATAGACTAACTAAATTAAGTATTTAGGGTATTCATAGAGTTTAGAGTGTTATTTAGAATTAAGGGTATAAGGAATATAATAGTTGGTTTTTAGTTTTAGGTACTTTTTCTAATTTATAATTATAATTATAATTATTGTTATTATTATTATTATTATTATTCGTCATAGTAGTAGTAGTAATAATAGTAGTAGTAACATGTACTCCCTCCGTCCCATTCGAATTAGGATTTTTGGTCAATCTAATTATACTTTGACTAATAATTTGAATACAAATAATTATTTAAATGAAAATATAAAAATAGTTATTGAATTTATTACTAACCGTGATATAAGAACAATTTTTAAATTTTTATTATCATCATTATTTTTCTTCAAATCATTGGTCAAAGTAAAATTGGATTGACTAAGAATCCTAATTCGAGTGGAAAGGAGGGAGTATACTTTAAAAAGGGTTATGGATTTAGGAATTAAGTATATTTTAATTGGTTTATGGTTTAGAGTTGGGTTTAGGGTTTAGAGTGGGGTTTAGGGGTTGGGTTTAGGGTTTAGGGTTTAGAGTGTAGTAAAGGGTTTAGGGTTTAAGGTTTAGTGTGGAGTTCGGGGTTTGGGTTTTAGGGTATATGATTTAGGATTTAAAGTTATGACTTATGATATAATTAAAGTAATATAAACTTGCCATTTAGGGATGTCCTAAGTGGAGATATTGATAAGCACTATTAAGATTAGTAAGAGTGTTGTTTAGAATTAAGGGTATAAGGAATATAATAGTTGGTTTTAGTTTTAGGTACTTTTTCTAATTTATAATTATAATTATAATTATTGTTATTATTATTATTATTATTATTATTATTATTATTATTATTATTATTTGTCATAGTAGTAGTAATAATAGTAGTAGTAACATGTACTCCCTCCGTCCCATTCGAATTAGGATTTTTGGTCAATCTAATTATACTTTGACTAATAATTTGAATACAAATAATTATTTAAATGAAAATCTAAAAATAGTTATTGAATTTATTACTAACCGTGATATAACAACAATTTTAAATTTTTATTATCATCATTATTTTTCTTCAAATCATTGGTCAAAGTAAAATTGGATTGACTAAGAATCCTAATTGGAGTGGAAAGGAGGGAGTATACTTTAAAAAGGGTTATGGATTTAGGATATTAAGTATATGTTAATTGGTTTATGGTTTAGGGTATAGTGGCATACTCTCTCTGTCCCGCCCGAAATAAGATTTTAGTAGCGTTTTTATACTTTGACCAAGTAATTTAAATAATAAATAATTATCCAAATTATTCTAATAGTGGGAATTTATACTAATTAAAAAATTAATATTATTTAAGTACATTATTCTAATTATAATTATTGTTATTGTTCAATTATTAAGATATGTATATTGGCTTAGGGGTTAGAGTGGGTTTATGGGTTTGGTATATGGGTTTAGGGTTTATAATGGGGTTTAGGGGTTGGGTATATAGGTTTAGGGGTTAGAGTGGGTTTATTAAGATAGGTATATTGGTAGATTTTTATATTTTGATCAAGTAATTTAAATAAAAAATAATTATCTAAATTATCTTAATAGTAATTTAAATAAGAAATAATTATCTAAATGACATTTTTTTAATTAAATTATTGACTTTCACATGGATCATCATCTTAACCATTTATAATGTAAAATCTAAATTGAATCAAATGGCTCATATTTTAACCATCAATTTCACTTGGATTCCCATCTCAACCCTCCATTGCACTTGAGATCAATGGCCAAAAATACTCACCCACTTAATTTATCCCAATTAACTCCCCAAACCCACTTAACTTATCCCAATTTCACTAGCTCATTTTCATTTCTCCAAAGGACTTTATGCAAAACAAAATCCAAAGGACTTTATGCATAACAAACCTCACGGTTAAGTTAAAATAAAAAACTAAAATTCTTTGTTAAATGATTTGCCTTTAGAAATAAGCATTTCCAAATTTGCCCGTTTGACATCATTTGTCAAAAATAATGTTTCAAGCAAAATGCTTTTGATCTCCCCTCAAAATGATTTTTCCAAAGTCTTGGACTTTTTCGTCCACAATGTGTCTTAAAGGTCTCCCCTAGGCTCTCCCCGGTGTCAAGAAAATATTTCAACCATCCCGTAGTGTAGTGTTGACCAAGCCAAGCCTTGACCCAGATTGGTCATTTTAGGTTGAAGCCTTTGTCCCGGTGTAAGTACCCCAATCTGAAACCAACCTATCTTAGAGGTAGCCTTAGCACCATTTCAGGGATAAGCTAATAGGCCAGGACCTCCCTAGGATAAGCTATAAATTCCAGGACTACTCTGGTATAAAATTGGAAAAATCCAGAAGCTCGCCAGGCTAAGCCGTACGGATGCTTTGGGTACTAGAGGGGCCTAGCCGTACGGCTGGTTTGGGCACCCTCAGTCCCTATAAATAGAACCCCTTGGTGATCATTTCAGGGGGGGGGGGAGAAATACACATTAGGGAGGTCACTCTGCTAGAATTACCACAGAGTAAGAGTGAGAGTGTTCACAAACCAAAAAAGAGAGAAGAAAGGAAGATTGGCCATAACCATCATAGGTAAAGCCACCTCCCCCTCCCTTCTCTTCATCTTACTCCTATTTTCTTTCTTATATCATGGTTATACATGTATTTACTCTTCATTCATGCAAAGACTTGTCCATTTCAAGCACCTTTTATTTCTTGCAAGACTTGTCCATTATCAAGCACTATATACCTATCTATTACATTACTATCTTGTCCAAGCTATGAGAAGTTCCAAGGTGCCCTCCATACCTTGTATGGAAGAGGTTCTAAACCTAGACACTCATAGACTTGTTGATTGTCATTTACATTCCTTATTCATTTAAATGTCATGCTTGTTTGGCCATGATAATCATGAGGGTGATGAAACTTTAGTGTTCATCATTTTCCTTTTTGGTTTAGCCTCAAAATCCCACTTTTGGGTCATAAAGATTCAATCTTTATGTGTTATTTTGACTCTTGGAAGGATTTTAAGTCATAAAAATGTCATCTTGGTGATAAAGTTCCAATCTTTATTCACTAAATGACCAACTTTGGTCCAAAGGGGACATTCATCAACTTTCTTGATTTTCTCCTATGATTGCTCATGATCACACCCAAATACTTGTTTTGGGGGACCAAGTGATGATCATTTAGCATAGGAATGATGTTATAAAACTTGTAAAATGATTTCTTGCAAACTGGGATCAAAACAGTTTGTCCAGCTTCAGACAGAATGCCCTGTTTCTGTTCTGAACTGGACTGTTCTTGAGCAAACTGTAAAAATCCCAGAATTGCCTCCTATAGCCGTACGGTTACTTTAGGTAGGAGGGCAAAATTGCCTGTTTTTCCCTCTGACCTTTATCTTATCACTCAAGGCCCCTTTTTCAGCCGAGTTTCTCAAATAAAATCAACAACAGAACTTTTTCCGTTAAATACACACACACACATATGCACATTTTAACTAACTTAGGGAGACTCGGCTTTGTCTGAGGCAACTTGAGAGGATGTAAAAACTCCTCCCAAGTTGTAACCTGACCTCCGAACCTTTGAACTCAAACCTTTGTCATTTTGTTGGGTTTAAAATTAACAAAATGTGGCGACTCCGTTAAATTTGACCGGTTCCCGTGTTTGGCGTTTCGCCCCATACTCATCGCGTTTCCGCGCGGGGCGGGATCCTTACAGTGGTGACTCCGCTGGGGAGAGGAGTGCTTTCGGACTTCTTTCTAGAAGGTTTGGGGGCATTCTTGTGTGGGTCAAACTCCCGTTCCCGTTAGTTGACTTCTTGCATATTTGTGTGTGTTTGATGTTTCTGTTTGAACTTTTCTGAGTACATACGTTCTGGAAGTACAATAAACTGGGGCTTGATGATCAGAAGTTGGAGAAACTGAGAAAAATCTTCACCCTCTTGCTTTAGCCGTACGGCTACTTTGGGTAGGGGACCAGAATGTTGCCAATTAACAGTTTGGTGCAGGGCTGCGACATTCTGGGTGCCCCTCTGCTTCTACTTGTCCAGGTTCCAAATTTACAGTCTTACTTGTGCACATTACCTTCACTCTTTTGGCCAAAACTTGGTTTTAAAAGGTAATAAAACTTGGTTATGCATGATCTTTTGTCAATAAAATGGTTTCCAAAACCTCATCGTGCATAATCCTTTTTGTAAGGTTTTTTTTTTTCTCGAGTCTTCTCGTCGTGCACAAATTGTTTTGTACAAAAGGGTTTCAATGTAAAATATTTCTTTTGCAAAAGTTTGATTCAAAATTCTTTGTTGTGCACAACTTGGTACATGTACAAGTTTTGGTCTTTGTTTGCTTATATTACTTGATTTGTTGTGTATAAATTGCTCAATCCATGCTTGATCATATTTTGCTTATGCCATGCTCATGCTATCGAAAAACGAAATGAAAATCTCTCTTTTTACTAAAAGAAAAAAGGAGCATAGAATGAATTCACACCACGCGCACTTGACCGTGCACGTTCCAAATACCCTTTAAACCCGGGGTGGATGCCACGATGCAGCTCATTGGGCACTCTTGTTCCCTTCGATGCGCGCACGGGTCCATCCCACCTTCCCTTCCGAACCGAGTCAACCTCACTTGTCCGTGACACACAAATACCGTGACTATGGTTGGTTTTTGGTCTAGTTCACGTTACCACATCCTTGATACGTGCTCAAAGCTAATTGTGGCCAAATTAATGCCCGAGTTGTGACTCCTTGATGTAATGCAAGCGTGGCCTAACCAGCCTCCAACTCGTGTGTTAGTGACGACCGCAATTAGCAAGGGCCATGTATTAAGGATATGGTGACACCGTGTCGTCGAGCCCTAATGTATGAGTTATTTTTATCATCCTTAAGCCCATGGTCAAGGATCGAGACGCCTCATTCAAAATGAGGTCATGTCAGAATGTTGGTGCAGCCTTCGGTGTAGCCTTCGGAGAAAAGTTTCGATCCCGACTGGGGCTTAACCATGATTAGGATGACCCGCATATTGGGAACCTTACGATGCACTAGACCCTAGGTTCATTTCTTTTGATCGGTGGAAGCTGCGTGCCCTATAGGACCCTCGCCCGGGATAATCCGTCCTTGGGAGCGTGCAATATAGGTGAAAAATGAGGGGTCTATAGGCGTAGTGATGGCCTCCACTGATCCAGGGTTATAGAATAGTTGCGAAAAAGAAGAGCGATCTTTTCCAACCAATTAGGAATAAGACATGCCTTGAGAAAAATAAAATAATGAAAGTTGAGCCCCTGAATTGTGCACTAACGTTTGTTTATGTGACAAAGCCGGCTAAGGTAAATCAAAGAATAAATGATTTTTTTTAAGAAAAAAAAAGGAAAAGGAAAAGGGAATTGCTAAATTCATCAAAACGCTTGGCTTGGGTTCCTTCCCCCTAAAGAAGAGTCAAACTTGTTATCCCCTTTAAGTCAGTGTCTCTTGTGTGTCGAGTTTTTGTTTTACTTTAAAGCATGACTTCCCGAAAAATCCTTCCACGGTGCCCTTAAGGTTTGTTGGTCGTTTGTAAGATAGGGAACAATGGAAAACAAGTCCCAAGTAGTCGAGGCAGATGTCCGTTTGGATGTGCAAGCATGGCTAGAGGGTAGGGTTAAGCTCTTGGAACGAACGGTGGATACAATGAGGAACCAAATGCGAAAGATGGAGGTCGAACGCAATGAAGCGATCAAAGTGGTCCAACAACTTCGAAAGGAGATCAAGGAGGTACTTCACAAGAAAGTAGAGGAACTATGGGAAGAGGGAGGAAAGAGACTCAAAAGGGACCTTGAGAAAAAATATGATCGCCGGTACGATCTTCTACGTAGCCGAGCAGACTTGACCGATGAATTGGAAAGGCACAACTCAAGAAACACCCGAGAGTGCCTCCACGAAATTGTGAAGTCCATTGAGGATCTCAAAAGGTCTTCCGAGAAGTCTTCCTCCCCACCAAAGACTGCCCCCAACCAGCTGGCTCAGGTCGAACAAGAGCCCCGCGATCAGCTTCGACCTATCACGGTATACCATGGAAAGCCCGCGGCGGCTGTGGGAGAATTTCACCTCCAGGGCAAAGGGGCTCACTACCGCTGGTTCCATGAGTTGGGAATGCCTAGAGAGCAAGTGTTAGACCACCTACTCGAGGCCGGAAAGGTTGAGCTTCTTGGCCGACATGTGATATGGACGGAGCCGGTCGGAGCCCGTCACGACCCAAAACAACATTGCAAGTACCACTAAGCACCAGGTCATTCCACAAACGCATATCTCACCCTGAGAAATCACATCCAAGCACTCATTGATGAGGGTGTCATTACCAAACGAGGGGACAAGTGGGTCTGAACCAGGGACGCAAGGAGAAGAAATGAGGAAGAGAAGAAGTCGTTAGGAGTGGCTTAGTATTTGTGTTCTAGAGAGTCTCCTAAATCCGTAGTGGATATAGTCTTTTGTCTTTATTTTTCTTTTAGCTTTCCCAAAAGGCCCTGCAAGGCCAAGGTATGTAAAAAGCCATAATGTGGCGATGGTTGAGTCAATAGTCAAGTACAGAGTTGTAAAAATTGAGTCTTCTGTGAAATGAATTGTCTTTTACTTCTTTTCTCCCTAGACTTGAGGCATTATTCGAAAAATTACACTAACTCTCGGAATCACTCCCATTAGTGTTTCCAAATGATTGTTATATCCCCGATATGATGAGTTGATTCCCCCGAACATAGAAGTCAACAACGACTCATAAAGGGATGAATGGATCTAAACGTAAAAGGTGCTAAATTCCAATGATTAACCTTGAGATGAATGAATGTTGTGACCCGTTGGCATAAAAGAGACCATCAATGGCAAATCTTCCCCCATACATTACCCGATTCACGACCCAAGATACCTTTCTGAGGCAAACTCCCGATGCACATTAAAAGCATCCCAAGACAGTGAAAAGACGAGGACGTTGTTACTCAGCCACCAAAAGTGCACATGCAGACTTTCCGAATTGTCAAAATCAAAGATAGGATAGGTGAAAAACCATGAAAAAAAAAAGAAAGAAGAGGCCAATGCCCACGATGACAAGTTGGGGCTGATGGGCGCCCATTCCCCTAAAAAAAAAATAAAAAAAAATGATGCTTGCAGTAAATAACCCATCCATATCAAAAAGGGTACACCCAAAAGGGCTCATCTCAAAGAGTTCACCCAAGGCCAAATCAGCAATGACGTCCTCCGAGACAGCAAAAGATACCAACCCCGGCCAAGGTGGCCCAAGAGCCGAACTACGATGACCTGAGCTCCTCACACTGAGGGGAATGTAGGCAACCTTCGGGTCCGGTCATAACACGAAATGAACCCATACAACCTTGGTCCTCCCAAAATGATCCGGTTCTCCTTCCCCGGTCCCATCAATGACCAATTCTCCAGATAATGACTAATCCCCCCATAAACAACTTCTCCTCCCAATCTTGCCATTGATCGAATCTTAATCCCAACGGGTCGTAACAGTTATGCACGTTAAGGCTAATTACTTGAATTTTGACCTAAATACTAATCAAGATCTGTTCAAGCAAACATCTTGATTACATTAATTGAAGTTGATTTCGAATGCCTCGACAAGTCCTCTCTTCCACATCTTAGGAAAGAGCCAAACACGTGAATTTCTGTCCATAGGCTTCCTCTCTCAGAAAAGGGACTCACTCCCGTAAAAGCCTATGTGTGTTTACTCGCGTGAGCAAGTGTAATCTGCTCTTGTCCGTGTCAAAGTCAACTTTTACTTTCGTTCGTGTCAAAAGTCAACTTGGCCACTCCTAAAGAGGGAAGATAAAGGAAATATGGAAAGGAGAAAAGTGATACGGTTGGACAATTAAGGGAAAGAAACCCGAGGAGTGATTCCCGGAAAGGTGAAACACTGGGGCTGGTGAACCGTAGTCGAAAAACCCGAGGATTAGACATCACAATGGGGCTGGCTAGCCGTAATCGTGCATTGGAAGGACCGACGAAAAGTCATGCTTTGAGTAAAACAGTGTAAGCCAAATAAACCCTCATCTTTCAAAATTCCCCAGAAGCACCGAGAAAATTTGGTCGAAAAAGTCAACCATGCTTGAACAACCCGTACGGTTGTTTTGTCCCTGTGAAAAAAAAAAAAAATTCACATCAGCAGCCTATATCAACTGATCTCCCACAAGCTAAACTCATTTTCGCTTGTTCAAAGTCTGTCAAACCCCTCGTGATTGAGTCCAAACACATCTGGGGAATCCCCGATGGTCCAATAATGACCACAAAGCCCTCTCGAGGCCTAAGCCAGGCATAAATGATGAATTTACAATGATTTAAACAACCAAAGATAACAAATTTTCATACACTGTTTTCGAATAAAACAAGCCAAAAGAAAAATTGTTTAGGTTGGTGCACCCTAGTCTGAATCTGGGTAAGGATCCTCCGGAGGCGAATGAACTCTCTCCAAAGGACGACGCGGGTACATGCTAGGGTCAAAGAAGAAAATGGATTCTGCCATGCTGGAACCTTCACCCAAAGAGGATTGGCCTGGAAAGAAGGAAGGAGGAATCTGGGAGTGAAAACCCGAATGTCTTGCCAGCAGGGGATCCACGCGTTCTAAGGCTAAGTGGGCAAATGGGTCCGGAGCGACCTCGTGGGAACCAGGATCACGGAATCACGAAAGGCCTCCAAATCAGCCCCGCCTAAGGTATGGCGACAAACAAAGGACGGCGGTAGCTCCACGCTCGACGACCGACGGAAAGGCCTCTCCCCACCACTCACCGAGTTTCTGCCCGGTGCAAACCTGGATTCTATCCGAGGCCCCTTAGAAGAGCGACCAACGAACCTCTTTAGCCACCTTTTGGCCCGTTTTAGGAGAGAAGGCCTCCCCAGTAAAGCTCGCGCAGCAACCTGCACATGGATAAGGAAATTGCTCAGCAAGGGAGGAGATAGATATAGGATATGAGTGTGCATAAATGGAAAAGAATGCATACCACGTCAACGGGAATTTCTCCAACCGGGGCTTCCTCTTCTGCAACAGACACGGCCACCATGTGAACCCGGCCGTTAGCATAAACGAAAGAATAGTCCTACCACACTGGAGGAGCTACCCCAGAGGCCACCACCTGTAGCGATCTCAGCCTCGTGGCCACAAACCGCCCGTATGGCTCATTAGTGATCAATTCAGCGGCATCCGCTCCCATGAGAAAAGGGTCATCCCCACAGTCAGCAACGAACATGGTCCCAGGCGGATCAACGGGCGCCCTCTGCATGAGGCCTAGTCCATGCTGCCACAAAACTCTCTCACCTAAATAAAAGGCCTCGCCTCTAAACCCCACCAGCAATCTCCTCTGTCTGGTCACCCTCAGGGCTTCGCTCGGATCAAAGACCACCTCCCGCCCCTCATACCGAGACCAAGGGAAAAGGTTGAGCTCCGCCTGCATGGCACCCCTCAAAACCGCTTTCACATCAGCATAGCGGACAAAAACTCGTCCCTTAGACCCTCTCTTCTCCCGAGCTTTCCTAGCCCAGCAGGTCATGGCCGGAAAGATGAGGTCCCGGTCAAGAGCCAGCCTCCATGGATAGTTGCCAAAAATCTCGTAGTACCAAGCCTACAAAAGAAACGGCAAGGAAAGCCGTCAGCGCACTGAAATGAAGAATAGGCCGAATGCAAAAAATTAAAGCAAAAGCCGAAGTGGAAGTACATCTAGGGCAAACTGAAAGCAAGCCAAAGACTTGCTCGCTTTCCGGCTATACTTGTCGAGCTCCATGAATAGCTCGGCCAGACCAGCCTCACCCCAAGCAATGTCTCTGATGGCCTCAGGTGTAATCAGAGACCCAAGAAGAGGGAACATACAGGTAGTGTCAGCATTGGCAAAAATGGTGCTACTAAGGAGGAGCCACACATAGGAGCGCCCAAGCTGCTCAGCGGTAATCCGGCCCGCCGCATACTCTAAAAAGTTGGCCCGAATGACCCTCTCCACTGTTTGCACTAGGATGCCCAAACCCTTGGTAGGACCTGAAAATCCAATGAACGCCCTGATCTCGGCCTCAGGGATCCTATCCCTCCAAACAACCGGATGCCCGCCAAAGGAAAGCCCGGTAATCATCGCAAAGTCAGTAGGGGTCACAGTCACCTCTCCCCAGCTCAAATGGAACGTGTGGGTTGTGTCCCACCAATATTCACCCAGGGCATTAAGAAGCCCCATACTCCTATTGGTGTTCACCAGCTGGCCCACAGCCTCTATAAAAGGCACCAGTCCCGTGCGTGCCACCCACTCCCTCGGACCGGGAGCATCATCAATAGACTCAGGCATGGCTTCCCACAAAGAGAAGCAAGCATCCGGTGACCCTCGAGACTTGGGATCACCACCCTACAGGTAAACACAGCAAAGGTATGAATAACACAGTTTATAGATACCAATGCTCATAATGATTGCACAAAAAAAAAACAAAAGAGAGAAAAGTTTCCGTCCCCTTTAAAATTGCATAAGTCATTTTAAGGGCCATTTTTGGAGAAAAGTTTCCGTCCCCTTTAAAATTGCATAAGTCATTTTAAGGGCCATTTTTGGAGAAAAGTTTCCGTCCCCTTTAAAATTGCATAAGTCATTTTAAGGGCCATTTTTGGAGAAAAGTTTCCGTCCCCTTTAAAATTGTATAAGCCATTTTAAGGGCCATTTTTGGAGAAAAGTTTCCGTCCCCTTTAAAATTGCATAAGTCATTTTAAGGGCCATCTTTGGAGAAAAGTTCCCGTCCCCTTTAAAAAATGCATAAGTCATTTTCAAGGGTCATATTCTTTCCGTCCCGAAAGACATAGTCACTTTTGGAGAAATTGTCATTTTGGTCTCAACAACAATATGCCCATCCCATAATTTCCCCCGGGAACATACAACAACTTATCCTAGGAAATACTAGCATGCACTTAACTGCGCCAAAATGACTAGTCGAACCTAAGGTACAAGTAGTTTATGCATGGACAATGGCCAACATACTTTGATTTTGGAAAGTTTAGCTAGGCATGTCCAAATGAGGCAATGAGCACATACTCACGTCCCTAATGGTCCCAATGACACAAAAATGAGGTCAATTTCATGAATTCGCGTCAAGAAATGCGAAGATCTCAAATGGCATGGACAAAAGCCCTAGGCCTAGGAAAGACGTGCAAGGCTCAAATGTGAGTAGGAAGAATGCTTACCCCGTCACCATGGCACAAGTGAATTGTGGGAGACTTGTAGAAACCTGCTCCCTCATCCCGGAGATTGATAGCGTAACCTCGAAAGTTTCGAGCCATGTCTAGCCTCTTCTCCGCCCCTCTAGGATAACCCGCGCGTGCCCGTCCCGCCATGATCAATCCTTGAGGAATCCGAGTAAGAAAATTAGGAAATTGATGGAGTTTTCCCTCTCAAAATCGCCTCTTTTCTCTTTGTTTTTTCGTCTGAAGTTTGGGGCAACCATCCGTATGGCTGCCTTTTGAAAAAGGAAGAAGACGCCCTCTTAAGCCGTACGGATGGTTTGGGCGAAGAAAAATCTTAGCCTAAAATTACCCTTGTGCCCCTCGCACCTTGAACAAGATTTTTCCCAAGATTCGGAAATTCCCTCCTTGGCTCATGCAACTTGAATCGAACCTAGAAAATTTAGGTTCCCGAAGTCATCACAGCCAGTCCTAGCGATGTAATCCCAGCTTTGTGAAATTAATTATGGCGGTCCTAGACGTAAGCCCATGTTGACCCGGTTGACCAAGTGAGAGTCAAGCCCCTTCTGAGATAAAATTTAGGTCCCCCGAGCGACCCTTTTGAGATAAAATTTAGGTCTCCCGAGCGACCCTTTAAAGATAAAACTTAGGTCCCCTGAGTGACCATTTGGAGAAAAGTCTAGGTCCCCCACGTGACCCATTTTGAGAAAAGTCTAGGTCCCCCGCGTGACCCATTTTGAGAAAAGTCTAGGTCCCCCGAGCGACCCCTTTTGCGATAAAAATTAGGTCCCCGAGCGACCCTTTTCAAATAAAATTTAGGTCCCCCGAGCGACCCTTTGAGACAAAAATTAGGCTGTCCGTGACTTAAGCCCTGCAAAGATGACTAGAAAAATCAGGCAGTCCTAGCGACGTAAGCCCAGCTTGTGAAATTAAATTTGGCCGTCCTCGACGTAAGCCCAGTTAAAAGCTAAAATTTGGAAATGGTCTTTTGCCTAGTGCTTATTTTGGCCGTCCTCGACGTAAGCCCAGTTAAAAGTTAAAATTTGGAAATGGTCTTTTGCCTAGTGCTTATTTTGGCCGTCCCTGACGTAAGCCCAGTTAAAAATTTGTTGAGAAAATTTGGCCGTCCCCGACGTAAGACCATTAGCTATGACTTAGAATAGTCGTTATAGGCTAGAGCCTTTGTCCCGGCAGTCCTTAGAGGGACGTAAGACCAGTTTTCCCGTCAATCTCCCCAAAGATGGAGTTGACCCCGGTCAAGCTATGACTTAGAATAGTCGTTATAGGCTAGAGCCTTTGTCCCGGCAGTCCTTAGAGGGACGTAAGACCAGTTTTCCCGTCAATCTCCCCAAAGATGGAGTTGACCCCGGTCAAGCTCGGACTTAGAACAGTCACCATAGGCCGTCCCCGATGTAAGCCCAGTAAAAATTTGTCCCGTGTAAGTCAACCCTCTCTTATAGAGTCAAGTTGACCGTACCCCCAGCAAGTCAACCCTCTCCCATAGAGCCAAGTTGACCATGTCTCGCCTCTGACCCCTAGAGTCATGCCTCCTTGCGGACCTAAGTAACCCCGCGCACCTCCGAACTACGTTAGGCTTGATTCCCCGCGAACGGGATATGTAGGAATCCTATACCACTAGGTCCAGCCATGTAACCAAAATCAGTTAAAGCCGTTGTCCCGTCAGATTGGGATGCTTATTTCTATCGACAACCCCGCTCCTTCGAAGCGACGTTGCCGAGGGGCTCTGTAAGTACCCCAATCTGAAACCAACCTATCTTAGAGGTAGCCTTAGCACCGTTTCAGGGATAAGCTAATAGGCCAGGACCTCCCTAGGATAAGCTATAAATTCCAGGACTACTCTGGTATAAAATTGGAAAAATCCAGAAGCTCACCAGGCTGAGCCGTACGGATGCTTTGGGTACTAGAGAGGCCTAGCCGTACGGTTGGTTTGGGCACCCTCAGTCCCTATAAATAGAACCCCTTGGTGATCATTTTAGGGAGGGGGAGAAATACACATTAGGGAGGTCACTCTGCTGGAATTACCACAGAGTAAGAGTGAGAGTGATCACAAACCAAAAAAGAGAGAAAAAAGGAAGATTGGCCATAATCATCATAGGTAAAGCCACCTCCCCCCTCCCTTCTCTTCATCTTACTCCTATTTTCTTTCTTATATTTTGGTTATACATGTATTTACTCTTCATTCATGCAAAGACTTGTCCATTTCAAGCACCTTTTATTTCTTGCAAGACTTATCCATTATCAAGCACTATATACCTATCTATTACATTACTATCTTGTCCAAGCTATGAGAAGTTCCAAGGTGCCCTCCATACCTTGTATGGAAGAGGTTCTAAACCTAGACACTCATAGACTTGTTGATTGTCATTTACATTCCTTATTCATTTAAATGTCATGCTTGTTTGGCCATGATAATCATGAGGGTGATAAAACTTTAGTGTTCATCATTTTCCTCTTTGGTTTAGCCTCAAAATCTCACTTTTGGGTCATAAAGATTCAATCTTTATGTGTTATTTTGACTCTTGGAAGGATTTTAAGTCATAAAAATGTCATCTTGGTGATAAAGTTCCAATCTTTATTCACCAAATGACCAACTTTGGTCCAAAGGGGACATTCATCAACTTTCTTGATTTTCTCCTATGATTGCTCATGATCACACCTAAATACTTGTTTTGGGGGACCAAGTGATGATCATTTAGCATAGGAATGATGTTATAAAACTTGTAAAATGATTTCTTGCAAACTGGGATCAAAACAGATTGTCCAGCTTCAGACAGAATGCCCTGTTTCTGTTCTGAACTGGACTGTTCTTGAGCAAACTGTAAAAATCCCAGAATTGCCTCCTATAGCCGTACGGCTACTTTAGGTAGGAGGGCAAAATTTCCTGTTTTGCCCTCTAACCTTTATCTTATCACTCAAGGCCCCTTTTTCAGCGGAGTTTCTCAAATAAAATCAACAACAGAACCTTTTCCGTTAAATACACACACACACATATGCACATTTTAACTAACTTAGGGAGACTCAGCTTTGTCCGAGGCAACTTGAGAGGACGTAAAAACTCCTCCCAAGTTGTAACCTGACCTCCGAACCTTTGAACTCAAACCTTTGTCATTTTGTTGGGTTTAAAATTAACAAAATGTGGCGATTCCGTTAAATTTGACCGGTTCCCGTGTTTGGCGTTTCGCCCCATACTCATCGCGTTTCCGCGCGGGGCGGGATCCTTTCACCCGGTAGTCCTTAGTCAGACGTAAGACCAGTTTTCCCGTCAAACTCCCTAAAGATGGAGTTGACCCAAGTCAAACCTTTGTCCCCCGGAGTGGTCATTTTAGGTTAAGAAAACCTTAATCACCCAGAGTGGTCATTTTTTGTTAAGAAAATCTTAGTCCCCTAGAGTGGTCATTTTAGGTTAAGAAAACCTTTGTCCCGGCAGTCCTTAGTCGGAGGTAAGACCAGTTTTTCCGTCAAACTCCCCAAAGATGGAGTTGACCCGAGTCCTGACCTAGAGTGGTAATTTTAGGTTAAAGCCTTTGTCCCGGCAGTCCTTAGTCGGACGTAAGACCAGTTTTCCCATTAAACTCCCCAAAGATGCAGTTGACCAAAGTATTGACCCAGAGTGGTCATTTTAGGTTAAGAAAACCTTAGTCCCTTAGAGTGGTCATTTTAGGCTAAGAAAACCTTAGTCCCCCAGAGTGGTCATTTTAGGTTAAGAAAACCTTTGCCCTCAGAGTGGTCATTTTAGGTTAAGAAAACCTTTGTCCCGGCAGTCCAAAATGACGTAAAACCGTTCATTAAGTCAACCCTCTCCATAGAGCTAAGTTGACCACATCCCGCCTCTGACCCGCCGAGAGTCATGCCCGTTCCTTTTGGTCAACCCTCTCTATAGAGCCAAGTTGACCTAGTCCCGCCTCTGACCCACCGAGAGTCATGCCCGTTCTTTTTAGTAAACCCTCTCCATAGAGCCAAGTTGACCTAGTCTCGCCTCTGACCCGCCGAGAGTCATGCCCGTTTCTTTTTAGTCAATCCTCTCCATAGAGCCAAGTTGACCAAGTCCCGCCTCTGACCCGCTGAGAGTCATGCCCGTTTCCTTTTAGTCAACCCTCTCCATAAGAGCCAAGTTGACCTAGTCCCGCCTCTGACCTGCCGAGAGTCATGCCCGTTCCTTTTAGTCAACTCTCTCCATAGAGCCAAGTTGACCAAGTCCCGCCTCTGACTCGCTGAGAGTCATGCCCATTTCCTTTAAGTCAACCCTCTCCATAGAGCCAAGTTGACCAAGTCCTGCCTCTGACCCGCTGAGAGTCATGCCCATTCCTTTAGGAGAAAATGACAGATGTTCCCCTACACCCTAGGAGAGGATGACAGATATCCACCTAGCCCTTAGGTTTGAGTAGCCTTAAAGTTTCTCACCCCTTCTGAACTACGTTAGACTTGATTCCCCGCAAACGGGATACGTAAGAATCCTATACCCCTAGGTCCAGCTATGCAACCAAATCGGTCAAGCTGTCCTCCCATCAGATTGGGATGCTTATTTTTATCGACAACCTCGCTTTTCCAAAGCGACGTTGCCGAGGGGCTCTGTAAGTACCCCAATCTGAAATTAACCAACGTTAGAGGAACTCTTAGCACCATTCAGGGATAAACTGATAGGTTGGGACCTCACTAAGATAAACCTAAAATTCCAGGACTATTCTGGAATTAAAATTAGAAAAATCTAGAAGCTCGCCAGGCTGAGCCGTACGGATAATTTGGGTACTAGAGGGGCCAATCCGTATGGATGGTTTGGGCACCCTCAGTCCCTATAAATTGGACCCTTGGCTGATCATTTCAGGGGGGGGGAGAATCATTTGTGTGTAAACTCTGCCAAACTAAGAGCAGATTAGGGATACAAACACATTCTTGAGTGAAAAGAGAGAAAGAAGATAGGCTTAAACCAAAATTTATGAGGCCTCCTTCTCCCCATCTTCTCTTCATCTCATACTCTATTTCATTTTGCTTTATTTATATTATGTCTTTATTATTCTTACAAATATTATGAATTGGAACCAAGTCTTTATGTGAATTAATGGTACCCTCATGTTTTATGCATGATCAAGGGTTCAAACCTAAGATGATCAAGGCTTGTTATCATTTAATGTCTCTTTAAATTAATGCACTTTACATTATGTCTTTACATTAATGCACTTTACATTATGTCTTTAATTTTATGCAATTTATATTATGTCTTTACATTTATGCAAGTTAAATTTCATGTCTTTACTTTTAAGTTGATTTTATGGTGAAATGATCAAGTTTAGATGATAAAGTTTCAATCTTTATCATTCAAACTTTGATCTAACTCCAATAATGTCCCTTTGGATGGTAAAGACTCAATCTTTATCCATCCAAAGGTTGATTTCTTACTTCCCCATGGCTTTTCCTTGGATGAATCATCCATTTGGATGTTAAAGTTTCCATCTTTAACCATCCAAATGATGATTTTGGCTCAAATGCCATGTTCATCACCTTTCTTAATTTTCCCCAATTATTGCCTTGATCACACCTAAAACCTTTTGTTTTGGTGTTTAATTAGTGATCAAAAGCATAGGGATGATTCAATTCAAGTTTTGTGTGAGTAAATAAACTGGAAAAATGTAAAACAGTTCAGTTTCAGCAGAATGCTCTGTTTCTGCCTGAAACTGGACTGATTTCTTGATAATCTGTAAAAAACCCCAGGGATGACCTTCCTAGCCGTACGGCTAGTTTGGTCAGAGGGGTTATTTTTCAGTCTTTTCCCTCTTCTGTTAAACTGCTTACAAAACAACCCCTTTTTGTTAAGTTTCTAACTGATTTTGTTAAAAGTCAGTTTCTCCCATTTTTAAGAACACACAAACACACACTTACACAATTTTGGTTAACAAACTTAGGGAGACTCGGTTTTTCCGAGGCACTTTGGGTGAACTACCTGTTAAGTTCTTCCCAAAGTGTAACCTGACCTCCGAATCCTTTGTCTCTAACCTTTTTTTTCGTTAAGTTTGGGTTTAAAGTTAAACTAACGTGGCGACTCCGTTTTTTGTTTGAACATAAAGTGCCGTGTTTGATTTCTTGAGGGAACTTTCTCCGTTTTCCCGTGGGTATCTTACACTCTCGTATTGTTAATTTCTTAGTTTTAGTTAGTCTTTAAATTGCTTCTCTTAGTTTAGAATTTTACTTCCTTTAACAGTTGTTCCTAATTAGTTAGTTAGTTTAATCAAATAAAAACTCCCCACTTTCACTTTCTATTATAGTCTTATTCTCCCCAAAGAAATTTTTCTGCGTTCCCTATGGATACGAACTCTACTTGTCACTATACTTATTTTGTGAGTAGAATAATTAATTTGGCGGTTTAACGAACCACCAAAATTTGGCGCCGTTGCCGGGGAACGGTGTTGATATAATTTCTTTTGGGAGAATTTGTTTAAAAGTAGAAAATAAAAGTTGTTTCAATGGTTGTTATGCTTATTATTACTTATGTATTTCCTTGTTTTTCAGTGAAGGTTCATCAATGATAATGTCGAGCATAACGACGTTAAAAAGGTGCGCTCTTGGGAGGCAGCCCAATGATTTTATTTCATGTTTTTGTGTTTTTGTTTAGTCATTAAGTGGGTTAAGTTAGTGAATGTTTTCAAGAAGACTTGCTTTCATTAATTTTGGCTGAGATTAATTTTGATTTATGGAAGTACTAATATATATGGTTGATTTATGGAAGTACTAATATATGGTTGTCATCTTTTATTATATGAGAGGGATTATGAAAGCCGATGTGGAGAAAATATTACTTCCCCGTCTCAAAATAAATGTCGTTTTGAGAGTTAAATTTTGTCTCAAAATACTTGTCGTTTCACTATTTTCAAAGCTTTTTTTATTGCTCTATATCAATTATACCCTTAATAATGATATTGAACTATCTTTTACCTAATCATTTAATTACCTAAGTAGTTGAATTACTTTAGGGGTATTTAAGACTTCTTTGCATGCATTAATGACATTTTTTAATATGTGTGAAACACTCCAAAACGACATCTACTTTGAGATGAAGGGAGTATATGATAGGGATTTGGAAAGCCGATGTGGAGCAAAGACTAGAGAAAAGACGATATTTTTCTCTTTTGGATAATGTGAAAGAAATATTAAATGAGAGATATGTAAGATTCAGCAACGAACTTGTTCATTTAATTTTTATACTATTTAACACAAATGCGGATTTACACAAACCCCGATATACAATTATATTTATCACCCACTAACTTAAGTTGTACTAGTATAGTAGTTAAAGCGTATCTTATTCAATTTTCACTAATTCTTTTTTATTTTGAACCACTTGACTTTTTTCTGAATCCGCTAGTGGTTGTACAAATAAAAAAAAACAACAATTTGATTTGTTACTCTTAAATATTATTTTGCTATTAAATGCTTCATATACTACACTTTTGGTGTTGTAACTGAATTTTGAAGTGCTAAATTTCTTACAACACTTTCAACCCTTCATACCAAAAACATATGTAAAGAAAATACATTCTCTTTCTTCAAAGAAATAACCCCCACCTTCCTTATAGTAAAGTTTTAGACAAATAGCTTAATTCAACTTTGTTCTTATATGGTGGGGATAGTTTTATACATATAAGTCAGAATGCCTAATCTTCCCCACCACCACGATAGTATAAATGACCATTTTTGAGAACTTGTTAATCCATTACTTTGAACGTAGAATTTATGGTCAATGACGTTTGACTACAGTACAAAGCGCAGTTAGCATGCACGGATGCGTAAACCAATTTTTAGTGCAATGGATGACTACATATTAGGTTGGTAGGGTTAGAGATGACCCTTAAAACGAGACTTTTAATCATTATTGAGATAAATTTTAATTTATGAAAGTAAAAATATTTATGGTCGTCATCTTTTATTATATGATAGAGTTTCGAAAAGCCGATGTAAAGAAAATATTATTATATGATAGGGATTCGGAAAGCCAATGTGAAAAAAATATTAGAGAAAAGACGATATTTTTCTCTTTTGGATAATGTGAAAGAAATATTAAATGAGGGATATGTAAGATTCAACATCGAACTTGATCATTTCATTTTATATATTTTTAAATTATTAAATATAAATGCGGATTTACACAAATGCTGATATATGATTATATTTATCACCCACTAACTAAAGTTTGCACTAGTGGCCTCCTAAAAAGATCTACTAAATTCATCGAGTTGTTCCAAAGGATCAAAACGGCCTAGTATTGTAGTTAACTCTTTACCTTATTCAGTTTTCACTAATTCTTTTTTCTTTTCAACCACTTGTTTTTTTTTTCGGAATCCGCTAGTGGTTGTACAAATAAAAAAACAAAAATTTTATTTTTTATTCTTAAATATTATTTTTCTATTAGATGCTTCAGACACTACATTTTTTGTGTTGTAATTGAATTTTGAAGTGCTAAATTGCTAACAACATTTCCAACCCTTCATACCAAAAACATATCTAAATCAAATACTTTCTCATTCTTCAAAGAAAAAACCCCAAATTCCTTATTGGAAACTCTTAGACAAATAATCAAGATTTTACAAATAATAATAATAGTAACCTTAAATGTAAAACAAGTAAATCCACATCCTTAAAATTAATTAATTATCATTTTCATGAGATGATCCAAATAGTAGAAAATTTCAGAATTTGTTGGAAAATTCCATAATTTGTTTGTTGACCTCTCTTCGTTGATGAAATGAGCTACGCCTTCCATTACAACGACTTCCTCCAACAGCGGCACCGTCTTTTTGAAACTCGTTTAATCAAAAAGAGAGAAAAAAAAAGTATTCAAATATAGTCATAAAAAACCTAGATTCCAAAGTATATGTTCTCGAACTTCAAAATGGCAAGAGCGTTGTGCAACTATTTAATTATCAATGATAATTTAAAAAGAATTATAACTATAATTGAATTTTCATGTTCTTTATTCAAAATTCAATTAAATTGAAAAAAAAGACGGTTTATTTATTTATTTTTAATATGAAATGGATGCATGGAAAGTACACACCAATGGTTGCTTATTATTGTGTATATGTGCCAATATGTGTGATATTCTCATGTAATGAGTTGTGAAAGAAAAGCAGATAGCACAAAGCTATCGGCAAGGAACTACACGACATTTCAAACGGATGAAAGAAAAGCAGATATCACTAGCATCCAGAGAGAGCTATCGGGAAGGGACTACATGTCGCGCCCCGACCCGTGGTCCTACTTGGCCCCACGCCCGGGACACGCGAGGAAGACGTCGTAAAGCAACTCTAAGAAAATTTTTCGAAATATATTTTCATAAAAAGGTTCACACAACCAACACGTTACCAAAACATGACTTTAAGTCACAAAACAAACTTTCTCAAATGAGTACTTAGCCACTTGGCTATAACAAACTTTACCTATAAAATTTACAAACACGAACACCTACTAAAAGAGATGATACAAATAACTGAGTCACGGGTACACTACCCTAAAGGTATTACATTTACATAATGTATCCTTTATACACATCACTTCCCAAAAGTCTTACCAAAGATCTCTTTACCAACGTCCTCCCTATGCTGTGACCTATTCCCTGGACTCCTTATCTAAAACGGTAAACAAATAAGGGGTGAGAATAAATCTCAGTAAGTTACTAAAATGCAACTACATTACATGCTAATATGATGATCATAAAGAAACAATATTAACAAATAAGCGTATAGCACATAGCACATAACATGAGAGGCTCCCTATCGCCAACCGTCCCATACCGGTTGGAAATAACGACCAACTCATCATGCAACACATAAAGCGGAAATAAACACTCATACGTGGATACTGAGCCAAGGTTCTCAAACCAAACAATAGCCATCTGAGAGGCATCAACTGAGCAGCATCGAAGAGCTGAAACGGGTTCCGGAACCAAACAACAACAATAACAACGGGGGGAAAATGACACAAAGTCATAACCCAAAGTGCCCAACCTTTGGCCTAAGGAAGGGGGTTAAAAATGGGAAACCAATGATAGGAGCCTTATAATGTACTTGGCTCGGAGACCATTATAATCCCTATCACTGCCCAACACACACAAAAGTACCAGCTGGACTTTAGACACAACAGAAGCAAAGAAAACTTGCTTAAACAACAAACGGGGTATGATTCCAAAGTAGGGAACCACACAAGCTCATATTAGAGAAGTAAACACGTTTTCATAATAGTATGCACCATATTGACATTAAGTCATCACACAAACCATCCAAACCATCACATTAATCCAAACTTGATCACAAAAGACCAACTCTACCATAATGAACCATGGATACTCATTTTGGTACTAATCACCTACTGGATTTACGTGCTATAAAAATCAAAACCCCACTCAATAACCAACCCATCGTGTAGTGCTCGAGAAGAGCTTTCCAACGATAGTTTACACGACTAAAACGGAGTCCGGATGAAGAAGTTATGACCTCCGAAAGATTTTACGTAAAAATACACAAGTTCAGAATTTGGGCTCTTACACGACTCGTGTACCACTACACGACTCGTGTAACAACTTCTACACAAGTCGTGTAACAGTACACGACTCGTGTAAGAAAACACTCCTTCAGAATCTCCCCTTACACGACTCGTGTACCCCTACACGAGTCGTGTAATCAGACCAGGAATCAGATTTTGGCTAAAATCAATATACTCCCTTCATCTCACCAACCCAAAATACTAACATTAGCAACACTCAACAATTTCAACCTTCACAAAGGCTACCAACTCAGCCCAAGCACAATACCAACACCAACTTCTATAGCCTTCCCAATAATAACAAGCTATGTACAAATTCTTACTACTCCCTCTGTCCCAAATTTACAAGTATAAATAAACCATACCCAAAACATTATTTCACAACCTACTAGGCATATATAACATGTTTATATCCATTTTATTAGGTACAACAACATTACTATACTTTCACAATACTACAACACCCATTTGTATTAACATTTCCCACATGCAACAAATTATTACTACTCCCTCCGTTTCACAAGTATCGTTATAATTTTTAATATACTAATATACCCACTTTAGGATACTTTCACTTCTTTCCCCGTCCCATAAGTAATAGTATAATTTTATAATTCATTTATTTAACATTTAACTAAAGATATTATTTTACCGTCCCACGAGTAGGAGTATAATATATAAAGCATATATAAGGTTGCATCCTCTCATAATTCCCCAAAACCAAAACTACTATACCCATATACTCACTTCCCACAAATAACAAGTCTATAACCAGTTTTACTACTCCCTTTGTCTCAAAATTACAAGTATATAAAAATTATTACTACTCCCTCTGTCCCATAATTACAATTATATAAAAGTTATTACTACTCCCTCCGTCCCAAAATTACAAGTATATAAAAGTATACCCAAAACATTATTTTATAACATATAAAGCATATATAGCATACTTATGACCATTTTAACATTTAAAGGGGGGATTAGTAACTTACCTATTTTTCGGAAACGAGTCAAGAAAATTATATTGTTCGGTAGATGTGGCCTACTCAACACCCTGAACATTTATATATTTTTAGATTTAAAAATGGAGTAGTAAATTAAAAGAAGGAAAATTAAACAAACAAAAACCTTACCTTGCTTCTTTCTATCAACAATGGCAAGCAATTTCTCAGAGAAAAAGATTTGGGAAAGTGATGGTGAGGGGAGGGGTATGCGCAGAGAAAGAAGGGGGTGAGGGAAGTCATGCTAATTGTTATCCCCATTTTCCCCTAAAGCCCTCCTTAGCTACTAAATTCATTTAAGCCCTTTAACCACCAAATTCCACAAATACCCCCATAAGTTCCCACTAACACTCTTAACTTCCCCAAATAAACTTTACTACTATCATTTTAACTAACACAAATAACCAAGTAAGATGTGCAAATTCATTTAATATGATGCAACAAATAAAATGCACACATAATTTTAAATTTAAAATTCTCAAAAATATAAAATAATTATAAAATAAATAAAACGGATTTTTGGGGTCGTTACACTCACTCCCCCTTAAAGAAAATTCGACCCGAATTTTAGGATTATTTACCTCAACCCTCAAACAACCCAGGATACTTCCTTTCATTTCAATCCCGAAACTCCATACTGAGTTCAATATCCTCTAAAACTTTAGACATATCGGAGAAGAATCATAAATACAATTGCGTGGCATCAACACATGGAACTCATTATCAACCTCGTCGAGAGAAAGAAGTAACCTAAGACGATAAACTCAACCTCTAGCTCTTTCCAAAATCTCAAAAGAACTGACATATTAAACAATTCCACGAGAAGTAAAGGTATATCCCTCGAATTCTTAGAATCAACTAAACAAGTTCTCAAGAATCTGAATGGTTATTTCTAACGGACCATCTGACTGAGGGTGAAAGTCATACTAAGTCTCAATTCCGAACCCCAGGCCTTCTGAAATGCTTACCAAAATCAAGATGTAAATAAGGAACCCATATCTATTACCATGCTCGTAGACATCCCATGAAATCGAATTATCTTCTGAACAAATAACTGACAACTGATAATTTACTTCCAGATTATTCACAACTCAAGGACTTAGTTGAATACTTAGAATTCCTCGCATCAAACAATTAAAGGTAACTCCTCGAATTTATCTCAATACTCTACTTCTACTTGGATTCATAATTAAATTGGTCTTGTGTATCCCTTCAAGTATCTATAGTTGAACTCCGTTATACATGTTTAATTCCACTAAGTGTTGACTACATACTCTGCTATAGAAGTTAAAATTCCATCACTAGCCACGAACAAAATCTTATTGTCTGTCATTATTCATTCCACGAGTAATTTTCGATAGTTGATATTATTCAATAGAGTAGAAATTTAAAGCTTTCACAATCGCAAAGTCACACCATGTCTCAACTCACGAAGACTCCAAAGTGTTAATTCCTCTAACATTCCCCATTTAGTTTTATCACCCATGAACTATAAGTCAATGAATCCTCTAACACAATACCTTTCCTGATGATATAATATGGTAAACACTTCAAATCTAACTCCATCAAAGTCATTCACTAATGCAATAGATGTATAATCGCAATAAATCTCAATTTATGGGTAGGATAATTTTGTTGATAAGGAATCAATCTTCTCAAAACACACATTGTTACCGTACCATCCTGAAGCAATGAACATCTCAATCACTCTTTAAGGCATCTCTATGAATAATGAATTTATCAAATCCACTATAAGGGTAAGCTTGACATATCCACTAGAAATTAGTAACACTAATCATATCCTCTAGATAACTGTAGTACTAGTTAAATCCATTAAGAAATATCAATACTGAAGTTGTCATCAACTCTCGATTCATCAATTAACACTCGCAACAATTAAACTCGTTCACTCTTACCAATCCATCGAGATAGTGCATCTTTCTGTGCTATGTAGTTAACAGTGTAGCTACCTTAGAAATCCATCAATAAATCCTCAACCCTATGCCTGAGTTGAAACTTTCCTCAAAATAATATATCCTCTAACATGAAGACATTCTACCCTGATTTTACAAACTGCTACCGCTCTCAAAGAACTCAGACTAGGATTACTTATACAATTCAACGTATCCAACAATACCACTGAAGCAGGTGAGAATTCAAACTATATAACCACCATTCACGATGTCCATCCCCGATATAAAAGCCATCTTTGAAATATACTCAACTAAAATTCTCAGCAAATGATAATCACTTCAAATCAACCACTAAACAATTACTGATCTCTGATGTTGCTCAAACATAGCACCCAACCACTCAAGATCACCCAAGGTTCTCCTCAAGAACAAGTACCACTCAAGGGAAATAAATTTAAAATCTCACAAGGAAAAGATATCTTTCAATTTAAATGCAAATTTTTCACTACTAACTCCATAAACTAACTACCAGGCACAAGCTTGCAACAACAATTTACAATTTTCTTAATGCCTAAATAGCATGAAAGCTAAACACATATATATACCATGCTTAACTAAAACACACTAGCATATAAAATTCCACCACCATAACATCAAAATCTTGTGATGACAACATCACTAAACCGGCAAATAAAACACGCCCATGAATACGCACATCACAAGTATACGATACTTTATCGGTCCTCTAACACTCCCCCTTAGGAAGACACATCTAACACATAAGGTAAAGACTCAGAAGACACATGAAATCAAGAAGCACAATGCACAAACACACAAGTATGCGAAGAGCCAGGGTCTATAAGTGTGTGTGATCTCAAACTAGACATAGAAATTATACCTCCAGTCACATTAGAAGAATCTGAAATCTGTTGTTGATTGAGGGAAGAAACACGATCTTGCACCTTAACCTTTCCTGAAGCATCCCTCTTTTGGCCCCGAGATGACCCAGCTGCACTTCCCGATAACTGATTCTTAAATCTAAAGCAACTCTTCTGAAAGTGACCCAACTGACCACAACTCAAACATTTGCCTTGCTTCTTCCAACATTTTTCTTCTAAATGTCCCATCCTTTGACAGTAGTTACATACTCGTTTACTTCGAGTTCCTCTATTATGCGGCCCTTGAAAAGATGCCCTAGCTTGCAAAGGTGTTCCTTGATATTCTCTACTATCTCCATGCTGGGGTTGCGGTTTTACCTGTTCTCCTCGTTTTGTCACATCTGAGGTTTCAATCTTGGTTTTATGCTCCTCTATATCGTCAATAATTTTCATGACAGCTTCAAACATACCTTGGAACAGTGCTCGAACCTCTTCTCTAGCGTTACCCGACCCTGAAGGCCCTGACTGATTCCCTTCGGTGCCAACCATTTTCAATAAGTACCTGCATAAAACTCTCAACGTTACTTACCCTATACACAACTACCCTCCTAGGTCATTTAGTCATTCTAGACCATCTACAACCTAGCTCTGATACCAACTGTCGCGCCCCGACCCGTGGTCCTACTTGGCCCCACGCCCGGGACACGCGAGGAAGACGTCGTAAAGCAACTCTAAGAAAATTTTTCGAAATATATTTTCATAAAAAGGTTCACACAACCAACACGTTACCAAAACATGACTTTAAGTCACAAAACAAACTTTCTCAAATGAGTACTTAGCCACTTGGCTATAACAAACTTTACCTATAAAATTTACAAACACGAACACCTACTAAAAGAGATGATACAAATAACTGAGTCACGGGTACACTACCCTAAAGGTATTACATTTACATAATGTATCCTTTATACACATCACTTCCCAAAAGTCTTACCAAAGATCTCTTTACCAACGTCCTCCCTATGCTGTGACCTATTCCCTGGACTCCTTATCTAAAACGGTAAACAAATAAGGGGTGAGAATAAATCTCAGTAAGTTACTAAAATGCAACTACATTACATGCTAATATGATGATCATAAAGAAACAATATTAACAAATAAGCGTATAGCACATAGCACATAACATGAGAGGCTCCCTATCGCCAACCGTCCCATACCGGTTGGAAATAACGACCAACTCATCATGCAACACATAAAGCGGAAATAAACACTCATACGTGGATACTGAGCCAAGGTTCTCAAACCAAACAATAGCCATCTGAGAGGCATCAACTGAGCAGCATCGAAGAGCTGAAACGGGTTCCGGAACCAAACAACAACAATAACAACGGGGGGAAAATGACACAAAGTCATAACCCAAAGTGCCCAACCTTTGGCCTAAGGAAGGGGGTTAAAAATGGGAAACCAATGATAGGAGCCTTATAATGTACTTGGCTCGGAGACCATTATAATCCCTATCACTGCCCAACACACACAAAAGTACCAGCTGGACTTTAGACACAACAGAAGCAAAGAAAACTTGCTTAAACAACAAACGGGGTATGATTCCAAAGTAGGGAACCACACAAGCTCATATTAGAGAAGTAAACACGTTTTCATAATAGTATGCACCATATTGACATTAAGTCATCACACAAACCATCCAAACCATCACATTAATCCAAACTTGATCACAAAAGACCAACTCTACCATAATGAACCATGGATACTCATTTTGGTACTAATCACCTACTGGATTTACGTGCTATAAAAATCAAAACCCCACTCAATAACCAACCCATCGTGTAGTGCTCGAGAAGAGCTTTCCAACGATAGTTTACACGACTAAAACGGAGTCCGGATGAAGAAGTTATGACCTCCGGAAGATTTTACGTAAAAATACACAAGTTCAGAATTTGGGCTCTTACACGACTCGTGTACCACTACACGACTCGTGTAACAACTTCTACACAAGTCGTGTAACAGTACACGACTCGTGTAAGAAAACACTCCTTCAGAATCTCCCCTTACACGACTCGTGTACCCCTACACGAGTCGTGTAATCAGACCAGGAATCAGATTTTGGCTAAAATCAATATACTCCCTTCATCTCACCAACCCAAAATACTAACATTAGCAACACTCAACAATTTCAACCTTCACAAAGGCTACCAACTCAGCCCAAGCACAATACCAACACCAACTTCTATAGCCTTCCCAATAATAACAAGCTATGTACAAATTCTTACTACTCCCTCTGTCCCAAATTTACAAGTATAAATAAACCATACCCAAAACATTATTTCACAACCTACTAGGCATATATAACATGTTTATATCCATTTTATTAGGTACAACAACATTACTATACTTTCACAATACTACAACACCCATTTGTATTAACATTTCCCACATGCAACAAATTATTACTACTCCCTCCGTTTCACAAGTATCGTTATAATTTTTAATATACTAATATACCCACTTTAGGATACTTTCACTTCTTTCCCCGTCCCATAAGTAATAGTATAATTTTATAATTCATTTATTTAACATTTAACTAAAGATATTATTTTACCGTCCCACGAGTAGGAGTATAATATATAAAGCATATATAAGGTTGCATCCTCTCATAATTCCCCAAAACCAAAACTACTATACCCATATACTCACTTCCCACAAATAACAAGTCTATAACCAGTTTTACTACTCCCTTTGTCTCAAAATTACAAGTATATAAAAATTATTACTACTCCCTCTGTCCCATAATTACAATTATATAAAAGTTATTACTACTCCCTCCGTCCCAAAATTACAAGTATATAAAAGTATACCCAAAACATTATTTTATAACATATAAAGCATATATAGCATACTTATGACCATTTTAACATTTAAAGGGGGGATTAGTAACTTACCTATTTTTCGGAAACGAGTCAAGAAAATTATATTGTTCGGTAGATGTGGCCTACTCAACACCCTGAACATTTATATATTTTTAGATTTAAAAATGGAGTAGTAAATTAAAAGAAGGAAAATTAAACAAACAAAAACCTTACCTTGCTTCTTTCTATCAACAATGGCAAGCAATTTCTCAGAGAAAAAGATTTGGGAAAGTGATGGTGAGGGGAGGGGTATGCGCAGAGAAAGAAGGGGGTGAGGGAAGTCATGCTAATTGTTATCCCCATTTTCCCCTAAAGCCCTCCTTAGCTACTAAATTCATTTAAGCCCTTTAACCACCAAATTCCACAAATACCCCCATAAGTTCCCACTAACACTCTTAACTTCCCCAAATAAACTTTACTACTATCATTTTAACTAACACAAATAACCAAGTAAGATGTGCAAATTCATTTAATATGATGCAACAAATAAAATGCACACATAATTTTAAATTTAAAATTCTCAAAAATATAAAATAATTATAAAATAAATAAAACGGATTTTTGGGGTCGTTACACTACATGTCATTTCAAAACGGACGAAAGAAAAGCATATATCACCAGCATCCAGAGAGAGCTATTGGTAAAGGACGACATGACATTTCAAACGGTGGACTACATGACATTTCACACTGTGGTGGTGAAGCTATGATTTTAAAGAAATGAGAGCAATTTATAAGATATAATATAAATTTGGTACAAATATAGGCAAAATTATTATGTAATGCAATTTTTTCTCAACAATTTTTTTTTAATAATTTTAATGGTACCATTTCCTAAATTTGCAAGGGTAAATTTACAAAAAAATTTAAATTAAAGGGTGGCAACTTATGATGTACGTGCCCCCCTGCAGGTGATTTTTGTCGACCTTTAGAGTAATTTTGAATGGCCTGACCACCTTTTTGCTCAACCCACCCATTAATAACAGAGACCATCCATTTAAAGAAAAGTGAATCTGAAGTCACCGTCTCCATTTAGATAACATATACTTCATCCGGCCCACTCGAATTAAGATTTTTTGTCAATTTAATTATACTTTGACCAATAATTTGAAGGAAAATATTGATGCTAATAAAAATTTATATATTGTAATTGTATCACGGCACTAATGAATTCAATAACTATTCTTAGATTTTCATCAGGATAATTATTAACTCTTCAAGTTATTGGTCAAAGTATAATTAGATTGACCAAAAATCCTAATTTAAGTGGGACGGAGGGAGTAGATAACATGGTATATCCAAATCTGAAACCTATGGAAACGGTGGTGTGACTAATAATTTGTAGCCAGGATAAAGCAAGTGACACTGACATGTCAACTCCATGGCCTTTCGTTTGTTTGTGTTAGGATGTCCATTGAGCATTAAAAAGATTTGAGGGTTTAAATAAACCACGGAGGGAGTAGATAACATAGTATATCCAAATTTGAAACCTATGGAAACGGTGGTGTGACTAATAATTTGTAGCCAGGATAAAGCAAGTGACACTGACATGTCAACTCCATGGCCTTTCGTTTGTTTGTGTTAGGATGTCCATTGAGCATTAAAAAGATTGGAGCGGTTAAATAAACCAGTCACATTTGCCGTATAATGCCAATCTCATATTGAGACCCGGATAGACTAAATATGGAATTGGAACATGGGGTTGTTGTGCTATACAATCGTCCATCTAATTTAGGCAATGGATCTTATGAAAGAGAACAAATAAATGACTTACAACTCTCTGATAAAATCTGAGTTTTCATCTCCAAATCAATTGGCAATGAGAGGGTAGCCGAAATCTTTATATAGTCAATGGCATGGGTAATTAATTCCCGATGTGCGATAATGTCTCTAACACTCTCAAGCATGGTAGTAATTGACTCCGCTCCGCTAGTGAATCCCGTCTGCTCAAATTTGCTAGAAAAGAAGTCAAGATCTTCCTCTGGTAACCAGGACAGCAAGTCTAACGTATAATCATTCTTCATATGTCCAAAACTTTTAACTTAAGAGAATAATAACGGATCAGGTTGATGGTTCATTAAAAAAATTCCGCATAATGTTTATGTTACCAATATTACCTAACTCGGCTTCAATCTCTCCCAATACTTGCGATAAAAATAATTACTTATTTAGTCAAGCCACAATGACGACGCCGGATTGCAGTAGCTGCGATCTGTTTGTATTTGAATCACATCTTTTTTTTTTGGTGGTAATAAGAAAGTAAGATTTAGTTGATAAATTATGGAACCCATGATCTTACCATATTCAAACTGACTGCCGCCCGCAGCAAATTAACCGCCACAACGGTTCCAGATCCATCAAATACACTAATATTCTAAAATACGTCAATCTGAAAACGCACAACGCATTTATCATCCCCAGAGAATGTTTGATGGCCTTCACCGACGAAACAATTGGATGCTGTGGCGTAAAAGGCACACTCAAGTTGACCAAAATCGGGTCGATACAAACACAAGTGCCAAGCAATAATTGTTCCTCAATTACGTCCACCAATGGCATCGACAAGAGCAGTGAGATCACTAACGACATGACGCGTGGTGGACTTTGTGGTCATTGGTGGTAGGGCCGACTTTTAGCATGTGTAAGGTGAGCAATCGCTCAGGACCCCAAATTTTGAAGGGCCCATATTTTATTGTTTTCCTATACTAGTGTTATATTTGGGTTATTTTCGTAATTAACTTAAGGGCCTAAATAATAATTTTGAACAGGACCCTTAAAATTTTAAGACATTTTAAGACCGCCCTGATTGGTGGGTACACCGGTGGTGCAGCACCGTAGCACCGGAGATCGTAAACCTCAACGCGATAGCCGTCAGAGGCGGACACAAGTATAAATATATGGGGAGCAGTGAACCCACTTACTTAAATAATCTGTGTGGTTTAGTGATTAAGATGTTAGAATTTTAACCATATATCCCAAGTGCGTGCCCCACAACTAACATTTTTTTTCACACGTGCTTTTTAGTGTATTTTTGCGCACACTTACAAAATTCTCTAAATGGTGAGTTGAGAGGCCACATGGAGGATTTGGTGGCGTGTGTTGAGTTGAGAAAGGGAAATTGTTTGAGGATGTAGTTTTTTTTTTTTTTTTGTTAGGTGGTGGAGTTTGGCTTTGAGTTGGCCTTGTGAAAAACGTGTTTTACCATAAGGAAAGGAAAAACGTGTTTTTCAAAAGCCGCTGACTCTTTTTTAAAAAACAAGTAGTGGCATTTTCGAAACTAACTGGGAGCTTCATAAATGGTGAGTGTTAATATTACAAAGTGTCAGTACTTCAAACTGACATTTATAAACATTGGAATTGGCACTTTTTATAAGTGCCAGTGTTGGTGTTTAAAAGTGCCAGCCATTACACTAGCACTTTTTAACATTGATACTGACACTTATTAAAAGTGTCAGAGGTAGTGTTAATAAGTGCTAGTGCACATGGCTGGCCCTTATTTATACTACCACTGACACTTACGATCACCGCTAAACAACCTCCCATTAATTACAAAAATGTCACCGCGCCAATTTAAAAGCACGTTGTACGCGAACCTTAGGGAAAAACACGTTTTTTTCCAGATTTTCACTTTGGCTTTATATTGCCATCAATGCAATGATTCATATTAGAGAAATCAACAAAAAACAAACACAAGATTTGGTAACAAAATTCATCCACAGTCATTATGTCTACGACCATTGCCAAGTCAGGATAGTCACGAGCATTGCCAAGCTAGGATAGTCACTATGATATCAATATTGTCAATATGTATTATTACAATCACAACAGATGCACTCACACTTGTTGCTTCTCTGTGAAAACACACTCACAAATACTTTTAGGACGGTTGATTTAGTCTCTATTTTTTCCCTAAAATATACTTGGTTATGAAATTTTTTTAGACTACTTTAGTTCCCGTCTCAAACTAGTGTTCTTAATTGAACTCCCAACAACTTTTGCTGTCTCAAATAGTGTCAAATAGAAACACTTTAAATGTCTGTCTCAATATATATGGTCTCTAAAAGTCATTTTTTCAGTAGTGTATATTTTAGTCAAACTGTATACGAAGTTAATTTATAATAGTTGAATTACTTTATTAATTTTACTAAGAGTAAAATTGTGTAGTGACCTCCGTCCTCCCACTAACACGAGTCCTCTATCTATCGGTGAATAATTAAATCTGAATAAATAGCAGTCAAATTGTTATACAATCGAACTACATAAAACCTGAATTTGGGAAGATTTAGTATTGAAGTGACTTGTGTTTAGGTTCATTAAACTTGATTGCATTTATCAAAATGGAGTCGCACACTACAACATTAGAAAAAATGATTTGGAAGAACAGTCACAATCTCATGTAGTGCGTTGCCAGGACCAGCAACTGACTTGGCAATTTCATGGCCATTTGTTAACCAACCTTCTGAAGTCGATAAGGAGCTGGTCACCTATCCGTTTGATCAGGAGCTATTGATCGGATCGACGTAGATTTAAGGCTCCGTTTGTTTGAATGAAAACATTTTTCGGAAAATGTTTTTTCATTTTCTGGTGTTTGTTAAAAACCGGAAAATAGAGAAAATGTTTTACGGAAAATGGTTTTCCCACATTTCTAGGTACAACGACTTGCGGAGTTCTCTTCCATAATTCATTTTTCCAGAAAATGTTCTCTCTCACTCACACACCCAACTCCACATACAACCTTACGCTACTCACTCCACCTCCAACCTCACCCTCACCCCCACCTCCACCCTCCAACCTTACCTTCCCTCCCGTCTCCACCCCCACCACTCACTCACCCGCCCCCTAAAAAAACTATTCTTATTAAAATTATTTTTTAACAACTCTCCCAAACCCTCACCCCCGCTCTTTACCCCCACACCACAACCACCCGACCAGCCACCCCACTCCCAAAAAAAATAAAAATTGTCTTCACTCATATTAAAATTAGTTTTTAACACCTCCCCTCCCCCCCCCCCCACCGCGCCAGCCCCTTATCCCCCCACCACTCCATATCCCTCACACCCCCCCCCCATGTTCAACCTACCCTCCCCCCCCCCCCCCAACTCTCCGTCAATTTTTTTTCTCTTATGATTTTTTTTTTTTTTTGGAAAACATTTTTCTTACATTTACCAAACAACCGAAAACATGTTTATGTCATTTTACAGAAAATATTTTTCGGGAAATCATTTTCCCGAAGTCATTTCACGCGAAACAAACGGAGCTTAAGTGTAAAACCTTTTTCCCTTCTTACCCTTTACCAATTGTTTAAGTAAACACATGAATTAGTAAGAGAATAAAAGAAATTTACTCTATCCACCTTAATAAAAAGGTTTGATAGTTCTTTTGATTCTACTTCCAATTTTTTTTTCTTTTTTTTTTTAGGAAATTACTTTAAAATAAATTGGTTGTATTGAACTGCACAATCAAGAGATTCGAGTGATCCCTTAACTTTCATGTCTCTTATCCGGTGCAATTCATCATCAACAATTTTAAAAATTTTAAAATATAATTAATTCGTATATATATATATATATATATATATATATATATATATATATATATATATATATATATACTCCCTCCGTCCCATCTGAATTAGGATTTTTTGGTTGGGCACGGGGATTAAGGAAAAAGTGTTAGTGGACTAGGTGTTGTGAGTATGAAAAGTGAAGTAGGAGAGAGAAAATGGGGTAGAGAATAATGAGTGGAAAGTTGTTGTGAGTGTGAATGTGGGTCCCATTAAATAAAACACTTCCATTTTTGGGTTGTCCTAATTCGAATGGGACACCCAAAATAGAAATTTGTCCTAATTCGAGTGGGACGGAGGGAGTCTATATAAAATATCGTTCCGAAAAAGAATCAAGGGTGCCTTATATCTTAAATATTGGTACACATATACATATGTGATCATGGATTTGTCTAGCAATTCTATAGGTCACCGGCAATAATGCATGAATGGATGAAGAGCCATAAAAGTTTTAGCTTTGTTCATCATCCAACTTTTGTCATATACAGTATATTACTGTTTTTGAACGTTGCAAATGTTGACTATGAGATGTGAAAATTGACTTGAAAATTTGCTAAGGGATTTTGAAATCAAATAGCTTAATTCAACTTTGTTCTTATAGGGTGTGGATAGTTTTATACAGTACATATTTATATCAGAATGCCTAATCTTCCCCAACACCACGACAGTATAAATGACCATTTTTGAGAACTTATGAATCCATAACTTTGAACGCGGGATTTATTGTCAATGAAGTCTGACTACAGTACAAAGTGCAGTCTATGTGTAGCGACCCCAAAACCCGTTTCTATTTATTTTATAATTTTGGGGATTTTTATTTGACTTATATGTGCATTTTATGTGTTGCATCATATTTTATGATTTGCATATCATACTTGATTATTTGTGTTATTTACTTAGTTAGTAAAAATAATGATTAAAGGAGTTAAATGATTAAGTTGAAACTTTAGGGTCCTTGTTGAAAATGTAAGTTTAGTGGCTAAAGTGTGAAAAATAAACTTTGGGTGACCATTTCGTAAAATGGGAAAGATATTTAAGGAAACTTTACCTTTCTCCTTCTTTCTCTGTGTGAACATTTCTTCAGCAGCAACATTTCTCTCGTCTCAGCTAGGGTTAGGAGAAAAGGTAAATTCAACCCATTTCGATTTAATTCTTTTTATTTACTTACCCGTTTTAAAAACTAATTATATAAAAATGATCAGGGCGTCGAGTAGGTCATTTCTAGCCGAACAAAATTTATTTCAGCGATATTTTTCCGAAACTAGGTAAGTTACTAATTCCCCTTTAAATGTTAAAATAGTCATATATGCTATATATGATACTCCTACTTGTTCATTTTGTGTTTTGGGTAATATTTGCTATACTTGTAATTTTGGGACAAAGGGAGTATATGGAATTGGGTTTTACTGAGTATAGGAATGGGTTAGCAACCAAGTTGTAATCCTATGAAAGTTGTTAATGAAAGTGTCTAAGTTGTGTAGCATATATGTGTTATGCTTGTGAAACAAAAGGAGTAAACTTTGGTTAAGTTTTTAGGCCTGCCGGGTGATGTGGGCGGCCGCCCAAAATTGGGTGTGCGGCCGCGCATCTATCTGAAGGGTTTTCTTCTTGGGGACAGGGCATTTTGGGCGGCCGCACAGCCCTGTTTGGGCCACCGCCCAGTGGTCTGGAAAAGTTTAGAGTTTCCAACTAAGGAGTTTAGAGATCAACCTTAGTCTAGGTTTTGGGTAGTGTCCTAAAGTACTTAGATGATTGTTGTGGAATGTTAGTAATGGATTAAATGTCCTTTTTATGGACTCTTTATAAGGATTCTTTGTGTGCATCTTGTGTGTATTTGGCATAGTTCCTTCTTGGATTAAATGCCTTGGATTGTGTTTAGCAAGTATTCATTACTGTGCTTCTTGTTAAAAGTCCAGCTGGTCTTGTTGTGGAGTCAGCCAATGGAAGAATTATAGTGGTACAGGTAAGTACACTATAAGGTTTTCCATTGGAGCTTGTGAGTCAGGCGGTGGAAGAATTATAGTGGCACACAAGCCAAGTTCACTATAAGGTGTCCACTGTGCCTTCTAGTTTCCCCAGTCCAGATTGGCCTTGGATGGGATGAATTGCTCCCTTTGGTGAGTATTTGGGTTATGACTTTGTGTCATATTTCCCTCTCTGGTTACTTGGTTCTATTGGTTATGGTTTGGTTTTCGGGATCCCGACGGCTTCAGCTATTTATGCTGTTCAGATGGTTTTCTCTGATGGGTTTCTCAGATGGTATTCTCATCAGTTATGGTTATTGGGTAAACCTTGGCTTGGTATCCACCGGAGTGTGGGCAATGTGATATAAGTGATATATGAGTTGATGTTATATGCTATATGCTTACTTGTTGATATTGTTTCTTTATGATCATCATATCAGCATGTAACGTAGTTGCATTTTAGTAGCTTACTGAGATTTATTCTCACCCTTATTTGTTTACTGTTTTAGATAAAGGCGGGTCCAGGGAATAGGACACTTGGCACGGGAGGACGTTCGTTTGGTAAGAGATGGGACTTGTTTTGTGAAGGTTACATTATATAAATGTAAACCCTTTGGGTAGAGTACCCGTACTTCTTATGGTTACATCTATTTTGGTAAAGGTTGATGTATGTACATTTGTTTAAAGGTTTGTAAGCCTTTGGGCTAAGTACTTTCGTTGTGAAAGTGTTTGTAAAAGGTTGTTTCAAGTTAAGTGAAGTCTTTGAACTTCAAGTGTGTTTTGTTTAACTTTCTAAAAGTATATTTCGAAAATTTTTCTAAAAAGGTTTTATAACGTCTTCCAATCGTGTCCCGAGCGTGGGGCCAAGTAGGACCACGGGTTCGGGGCGCGACACTATGTGCGTGGACACAAAAACCAATTTTTAGTGCAATGGATGACAACAGATTAGGTTGTTAGGCTTAGAGATGCCCCTTAAAACGAGACTTTTAATTATGATTGAGATTAGTTTTGATGTATGGAAGTACTAATATTTATGATTGTCATCTTTTATTATATTATCACGTTCAAGATTACGGTTTGGGTCATTAGAGAGCAAAATTCAAAGATAAAGAGAGAACAAAGAATATTACTACTGTTTAAACGAGAAGTATATGATAGGGACCGAAAAGCCGATGTGGAGAAAAGATGATATTTTTCTCTTTTGGATAATGTAAAAGAAATATTAAATGAGGGATATGTAAGATTCAGCAACGAACTTTTTCATTTCATTTTTTTTCTATATTATTCAACACAAATGCGAATTTACACAAACGCCGATATACATTATATTTATCACCCACTAGCTAAGTTGTACTAGTATAGTAGTTAACGCTTTACCTTATTCAGTTTTCACTAAAAAAAAAAATTCATTTCAACCACTTGATTTTTTTTTTCCGAATCCGCTAGAGGGTTATACAAATAATAAAAAAAAAAACAATTTGATTTGTTACTCTTAAATTTATTTTACTATTAGATGTTTCATATACTACATTTTTTGTGTTGTAACTGATTTTTGAAGTGCTAAATTGCTAACAACATTTCCAACCCTTCATACCAAAAAACATATCTAAATCAAATACTTTCTCATTCTTAAAAGAAATAACCCCCACCTTCCTTATTGGAAAGTCTTAGACAAATAATCCATATATTACAAATGGTAATAATAATCTTAAATGTAAAACAAGTAAATCCACATCCTTAAAATAATTAATTATCAATTTCATGAGAGGATCCAAACAGAAGAAAATTTCAAATTTTGTTGGAAAAATCCAAAATGTGTTTATTGACCTTGTCGGGCTTCTCTTTATTGATGAAATGAGCTACACCTTCCTTTGCAACGACTTCCTCCAACAGCGGCATGTCTTCTTGAAACTCGTTTAATCAAAATAGAGAAAAAGTTATGAAAAAACTAGAGTCCCGAGTATATGTTCTCGAACTTCAAAATGGCAAGAGCGTTGTGCATAGGACTACTTATTTGGGATTACTATTTAATTATCAATGATAATTTTAAAAGAATTATAACTATAATTGAATTTTTATGTTCTTTAATCAAAATTCAATTAAATTAATAAAAAGAGTGTTTATTTATTTATTTTTAATATGAAATGGATGCGTGGAAAGTACTCTCCAAGGGTTTCTTATTATTGTGTATATGTGTCAATATGTGTGGTATTTGTCATGTAATGAGTTGAGAAAGAAAAGCAGATATCAATTGCGTGCCCCACAACTAACATTTTTTTTCATACGTGCTTTTTAGTGTATTTGTGCGCACACTTACAAAATGCTCTAAGACAGCCACTACTAGCCGTGGGAGAGGCCACGTGGAGGATTTGGTGGCGTGTGTTGAGTTGAGAGAGGGAAATAGTTTGAGGATGTAGTTTTTTTTTTTTTTTTTGTTAGGCGGTGGAGTTTGGCTTTGAGTTGGCCTTGTGAAAAACGTGTTTTACCTTAAGCAAAGGAAAACGTGTTATTCAAAAGCCGCTGACTCTTTTTTAAAAAACAAGCAGTGGCATTTTCAAAAATAAATGTGAGCTTCATAAATGGTGAGTGTTAATATTACAAAGTGCCAGCACTTCAAACTGACATTTATAAACATTGGAATTGGCACTTTTTATAAGTGCCAGTGTTGGTGTTTAAAAGTGCCAGCCATTACACTGGCACTTTTTAACATTGATACTGGCACTTATTAAAAGTGTCAGTGGTAGTGTTAATAAGTGCTATTTAATAAGTGCTAGTGCACATGGCTGGCCCTTATTTACACTACCACTGACACTTACGATCACCGCTAAACAATCTCCCATTAATTATAAAAATGTCACCGCGCCAATTTAAAAACACGTTCTGCGCGAACCTTAGGGAAAAACACGTTTTTTTCCAGATTTTCACTTTGGCTTTATATTGCCATCAATGCAATGATTCATATTAGAGAAATCAACAAAAAACAAACACAAGATTTGGTAACAAAATTCATCCACAGTCATTATGTCTACGACCATTGCCAAGTCAGGATGGTCACGAGCATTGCCAAGCAAGGATAGTCACGATGATATCAATATTGTCAATATGTATTATTACAATCACAACAGATGCACTCACACTTGTTGCTTCTCTGTGAAAACACACACACGAATACTTTTAGGACGGTTGATTTAGTCTCTATTTTTTCCCTAAAATATACTTGGTTGTGAAATTTTTTTAGACTACTTTAGTTCCCGTCTCAAACTAGTGTCCTTAATTGAACTCCCAACACTTGCTATCTCAAATAGTGTCAAATTGAAACATGAAAGTCCCTGTTTAGAGATTATGACACTAGATAGTTGAAAAGGAATGAGATAACAAGGTCGACTATCTTTGAGATAGGTCTACTATCTTCGAGATGAAGGTCAACTATCTTGAAATTCTAAAGGCCAAAAAGAGTAGGAATTATGCGCAGCGGAATAGATAATTTCTATGGCCTTATGGATGTTGTCTAAGATATATATTCCTATTTACTATATCAATTTTATCTTGTCTAAATGATCAACCATGTTTTGAATAAAGCAAGAAAGAATAGTTGATATGAAAAATGAAAGAGCAAGACAAAAAAATTAAAAGAGACAAGAGACAAGAGTTTTTAACGTGGTTCGGAGTATAACAACATCTCCTACATCCACACCCCATCATCCTCACCAATGGGAAACAATCCACTATACTTCCTTCACTCGGACAATACATGAATTGTTTAGAAAATCCCCTCGGAATTTTCCAACTTAATTAGCCTCCTAATTAAGCATGCTAGTTGCATAGCATAAAAGAAAAAAAAATGGTTCACAAATGTGATGTAGTTCTTCCTTTGCGTGACACTTGAATTTGTCGGATGGAAGCTCTTCTTGGATCGTTGGTGTTCCCCCCTCAATGTTTGGATGGTTTGAGGTGTATTTGGTGTGGTATATGAATAGGTGTTCATTTTCGTTACACACACCATGGGTCTACTATCAAAGGTTTGGGTTGGGTTCATGGGTAAAAACCTTAGTGTGTGCAATTGGTTATTATTGCACACACTAGGTGAAAGACATACTGAGGTAGGGTAATTTGGGTTGGGATGCACACTTGAGAAAGGCTCAACTCAAGAAAATATATAGAGGACGAAAAGGGAAATAGCCGTTGGAGAAGTTGAAGTCTTCAAGAAGGATTGGTCTTTGGTCTTTGGTCTTTGGTCAAGTGTTGCCTTCAATGTTGGTTAGGCTCTAGCTTCTTTTTCCTGTACAAACATAAGCATTCAAGTTTCTGCATAGTTGGTCATCACCATCCAAATTTTATGCTGATGTTGGAGACTTTTGTTGTAGAAGTTATAAAGGTTACACTTTCAACCCTTGACTTTGAGAATCATTGTTTCGCCCTTTTAGTAATTTGCATACATCATTCCACTACAAGCTCCAATGCAAAATCCAATTGCATACTCTTTTTCCTACTTAAATTAGCTTTACACTGAGTCTAATATTGAATATTTTGCGGCTTCGATAGGTGAAGAAAATCACTATTGAAAAACATGATAAACATGGAGGGGTCTTTGTGTAACTTTTGCATCTTTCACTCTTGACACTTTAGAACATTTAACTTTGTCTAGTTAAATGATCAATCTTCATCAAAATACTTTGTTAGGACCTAACAATTCCCCCCTTTTTGGTGAATTATTGGTCATTTTAAACTCTTAATAGCTTGCTTCATAGCTTGCTTCATAGCTCTATAAGCAAAAAGAGATGACTTTGAACATGTTTGGTGCAAGAAATTTTGGCCAGAATTTTTGTCAACTTTGATGAATAAACTGTTTTGATTCACATGGTTGTAGGGTTTGTGGCTATATGTTCTGGATAGGTCTATGAGTTTAGTTTACTCAGAAAAAATCGGTTTGAGATTTCAATAGCGGGAGTGTGAGATATTACTTTTTTCGTGCAAGGTGTCAAACCAGATTTAGGTCTGCTATCATGGTTTTCGGGTCTACTATCATGGTTTCCGGGTAAGCTGTCCACTTCAAATAGATGTCATTTTCTGCTCATAAGGATTCAGATTCTGGAATAGGGCTTGTTGGAAAGCTCTATGTGTGTAGTTTACACAGGAGCAAACGGCTTGTCAATCGGAGCATTGACGAATTATATATGAATTTTTCCGTGAAGGCGCACCGAGCAGTTTTTGTAAATTTTCAGCAACTTTTTGTCTTTTGGAAATGGCTCTTCTTGGTTTGATTTGATGGTGTTTTGGGGCCTTAAAAGGTTGTTCCCCTCAAAATTTCCTTGATGCCATGTATATTATTTTTTCATCCAAGCTTGCTTCGACTTTAATTTCTTCAAGATATGCACATTTCTGTCGAGCATCCAATTTCATTCTCCTAAAATCACAATGGAGAAGAAGAAGTAAATGATTCTTTTTAATCAAATAAATAAACATAAGCACAAATATGATTCTAGATAATCAAATAGAATATGAATCACAAGGTGAATTTCCAAAATGTAGTCATTCAAAGCCCAACATAAGCAGTTGGTGGGCATGAGGGGCTGCACCAAAAAGGTGCCAACGAGTTTGCCGGTCAGTGCCATCGAGCCCAAGGAAGGTGATCAAGCTTCCCCCTAGCAACTACCCTAGGAGTCTCTAACTCGTGACCTCGCTTTGTCTTACCAAAGGAAATTTGGGTCATGATCCAAGATGATCAAATAGGGTGTTCAAACACAAAAATATGTTAGACATATAAGCATGGATCTTCACGAGATATTAAGCTCGGAGACACTAAAGTCTCTAAGAACCATGCTCTGATACCAATTGAAAGTACCTGTTTAGAGATTATGACACTAGATAGTTGAAAAGGAATGAGATAACAAGGTCGACTATCTTTCAGATAGGCCGACTATCTTTGAGATAGGTCTACTATCTTCGAGATGAAGGTCAACTATCTTGAAAGGTCATTATTTACTCTTGCATTCTAAAGGCCAAAATGAGTAGGAATTACGCGCAACGGAATAGATAATTTCTATGGCCTTATGGATGTTGTCTAATATATATATTCCTATTTTCTATATCAATTTTATCTTGTCTAAATGATCAATCAAGTTTTGAATAAAGCAAGAAAGAATAGTTGATATGAAAAAATCCACTATACTGGGAAACAATCCACTATACTTCCTTCACTCGGGCAATACATGAATTGTTTAGAAAATCCCCTCGGAATTTTCCAACTTAATTAGCCTCACTAATTAAGCATGCTAGTTGCATAGCATAAAAGGAAAAAAAATGGTTCACAAATATGATGTAGTTCTTCCTTTGCGTGACACTTGAATTTGTCGGATGGAAGCTCTTCTTGGATCGTTGGTGTTCCCCCTCAATGTTTGGATGATTTGAAGTGTATTTGGTGTGGTATATGAATAGGTGTTCATTTTCGTTACACACACCATGGGTCTACTATCAAAGGTTTGGGTTGGGTCCATGGGTAAAAACCTTAGTGTGTGCAATTGGTGATTATTGCACACACTAGGTGAAAGACATACTGAGGTAGGGTAATTTGGTGTGGGATGCACACTTGAGAAAGGCTCAACTCAAGAAAATATATAGAGGAGGAAAAGGGAAATAGCCGTTGGAGAAGTTGAAGTCTTCAAGAAGGATTGGTCTTTGGTCTTTGGTCAAGTGTTGCCTTCAATGTTAGTTAGGCTCTAGCTTCTTTTTCCTGTACAAACATAAGAATTCAAGTTTCTGTTGGTCATCACCATCCGAATTTTATGCTGATGTTGGAGACTTTTGGTGTAGAATTTATAAAGGTTACACTTTCAACACTTGACTTTGAGAATCGTTGTTTCGCCATTTTAGTAATTTGCATACATCTTTCCACTACAAGCTCCAATGCAAAATCCAATTGCATACTCTTGTTCCTCATTAAATTAGCTTTACACTGAGTCTAATATTGAATATTTTGTGGCTTCGATAGGTGAAGAAAATCACTATTGAAAAATATGAGAAACATGGAGGGGCCTTTGTGTAACTTTTGCATCTTTCACTCTTGACACTTTAGAACATTTAACTTTGTCTAGTTAAATGATCAATCTTCATCAAAACACTTTGTTAGGACCTAACAAAACACTTTAAATGTCTGTCTCAATATATATGGTCTCTAAAAGTCATTTTTTCAGTAGTGTATATTTTAGTCAAACTGTATACGAAGTTAATTTATAATAGTTGAATTACTTTATTAATTTTACTAAGAGTAAAATTGTGTAGTGACCTCCGTCCTCCCACTAACACAAGTCCTTTATCTATCGGTGAAAAATTAAATCTGAATAAATAGCAGTCAAATTAATATACAATCGAACTACATAAAACCTGAATTTGGGAAGATTTAGTATTGAATTGACTTGTGTTTAGGTTCATTAAACTTGATTGCATTTATCAAAATGGAGTCGCACACTACAACAGAGAAAAAATGATTTGGAAGAGCAGTCACAATCTCATGTAGTGCGTTGCCAGGACCAGCAACTGACTTGGCAATTTCATGGCCATTTTGTCAACCAACCTTCTGAAGTCGATAAGGAGCTGGTCACCTATCCGTTTGATCAGGAGCTATTGGTCGGATCGACGTGGATTTAAGGCTCTGTTTGTTTGAATGAAAACATTTTTCGGAAAATGTTTTTTCATTTTCTGGTGTTTGTTAAGAACCGGAAAATAGAGAAAATGTTTTACGGAAAATGGTTTTCCCACATTTCTAGGTACAACGACTTGCGGATTTCTCTTCCATAATTCATTTTTCCGGAAAATGTTCTCTCTCACTCACACACCCAACTCCACATACAACCTCACGCTACACACTCCACCTCCAACCTCACCCTCACCCCCACCTCCACCCTCCAACCTTACCTTCCCTCCCGTCTCCACCCCCACCACTCACTCACCCGCCCCCTAAAAAAACTATTCTTATTAAAATTATTTTTTAACAACTCTCCCAAACCCTCACCCCCGCTCTTTACCCCCACACCACAACCACCCGACCAGCCACCCCACTCCCAAAAAAAATAAAAATTGTCTTCATTCATATTAAAATTAGTTTTTAACACCTCCCCCCCCCCCCACGCCAGCCCCTTATCCCCCACCACTCCATATCCCTCACACCCCCCCCCCATGTTCAACCTACCCTCCCCCCCCCCCAACTCTCCGTCAAATTTTTTTCTCTTATGATTTTTTTTTTTGGAAAACATTTTCCTTACATTTACCAAACAACCGAAAACATGTTTATGTCATTTTACAGAAAATATTTTTCGGGAAATCATTTTCCCGAAGTCATTTCACACGAAACAAACGGAGCTTAAGTGTAAAACCTTTTTCCCTTCTTACCCTTTACCAATTGTTTAAGTAAACACATGAATTAGTAAGAGAATAAAAGAAATTACTCTATCCACCTTAATAAAAAGGTTTGATAGTTCTTTTGATTCTACTTCCAATTTTTTCTTCTTTTTTTTAGGAAATTAGTTTAAAATAAATTGGTTGTATTGAACTGCACAATCAAGAGATTCGAGTGATCCCTTCATTTCATGTCTCTTCTCCGGTGCAATTCATCATCAACAATTTTTAAAATATTAAAAATATAATTAATATTTAGTTTATATATATATATATACTATATACTCCCTCCGTCCCATCTGAATTAGGATTTTTTTATTGGGCACGGGGATTAAGGAAAAAGTGTTAGTGGACTAGGTGTTGTGAGTATGAAAAGTGAAGTAGGAGAGAGAAAATGGGGGAGAGAATAATGAGTGGAAAGTTGTTGTGAGTGTGAATGTGGGTCCCAGTAAATAAAACACTTCCATTTTTGGTTTGTCCTAATTCGAATGGGACACCCAAAATAGAAATTTGTCCTAATTCAAGTGGGACGGAGGGAGTCTATATAAAATATCGTTCCGAAAAAGAATCAAGGGTGCCTTATATCTTAAATATTGGTACACATATACATATGTGATCATGGATTTGTCTCGCAATTCTATAGTTCACCGGCAATAATGCATGAATGGATGAAGAGCCATAAAAGTTTTAGCTTTGTTCATCATCCATCTTTTGTCATATACAGTATATTACTATTTTTTAACGTTGCAAATGTTGACTATGAGATGTGAAAATTGACTTGAAAATTTGCTAAGGGATTTTGAAATCAAATAGCTTAATTCAACTTTGTTCTTATAGGGTGTGGATAGTTTTATACAGTACATATTTATGTCAGAATGCCTAATCTTCCCCAACACCACGATAGTATAAATGACCATTTTTGAGAACTTGTGAATCCATAACTTTGAACGCGGAATTTATTGTCAATGAAGTTTGACTACAGTACAAAGTGCAGTCTACGTGCGTGGACACAATAACCAATTTTTAGTGCAATGGATGACAACAGATTAGGTTGTTAGGCTTAGAGATGCCCCTTAAAACGAGACTTTTAATTATGATTGAGATTTGTTTTGATGTATGGAAGTACTAATATTTATGATTGTCATCTTTTATTATATTATCACGTTCAAGATTACGGTTTGGGTCATTAGAGAGAAAAATTCAAAGATAAAGAGAGAACAAAGAATATTACTACTGTATAAACGAGAAGTATATGATAGGGACTGAAAAGCGGATGTGGAGAATAGATGATATTTTTCTCTTTTGGATAATGTAAAAGAAATATTAAATGAGGGATATGTAAGATTCAGCAACGAACTTTTTCATTTCATTTTATTTCTATATTATTCAACACAAATGCGAATTTACACAAACGCCGATATACATTATATTTATCACCCACTAACTAAGTTGTACTAGTATAGTAGTTAACGCTTTACCTTATTCAGTTTTCACTAAAAAAAAAAATCATTTCAACCACTTGATTTTTTTTTCCGAATCCGCTAGTGGTTATACAAATAATAAAAAAAAAAAATTAGATTTGTTACTCTTAAATCTTATTTTGCTAGTAGATGCTTCATATACTACATTTTTTGTGTTGTAACTGATTTTTGAAGTGCTAAATTGCTAACAACATTTCCAACCCTTCATACCAAAAATCATATCCAAATCACATACTTTCTCATTCTTAAAAGAAATAACCCCCACCTTCCTTATTGGAAAGTCTTAGACAAATAATCCATATTTTACAAATGGTAATAATAATCTTAAATGTAAAACAAGTAAATCCACATCCTTAAAATAATTAATTATCAATTTCATGAGAGGATCCAAACAGAAGAAAATTTCAAATTTTGTTGGAAAAATCCAAAATGTGTTTATTGACCTCGTCGGGCTTCTCTTCATTGATAAAAATGAGCTACACCTTCCTTTGCAACGACTTCCTCCAACAGCGGCATGTCTTCTTGAAACTCGTTTAATCAAAATAGAGAAAAAGTTAAGAAAAAACTAGAGTCCCGAGTATATGTTCGCGAACTTCAAAATGGCAAGAGCGTCGTGCATAGGACTACTTATTTGGGATTACTATTTAATTATCAATGATAATTTTAAAAGAATTATAACTATAATTGAATTTTTATGTTCTTAAATCAAAATTCAATTAAATTAATAAAAAGAGTGCTTATTTATTTATTTTTAATATGAAATGGATGCGTGGAAAGTACTCTCCAAGGGTTTCTTATTATTGTGTATATGTGCCAATATGTGTGGTATTTGTCATGTAATGAGTTGCGAAAGAAAAACAGATATCAATTGCGTGCCTCACAACTAACATTTTTTTTTTCACACGTGCTTTTTAGTATATTTGTGCGCACACTTACAAAATGCTCTAAGACAGCCACTACTAGCCGTGGGAGAGGCCACGTGGAGAATTTGGTGGCATGTGTTGAGTTGAGAGAGGGAAATAGTTTGAGAATGTAGTTTTTTTTTTTTTTTTTTAGGTGGTGGAGTTTGGCTTTTAGTTGGCCTTGTGAAAAACATGTTTTACCTTAAGCAAAGGAAAAACGTGTTTTTCAAAACCCGCTGACTCTTTTTTAAAAAACAAGCGGTGGCATTTTCAAAAATAACTGTGAGCTTCATAAATGGTGAGTGTTAATATTACAAAGTGCCAGCACTTCAAACTGACATTTATAAACATTGGAATTGGCACTTTTTATAAGTGCCAGTGTTGGTGTTTAAAAGTGCCATCCATTACACTGGCACTTTTTAACATTGATACTGGCACTTATTAAAAGTGTCAGTGGTAGTGTTAGTAAGTGCTAGTGCACATGGCTGGCCCTTATTTACACTACCACTGACACTTACGATCACCGCTAAACAACCTCCCATTAATTACAAAAATGTCACCGCGCCAATTTAAAAACACGTTCTACGCGAACCTTAGGGAAAAACACGTTTTTTTCCATATTTTCACTTTGGCTTTATATTGCCATCAATGCAATGATTCATATTAGAGAAATCAACAAAAAACAAACACAAGATTTGGTAACAAAATTCATCCACAGTCATTATGTCTACGACCATTGCCAAGTCAGGATAGTCACGAGCATTGCCAAGCAAGGATAGTCACTATGATATCAATATTGTCAATATGTATTATTACAATCACAACAGATGCACTCACACTTGTTGCTTCTCTGTGAAAACACACACACAAATACTTTTAGGACGGTTGATTTAGTCTCTATTTTTTCCCTAAAATATACTTTGTTGTGAAATTTTTTTAGACTACTTTAGTTCCCGTCTCAAACTAGTGTCCTTAATTGAACTCCCAACAACTTTTGCTGTCTCAAATAGTGTCAAATTGAAACATGAAAGTCCCTGTTTAGAGATTATGACACTAGATAGTTGAAAAGGAATGAGATAACAAGGTCGACTATCTTTGAGATAGGTCTACTATCTTCGAGATGAAGGTCAACTATCTTGAAATTCTAAAGGCCAAAAAGAGTTGGAATTATGCGCAGCGGAATAGATAATTTCTATGGCCTTATGGATGTTGTCTAACATATATATTCCTATTTACTATATCAATTTTATCTTGTCTAAATGATCAACCATGTTTTGAATAAAGCAAGAAAGAATAGTTGATATGAAAAATGAAAGAGCAAGACAAGAAATTAAAAGAGACAAGAGACAAGAGTTTTTAACGTGGTTCGGAGTATAACAACATCTCCTATATCCACACCCCATCATCCTCAACAATCGGAAACAATCCACTATACTTCCTTCACTCGGATAATACATGAATTGTTTAGAAAATCCCCTCGGAATTTTCCAACATAATTAGCCTCACTAATTAAGCATGCTAGTTGCATAGCATAAAAGAAAAAAAAATGGTTCACAAATGTGATGTAGTTCTTCCTTTGCGTGACACTTGAATTTGTCGGATGGAAGCTCTTCTTGGATCGTTGGTGTTCCCCCTCAATGTTTGGATGGTTTGAGGTGTATTTGGTGTGGTATATGAATAGGTGTTCATTTTTGTTACACACACCATGGGTCTACAATCAAAGGTTTGGGTTGGGTTCATAGGTAAAAACCTTAGTGTGTGCAATAGGTTATTATTGCACACACTAGGTGAAAGACATACTGAGGTAGGGTAATTTGGTGTGGGATGAACACTTGAGAAAGGCTCAACTCAAGAAAATATATAGAGGACGAAAAGGGAAATAGCCGTTGGAGAAGTTGAACTCTTCAAGAAGGATTGGTCTTTGGTCTTTGGTCTTTGGTCAAGTGTTGCCTTCAATGTTGGTTAGGCTCTAGCTTCTTTTTCCTGTACAAACATAAGCATTCAAGTTTCTACATAGTTGGTCATCACCATCCGAATTTTATGCTGATGTTGGAGACTTTTGTTGTAGAAGTTATAAAGGTTACACTTTCAACCCTTGACTTTGAGAATCATTGTTTCGCCCTTTTTGTAATTTGCATACATCTTTCCACTACAAGCTCCAATGAAAAATCCAATTGCATACTCTTGTTCCTCATTAAATTAGCTTTACACTGAGTCTAATAATATTTTGCGGCTTCGATAGGTGAAGAAAATCACTATTGAAAAATATGAGTGATAAACGACTATTTTATAGTCATTTAAGGTCTAAAAATATAGTTTATTAGCTTTTATTCCACTTAAATTACTTATTTTCTACTCTTTATTTGATATAATGCACTTGGAGAATGTTTCTATGATGCAAACAGGTTTTTAGTACATTCTTGAGGAAAAAGGGAGCTAAGGCATCATCTTTGTGAAGGAAGAACGCTTGGAAAAGAAGGAAATAGGCTAGTCCATTAAAAGTCAAAAGTCCAGTCAAAGCAAGGTCTGCTCGGCCGAGCAGTACCCTTGACACGGCCGAGCATAGGGAATCAGAAAGGCAGATTTATTTTTCGAAGGCCTGCTCGGCCGAGCACTTTTCCTTGACTCGGCCGAGCACCCCCTGAATCAGCAAAAGGTGCCTTTTCAAATAAAGACCTCTCCAAGCACCCATCCGGGAAAGATTGCATCCCCTCCTCCAAAGCTTATATATAGAAATAGAAATCAGTGATTGAGATATCGAGAAACATTGTAAACTTACTATAGTGAAATTTGTACTCTCAAACATCAATTAATTCTCAGAATTTGTGAAAGATATTCATCATTTCTTGAACAAACTTCTGAGTTTCTCAAGCAATAATATCAAGAGGTTATTTTCTAGTCTTTGTCTCCATTTCAAGTTCAGAATAAGTATCTCTACTCTTTTATCTCATCTTCATCTTATTCTTCTCTTTTCATAAATGGCTTGTGAGTAATCCCCCTATTTCTTGGGGTTGGAAACTCAAACAAACACTTGTATTTACTAATATTCATGCTCTAAATTTACCTTCTTCATCTTAAACAATTCTACTATATCAAACTTTAACGCCTACGACCATGATGACATCCATGGCTTGTATGAATCTTAGTTAATCAAGGGAAGTACTGATCGGAGAACCTCGATTAATGGATCCATATAGTCAGAACTAAGTTCATTACTCACGAGAGTAGTGTAATGGCTTAGGGATGCTCCTTGAGTGGAAAGTATGCTGATTTTCATAAAGAAAACTTAATGAATTCTTACTAATTATGGGCCATCGAGAGATAGGGCATAATTAGTATGAGAATACAAACGCTACTTGCTTGATCGTGAGAAGTAGTGTAGGCCTAGCATACCATCCTTGTTTTAAAATGAAAATTTAATCTAAATAGAGAATGGATAGTTGATGAATATATGTTGTTGATGTTCCAATCCCGAGGATTCCTTAAAATATAAGAGTTTTTATCTAAGTTATAGTAATTGCAATTTCATTTCTAGTTTAGTGACAAACAATTTTATAACCCCCAATCATTTTCTTTTCTTTATTTTCTTATTCTAAGCAAAGATATTTTGTAAGTAAAGTTGTCCTCGTGGGATCGACTCGCTCTTGCACTTTCTATACTACATACACCCGTGCACTTGCGGAATAAACGTAAAAAGTTTTTGGCGCCGTTGCCGAGGACAACGGTTTACTTTCAAAATTTTTCTTTTGCTTTCTGTTTTTAGTTTTTAGTTTAATTTTTTAATTTTTGTTGATTATCTAACATCCCGTCAAAGAATTTGTGTCTTTAAATTTTTTTTCATTTAGGTACTCTCGGAGTATATGAAAAGAGCCCGGAAGCCTCTTGAAGAGTTTGATCCGGAGCCAGAAAGGACCTTTCACGAAAGGTTAAGAAAATTTAGAGAATTCCTAGAAGCAGAAATGGCACAAAATGGTGACCAAAATGGAGACGGTGACGGAATACCTGCCACGCCACCACCTAGAACCCTTCGGGAGTTTGTTAACCCAAGTACCCCGGGAACTAGGACACCAATCGTGGTGCCAAATGCCGACGCAGCCCACTTTGAGATCAAGCCACAACTTTTGCACATGGTTATGAATAACCAATTCGGTGGCTCGGTACTTGAAGATCCCCACCTTCACATCCAATCCTTCTTGGAATATTGTGACACCACCCGAATCATAGGTGTCACTCCGGAAGCTATTCGGATGCGCCTTTTCCCATTCTCACTAAGGGATAAGGCGAAACAATGGTTGAACGCGGTCCCTCACAATTCATTAACAACATGGGACCAAGTTCAAGAAGCTTTTCTTGGACGCTTCTTCCCTCCATCCAAGACCGCTCAGATCCGGACCAAGATAACAAATTTCAGTCAAAATGGAGATGAGTCGTTATATGATGCTTGGGAGCGCTTCAAGGAGCTTTTAAGGATGTGTCCACACCACGGGCTTGAAAAGTGGTTGATAGTGCACATCTTCTACAATGGTCTCACATTCAAGACTAGAGAGACCATCGATGCTGCTGCGGGAGGAGCATTAATGAACAAAGGAGTGGATGAGGCATATGACTTGATCGAGAGCATCGCCTTGAACCACTACCAATGGTCTAATGAAAGGGACCAACCGCAAGGAACAGCAGGTAAGTTTAATGTTGATGTTGTTACTCTTCTATCTTCGAAATTTGATATGCTTTTTAAGAAGATTAATAACTTGAATACAAATTCCGTGGCAAACGTTAACGTTATTTGTGAACTATGCGGGTCAAACTCACATAGTAGCGAAAGTTGTGATTTGCTTGACACTAATTCTAGTGAACAAGTCAATTTTGTTAATTCTAATGGACAAAGAGGGGGTATGTATTCTAACACATACAATTCCGAATGGAAGAATCACCCCAATTTTTCCTATAGAAGTAATAATGTTTTAAACCCACAACCTTCCTCACAACCACCGGGATTTGTACCCAAGAATTTCAACAATAATTCTTTCCCTCCCCCTAAATCTAAATTAGATCTTCTTATAGACTATATGGTCGAAAATAATAAAAATCAGGAGAAGATTAATAATGAATTTAGGGAAAACTTTAAAGTTTTGAATAGTAGGTTTGATAACCTAGCAGCGCATAATAAGATGCTTGAAAATCAGCAAGCTCAGCAGGCCAGCACATCGCATAGACCACAAGGGAGTCTTCCCGGTCAACCTCAAAGGCCTAATGAGCATGCAAATGTAATAGTCTCGCTAAGTAAGGAAAAAGAGAACAATAGTCCAACCCCACTAGAAGTTGAGACTAAGAATGGTAAAAACGAGATTAGTTACAATAAATACTTTGAACCACCGATACCCTATCCACAAAGATTAATCAAGAAAGGGGTTAATGATAAACATGCTGAGTTTTTGAAAATTTTGAAGTCTTTAAATGTTAGAGTTCCTTATTCCGATGATGTAAAAGAAATACCTTCTTATGCAAAACCTTTAAAAGAAATGCTTTTTAAGAAGAAGTCTTTAGAAGAATTTGAGAACTTTACTTTGGCGGAAGACGTTAGTGCAATTTTACAAAAGAAACTTCCCCCAAAACTCAAAGACCCCGGCATTTTTTCTATCCCCTGTAGTATCGGTAGGTGCAACGTGGAAAACGCTATGCTTGACTTAGGGGCTAGTGTAAGTATAATGCCTTTTTCGGTAAGTGTGAGATTAGGTGTAGGGGAACTCAAGCCCACTACCATATCTCTCCAATTGGCAGACCGATCCATACAATACCCGATTGGTATTATGGAAAATTTGCCCTATCGTATAGGGAGCTTAATCATCCCTGTCGACTTTGTGATCCTCGAAATAGAGGAGGATAAAGATATTCCGGTCATCCTTGGTAGGCCTTTCCTTGCCACAGCAGGAGCTATTATAGATGTTAAAAAGGGTACGCTTACTCTAAATGTAGGAAATGAGACAGAAGAATTTTGGAAGCAAAACCCAACTTTTGAAAACTATTGTCAAAATGATAAAGCCTTTGAAAATAATCATAAGGAAATAAATGTCATTCAATCAATGGATCCAAAAAAGGATCATATAGACAAACTAAATACTTATGAAAAATATGTCAAAGGAATTAAGGAGTCAAGGGCCAATGATAAGAATATAGACTGGAAAAGGATGCTACATGACGAAGATGAAGGGGATGATATCATAGAGAGGTCAAAAGAAGTAGCACCCAAGAAAACAACGGGATTTCGAGCATGTGAAGACTATCGTAAATTAATCCCATCAAAGAAAGCGAAGAAATGGCACGACAGTCATATCATACGGAAAGATTTCAAGGAAGGGGATATGGTTTTGCTCTACAATTCTCGGTTAAAACTTTTTCCGGGAAAATTGAAGTCTAGGTGGTCAGGTCCGTTCCAAGTCCGGAGAGTATATCCTTACGGAGCCATCAATATTTGGAACGAGCAAAAAGGTGAATTTAAGGTCAATGGGCAAAGACTAAAGCATTATATGGTTGGTGACCCTATAGGGGTAGTATCAACCATCTAAATTGGATGAATTTCAGGCCTCCAAATCAGCAACCACCGCCACCACCGCCACCATTCTAGTCGGTACCTCTTTCTCCCTCTCCTTTAAAATTATTCTTGTCCCAATTTTCATTCCTACTTTTCAAACATTAGGGACAATGTTTCATTTAAGTGTGGGGGGTAGTATCTATTTTTTTTATTTCTTTTCTTTCTAAATTTCTTTTTCTTCTTTTTATGTTTTTCTTTTCAAAGAAAATGTAAGGGCAATGTTCCCGATTTTCAAAAAAAAATAAAATAAAATAAAAATAAAAATAAAATATTTAGCCAATGCTCCCGTTGATGAGAATGTTATCTTTATTATCATTTGCCTAAGTAGAACTTTTTCCTTCCAACTTTTACTTCTTAAGAAATTTGATAATAACAACATAGGATTGTATTGGATTAAAAATGGGAAATTTTCAAAATTAATATGAACTTTTAAATCCTATTGAATAGAAGCATTACATTATTAATGAGTTTGTGGGCATTAAGTTTGGATACAACATACTTGTGAAACTTTTAAAACATTTTTGTATATGCATCTCAAAAACTTTCATTTCTACTTTCAAGGGTTTTTCATCCTTGATATGCTTATGAATCACAAAAATTTTCACTTTAATCCATCTTTCCATTCCCACTTTTAAGAGGCTAATTAATCAATTTATTCTTCTTTTGATTGTCCATTCAAATATCTAAATGAATATATCATTATAGAGTGTGACAATTTAGAAGCAAGAAACTCAATTGCCACGTCTAATTAATTAAATCTCGAACCTTATTCCACTATCATCCTTCACCTTTCATCAATTTTTGTGATTCAAAATGCATAACGACATATGGACATCTTTGTTAAAGAATAAAGATCATAGTTTAAGAAATGTATATTCAAGCATGAAAAATTTATTCACAAAGCACTCTAAATGAGTGAATATAATTCTTAATTCATACTTACGCCCCACAAATTCATTTGGTTATCTCTATATGCTCTTATTCAATGGTATTTATTCATGTTATATTAACATTCAAACTTTTATATTTGCACTTCAATATCATCCTACCTTCTTCTTTACAAATCTCTTGAGATGAAAAACTTAAAAGGAAGAAATTTTATAAAGGTAATATTATATAACAATATTCTGAGGGAGCATTGAAGACCTTTCTTGTTTTTCTACTAGTGTCATTTGCACTCCTCTCTTTTTGAACATTTAACTTGCTCGAGGACAAGCAAGATTCTAGTGTGGGGGAGTTTGATAAACGACTATTTTATAGTCATTTAAGGTCTAAAAATATAGTTTATTAGCTTTTATTCCACTTAAATTACTTATTTTCTACTCTTTATTTGATATAATGCACTTGGAGAATGTTTCTATGATGCAAACAAGTTTTTAGTACATTCTTGAGGAAAAAGGGAGCTAAGGTATCATCTTTGTGAAGGAAGAACGCTTGGAAAAGAAGGAAATAAGCTAGTCCATTAAAAGTCAAAAGTCCAGTCAAAGCAAGGTCTGCTCGGCCGAGCAGTACCCTTGACTCGGCCGAGCATAGGGAATCAGAAAGGCAGATTTATTTTTCGAAGGCTTGCTCGGCCGAGCACTTTTCCTTGACTCGGCCGAGCACCCCCTGAATCAGCAAAAGGTGCCTTTTCAAATAAAGACCTCTCCAAGCACCCATCTGGGAAAGATTGCCTCCCCTCCTCCAAAGCTTATATATAGAAGTAGAAATCAGTGATTGAGATATCGAGAAACATTGTAAACTTACTATAGTGAAATTTGTACTCTCAAACATCAATTAATTCTCAGAATTTGTGAAAGATATTCATCATTTCTTGAACAAACTTCTGAGTTTCTCAAGCAATAATATCAAGAGGTTATTTTCAAGTCTTTGTCTCCATTTCAAGTTCAGAATAAGTATCTCTACTCTTTTATCTCATCTTCATCTTATTCTTCTCTTTTCATAAATGGCTTGTGAGTAATCCCCCTATTTCTTGGGGTTGGAAACTCAAACAAACACTTGTATTTACTAATATTCATGCTCTAAATTTACCTTCTTCATCTTAAACAATTCTACTATATCAAACTTTAACGCCTACGACCATGATGACGTCCATGGCTTGTATGAATCTTAGTTAATCAAGGGAAGTACTGATCGGAGAACCTCGATTAATGGATCCATATAGTCAGAACTAAGTTCATTACTCACGAGAGTAGTGTAATGGCTAAGGGATGATCCTTGAGTGGAAAGTATGCTGATTTTCATAAAGAAAACTTAATGGATTCTTACTAATTATGGGCCATCGAGAGATAGGGCATAATTAGTATGAGAATACAAACGCTACTTGCTTGATCGTGAGAAGTAGTGTAGGCCTAGCATACCATCCTTGTTTTAAAATGAAACTTTAATCTAAATAGAGCATGGATAGTTGATGAATATATGTTGTTGATGTTCCAATCCCGAGGATTCCTTAAAATATAAGAGTTTTTATCTAAGTTATAGTAATTGCAATTTCATTTCTAGTTTAGTGACAAACAATTTTATAACCCCCAATCATTTTCTTTTCTTTATATTCTTATTCTAAGCAAAGATATTTTGTAAGTAAAGTTGTCCTCGTGGGATCGACTCGCTCTAGCTTCTTTTTCCTGTACAAACATAAGCATTCAAGTTTCTGCATAGTTGGTCATCACCATCCGAATTTTATGCTGATGTTGGAGACTTTTGTTGTAGAAGTTATAAAGGTTACACTTTCAACCCTTGACTTTGAGAATCATTGTTTCGCCCTTTTAGTAATTTGCATACATCTTTCCACTACAAGCTCCAATGCAAAATCCAATTGCATACTCTTGTTCCTCATTAAATTAGGTTTATACTGAGTCTAATAATATTTTGCGGCTTCGATAGGTGAAGAAAATCACTATTGAAAAATATGAGAAACATGGAGGGGTCTTTGTGTAACTTTTGCATCTTTCACTCTTGACACTTTAGAACATTTAACTTTGTCTAGTTAAATGATCAATCTTCATCAAAATACTTTGTTAGGACCTAACAATTTCCCCCTTTTTGGCGAATGATTTGTCATTTTAAACTCTTCATAGCTTGCTTCATAGCTCTATAAGCAAAAAGAGATGACTTTTAACATGTTTGGTGCAAGAATTTTTTGCCAGACTTTTTGTCAACTTTGATGAATAAACTGTTTTGATTCACAAGATTGTAGGCTTTGTGGCTATATGTTCTGGATTGGTCTATGAGTTTAGTTTACTCAGAAAAAATCGGTTTGAGATTTCGATATCGGGAGTGTGAGATAATACTTTTTTCGTGCAAGGTGTCAGACCAGATTTAGGTCTGCTATCATGGTTTCCGGGTCTACTATCATGGTTTCCGGGTAAGCTGTCCACTTCAAATAGATGTCATTTTCCGCTCATAACGATTCAGATTCTGGGATAGGGCTTGTTGGAAAGATCTATGTGTCTAGTTTACACAGGAGCAAACGGCTTGTCAATCGGAGCTTTGACGAATTAGATATGAATTTTTCCGTGAAGACACACCGAGCAGTTTTTGTAAATTTTCAGCAACTTTTTGTCTTTTGGAAATGGCTCTTCTTGGTTTGATTTGATGGTGAAAGGTTCTGTTTACTTAAGATTAACAGATTGGTTAAAACAAGTGAACAGCTAACTGGTTTGGGGAGTTAGCTATTGAGATAAAAAGGGTAGAGAAATTATGTAGCGGAAGATAATTAAGTTAAGAAACAAAAGAGACAGTGTGCAGTGTGTGTTTAAGTGTAAAGACAAGAGAGTACACAAGGGTTTTAAAGTGGTTCAGAGGTTTAGCTCGTCTCTTACATCCACCCCCACTGTAGTCAACAGTGAGATCAATCCACTATAATCCACTTACTTAATAAGCTTACAATAAATGATACATGCAAGTTCCTCGAACTCCCTTTACTTAATTGTCACTACAATTAAGAAAGCCTTTTGACTAAGGCTGTACAAAAAAGGAAAAGAAAATTACATAAGTGTGTTTACAGAATATTAGCTTGGTTGTTAGCTAGGTTTAAAGGGGGTTGTAACTGGGTGCTAGATGGCACAAGATTTGCAGGGGTGTAATGCAAATGGCTGTAGGGGTGAAGGGTGTTAATGTTTTAGCAGCAATGGGATTTTGGGTTGTAGAAGAAGTGGTGTAGTTAACAGCGTGTGTCTTCTTATATAGGATATGAATATATCCGTTGGGAGACAAGAAAACACATGGGGAACATGTTTGCAGAAGGTTGAGTCTTTGACTGGGTAAAGTATTGTTTGACTAAATACTTTATTTCTTCATGCAGGAGGTTGTGAATACGTGTGTTTGAATTTGGGATATTCATAGTAACATTAAAATATGAGAGTCGCCACGCCGTTTTAATTATAGCCAAAACATTGAGAAAAAGCATGTTTAATGGGTTCGGGGGTCAAATTACAACAAGAGAAGAATATTGGACGTTATCACTCCTATTGCCCGAATGATCGGTCTTTCTATCATGATGAATGTGTTAGTAGTGTGTTAGTGATTTAGACCGGATCCGAAGATTGCCTACGTTCCTCTCAATGTGAGAAGCTCAGGTCAGCGTAGTTCGAGAAGAATTTAGAATAGGCAGAAGAATCGGGATCATGCATAATGAGGGGGGAATTACCTAAAGATTAGGGTTTAGAAGTAGTTCCTAGATCATCCTCGGGTTGATGAACCCTAGATCATCATCGGCTATGAAATAACATGTAATTATGAAGATCGCAACCCTAAATATAGCATAAATAAGGTTTTAATCTATGAACACGATGAACATATGAAGAACATATATGAACATATGAATAAACATGCGAAGCATATGAAGAAACTATGAATAAACATGCAAGAACATGAATATTAAAGATCTACATTAGAAATAATGCAAGAACGTGAAGAAATAAGTTAGAAAACTTACCTATGTTGGCAAGAAATAAACCTTGATCTTCTTGGAGGTTTGAATGCTAATTAGAGAGCAAAATTGTGTTTAAGAACTCTCAAATTCAGATCCTCCTAAACCAATAGCATGAGATTGGTTTATATAGTAAACTGAGGGGAAGATCTGATGGTCCAGATCATCCGGGGCGGATGTGGCCGCGTGGCCAATATTGAGGGCGGCGGCGAAAGTGGCCGCATGGCCAATATTGAGGGCGGCGGCGAAAGTGGCCGCGTGGCCATCGTTGCGCGCTGACTTGAAATTCAAGCTAGGGTTATACTGTTCATACAAGGCAACCCTAAATGTCCATATTTAATGTTTTCTAGAACATTGAGCTATTTTTGGGAATCCGGGACAAGTCTTTGCAAGGTTTCTAATTCCCATAAAGTCCTTGTATATTTGGGAAAGCCCTAATAAACTCATTTTCAGATCGGGTACTAACAGTAGCCCCTCGGCGACGCTTCTTGCAAGGCAATGGAGGGTCGATGATAAAAATAGGAACCGTTCTGAAACATGAGTTTCAAAACAGAGGAAAGGTAAGGGAATGGCTGGACCTTGACAGGCGACCTACGTATCCGCGGGGGAATTAAGCCAAACGTAGTTCAAATCTGATGGGGAAATTGGGAAGGACTGTCCTCTGATGGGGAACAACGTTTTCTGCTGGGGAAAATGCACTTGCTGGGGATGAGAGATGACCATGTTGGTCGGGTGGCTGGACCTTTTCAGGTTTCCTACGTATCCTCCGAGGAATCAAGCCGATCGTAGTTCAGAGCGATTAGGGAAAAGCGAGCCATCGGACTTCTGCTAGGGATAATAAACCTACGGGCACTGTCCTGTATGAAGAACGAACATTCGTTAGGAAATGAAGTCATTTGGGAAAAATAAAGATTACGTTGTTTAAATAATCCCAAGATGGAATGGTAAACGCAATCAGGATCGCCAGGGCTCCTGCCGATTGTGCTAACGAAACGCCGAGGCTTCTGCCAACCACGATCGATCAAGGATACGTATGTCATAGAGGCGCCGAAGTCTCTACAATCATACGAATCCTAATAATAGGTGCTGGATCTCTCGCAAACAGAAACGCCGAGGCTTCTGCCAATCGCGATTGATCAAGGATACGTATGTCATAGAGGCGCCGAAGTCTCTACAATCATACGAATCCTAATAATAGATGCTGGATCTCTCGAAAATAGAAACACCGAGGCTCCTGCCAATCACGATTGATCAAGGATACGTATGTCATATAGGCGCCGAAGTCTCTACAACCGTACGAATCCTAATAATAGATGTTGGATCTCTCGCAAACAGAAACGCCGAGGCTTCTGCCAATCGCGATCGATCTAGGATGCGTATGTCATAGAGGCGCCAAAGTCTCTACAACCATACGAAGTCTAAGCAAATATTAGGAAATGCTAAAATAATAGATGCTGGATCTCTCGCAAACAGAAACGCAGAGGCTTTTGCCAATAGCGATCAATCTAGGATGCGTATGTCATAGAGGCGCCAAAGTCTCTACAACCATACGAATCCTAAGCAAATATTAGGAAATGCTAAAATAATAGATGCTGGATCTCTCGCAAACAGAAACTCCGAGGCTTCTGCCAATCACGATCGATCTAGGATGCGTATGTCATAGAGGCGCCAAAGTCTCTACAACCATACGAATCCTAAGCAAATATTAGGAAATGCTAAAATAATAGATGCTGGATTTCTCGCAAACAGAAACGCCGAGGCTTCTGCCAATCACGATCGATCTAGGATGCGTATGTCATAGAGGCGCCAAAGTCTCTACAACCATACGAATCCTAAGCAAATATTAGGAAATGCTAAAATAATAGATGCTGGATCTCTCGCAAACAGAAACGCCGAGGCTCCTGCCAATCACGATTGATCAAGGATACGTATGTCATAGAGGCGCCAAAGTCTCTACAACCATACGAATCCTAAGCAAATATTAGGAAATGCTAAAATAATAGATGCTGGATTTCTCGCAAACAGAAACGCCGAGGCTTTTGCCAATTACGATTGATCTAGGATGGTATGTCATAGAGGCGCCGAAGTCTCTATGATCATACGAATCCTAATAATAAATGCTGGATCTCTCGCAAACAGAAATGCCGAGGCTTCTGCCAATTACGATTGATCTAGGATGGTATGTCATAGAGGCGCCGAAGTCTCTACAACCGTACGAATCCTAATAATAGATGCTGGATCTCTCGCAAACAGAAACGCCGAGGCTTCTGCCAATCGCGATCGATCTAGGATGCGTATGTCATAGAGGCGCCAAAGTCTCTACAACCATACGAAGCCTAAGCAAATATTAGGAAATGCTAAAATAATAGATGCTGGATCTATCGCAAACAGAAACGCCGAGGCTTTTGCCAATCGCGATCGATCTAGGATGCGTATGTCATAGAGGCGCCAAAGTCTCTACAACCATACGAATCCTAAGCAAATATTAGGAAATGCTAAAATAATAGATGCTGGATCTCTCGCAAACAGAAACGCCGAGGCTTCTGCCAATCAAGATCGATCTAGGATGCGTATGTCATAGAGGCGCCAAAGTCTCTACAACCATACGAATCCTAAGCAAATATTAGGAAATGGTAAAATAGATGCTGGATCTCTCGCAAACAGAAACGCTAAGGCTTCTGCCAATCACGATCGATCTAGGATGCGTATGTCATAGAGGCGCCAAAGTCTCTACAACCATACGAATCCTAAGCAAATATATATTAGGAAATGTTAAAATAGATGCTGGATCTCTCGCAAACAGAAACGCCGAGGCTTCTGCCAATCACGATCGATCTAGGATGCGTATGTCATAGAGGCGCCAAAGTCTCTACAACCATACGAATCCTAAGTAAATATTTGGTGAAGAATGGAAATTTTAAGGGGCTTTCCGTTCCCAAAGGTATCGAATATCAGTCAAAACAGCGCTAAGGGCACCTAAAATGAATCAAAGGGGAATGTAATTGGGGTAAAACTGAAATTTTGCATGTTGAGGCAAAGATGATGGATTGTTATGAAGTCGCAAACGGGATGAACTCTCGGGGAGTCATAAAGGTGATAGACTCTCAGGGAGTCCCAGGGGTGACGGACTCTCGGGGAGTCACAAAGGTGATAGACTCTCGGGGAGTCACAAGGGACTCTTTAGTGAGTCACAAGGGCAAATGACCCTTAGGGAGACGCGAAGGAGATGGACTCTCGGGGAGTTGCTAATATGGGAAACATGATCTGAGTTCCGCTTATCCTAATTTAGGAGGGGATGAGGCTACGAGCCATTGAGACCAAGGTGTTAGGTAAGGGACATTTTTCTTGGTTGCCTAGAGGTAGGACCTAAGGCTCTTTTAAGGAAAGGGAATAATAAAGATGGTGGTCTCCTAATCTTGAGATAGGGATGCCAAAGATGTCACGGCTTCTTGGGCTTTAGATTATGTCTTGGAGATACTGTGGGTTTCCTAGGCTTACAGGCTAGGGATAGGAGTTTATTTAAGCATGAGGAGAGTATTCTATCCTAGGCTTAGTGCTAGGGCTTGGAAAGGTTGAGGTTTGGGAACTTCCTAGATGTTAGGGTTTCGAACAAGGGTTTGGAAACTGGTGTTTAAGGACCATGACTCTCCTAGGTTTGGGACTAGGGTTTAGGAATTTCCTAGGTCTAGGAGGCTAGGGCTTGGAGTTGTGGTAGGCTCAGAGGTTGCAAAGGCGTTGGCTTTTAGACATAAGGCTGGGAGTTGGAAAGGTTGTGACTTCTTAGGCTTGAGACCATGGACCGTTGGGAAGAGGGATTGCTTTTGTGGAAGGTCCACTAAGCTTGATGTTAGGGTTCACCGTTTTCCGGGATTGGTGACTATGGCTTGGAAATGTTCATGGTAACCTAGGCTTTAGGCTAGGTTTTAAGGCTAAGGACTGTAAACTTCCTACGTTTTGAGACTAAGGTGAAGGAGTTTCCTAGGTCTAGGACTGGGGTTTGAAGGGAATGTTGAATCCTAGGCTTGATGATAGAGTTTAAAGAGGATAATTTCTTCCTAGGCTTGAGGCTAGGGTTTAGAAAGAGTGCGACTACCTAGGCTTGAGGCTAGGGTCTGTAGCGAATGCGAGTACCTAGGCTCGAGGCTAGGGTTTAGAGCGAATGCGACTACCTAGGCTCGAGGCTAGGGTTTAGAGCGAATGCGGCTTGCTAGGGTTGATTAAGTTTTGGACAGGGCATTGTATCCTAGGTTTTGGGTTAGGGTTCAATAAGACGGGGGATTAAGATTGTAAATTTCCTAGGTTTCGAGACTAGGGTTTCGGGAATTTGGAAATGATGTTGCATACGGGGCTTTGGAAATTCCCTAGAACTTGGGCTAGGGTTAAAGAGGATGTTGCGGTTTCATAGGCTTAAGGATATGTGACTACCTAGGCTTGAGTCTAGGGTTTGGGGAGAACGCGACTTCCTAGGTTTGAGGCTAGGGTTTGGAAAGAATATCGACTACCTAGGCTTGAGGCTAGAGTTTGGAGGGAATGTGACTACCTAGGCTCGAGGGTAGGGTTTAGGAAGGATGTGGCTACCTAGGATCGAGGCTAGGGTTTAAGAAGGATGTAACTTCCTAGGCTTTAGGCTAGGGTTTGGAAGGATGTAATTACCTAGGCTTGGGGCTAGGGTTTGGAGAGAATGCGATTACCTAGGCTTGAGGCTAGGGTTTGTAGAGGATGTGGCCACCTAGGCTTGAGGCTGGGGTTGAGAGAATGTGATTACCTAGGTTTAAGGCTAGGCTTCGGATAGATTAGACCTAGGCTAAAGTTCTAGGGTTTAGCTAGGGTAAGACTCAGACATGTGTTAAGGAGACCGGGGCCTAATGGAATGGTAGGCGTGAGATCTAGGAGATCGAAGGCTAGGCAGGGTAGCGTTGGGACATAAGGTTTTCAAGCGGGTAAGTCTTTTGTCCTAAAGAAACCGCGTTATGGATTAGGACCAAGCAGGCTTGAGGTCGGCCAAGGAGCAATGGATTGGGATTGGATGATCCTAGTACCTAATACGCATGTCGGGCTTGGATCCTAGAGTGTTTGAAAGTTTAGGCTAGGTGCGAACCGTAGGTGCAGGAAATGGTTTTGGATATATGACCATGTTGGCGCTTTAGGTAAATGGATTGAGTGTCTAAGACTTTGCTTGAGTACAATAGGTACCTTAAGTTGGATTGGGTATGCTTTGGTCTCGCGTGACCAAGCTCGTTCGGCGATTGCAAAGGTGGGTTTGGTATGGGACTAAAGGTGTTAAGCGCATGATTTTTGACTGGACGGGTTTTGATATCTTTATAGCATATCACGGTACACGGGAGGTCCTATGCGTTCGAGCACGTTTGAGGTTTGGACTCGTGGGGAAAAAAGGTTTGAGATCCATAGAGTTCAAGGGTGGACCTTGTAGGTGGTGAGGTTTAGACTCGGCTCGGATTAAGGAGGTTAGAGACCTACGTGGTTGAAGGTCAGACGAGGAAGTCTTTTGAAGCTAAGGAGTGACACTAGGTTTAAGAGTGGCAGGGCCATGGTTTGGGTATGACAGTATGCGTAGATGGCATTGTTTTGGTTGGACCAAGCAGGCTTGGGAACTAAAGAGTTCTAAGGGTCGACATCTAAGGTTATAGACCTATAGGGTAGACAGTTTTGTGATCTAAAGGGTTTAGGAGTTGAGACCTAAGGTGTGAATCGGATATGCTAGAGACCTATAAGGTAGGTGTTTGGCGGCCTTGCATGGACTTGGGATCTAAGGGATAGTTCAATAGGTTAGACTGGGTAGACCTAAGAGGTTGGACCTAAGAGGATAGGGGAGACATAGTCTGGACAAGGTAAGGATGAATATATATTGGTAGGTTTGGGATCTAAGAGATCAGGTAGACTCGAGACCAGTAGGTTCGGGACCTAATGGGTCATTCTAAGGATTTGGATTCGGTAGACTGGCTTAAGGCTTGAGGTTTTGGGTAAGACTGGTTTGAGGCTTTTTTAGGAGTCCCGCTACTAACTTATGGAGGGTCGAGCTAAGGGGTTATGGTGTAACCTATGTAAGACTGACCGGGTAGGTGCGGGACCTAAGGTTTTGAATCAAGTCAGATTGGGACGTAAGGGTATCCTATTGTGTAGGAAATAGGGTGAAGGACCGAGTCGGTTCAAGAATCACAAAGATGGGTCTCAGAGTGGACCGAGGAGGTTTATACAAATTTTGTGGAGACCGAGAGTGCGGGTTTATAAACAAAGTGTCGTGGAAGAGAAAAATTTATGAAAGTGTTATGATCTTATACAGATGCCTTATAATTAATTATGATTCTAATCAATCCAAATAGGTCGTCGCGTGCCGAGTTTGACGATGAGGGGTGCCCTTCTTCTAAGTGTATCCTTGTTGACGCCTCGGTATTCTCTGAGAAACCACATAGTCGACCCATTCCGTTGGGGATTATCTAATTTGGTGAGCGGGTACCCTCCCTCCTTTGAGAAACTCTACGTCAAGCTTGATGATGAGGGATGCCCTTCTTCTAAGTATATTCTTGTTGGGACCTCGGTATTCTCCGAGAAAACACATAGTCGACCCATTCTGTTGGGGAAGCCCCAGTTGCGTAGAGCGGGGTATCCTACCTCTTTTAAGACGCACCCTTTTTTCTGCCTAGACCGCCCTTGCGGGTTTTCAATCTAGCGGGCATCTCTTTTGCGTCAATTTTTTTTTTTTTTTTTTTTTTTTTTTGAAATCATTCAGTCGAATCAAAAAAGGAAAAAAAAAATTGTTTGAAAACATGCGGGGGCATTTTGGGGAGAGTAAGAGAGAGAGAGAGATAGTACTCACATTTTGACTTTTTGGGTAACTGAGTGTATATATGTACAAAAGGGAGGAAGCCCCTGCTTTGATAGAAAGTAAGTGTTTAGCTCTTTCCTAGATTGTAGAACGGAAGACTTGTCGAGACATTTGAAAATTGTTTTATTCAAGATTCTCATTTGATTGCTCGAGAAAGGACCTCGTTGATTAGTTATGCATCTTATGATTATGTTTTAGACAAGTAGTCTCGAAATAATAAATGTTTTGATCAATTGTGAGTGAAGAGATCAGAAGTAGAAATATATGGGGAAGAGAGAAGAGAAAGGAGATTGGCTCAAGGTGGGTTGTGTATATTTTGGACCGAACCGGGAGGTTGCCTACGTTCTCCTCAAGGTGAGGAGCTCAGGTCCGCGTAGTTCGGGGGAGGCCCGGATGATGATGAAGTTGGGGTTTGAGTATAAGGTTCATTTGTCGCGATAGGTTACTCCGTTGTAGCTTGTTGCTTTGGATTTCTTCATTGCAGCTCATTGCGGTGGATTGCTCCATTGTAGTTGTCATGGCTGCTGCTACCGCGTTAATCTTCTTTGTAGGGAAAGAAAGAAAAATAGAACATTTGAAGTGAAAATAAAATGGGACTTTTACTTTTTTATGGTGATAGCCCCTTCTATTTTTCTTTATTTTTTTTTTATTTTATCTCTTTGTGCACACCCTTTTTTTTTGCCTAGGCCGCCCTTTCGGGTTTTCAACCTAGCGGGCTTCTTTTTGTGCGATGCTCTAACTTTTGCCAAGGTCGCCCTTTTGGGTTTCATCCTAGCGAGCCGTATTTTTTTTTTTATATTTGTACATGAAACATTGGGCAAGACAAGCCCCTAGTTTGCTTTCGCCTCTCTCGATTGTGAGGTAGCTTCCTTATAGTTCAAGCGGCCTTTTGCTGGCGGCGGGCATCCTAGCCCCTTGATTTTCTCCGGTAGAGCTCCATTGGATTATCACGTGCACCAATTAATGGCATGAATGACTTCGTGCACTTGTCTTACATTTTCGATGGAATACGGACAGCCCCAGTGTAACGGCATGTATTACTCATGAAGGGAACAAACCAACCCTTTAAATTGTGGCAGCATGGATGTCTATTTGATGATGAGCAACCGCAATCCATTTCTTTGTCACGACCTTATAAAAAGGGGTCTAATGGTGGGATGAGAGGCGTATGAGGATAGTGTATTGGGGAAGGTGTATATAGAGAGTGTACATGAAGTGTGTACAAGGGGTGAGTGTATAGAGAGAGTGTATGGGGTGATTCGTTCATCCTAATTGGTCAAAGCATTTGGTATCTTGAGACTAATTGTTTACTTAGTTGTGCGAATGGTTTGTGGGTCCATTTACCTTTTAATGAGTCGTCATTAATGATTAAGATTAAGATTAATTCATCATATAAAGATATAGCAATCAACTTAAAATGGTGAATAAGACAATTTTCACGGAATTGATTTATGCAAGATTATGTCTCAAGTCTAGAGAGAAAAGAAATAAAGACTCTTTTATTGGAACTAAAAGATTTAAACTGACTAGTCAGGGGTCGACTTTTACTAAAGAAACAAAAATCGTCCAAGGTGGACTTTTGACTAAGGACACTCTAGAACCTACGAAGACTGAATGATCCTTTTTTTTATTTATTTAAAGGAGGTAGCCCCAATTTCCTCTTTTGCCCATGCCCATGTATTCCGTTGGCGGGTGAAGGCTCCGCTGTCAATGAGGCTTTGAATCTTCCTCCTCAATTGGAGGCAATCTTCGGTGTCATGCCCAACGTACTGGTGGTATTGGCAGTGTTTGGAGGGATCCAAGCATTGCTTCACCCTACTTGGTTCATAGTTGAACAAAGGAGACAACTTGCCGGCTTGAACTAGACTTTTGAAGAGTTTGGCTAACGGCATACCTAAGTCGTCGAATTCGCGCTCGTCCTTCCTTTCACGAACTGTCTTTGAGGGTGATTTAGGTACTGGCACCCCTTGTTGATGAGTAGTCATAGGAGGCATCCCGACGGGGACAGTCTGTGGCGTCCCGTACATTTGAGGAGCGTACGGGTGTTGACATTGAGCAAGAGGGGGAACTCGACTGAGGTAATCATAAACGCCACGAATGTCAGACAAATGGCGCCTCTCGATATCTCTTAGGGTCTTATGCATCTCCTTCTGAAAGTATGTTGCTTGCTCGTTGAGAATGGCCTTAAAGTGGATTGCTTGTTCATCGAGGATGGCTTCGAAGTGGGATGCTTGTTTACTGAGAGCAGTACCGGTGTAGAGGATTGTCTCGGGATCTTGGGTAGCAGCTTCAGTTGCAACTTCGATGTTCTTTGCAGCCGACATGATGCAGAACTCTATTCATGAAAGAATTAAGCCTCTTAGTTGAATTAAATTAGATTCGTATTTAATGATAAGGCATCGTTATAAAATCATTTTTTGGAAAAGAGTCGGTCTCCACATTTTTGAAATGCATTTTGGTAAAAAATTGAAAGTTTGACCAGGCCGAAGTTGCCTACGTTCCCCTTATCATGGGGGAGAGGTCCCACGCAATAAGAGGCTCAGGTCGCCGTAGTTCGAATCAAGTTAGACTTTTAAAAAGAGGTGAGAGATGACCATAGGGGTCAAAAAGAGGGAGATGACTCGGTCCTTGGTCAAGCATGGGTGAGGAAGACCTATAGGAGTTGGTTTTGATTGAGTCGGGTATGGTTTGACCTAAGGTTTGACCTAAATTTGACCTAATATTTGACCTAAGGTTTGAGACAAGAAGTGGTTCAAGCTAGGATGCGACAATAATGGTGGTTTGACCTAGATGGGTGTAGGATAGGTCGACCTAATTGAGAAAAGGTTGGATTGACCTATATGGTGAATGGATCAAGATAGCGGGTTGTAACGGGTTGCCTATGGGATGATCTAAACGGGATAGGCATGGTTTGACCTAAGCGGGTCAAAGGTTGACCTATTCGTGTTGGTGGACTAAGGAAGGTTGGAGATTGACCTAGATGGATCCAAGATAGGTAAGTCGACCTAAGCGGGTCACGGGTTGACCCTGACGGGTCGAAGGTGAAGGGGTAGTTTTAACCTAAGACGGACAAGTTGGACCTAAACGGGTTGACCTAGGTTGGTCTGGACGACGGTGGGTCAAATAATGACCTAGGTGGGTCAAGATGACGGCTCGACCTAAGGGGGTTAGGACCAAAGGTAATTGGGTTCACCTATGGAATCAAAGATTGACCTAAGAGGTCGAAAACAGATAAGGTTGACCTAGGAGTCCAAGTTTGACCTAAGAGGTCGAAGGTGATTGGGTTGACCTAGGAGGTCAAAGGTTGACCTAAGAGGTTAACGGGTGATAATGTTGACCGAGGGGGTCAAAGGTTGACCTAAAAGGTCAAAGGTGGATGAGGTTGACCTAAGAGGTCAAAGGCGGATGAGAATGACCTATGGGGTCAAAGGTTGACCTAAGAGGTCAAAGACGATAAAGTTTACCTAGGGGGTTAAATGTGATAAGGTTGTCCTAGGAGGTCAAGGGTTGACCTAAGAGGTCAGAGGCGGATAAAGTTGACCTAGGCGGTCAAGGGTTGACCTAAGAGGTCGAGGGGTGACCTAAGAGGTCGAGGGTGATAAGGTTGACCTAGGAGGTCAAGGGTAGACCTAAGAGGTCAAAGGCGGATAAAGTTGACCTAGGGGGTCAAAGGTAGACCTAAGAGATCAAAGGTTGGTACGGTTGACCTAGGGGGTAAGAGGTTGACTTAAACGGATAAGATTGACCTAGGGGGTCAAAGGTTGACTTAAACGGATAAGATTGACCTAGGGGGTCAAAGGTTGGCCTAAGAGGTCAAAGGGTGGTAAGGTTGACCTAGGAGGTCAAAGGTTGACCTAGGGGGTCAAAGTTTGGCTTAAGAGGTCAAAGGTAGATAAGGTTGACCTTGGAGGTCAAAGGTTGGGAAGGTTGACCTAGGTGGTCAAAGGTTGACCTAGGAGGTCAAAGGTAGGTAAGGTTGACCTAGGAGGTCAAAGGTAGGTAAGGTTGACCTAGGGGGTCGAAGGTTGACCTAGGAGGTCAAAGGTAGGTAAGGTTGACCTAGGGGGTCAAAGGTTGACTTAGGAGGTCGAAGGTGATAGGGTTGACCAAGGAGGTCAAAGGTTGACCTAAGAGGTCAAAGGGTGATAATGTTGACTGAGGGGGTCAAAGGTTGACCTAAGAGGTCAAAGGTGATAAGGTTGACCTAGGAGGTCAAGGGTTGACCTAGGAGGATGAGGTTGACCTAGGGGGTCAAAGGTTGACCTAAGAGGTCAGAGATGATTAAGTTGACCTAGGGGGTCAAAGGTTGACCTAAGAGGTCGAAGGTTTGACCTAAGAGGTCAAAGGCGGATGAGGTTGACCTATGGGGTCAAAGGTTGAGAAGGTTGACCTAGGCGGTCGAAGGTGAAGGGTAGACCCAAATGGATCGTAATGATGGCCCAACGGATGAGCGATAGACCTTAGAGGTCGCCTAGATGCAATGCACATTTTATTTTGCGAAAAGTTTTGCATTTATTTACATCCTAAATGGGTGGTCCGAGGAGTGTTCTAATCTCTATGTGTGGGTTGACACGGGTTAGGTTAAAGGTTCCCACCGCTCGCAGAACGTACACGGTGAGTGGAGTAGACGAGTGACTCGAAAAGAGGGCGGCAGTAGCGCACAAATTCCCGCACATCGAAAACTCCGGGTAATGGGGACATGTGCAGTGCTGACACGGACTAGTGGTAGTGTGTGGTAAAAACTAATTCTTTTTTTTTTTTTAGGAAGAAAAGAGAGAAGTTTTTAATGTTAGGATGATGCCAATGCAATGCATGAGAAGGAAAATAATGTACAATGGAGCATAGCAGAGTTTTGTTTGACCCTAATACTAAGGCGAGAATAACAAAGGTACATGGTACAAGGTACAAGGTACGAGTATTAACATGGCGGAGTGCGCGGGTGCAGGTGTAAACATGGCTTAACAGTAGGGGGCACGTGAAAACATGGCAAGTGTTCATGTGTAAACATGGCAGGTGTGTGCATGTGTAAACATGGCGGGTGTGTGCATGTGTAAACATGGCGGGTGTGTGCATGTGTAAACATGGCAGGTGTGTGCATGTGTAAACATGGCATGTGTGTGCATGTGTAGACATGGCATGTGTGTGCATGTGTAGACATGGCATGTGTGTGCATGTGTAGACATGGCATGTGTGTGCATGTGTAGACATGGCATGTGTGTGCATGTGTAAACATGGCAAGTGTGTGCATGTGTAAACATTGCAGGTGTGTGCATGTGTAAACATGGCAGGTGTGTGCATGTGTAAACATGGCAAGCATCATGATGTGACAAAAGTTAGACCCACTAAGTTTGAAAAAGTTTCAAAGCAGTCCCCAGCAGAGTCGCCACTGTGAATACGTGTGTTTGAATTTGGGATATTCATAGTAACATTAAAATATGAGAGTCGCCACGCCGTTTTAATTATAGCCAAAACATTGAGAAAAAGCATGTTTAATGGGTTCGGGGGTCAAATTACAACAAGAGAAGAATATTGGACGTTATCACTCCTATTGCCCGAATGATCGGTCTTTCTATCATGATGAATGTGTTAGTAGTGTGTTAGTGATTTAGACCGGATCCGAAGATTGCCTACGTTCCTCTCAATGTGAGAAGCTCAGGTCAGCGTAGTTCGAGAAGAATTTAGAATAGGCAGAAGAATCGGGATCATGCATAATGAGGGGGGAATTACCTAAAGATTGGGGTTTAGAAGTAGTTCCTAGATCATCCTCGGGTTGATGAACCCTAGATCATCATCGGCTATGAAATAACATGTAATTATGAAGATCGCAACCCTAAATATAGCATAAATAAGGTTTTAATCTATGAACACGATGAACATATGAAGAACATATATGAACATATGAATAAACATGCGAAGCATATGAAGAAACTATGAATAAACATGCAAGAACATGAATATTAAAGATCTACATTAGAAATAATGCAAGAACGTGAAGAAATAAGTTAGAAAACTTACCTATGTTGGCAAGAAATAAACCTTGATCTTCTTGGAGGTTTGAATGCTAATTAGAGACCAAAATTGTGTTTAAGAACTCTCAAATTCAGATCCTCCTAAACCAATAGCATGAGATTGGTTTATATAGTAAACTGAGGGGAAGATCTGATGGTCCAGATCATCCGGGGCGGATGTGGCCGCGTGGCCAATATTGAGGGCGGCGGCGAAAGTGGCCGCATGGCCAATATTGAGGGCGGCGGCGAAAGTGGCCGCGTGGCCATCGTTGCGCGCTGACTTGAAATTCAAGCTAGGGTTTTACTGTTCATACAAGGCAACCCTAAATGTCCATATTTAATGTTTTCTAGAACATTGAGCTATTTTTGGGAATCCGGGACAAGTCTTTGCAAGGTTTCTAATTCCCATAAAGTCCTTGTATATTTGGGAAAGCCCTAATAAACTCATTTTCAGATCGGGTACTAACAGAGGTGCTGGAGGGGGTTTGCATGCTTGATTAATTAAATAGTTATTTTATAGCAAAATAACTATTTCTTCAAAGATTTGGCTTGAGAGGATAGCTATTGGAAAGCTTCAAGAGAGAAGGCTGTTGATACAGGGGAGATAGCTGTTGGGTTTGTAGATTTGATCAAGCTGCTTTATAGGTTGTTCCATTTATTGGAATAACTTATACTTCAATCTTGTGAAGCTTTTCAGATGGCTGTTGGATAGTTGGAGTCTTAGCTGTTGGTGAAAAGTCAGAAAGCTGTTGGGATAGCTACTGGGCTTCAACTGGATGATCTTCTTTAGCTAGATTGTACATAGGGTTTCTGTAATTCATACGAGTGTAAATAAATGTAGAAAGGATATATATTCAGTTCATTTGATGTAAATATTATTGGTTTATCCTTAAACAGTTTTATGAATGAACTGAATAGATAGCTGTTGGGTCTTTTCTTGGGTTGCCTGTGGATCAGGTCTTCATATGCTTTGTACAAACAACTGGAATGATTATTTATTTATCAAAACAAATTTACTATGATTAATTAGGTTAATAACATAGTGAGGTACTAACAATTTCCCCCTTTTTGGTAAATAAATAATGATTAGTTCCTGCAAAACAAATATGCTAAATGATAAAAATACTAATGAAGATGGAATCTTCTTAATTAGGTCATTTTGCATATAAACATGATTAGTATTCACAGAAGAGTGCAATACAACTCAGGGTAGAAGAGGAGAAAGGAAAAGTTTAAACAAAGTACATCATACTGTTTTGTAGGCGAAAAGGCTTAAGGGATAGCTGTTCAACAAAAAGGGGGGGAAAATAACAGCATTGGCCTAGATATTTGTACAAGTGACCTAGTTAAATATCTATAGGGAGGAGGAATCAGAAGACAACTCAATGATTTGGGGTCCTTGGAGTTGTTCCCCCTCAGCTGGTGGCTGTTGGTGACTTGGTTCCCCCTCAGCAGCTATTCCCTTCTTCTTTTTAAGATTGGAGGTCTTTTTATCAAACTTCTTGGATCTGCTAGCATCACAGCAAAGGAGCCATTCACTTTGTAGATTCCAAGGGAACAACTTCTCGAAATTTTTCAAGAAGGATAGTGGACATGAACCTAAACAAATTAGGTTGCCCAGATCTTTTGATGCCCTTGAAGGAGGAGGGGAAGTTTTTCAGATTGAAATTTTCCAACATTATAGGGCTCCAGTTGATTCTTCCCCTAAGAAGACCTAAAGCCTGTTTCCATTCAGAGACACTCATTTGATCAAGGGAGGATCTCTTGCCACAAAATCCTTTGAGAACAATATCACAGAGGATAGAATGTCTCGGGGATAGATCCCTTTTGTGGACAGGCTGATGCTTGAGGGCTTCAAAGTTGGCTCGACCAGTGAAGGTTCTATAAAGGGGAGCAAGGTCTATTTCGATGGCAGGGTCCCATAGGTTTGTTATAAAGTATTCACTTATCTCAATGTCAAAGAGAATACTGATATCAAGAATAGTGATAACAATCTCTTCATTTCTAAACATGGCAGAGATGGAATGATCAGGATGTCGCACTCCAGTGTTGTAGAGATGAAGGCAGGCATGGTCAAGGATTGGGGGATTGATGGTGAGCAGGGAGAGCAAGTGATTGTTTTCAAGAAGTCTATGGAAGAAAGCACCAGTTTCTCCTTGAAAGAAGTTATCCTCTATGTAATATCCGAAAGCATCATCAGATGCTTCAGGTTGTCTGATGGGAGCAGCCATGATTTGAAAAACAGAGAGAGTTAGGGTTTTGAAAGAAAACGAAGATTTGATATTAGGAGGGATAGGGATGAAAGGTTTTAAATCAAAGGAGATTTATAGAGGAGGATGAGAAGAGATGAAGGGGTGTAACGGTTACTATTCGAAACAAGGGAAGATTAAATTGATCCTGTCTTGTCACTGCCGCCGAAATTGGGCAGTTAAGAGCCAGTAGCCGTTAAGAATTTTGAACGGCAAACCCATTATTGTTCACAGAAAATAGGTTGGATTTAAAAAGGTCATTTTTAAAGACAAAATGGGATAATGGGAACTACATTTATTTTCTTAACACAAGGGCGGCTTAGAGAGGTGTAACAAAACTATTACAAGATAGAAGACTTGACTGTCCCATCATCTGAATAACCACAATTTTAGCTAATTTTCCCTTTTTGATAAATACATATCATATATGTACCTGCAGACAATATGCTAAAGAGAAGAGATACCAATGAAGATGTGGACTTCTTGATGGAATTCTTTTGCATACAAGGCAAGAATAGTTAAATATAAGCACGGGAATTGTATAAGATAGGTTTGAATGGCTTACAGTATAGAAGTAGATAAAACCTAATAAACATCTATACAAGCTAGAAATTCATAAGTTTCTATACTTCCTCTTTTTCTTTGGTCAGGGCAGTTCTCCTTGCTAGATCATATCTTCTGTAGAACCATTCATTGTTCCATGCAAGGCTCATCATAGAGTTGTACTGATAGTCCACACTTTGCCTAGTCAGAAGTTGACTTTTGGTGAGAGGAATTTGATTGGGCAGTAGCCTTTGTCCAATCCAAGCCTTTAGCTGCTGAGGACTCATTGATTATTCATTTAGAGAAACTCCAAAAGGGGTGTCCTTGTAAAGAGAAGCAGGTCTTTGCTTGGTTGATTTGGAGGGATGTTTAGGAGGCTGAAGGTGATGATGAGATAAAAAGGGTGATTGAGAGGGTGTGGGTGGTCTTTGATAGCTGCTGGAGTGAGGTTGAGGAAAGATAGCATGAGATGGCTGTTGAGGAGATGGAGGAAGAGGATTTTCACCTTTGAGCAGGATGAATTCAGAGACATCATCAAGTTTTCTGAGTAAGGAGGTTTTGAGTTGTTTTATTAGGGTGGCAGAAAATTGATTGAAGTCTGTGAAGGTGAGATGGTAAGGAGGGGTGTATTTGAATGGATCAAAGTTAGGGGGTAGGTTTGAAAGGTGAGACCTAGACTTTTTATGGAATGCAGGAAGAGAAGGTGGAAGGTGTTAAGGATAAACATAGGAGATGGGATAAAGGTTTTTGACAATTAATCCCATGATACAGCTCTTCCTGGAAAGAAGTAAGTAATACACAAATTGTGCATACTGAATGCATAGAGCATAAACAAGGGAGGAGGGGGGTATAAATGCATTCCAGAAGGTTGTTAGAGATGAGATGAGAGAAGACAAATTCCCATTCATGAAGATTTGAAAAAGAGAGGGGGGGAGGAAGTTTAGGAGCAGAGAATAGGAAGCAATATTGAATGGTAATTCTAAACTTCTTCCATTCTTTATAGGCATGAAAGAGTTGTCCACCTAAGTTTCTAGAGTGGACACTCATGTGGGTTTTTGTCATTTCCCATGGATTGGAAAGATTATGAGGGTTGATGAGAGGAGGAATGACAGATAGTTTGTTGATATTTTTGAAGGGAGGAAGAACAGCAGGAATGGAGAAGTCTATATCACAATCTAAGGCCCAGAAACTAGGGGTGGGCATAGAAGTGTCAAGATCAATTTGGATTTGGGGATTTTGAACAGAAGAGGGGATAGCTGTTGGTAAGGATGAAGGGATAGATGTTGGTATGACAGGAGATTTGGAAGTAGATGATCCTCCTTCACCCATGGATTTTCTAGATTCCCTAAATCTTATAAAATCAAAGGCTTGAAGGGCTTCAGGAATTGAAAACTGAGATGATAGCTGTTCAAACAAGGAGGATGTGTTCTCTTCAGAAAGATTAGAAATTGATGTGTCTTTGATAATTTCTAAGATTTTTGGATTAAGAACAGGAGGGACAAAACTAGGTGAAGGAAGAGAAATGGAAGTATGAACTAGGGAAATGGGAACAGTAGAGACTAGTGGCTTAGCTGTTGAGGCAGTTTCAAGAGTTGGAGAGTTCCCCCTTGACCTGACACTAGTGTCTGGACTAGGTGAGTTCCCCCTTGAGGTTTCAACAGGAGGGGTGGTTTGGGGAATGGAATGTTTAAGGTGAAGAATGCTTTGAATAGCAGAGGCATGATCAGAGCTAGAGGTATGAGTGGGGGAGGGAGGGGATGAGAGTCTTTGTCTTTTGGATCTTCTCTTAATGTAGAATGGACCAGCAGACTCAGAAGAAGAGAATACCTTAGCTGTTGGGACTGTAGGTGCCTAAGCTTTTGAAAAGGTGGTCTTAGCTGTTGAACTTGATTCATGGACTGGCTCCTCAGTTACTGGGTCTCCATGCACTTGGACTGTTCCAGCAAGCTTTTATCTTCTTGTTTCATCCAATAGCTGTTGAATGGTTAATTGATCAGCTGCATCTACCTCTTCCAAATCAATCACTTCAGTTGATTGAGAGGCTTTTTGAACTTCAGGTTCTCCTTCACTCTGAATGGCTTCATTATCAAGAAAGATTTCAGTTGCATTGCTTCCTGCAGGTCTGACTAATTCCCAAGAGGCAGTAGTATGTTCATGGCTTTCAACTGGAGGAGTTGAGGCTTTAGGACCAGGAATTTCTGACTCACTTGAGGATGAGGATGAAGGATCACCAAATTTCCTTTTTCCTTTGCCTTTGACAGCTGTCTTCTTCAATCTTGGTTTCTTAGCTGCTGGTCTTTTGTGTACTGGAGCAGCAGGAGAGGGCTCAGCTGTTGGGAGTCCAAGCATAGCTTTTGATCTTGTGATCCTCATAAGGGATTGAACATGAGCTGGGGGAGTAGTTTGACTAGCTGATGGTGAGATAGCTGTTGGAGTGTCAAACTTCTTCTTGGATCGGTGCTCCCTTCCTGGTGATTGCTCAGCAGATGGGGTCCCTTCAGAGTCAGCAGAAGATGATTCTTCAGTATCATGTACATATTTTGATCTGGTTTTTCTAGTGGTTCTTACCCTAGATGGCTGTTGGTTTGTCTTAGCTGTTCCCTCCTTAGTTCCTTTGAGAGGGATAGTTTTCTTGTTAAACTTCTTGGATTTGCTAAGTGAGACCACTGAACACCACCTTGATTCCAGGGAGGCAACCCAGTGTGTTGCTAGTTTCTTAGCAAGAATTCCACTCATAAATCTGAAAAGGTTGGGCTTGGTTGATCTCACAGAGGGTTTTAGAGTTGATGGAGAGTTTAGAAGGTTGAAGTTTTCTAGCATCACTCTGCACCAATTTATATTCCCTTGAATTAGGCCAAGGGCCACTTTCCATTCTGTAGAGCTTAGTTGGTCTAATGAGGACTGTTTCCCAAACATCCCTTTTATTACCACATCACTAAGTGCAGAGTTGTTGATGGACAAATTCTTTTTGAATAAAGCTTTGTTTTTCACAGAGTCATAATTCTCAATTCTTTGTTCAGCAAATCCTTCATACAGACCTTTAAAACTAGAATCGAGGTCTTTGCTCTAAGGGTTGGTTAGAAGATTACAGGAATTGATCATTGCATAAGTGGTTTCGACATCTTCAGGATTGATGAGCATAATCACATCCTGGAAAACACAATGGATAGATCCACTGTCAAGTCGGGTCCCTTTGGAATAAACTTCCAAACAAGCATTCTCAAGGATGGGGTTTTGTGCAGTAAGCATGGTGATGAGGCTATTATCTTCAAGGATCCTTTTGACAAATTGACCAACATCATCTTCAAAAAAATCGGGTTCAATAAAGTAACCATGACAATCATCAGAGAGAGCCATTGATTTCGAGAAGGAGAATGAAACAGAGTATTAGGGTTTAAGAAAACAGAGTGTGCGAGAGAGAGATGAAATTGACTAAGAATAGTTGAGAGAGAGAAAATATCGAGGTTTAAAGATGTGGGGAACAACAGTTATTATTATTGGAGAGAAGGGAGAGTGGGGAGAGTGGGGAGTTAATATAGCCGTTATGAATAGTGACCGGCAAGAGTACTGAACTGTTCAAAAAATTGAGCGAGGGTGCTTGTAATTCTTTTTGAAAGTCCAGGGGGTTAAATGAAAAAGAGTGAGGAAGTAACTCTTAAATCCTGTTACTGTACATATGAACAGTAAATAGAATGAGATATGAATGTTATTCCATTTATATCCATAAAATGTGGGCGGCTATTAAATGAAAGAAGGTAAGTACTTTAGTTTGGCTAACTTAGCACTCTTTCAAATTAATATTGACCATCACATCTTAGCCTTGCCTTATAAACCCTCCAATGATATAATTTTAAGAGTCACATCAGTTCATATAATTTGAACTTGAATTTATCAACAGCTGACCATATGGTTGTGCCTTGTTATGGACCAACATAAATGCTTTGCTTATATAAGATGCATGAGCTTGGCTGTTGAAGGTATACTGAGATAATCTTCTGAAAATGGGTAGAAGTTTCTCTAAGTATAGTCCAAGCAAAATGGCTCAATCAGTTAGGAAACTTGTCTTTACAATTCCTAGTGATGAGGAGTCAGAGAGAGAGAATTTTGAAAGGGAGTTTAGGTCTTATAAGGTACAGACTGATCATTCCTTACAGGATGAAGTTGATCAGCTCCCTTTGGGTCATCATTTAAAGGGTGATGAACTGAGGGAGAGAGAGAAGAGAAAAAGGGAATGGGAGATGGAGAAGGATGCTTTTATAAGGGTAGAGAGAGAGAGATTGATTCAGATGGAGAGGACTCAAGGAAAGGGAAAAATGAAAGAAGTAAGAGAGGTGCAGGAGAGGACTTATATTAAGTTATTTGGGAAGGAAATGAGTGTAGGAGAAGGCAGTAAAAGCAAGGTTCCATATTCTGAAGTTAAGAAGGTTTTTACTTTAGGGGAGTTGATGAAAAAAGAGGGATTCAAATGTCATGATGCAGAGAACATTGACAGGGAGGGGAGAGAGATACAAAGAGAGAGAAGGATCTTATTGGGAAAGTTGATGCACCAGGAAAATCAGTTAGCTGTTCAGACACAACAGATTCCTATGGTTGAAAAGCCAAGGGTTATTACCCCAGTTTCAAGAGATTCACTTTCCATGACAGTGTTGGAAGGTGGATGTGATAACTTTAATGGAGTTAGCCAGGTTCCCAAAAGAACTCATATACAGCTTTTTAAGCAGTATATGAAGTGTTGCAGCCCAGTTCCAGTTATTGAAAGTGAAGAGAGGGGTCCAGACTCATAGATGGCTATGATAGCTGTTGAGAGTGAGCAGACCTCAGGATCTTTCAGCTTTATTTCTCCTTTGGAGGATATGCCTCCTTATGATGTTGTAGAGGAATGGTGGCTAAGAACTATGAGTCCTCCTTTGCAGTATTCAGTTACCTCTATTGATCCCTTTTTGAAGAGGCATCCCATTTGGTTGGAGAGGTATGGGGAAACTAGTCAGGCTATCAAGGAGAGATCATATGGAGGAGGGAATCAGCATGACACTTCTGCTGAGGGTTCAGGGACAGGAGAGTAGGGGCCATTTGGATTTGAACAGCTTATTTTGCTTGCTTAGCTGTTCAGAAGAGAGTGTTTTGAGAAGGAGGGTTAATGGAAGAAGGGCTGCTAGTACAAGAGTAGCACAAGATAGTAGGGTAGGTAGTTTTGGTCCTTATGATGAGGGTTGTAACATCATAGGATCTGTTTTTCTTTTTTATGGTTCTGGATAGATAGCTGTTGGGGCTTTGTGAACAACTAACTTCTTTTATGTACTGTTTTTGGTTTTTAATGAATGAAGTTCAATTTTTCCTTTTACTTAGGCAAGTTAATCATTCCTAACATTGCTCTCAAAAGTTCAAATCTCTTTTCATCCATAGCCTTAGTCAGTATATCAGAAACATTATCTTCAGTACCAACTTTTGCAAGATTTATGTTCCCTTTTTCAACATGATCTCTAATGAAGTGGTGTCTTACTTCAATATGCTTGGTTTTAGAGTGTTGAACAGGTTTTCAGTCATAGCAATGGTACTTGAGTTATCACAGAAAATTGGAATATTAGATAAATTTATTCCAAAATCTTGAAGTTGGCTTCTCAAATATAAAATTTGCGAGCAGCAGAGACCAGCTGTAACATACTCAGCCTTAGCTGTTGAGGTTGCGACAGAGGTTTGCTTTTTGCTAGACCATGATACAATCCTTGATCCAATGAATTGGCATCCACCACTTGTTGATTTTCTGTCCAGATTGCATCCAGCATAATCTGAGTCAGTGAAACCAATGAGTGAGAATGGTGGTTCATTTGGGTACCACAAGCCATAATCTGGGGTTCCCTTAAGGTATCTCAAAATTCTTTTTACAGCAGCAAGGTGAGATTCTTTGGGATTGGCTTGAAATCTTCCACAGAGACATACACTAAACATGATGTCAGGTCTTGAAGCAGTAACATATAGAAGAGATCCTATATAGCTTCTGTATAGTGTTTGATTAACACTCTGACCATCAGTATCAGCATGAAGTTTGGTTGTTGTAGACAGAGGTGTCTTAGCTGTTGAGGCATTCTGCATATCAAACATCTTGATCATGTCTCTTGTGTACTTAGCTTGGTTAATGAATATTCCATCCTTCATTTGTTTGACTTGAAGACCAAGAAAGTAAGTTAGTTCTCCTATCATACTCATTTCAAACTGTTTTTGCATAAGATCTCCAAATTCTTTGCACAGTTGTTCATTAGATGAACCAAAGATGATATCATCTACATAAACTTGAATGAGTAGTGTATCTTCTCCATATTTCTTAATGAACAGGGTATTATCAATGTGTCCTTTGGTAAATACTTTAATGAGAAGGAATTTAGACAAAGTATCATACCATGCTCTAGGGGCTTGCTTCAGACCATACAGGGCTTTATCCAACTTGTATACATGGTCTGGAAATTTGGAATGTTCAAATCCAGGGGGTTGAGATACATATACTTGTTCATTTAGAACACCATTCAGAAATTCACTTTTGACATCCATTTGGAAAACCTTCATTTTTTTTAATGATGCAAATGCCAAGAACAGTCTGATTGCTTCAAGTCTTGCTACAGGTGCAAAGGTCTCATCATAATCAATTCCTTCTTCCTGTCTGTATCCTTGAGCAACAAGTCTAGCTTTGTTTCTTACTACAGTACCATCTTCACTCATTTTATTTCTGAAGACCCATCTGGTACCAATGACAGTTTGATTTCTTGGTTTAGGAACAAGTCTCCATACTTTATTCCTTTCAAATTGTTCAAGTTCTTCTTCCATAGCTTCTATCCAGTCTGCATCTTGCAGGGCTTCATGGATCTTCTTTGGTTCCATTTGAGAAATGAAAGCACTCATGAAGATATCATAGAAGGGTGTCCCTTCAGGAATGGGATCTGTTGAGATGGGCAGAGTAATGACAAGGTCATCATCATTAGTGATTGGGATAGGAATTGTAGGTTGAGGAAGAATGACTGAACAGCTTTCATTTTCTTCATCTATCCTGTTGAGGGTAGGATAGCTGTTGGGAGTGGGAAAGCTATTGAGCTTTAGTTGGTTGACTGGAATGTCTTTGGGAAGGACATATGGGAGATAGCTGATGATTTCATTTGAGGATGAGGGATTATTGCTAGTTGGAGTTGATTCTGGAAGGGTATCAGAATTACCAATGGATTCATCAAAATCACACAAGTCAGTGTTGTTTTGATCATTGTTTTCATCAAAGTCAACATGAATTGATTCTTCTACAACAAGTCTCCTTTTGTTGTATACTCTGTATGCTTTGCTAGTGATAGAATAACCAAGAAAGATTCCTTCATCACTCTTTGAATCAAACTTGTCCAGGTTATTCTTCCCATTGTTATGAATGAAACACTTGCTTCCAAACCCATGAAAGTAAGATATAGTTGGAATTCTTCCATTCCATAATTCATATGGAGTCTTCATGTGGTACTTGTTGATGAGAGTCTTGTTTTGAACATAGACTGCAGTGGTTACAGCCTCTCCCCAAAAATACTTAGGAAGGTTATGTTCTGACAGCATTGTTCTAGCTGCTTCACATATAGTTCTAGCTGCTTCACATATAGTTCTGTTCTTCCTTTCTGCTACTCCATTTTATTGGGGAGTTCTAGGGGCTGAAAAAATTATGATCAATACCATTTTCATTGCAGTAGGAATCAACACCAGTGTTCTAAAATTCTATTCCATGGTCAGACCTTATTTTCTTGATTGACAAGCCTTTAAAGTTCTGAATTTTGTTGAACAGCTGAGAGAGATTTCTAAGGGTATCACTTTTGGATTCGAGGAGAATGATCCAAATGAATCTTGTGAAGTCATCAACAACCACAAGTGAGTATCTTTTTCCTCCTAGAGATCTATTTCTGATAGGACCAAATAAATCCATATGTAGAAGGTCCAATGGCTGATTGGTGTCCAATCTTGTTTTGGCTGAAAATGAGGTCTTCTTTTGTTTTCCACACTGACAAGCTTTGCAAAGTTTATCCTTCTTGAATGGAATTTTGGGAAGGCCTTTAACTAGGTTGGAATTGGAGAGCTTTGAGATGGTCTTCAGGTTGAGGTGAGCAAGTCTTTTGTGCCACAACTATGACATGTCTGATTGGCTATAGGATAAGAGACATTGGGCAGTAGAGGTTTGTACAACTTCAAGGTGCAGGCAGTAGAGGTTCTTCTTTCTTACTCCTGTAAGAATAACCTTGTTGTTACTGTCTTTGACTTGGCAAAGGTCCTTGGTGCAGACAACATGATAACCCTTGTCACAAATTTGACTAATACTAATCAAATTGTGCTTCAGGCCTTCAACATATGATACATCTGTGAAGATGATCTCCTTGGTCACTAAATTTCCTGATCCTTTGACCCTTGCTTGAGAATTGTCACCAAAAGCAACATTGGGACCATTCTTTGGAGATAGCTGTTGAAGCCATTCTTTGTTATAAGTCATGTGCCTACTGCAGCCGCTATCTAAATACCATATACCTGTACAGGGAACCTACAAAAAATATTAAAAATTATGGTACCCTTTTATTCTTTTGGGTCCAAAGGATTATATTTTCTTTGGGACCCTAGCCTTGCCATCTGATCTCTTTTTGAAGAACTGGTTAAGGGTGTTGTAGTAAGACATGATCTGCATCATGTAGGGAGTCAAAGCGAAGGATTGAGGGTTATCATATTTGTTTCTGGTATTGTATAGTGTTTGTTTTCTGTAGTTAGGTTGGTGAAAGTAAGATGGCTGTTGAGAATGAAATGAATGGTGTGATGATCTGGGAGAAGGTCTTTGGGACTGATAGGCATAACTTTTTCCATTGGAATATTGCCAATTTTGTCTATGTTGTCTTGGCTTATGCTGCCTATCCTTTCTTGGCTGTCTAGCTTGTCTTGGCTGTTGAAACCTCCCAGAATTTTCAGATTTGTGTTCATGCCTTCTTTTCTGACTATTGGTGTTGTCAGAACTAGTAGAGGCTTGAGATTGAGAACTTTTGGGAGGTTCCACACTTAACTTATTCTTTTTGGTACTTTCACTTCTCATTCTGTATACATCATCCTTTGTTTGAACAGGATATGATGGTTTCTTGGTTGAGAAAGTGTTGAGGCTAGCTAGGACCATTGTCTCAATAGCCCTATTACCAGTTGGGGGAGTATAAGTTTTGAGAGTGGGATTTTCAGCTCCAAGACCAGATCTGTCCCCAGGATGTCTTTGATTGAAGTGATACCGAGATAGAGCATTGCTTGATTTGTTCCAGGAATCAATCTTGCTTTTTAGGGCATTGTTTTCTTCCTTCAAGATACTCATTTCTAGTTCAGAATCCTTTTGAGGTTTTGAACAATCAGTCTTAGCTGTTGAGCTAAGTATGTCACTTTCAAGTTTCTGACACTTGTTCTCCAGATCATTTTTGGTGGTTTAAAGGATGAGAATTGAAGATTTAAGATTTTCAATGTTTTTGATTGTTTAAGGTTTTCAGTGATGAGGGAGGCAAAGCTAGAGTCTTGTTTTTTCTTTTGAATTAACAGGGTGCAGACTAAGCTTTTAAAGCCATCAATATTTAGTGAGTTAAAATTATGTACCTCTTTTAGTTGTTCTGCAGCAGCTAAAGCCTCTAGATCTTCCTCATTGTCAGAATCATCATCTTCTTGGGCAACAAGACACAGTAGTGCTTCTTCTTCATCACAATCTGAGTCAGCTGAGTCAAGATCTTCATCACTGAACCTAGATGAGTCAGCAAGCATGACTTGTTCTTTATTTCTGTTATTTTTAGCTTGACACAATTGTAGCAATTGCATCTCGAGCTATGAATAACTTCTTTAGAGTATGTCATTCTTTTTGAGTTATCTTTTTGTTTCTTAGGTTCAGTGCATTCAGCAGCAAAGTGATCTGGATTTCCATAATTATAGCACTCCACGCTTTTCTTTACCATGTCTTGAGGTGGGTTGGAGGATGAGGGAGTGTATATTTTATCAAAGGCTTTCTTTTGATGTCTCATGGCATTTCTGACAGCCATAGATATCAGGCTGGGAATGTCATCTTGAGAGATGGACTTTGATTCTTGCTTGGGGTTTATGTTTAATTTTTGCAGGGCATTGTTTACCTGAACATCAATGTCCTGTTGAGTGAACACTTTTTGATTTTTCTCTTGTGCAACCAAAGCAAGAGTTTGGGATATAGTGGGTGCTGGTTGAATTTTGATCATCCCTTCAAGTTCATAAGCTTCAAGTTTCCCAAAATATTGTTCTACTGTCATGGTGCTCCATTCAGCTCCTTCTCTAATAGGTAGAGCCACCTTCTCATATTCTTGGGGAAGGTTTGAGTATATCTTTAAGCATAGGTCAGCTTGGGTGAATGCTTTGCCATGGTCTGAAATGGCTCTAACAAGGTCTTCAAACCTTGGTCTTGCAGCACTGACCTTTTCTCCAGGATAGAATTTAAAGTTGTCTAATTGTCTGAGTAAATTATAGAGATTCTGAGTTCTGACACTTGTGTGTTTAGTGAACTTAGTGTGTATTAAGTCCCATGCAGCTTTAGCACTTGTAACTTCAGCTATTTCTTGAGCAAGGGAGTCATTTACACTCTTTTGCAGAATATTTTTATCTTTTAGGTTAGCAGACATTTGTTGTTTCTCAGATTCAGTCCATGATTCAGGGGATTTGGTTTTGCTTGCTCCTCCATTAGTTTCAGCTTGAACTGGTGGTTCTATTTCATGTTTCAAGACATACCAGTTCCATATGCTATTAGCATCTAGATAGGTTTTAATTTTTGATGAATAAATCTCAAAAGATCCACAGTCATCAATATGTGGTATGTCCTTCTCATTGTTTCTTCTTGGTTGAGGCATGGTGGGTTGAATAGATCTTTCACAAGTTGTTAGACTTTATATGGTGAATCCAAGCTCTGGTGCCAATTGAAAGGTCCTGTTAACTTAAGATTAACAGATTGGTTAAAACAAGTGAACAGCTAACTGGTTTGGGGAGTTAGCTGTTGAGATAAAAAGGGTAGAGAAATTATGCAGCGGAAGATAATTAAGTTAAGAAACAAAAGAGACAGTGTGCAGTATGTGTTTAAGTGTAAAGACAAGAGAGTAGACAAGGGTTTTAAAGTGGTTCAGAGGTTTAGCTCATCTCTTACATCCACCCCCACTGTAGTCAACAGTGAGATCAATCCACTATAATCCACTTACTTAATAAGCTTACAATGAATGATACAGGCAAGTTCCTCGAACTCCCTTTACTTAATTGTCACTACAATTAAGAAAGCCTTTTGACTAAGGCTGTACAAAAAAGGAAAAGAAAATTACACAAGTGTGTTTACAGAATATTAGCTTGGTTGTTAGCTAGGTTTAAAGGGGGTTGTAACTGGGTGCTAGATGGCACAAGATTTGCAGGGGTGTAATGCAAATGGCTGTAGGGGTGAAGGGTGTTAATGTTTTAGCAGCAATGGGATTTTGGGTTGTAGAAGAAGTGGTGTAGTTAACAGCCCAGTGTGTCTTCTTATATAGGATATGAGTATATCCGTTGGGAGACAAGAAAACACATGGGGAACATGTTTGCAGAAGGTTGAGTCTTTGACTGGGTAAAGTATTGTTTGACTAAATACTTTATTTCTTCATGCAGGAGGTGCTGGAGGGGGTTTGCATGCTTGATTAATTAAATAGTTATTTTATAGCAAAATAACTATTTCTTCAAAGATTTGGCTTGAGAGGATAGCTATTGGAAAGCTTCAAGAGAGAAGGCTGTTGATACAGGGGAGATAGCTATTGGGTTTGCAGATTTGATCAAGCTGCTTTATAGGTTGTTCCATTTATTGGAATAACTTATACTTCAATCTTGTGAAGCTTTTCAGATGGCTGTTGGATAGTTGGAGTCTTAGCTGTTGGTGAAAAGTCAGAAAGCTGTTGGGATAGCTACTGGGCTTCAACCGGATGATCTGCTTTAGCTAGATTGTACATAGGGTTTCTGTAATTCATACGAGTGTAAATGAATGTAGAAAGGATATATATTCATTTCATTTGATGTAAATATTATTGGTTTATCCTTAAACACTTTTATGAATGAACTGAATAGATAGCTGTTGGGTCTTTTCTTGGGTTGCCTGTGGATCAGGTCTTCATATGCTTTGTATAAACAACTGGAATGATTATTTATTTATCAAAACAAATTTACTATGATTAATCAGGTTAATAACATAGTGAGGTACTAACATATGGTGTTTTGGGGCCTTAAAAGGTTGTTCCCCCTCAAAATTTGCCTTGATGCCATGTATATTATTTTTGCATCCAAGCTTGCTTCGACTTTAATTTCTTCAAGATATGCACATTTCTGTCGAGCATCCAATTTCATTCTCCTAAAATCACAATGGATAAGAAGAAGTAAATGATTCTTTTTAATCAAATAAATAAACATAAGCACAAATATAATTCTAGATAATCAAATAGAATATGAATCACAAGGTGAATTTCCAAAATGTAGTCATTCAAAGCCCAACATAAGTAGTCGGTGGGCATGAGGGGCTGCACCAAAAAGGTGCCAACGAGTTTGCCGGTCAGTGCCATCGAGCCCAAGGAAGGTGATCAAGCTTCCCCCTAGCAACTACCCTAGGAGTCTCTAACTCGTGACCTCGCTGTGTCTTACCAAAGGAAATTTGGGTCATGATCCAAGATGATCAAATAGGGTGTTCAAACACAAAAATATGTTAGAAATATAAGCATGGATCTTCACGAGATGTTAAGATCGAAGACACTAAAGTCTCTAAGAACCATGCTCTGATACCAATTGAAAGTCCCTGTTTATAGATTATGACACTAGATAGTTGAAAAGGAATGAGATAACAAGGTCGACTATCTTTGAGATAGGCCGACTATCTTTGAGATAGGTCTACTATCTTCGAGATGAAGGTCAACTATTTTGAAAGGTCATTATTTACTCTTGCATTCTAAAGGCCAAAAAGAGTAGGAATTATGCGCAGCGAAATAGATAATTTCTATGGCCTTATGGATGTTGTCTAACATATATATTCCTATTAACTATATCAATTTTATCTTGTCTAAATGATCAACCAAGTTTTGAATAAAGCAAGAAAGAATAGTTGATATGAAAAATGAAAGAGCAAGACAAGAAATTAAAAGAGACAATAGACAAGAGTTTTAACGTGGTTCGGAGTATAACAACATCTCCTACATCCACACCCCATCATCCTCAACAATGGGAAACAATCCACTATACTTCGTTCACTCAGACAATACATGAATTGTTTAGAAAATCCCCTCGGAATTTTCCAACTTAATTAGCCTCACTAATTAAGCATGCTAGTTGCATAGCATAAAAGAAAAAAAATGGTTCACAAATGTGATGTACTTCTTCCTTTGCGTGACACTTGAATTTATCGGATGGAAGCTCTTCTTGGATCGTTGGTGTTCCCCCTCAATGTTTGGATGGTTTGAAGTGTATTTGGTGTGGTATATGAATAGGTGTTCATTTTCGTTACACACACCATGGGTCTACTATCAAAGGTTTAGGTTGGGTTCATGGGTAAAAACCTTAGTGTGTGCAATTGGTGATTATTGCACACACTAGGTGAAAGACATACTGAGGTAGGGTAATTTGGTGTGGGATGCACACTTGAGAAAGGCTCAACTCAAGAAAATATATAGAGGAGGAAAAGGGAAATGGACGTTGGAGAAGTTGAAGTCTTCAAGAAGGATTGGTCTTTGGTCTTTGGTCAAGTGTTGCCTTGAATGTTAGTTAGGCTCTAGCTTCTTTTTCCTATACAAACATAAGCATTCAAGTTTCTGTTGGTCATCACCATCCGAATTTTATGCTGATGTTGGAGACTTTTGGTGTAGAATTTATAAAGGTTACACTTTCAACCCTTGACTTTGAGAATCGTTGTTTCGCCCTTTTAGTAATTTGCATACATCTTTCCACTACAAGCTCCAATGCAAAATCCAATTGCATACTCTTGTTCCTCATTAAATTAGCTTTACACTGAGTCTAATATTGAATATTTTGCGGCTTCGATAGGTGAAGAAAATCACTATTGAAAAACATGAGAAACATGGAGGGGTCTTTGTGTAACTTTTGCATCTTTCACTCTTGACACTTTAGAACATTTAACTTTGTCTAGTTAAATGATCAATCTTCATCAAAACACTTTGTTAGGACCTAACAAAAACACTTTAAATGTCTGTCTCAATATATATGGTCTCTAAAAGTCATTTTTTCAGTAGTGTATATTTTAGTCAAACTGTATACGAAGTTAATTTATAATAGTTGAATTACTTTATTAATTTTACTAAGAGTAAAATTGTGTAGTGACCTCCGTCCTCCCACTAACACAAGTCCTCTATCTATCAGTGAAAAATTAAATCTGAATAAATAGCAGTCAAATTGTTATACAATCGAACTACATAAAACCTGAATTTGGGAAGATTTAGTATTGAATTGACTTGTGTTTAGGTTCATTAAACTTGATTGCATTTATCAAAATGGAGTCGCACACTACAACAGAGAAAAAATGATTTGGAAGAGCAGTCACAATCTCATGTAGTGCGTTGCCAGGACCAGCAACTGACTTGGCAATTTCATGGCCATTTGTCAACCAACCTTCTGAAGTCGATAAGGAGCTGGTCACCTATCCGTTTGATCAGGAGCTATTGATCGGATCGACGTGGATTTAAGGCTCCGTTTGTTTGAATGAAAACATTTTTCGGAAAATGTTTTTTCATTTTCTGGTGTTTGTTAAGCACCGGAAAATAGAGAAAATGTTTTACGGAAAATGGTTTTCCCACATTTCTAGGTACAACGACTTGCGGATTTCTCTTCCATAATTCATTTTTCCGGAAAATGTTCTCTCTCACTCACACACCCAACTCCACATACAACCTCACGCTACTCACTCCACCTCCAACCTCACCCTCACCCCCACCTCCACCCTCCAACCTTACCTTCCCTCCCGTATCCACCCCCACCACTCACTCACCCGCCCCCTAAAAAAACTATTCTTATTAAAATTATTTTTTAACAACTCTCCCAAACCCTCACCCCCGCTCTTTATCCCCACACCACAACCACCCGACCAGCCACCCCACTCCCAAAAAAAATAAAAATTGTCTTCACTCATATTAAAATTAGTTTTAACACCTCCCCTCCCACCCCCTCCCCCATGTTCAACCTACCCTCCCCCCCCCCCCCAACTCTCCGTCAAATTGTTTTCTCTTATGATTTTTTTTTTTTTTGGAAAACATTTTCCTTACATTTACCAAACAACCGAAAACATGTTTATGTCATTTTACAGAAAATATTTTTCGGGAAATAATTTTCCCGAAGTCATTTCACGCGAAACAAACGGAGCTTAAGTGTAAAACCTTTTTCCCTTCTTACCCTTTACCAATTGTTTAAGTAAACACATGAATTAGTAAGAGAATAAAAGAAATTTACTCTATCCACCTTAATAAAAAGGTTTGATAGTTCTTTTGATTCTACTTCCAATTTTTTTTTTTTTTTTTTTTAAGGAAATTACTTTAAAATAAATTAGTTGTATTGAACTGCACAATCAAGAGATTCGAGTGATCCCTTCACTTTCATGTCTCTTCTCCGGTGCAATTCATCATCAACAATTTTTAAAATATTAAAAATATAATTAATATTTCGTTTATATATATATATATATATACTCCCTCCGTCCCATCTGAATTAGGATTTTTTGGTTGGGCACGGGGATTAAGGAAAAAGTGTTAGTGGACTAGGTGTTGTGAGTATGAAAAGTGAAGTAGGAGAGAGAAAATGGGGTAGAGAATAATGAGTGGAAAGTTGTTGTGAGTGTTAATGTGGGTCCCATTAAATAAAACACTTCCATTTTTGGGTTGTCCTAATTCGAATTGGACACCCAAAATAGAAATTTTTCCTAATTCGAGTGGGACGGAGGGAGTCTATATAAAATATCGTTCCGAAAAAGAATCAAGGGTGCCTTATATCTTAAATATTGGTACACATATACATATGTGATCATGGATTTGTCTCGCAATTCTATAGTTCACCGGCAATAATGCATGAATGGATGAAGAGACATAAAAGTTTTAGCTTTGTTCATCATCCAACTTTTGTCATATACAGTATATTACTATTTTTGAACGTTGCAAATGTTGACTATGAGATGTGAAAATGGACTTGAAAATTTGCTAAGGGATTTTGAAATCAATTGGGTGTGGATAGTTTTATACAGTACATATTTATGTCAGAATGCCTAATCTTCCCCAACACCACGATAGTATAAATGACCATTTTTGAGAACTTGTGAATCTATAACTTTGAACGCGGAATTTATTGTCAATGAAGTTTGACTACAGTACAAAGTGCAGTCTACGTGTGTGGACACAAAAACCAATTTTTAGTGCAATGGATGACAACAGATTAGGTTGTTAGGCTTAGAGATGCCCCTTAAAACGAGACTTTTAATTATGATTGAGATTAGTTTTGATGTATGGAAGTACTAATATTTATGATTGTCATCTTTTATTATATTATCACGTTCAAGATTACAGTTTGGGTCATTAGAGAGCAAAATTCAAAGATAAAGAGAGAACAAAGAATATTACTACTGTATAAACGAGAAGTATATGATAGGGACCGAAAAGCCGATGTGGAGAAAAGATGATATTTTTATCTTTTGGATAATGTAAAAGAAATATTAAATGAGGGATATGTAAGATTCAGCAACGAACTTTTTCATTTCATTTTATTTCTATATTATTCAACACAAATGCGAATTTACACAAACGCCGATATACATTATATTTATCACCCACTAACTATGTTGTACTAGTATAGTAGTTAACGCTTTACCTTATTCAGTTTTCACTAAAAAAAAAAAAAATCATTTCAACCACTTGATTTTTTTTTCCGAATCCGCTAGTGGTTATACAAATAATAAAAAAAAACAATTTGATTTGTCACTCTTAAATTTTATTTTGCTATTAGATGCTTCATATACTACATTTTTTGTGTTGTAACTGATTTTTGAAGTGCTAAATTTCTAACAACATTTCCAACACTTCATACCAAAAAACATATCTAAATCAAATACTTTCTCATTCTTAAAAGAAATAACCCCCACCTTCCTTATTGGAAAATCTTAGACAAATAATCCAGATTTTACAAATGATAATAATAATCTTAAATGTAAAACAAGTAAATCCACATCCTTAAAATAATTAATTATCAATTTCATGAGAGGATCCAAACAGAAGAAAATTTCAAATTTTGTTGGAAAAATCCAAAATGTGTTTATTGACCTCGTCGGGCTTCTCTTCATTGATGAAATGAGCTACACCTTCCTTTGCAACGACTTCCTCTAACAGCGGCATCTCTTCTTGAAACTCGTTTAATCAAAATGGAGAAAAAGTTATGAGAAAACTAGAGTCCCGAGTATATGTTCTCGAACTTCAAAATGGCAAGAGCGTTGTGCATAGGACTACTTATTTGGGATTACTATTTAATTATCAATGATAATTTTAAAAGAATTATAACTATAATTGAATTTTTATGTTCTTTAATCAAAATTCAATTAAATTAATAAAAAGAGGTTTTTGTGACCATTTTTGAGAACTTGTGAATCCATAACTTTGAACGCGGAATTTATTGTCAATGAAGTTTGACTACAGTACAAAGTGCAGTCTACGTGCGTGGACACAAAAACCAATTTTTAGTGCAATGGATGACAACAGATTAGGTTGTTAGGCTTAGAGATGCCCCTTAAAACGAGACTTTTAATTATGATTGAGATTAGTTTTGATGTATGGAAGTACTAATATTTATGATTGTCATCTTTTATTATATTATCACGTTCAAGATTACGGTTTGGGTCATTAGTGAGCAAAATTCAAAGATAAAGAGAGAACAAAGAATATTACTACTGTATAAACGAGAAGTATATGATAGGGACCGAAAAGCCGATGTGGAGAAAAGATGATATTTTTATCTTTTGGATAATGTAAAAGAAATATTAAATGAGGGATATGTAAGATTCAGCAACGAACTTTTTCATTTCATTTTATTTCTATATTATTCAACACAAATGCGAATTTACACAAACGCCGATATACATTATATTTATCACCCACTAACTAAGTTGTACTAGTATAGTAGTTAACGCTTTACCTTATTCAGTTTTCACTAAAAAAAAAAAAATCATTTCAACCACTTGATTTTTTTTTCCGAATCCGCTAGTGGTTATACAAATAATAAAAAAAAAAAAAATTGATTTGTCACTCTTAAATTTTATTTTGCTATTAGATGCTTCATATACTACATTTTTTGTGTTGTAACTGATTTTTGAAGTGCTAAATTTCTAACAACATTTCCAACCCTTCATACCAAAAAACATATCTAAATCAAATACTTTCTCATTCTTAAAAGAAATAACCCCCACCTTCCTTATTGGAAAGTCTTAGACAAATAATCCAGAATTTACAAATGGTAATAATAATCTTAAATGTAAAACAAGTAAATCCACATCCTTAAAATAATTAATTATCAATTTCATGAGAGGATCCAAACAGAAGAAAATTTCAAATTTTGTTGGAAAAATCCAAAATGTATTTATTGACCTCGTCGGGCTTCTCTTTATTGATGAAATGAGCTACACCTTCCTTTGCAACGACTTCCTCCAACAGCGGCATGTCTTCTTGAAACTCGTTTAATCAAAATTGAGAAAAAGTTATGAAAAAACTAGAGTCCCGAGTATATGTTCTCGAACTTCAAAATGGCAAGAGCGTCGTGCATAGGACTACTTATTTGGGATTACTATTTAATTATCAATGATAATTTTAAAAGAATTATAACCAAAATGTTTATGTTCTTTAATCAAAATTCAATTAAATTAATAAAAAGAGGTTTTTGTGACCATTTTTGAGAACTTGTGAATCCATAACTTTGAACGCGGAATTTATTGTCAATGAAGTTTGACTACAGTACAAAGTGCATTCTACGTGCGTGGACACAAAAACCAATTTTTAGTGCAATGGATGACAACAGATTAGGTTGTTAGGCTTAGAGATGCCCCTTAAAACGAGACTTTTAATTATGATTGAGATTAGTTTTGATGTATGGAAGTACTAATATTTATGATTGTCATCTTTTATTATATTATCACGTTCAAGATTACGGTTTGGGTCATTAGAGAGCAAAATTCAAAGATAAAGAGAGAACAAAGAATATTACTACTGTATAAACGAGAAGTATATGATAGGGACCGAAAAGCCGATGTGGAGAAAAGATGATATTTTTCTCTTTTGGATATTGTAAAAGAAATATTAAATGAGGGATATGTAAGATTCAGCAACGAACTTTTTCATTTCATTTTATTTCTATATTATTCGACACAAATGCGAATTTACACAAACGCCGATATACATTATATTTATCACCCACTAACTAAGTTGTACTAGTATTGTAGGTAACGCTTTACCTTATTCAGTTTTCACTAAAAAAAAAATCATTTCAACCACTTTATTTTTTTTTCCGAATCCGCTAGTGGTTATACAAATAATAAAAAAAAAAAAATAATTTGATTTGTCACTCTTAAATTTTATTTTGCTATTAGATGCTTCATATACTACATTTTTTGTGTTGTAACTGATTTTTGAAGTGCTAAATTTCTAACAACATTTCCAACCCTTCATACCAAAAAACATATCTAAATCAAATACTTTCTCATTCTTAAAAGAAATAACCCCCACCTTCCTTATTGGAAAGTCTTAGACAAATAATCCAGAATTTACAAATGGTAATAATAATCTTAAATGTAAAACAAGTAAATCCACATCCTTAAAATAATTAATTATCAATTTCATGAGAGGATCCAAACAGAAGAAAATTTCAAATTTTGTTGGAAAAATCCAAAATGTATTTATTGACCTCGTCGGGCTTCTCTTTATTGATGAAATGAGCTACACCTTCCTTTGCAACGACTTCCTCCAACAGCGGCATGTCTTCTTGAAACTCGTTTAATCAAAATTGAGAAAAAGTTATGAAAAAACTAGAGTCCCGAGTATATGTTCTCGAACTTCAAAATGGCAAGAGCGTCGTGCATAGGACTACTTATTTGGGATTACTATTTAATTATCAATGATAATTTTAAAAGAATTATAACCAAAATGTTTATGTTCTTTAATCAAAATTCAATTAAATTAATAAAAAGAGGTTTTTGTGACCATTTTTGAGAACTTGTGAATCCATAACTTTGAACGCGGAATTTATTGTCAATGAAGTTTGACTACAGTACAAAGTGCATTCTACGTGCGTGGACACAAAAACCAATTTTTAGTGCAATGGATGACAACAGATTAGGTTGTTAGGCTTAGAGATGCCCCTTAAAACGAGACTTTTAATTATGATTGAGATTAGTTTTGATGTATGGAAGTACTAATATTTATGATTGTCATCTTTTATTATATTATCACGTTCAAGATTACGGTTTGGGTCATTAGAGAGCAAAATTCAAAGATAAAGAGAGAACAAAGAATATTACTACTGTATAAACGAGAAGTATATGATAGGGACCGAAAAGCCGATGTGGAGAAAAGATGATATTTTTCTCTTTTGGATATTGTAAAAGAAATATTAAATGAGGGATATGTAAGATTCAGCAACGAACTTTTTCATTTCATTTTATTTCTATATTATTCGACACAAATGCGAATTTACACAAACGCCGATATACATTATATTTATCACCCACTAACTAAGTTGTACTAGTATTGTAGGTAACGCTTTACCTTATTCAGTTTTCACTAAAAAAAAAATCATTTCAACCACTTTATTTTTTTTTCCGAATCCGCTAGTGGTTATACAAATAATAAAAAAAAAAAAATAATTTGATTTGTCACTCTTAAATTTTATTTTGCTATTAGATGCTTCATATACTACATTTTTTGTGTTGTAACTGATTTTTGAAGTGCTAAATTTCTAACAACATTTCCAACCCTTCATACCAAAAAACATATCTAAATCAAATACTTTCTCATTCTTAAAAGAAATAACCCCCACCTTCCTTATTGGAAAGTCTTAGACAAATAATCCAGAATTTACAAATGGTAATAATAATCTTAAATGTAAAACAAGTAAATCCACATCCTTAAAATAATTAATTATCAATTTCATGAGAGGATCCAAACAGAAGAAAATTTCAAATTTTGTTGGAAAAATCCAAAATGTATTTATTGACCTCGTCGGGCTTCTCTTTATTGATGAAATGAGCTACACCTTCCTTTGCAACGACTTCCTCCAACAGCGGCATGTCTTCTTGAAACTCGTTTAATCAAAATTGAGAAAAAGTTATGAAAAAACTAGAGTCCCGAGTATATGTTCTCGAACTTCAAAATGGCAAGAGCGTCGTGCATAGGACTACTTATTTGGGATTACTATTTAATTATCAATGATAATTTTAAAAGAATTATAACCAAAATGTTTATGTTCTTTAATCAAAATTCAATTAAATTAATAAAAAGAGGTTTTTGTGACCATTTTTGAGAACTTGTGAATCCATAACTTTGAACGCGGAATTTATTGTCAATGAAGTTTGACTACAGTACAAAGTGCATTCTACGTGCGTGGACACAAAAACCAATTTTTAGTGCAATGGATGACAACAGATTAGGTTGTTAGGCTTAGAGATGCCCCTTAAAACGAGACTTTTAATTATGATTGAGATTAGTTTTGATGTATGGAAGTACTAATATTTATGATTGTCATCTTTTATTATATTATCACGTTCAAGATTACGGTTTGGGTCATTAGAGAGCAAAATTCAAAGATAAAGAGAGAACAAAGAATATTACTACTGTATAAACGAGAAGTATATGATAGGGACCGAAAAGCCGATGTGGAGAAAAGATGATATTTTTCTCTTTTGGATATTGTAAAAGAAATATTAAATGAGGGATATGTAAGATTCAGCAACGAACTTTTTCATTTCATTTTATTTCTATATTATTCGACACAAATGCGAATTTACACAAACGCCGATATACATTATATTTATCACCCACTAACTAAGTTGTACTAGTATTGTAGGTAACGCTTTACCTTATTCAGTTTTCACTAAAAAAAAAATCATTTCAACCACTTTATTTTTTTTTCCGAATCCGCTAGTGGTTATACAAATAATAAAAAAAAAAAAATAATTTGATTTGTCACTCTTAAATTTTATTTTGCTATTAGATGCTTCATATACTACATTTTTTGTGTTGTAACTGATTTTTGAAGTGCTAAATTTCTAACAACATTTCCAACCCTTCATACCAAAAAACATATCTAAATCAAATACTTTCTCATTCTTAAAAGAAATAACCCCCACCTTCCTTATTGGAAAGTCTTAGACAAATAATCCAGATTTTACAAATGGTAATAATAATCTTAAATGTAAAACAAGTAAATCCACATCCTTAAAATAATTAATTATCAATTTCATGAGGGATCCAAACAGAAGAAAATTTCAAATTTTGTTGAAAAATCCAAAATGTGTTTATTGACCTCGTCGGGCTTCTCTTCATTGATGAAATGAGCTACACCTTCCTTTGCAACGACTTCCTCCAACAGCGGCATGTCTTCTTGAAACTCGTTTAATCAAAATTGAGAAAAAGTTATGAAAAAACTAGAGTCCCGAGTATATGTTCTCGAACTTCAAAATGGCAAGAGCGTCGTGCATAGGACTACTTATTTGGGATTACTATTTAATTATCAATGATAATTTTAAAAGAATTATAACTATAATTGAATTTTTATGTTCTTTAATCAAAATTCAATTAAATTAATAAAAAGATGTTTTTGTGACCATTTTTGAGAACTTGTGAATCCATAACTTTGAACGCGGAATTTATTGTCAATGAAGTTTGACTACAGTACAAAGTGCAGTCTACGTGCGTGGACACAAAAACCAATTTTTAGTGCAATGGATGACAACAGATTAGGTTGTTAGGCTTAGAGATGCCCCTTAAAACGAGACTTTTAATTATGATTGAGATTAGTTTTGATGTATGGAAGTACTAATATTTATGATTGTCATCTTTTATTATATTATCACGTTCAAGATTACGGTTTGGGTCATTAGAGAGCAAAATTCAAAGATAAAGAGAGAACAAAGAATATTACTACTGTATAAACGAGAAGTATATGATAGGGACCGAAAAGCCGATGTGGAGAAAAGATGATATTTTTATCTTTTGGATAATGTAAAAGAAATATTAAATGAGGGATATGTAAGATTCAGCAACGAACTTTTTCATTTCATTTTATTTCTATATTATTCAACACAAATGCGAATTTACACAAACGCCGATATACATTATATTTATCACCCACTAACTAAGTTGTACTAGTATAGTAGTTAACGCTTTACCTTATTCAGTTTTCACTAAAAAAAAAAATCATTTCAACCACTTGATTTTTTTTTCCGAATCCGCTAGTGGTTATACAAATAATAAAAAAAAAACAATTTGATTTGTCACTCTTAAATTTTATTTTGCTATTAGATGCTTCATATACTACATTTTTTGTGTTGTAACTGATTTTTGAAGTGCTAAATTTCTAACAACATTTCCAACCCTTCATACGAAAAAACATATCTAAATCAAATACTTTCTCATTCTTAAAAGAAATAACCCCCACCTTTCTTATTGGAAAGTCTTAGACAAATAATCCAGATTTTACAAATGGTAATAATAATCTTAAATGTAAAACATGTAAATCCACATCCTTAAAATAATTAATTATCAATTTCATGAGGGATCCAAACAGAACAAAATTTCAAATTTTGTTGAAAAAATCCAAAATGTGTTTATTGACCTCGTCGGGCTTCTCTTCATTGATGAAATGAGCTACACCTTCCTTTGCAACGACTTCCTCCAACAGCGGCATGTCTTCTTGAAACTCGTTTAATCAAAATTGAGAAAAAGTTATGAAAAAACTAGAGTCCCGAGTATATGTTCTCGAACTTCAAAATGGCAAGAGCGTCGTGCATAGGACTACTTATTTGGGATTACTATTTAATTATCAATGATAATTTTAAAAGAATTATAACTATAATTGAATTTTTATGTTCTTTAATCAAATTCAATTAAATTAATAAAAAGAGGTTTTTGTGACCATTTTTGAGAACTTGTGAATCCATAACTTTGAACGCGGAATTTATTGTCAATGAAGTTTGACTACAGTACAAAGTGCAGTCTACGTGCGTGGACACAAAAACCAATTTTTAGTGCAATGGATGACAACAGATTAGGTTGTTAGGCTTAGAGATGCCCCTTAAAACGAGACTTTTAATTATGATTGAGATTAGTTTTGATGTATGGAAGTACTAATATTTATGATTGTCATCTTTTATTATATTATCACGTTCAAGATTACGGTTTGGGTCATTAGTGAGCAAAATTCAAAGATAAAGAGAGAACAAAGAATATTACTACTGTATAAACGAGAAGTATATGATAGGGACCGAAAAGCCGATGTGGAGAAAAGATGATATTTTTCTCTTTTGGATAATGTAAAAGAAATATTAAATGAGGGAAATGTAAGATTCAGCAACGAACTTTTTCATTTCATTTTATTTCTATATTATTCAACACAAATGCGAATTTACACAAACACCGATATACATTATATTTATCACCCACTAACTAAGTTGTACTAGTATAGTAGTTAACGCTTTACCTTATTCAGTTTTCACTAAAAAAAAAAATCATTTCAATCACTTGATTTTTTTTTCCGAATCCGCTAGTGGTTACACAAATAATAAAAAAAAAAAACAATTTGATTTGTCACTCTTAAATTTTATTTTGCTATTAGATGCTTCATATACTACATTTTTTGTGTTGTAACTGATTTTTGAAGTGCTAAATTGCTAACAACATTTCCAACCCTTCATACCAAAAAACATATCTAAATCAAATACTTTCTCATTCTTTAAAGAAATAACCCCCACCTTCCTTATTGGAAAGTCTTAGACAAATAATCCAGATTTTACAAATGGTAATAATAATCTTAAATGTAAAACAAGTAAATCCACATCCTTAAAATAATTAATTATCAATTTCATGAGAGGGTCCAAACAGAAGAAAATTTCAAATTTTGTTGGAAAAATCTAAAATGTGTTTATTAACCTCGTCGGGCTTCTCTTCATTGATGAAATGAGCTACACCTTCCTTTGCAACGACTTCCTCCAACAGCGGCATGTCTTCTTGAAACTCGTTTAATCAAAATAGAGAAAAAGTAATGAAAAACCTAGTGTCCCGAGTATATGTTCTAGAACTTCAAAATGGCAAGAGCGTCGTGCATAGGACTAATTATTTGGGATTACTATTTAATTATCAATGATAATTTTAAAAGAATTATAACTATAATTGAATTTTTATTTTCTTTAATCAAAATTCAATTAAATTAATAAAAAGAGGTTTTTGTGACCATTATTGAGAACTTGTGAATCCATAACTTTGAACGCGGAATTTATTGTCAATGAAGTTTGACTACAGTTCAAAGTGCAGTCTACGTGCGTGGACACAAAAACCAATTTTTAGTGCAATGGATGACAACAGATTAGGTTGTTAGGCTTAGAGATGCCCCTTAAAACGAGACTTTTAATTATGATTGAGATTAGTTTTGATGTATGGAAGTACTAATATTTATGATTGTCATCTTTTATTATATTATCACGTTCAAGATTACGGTTTGGGTCATTAGAGAGCAAAATTCAAAGATAAAGAGAGAAGAAAGAATATTACTACTGTATAAACGAGAAGTATATGATAGGGACCGAAAAGCCGATGTGGAGAAAAGATGATATTTTCTCTTTTGGATAATGTAAAAGAAATATTAAATGAGGGATATGTAAGATTCAGCAACGAACTTTTTCATTTCATTTTATTTCTATATTATTCAACACAAATGCGAATTTACACAAACACCGATATACATTATATTTATCACCCACTAACTAAGTTGTACTAGTATAGTAGTTAATGCTTTACCTTATTCAGTTTTCACTAAAAAAAAAAAAATCATTTCAATCACTTGATTTTTTTTTTCCGAATCCGCTAGTGGTTATACAAATAATAAAAAAAATAATAATTTGATTTGTCACTCTTAAATTTTATTTTGCTATTAGATGCTTCATATACTACATTTTTTGTGTTGTAACTGATTTTTGAAGTGCTAAATTTCTAACAACATTTCCAACCCTTCATACCAAAAAACATATCTAAATCAAATACTTTCTCATTCTTAAAAGAAATAACCCCCACCTTCCTTATTGGAAAGTCTTAGACAAATAATCCAGATTTTACAAATGGTAATAATAATCTTAAATGTTAAACAAGTAAATCCACATCCTTAAAATAATTAATTATCAATTTCATGAGAGGATCCAAACAGAAGAAAATTTCAAATTTTGTTGGAAAAATCCAAAATGTGTTTATTGACCTCGTCGGGCTTCTCTTCATTGATGAAATGAGCTACACCTTCCTTTCCAACGACTTCCTCCAACAGCGGCATCTCTTCTTGAAACTCGTTTAATCAAAATAGAGAAAAAGTTATGAAAAAACTAGAGTCCCGAGTATATGTTCTCGAACTTCAAAATGGCAAGAGTGTCGTGCATAGGACTACTTATTTGGGATTACTTTTTAATTATCAATGATAATTTTAAAAGAATTATAACTATAATTGAATTTATATGTTCTTTAATCAAAATTCAATTAAATTAATAAAAAGAGGTTTTTGTGACCATTTTTGAGAACTTGTGAATCCATAACTTTGAACGCGGAATTTATTGTCAATGAAGTTTGACTACGGTACAAATTGCAGTCTACGTGCGTGGACACAAAAACCAATTTTTAGTGCAATGGATGACAACAGATTAGGTTGTTAGGCTTAGAGATGCCCCTTAAAACGAGACTTTTAATTATGATTGAGATTAGTTTTGATGTATGGAAGTACTAATATTTATGATTGTCATCTTTTATTATATTATCACGTTCAAGATTACGGTTTGGGTCATTAGAGAGCAAAATTCAAAGATAAAGAGAGAAGAAAGAATATTACTACTGTATAAACGAGAAGTATATGATAGGGACCGAAAAGCCGATGTGGAGAAAAGATGATATTTTTCTCTTTTGGATAATGTAAAAGAAATATTAAATGAGGGATATGTAAGATTTAGCAACGAACTTTTTCATTTCATTTTATTTCTATATTATTCAACACAAATGCGAATTTACACAAACGCCGATATACATTATATTTATCACCCACTAACTAAGTTGTACTAGTATAGTAGTTAACGCTTTACCTTATTCAGTTTTCACTAAAAAAAAAAAAATTCATTTCAACGACTTGATTTTTTTTTCCGAATCCGCTAGTGGTTATACAAATAATAAAAAAAAAACAATTTGATTTGTTACTCTTAAATTTTATTTTGCTATTAGATGCTTCATATACTACATTTTTTGTGTTGTAACTGATTTTTGAAGTGCTAAATTGCTAACAACATTTCCAACCCTTCATACCAAAAAACATATCTAAATCAAATACTTTCTCATTCTTAAAAGAAATAACCCCCACCTTCCTTATTGGAAAGTCTTAGACAAATAATCCAGATTTTACAAATGGTAATAATAATCTTAAATGTAAAACAAGTAAATCCACATCCTTAAAATAATTAATTATCAATTTCATGAGAGGGTCCAAACAGAAGAAAATTTCAAATTTTTTTGGAAAAATCCAAAATGTGTTTATTGACCTCGTCGGGCTTCTCTTCATTGATGAAATGAGCTACACCTTCCTTTGCAACGACTTCCTCCAACAGCGGCATGTCTTCTTGAAACTCGTTTAATCAAAATAGAGAAAAAGTTATGAAAAAACTAGTGTCCCGAGTATATGTTCTCGAACTTCAATATGGCAAGAGTGTCGTGCATAGGGCTACTTATTTGGGATTACTATTTTATTATCAATTATAATTTTAAAAGAATTATAACTAAATTTTTATGTTCTTTAATCAAAATTCAATTAAATTAATAAAAAGAGGTTTTTGTGACCAGTTTTGAGAACTTGTGAATCCATAACTTTGAACGCGGAATTTATTGTCAATGAAGTTTGACTACAGTACAAAGTGCAGTCTACGTGCGTGGACACAAAAACCAATTTTTAGTGCAATGGATGACAACAGATTAGGTTGTTAGGCTTAGAGATGCCCCTTAAAACGAGACTTTTAATTATGATTGAGATTAGTTTTGATGTATGGAAGTACTAATATTTATGATTGTCGTCTTTTATTATATTATCACGTTCAAGATTACGGTTTGGGTCATTAGAGAGCAAAATTCAAAGATAAAGAGAGAACAAAGAATATTACTACTGTATAAACGAGAAGTATATGATAGGGACCGAAAAGCCGATGTGGAGAAAAGATGATATTTTCTCTTTTGGATAATGTAAAAGAAATATTAAATGAGGGATATGTAAGATTCAGCAACGAACTTTTTCATTTCATTTTATTTCTATATTATTCAACACAAATGCGAATTTACACAAACGCCGATATACATTATATTTATCACCCACTAACTAAGTTGTACTAGTATAGTAGTTAACGCTTTACCTTATTCAGTTTTCACTAAAAAAAAAAAAATCATTTCAACGACTTGATTTTTTTTTCCGAATCCGCTAGTGGTTATACAAATAATAAAAAAAAACAATTTGATTTGTTACTCTTAAATTTTATTTTGCTATTAGATGCTTCATATACTACATTTTTTGTGTTGTAACTGATTTTTGAAGTGCTAAATTGCTAACAACATTTCCAACCCTTCATACCAAAAAACATATCTAAATCAAATACTTTCTCATTCTTAAAAGAAATAACCCCCACCTTCCTTAATGGAAAGTTTTAGACAAATAATCCAGATTTTACAAATGGTAATAATAATCTTAAATGTAAAACAAGTAAATCCACATCCTTAAAATAATTATTTATCAATTTCATGAGAGGATCCAAACAGAAGAAAATTTCAAATTTTGTTGGAAAAATCCAAAATGTGTTTATTGACCTCGTCGGGCTTCTCTTCATTGATGAAATGAGCTACACCTTCCTTTGCAACGACTTCCTCCAACAGCGGCATGTCTTCTTGAAACTCGTTTAATCAAAATAGAGAAAAAGTTATGAAAAAACTAGAGTCCCGAGTATATGTTCTCGAACTTCAAAATGGCAAGAGTGTCGTGCATAGGACTACTTATTTGGGATTACTATTTAATTATCAATGATAATTTTAAAAGAATTATAACTATAATTGAATTTTTATGTTTAATCAAAATTAAATTAAATTAATAAAAAGAGTGTTTATTTATTTATTTTTAATATGAAATGGATGCGTGGAAAGTACTCTCCAAGGGTTTCTTATTATTGTGTATATGTGTCAATATGTGTGGTATTTGTCATGTAATGAGTTGCGAAATAAAAGCAGATATCAATTGCGTGCCCCACAACTAACATTTTTTTTCACACGTGCTTTTTAGTATATTTGTGCGCACACTTACAAAATGCTCTAAGACAGCCACTACTAGCCGTGGGAGAGGCCACGTGGAGGATTTGGTGGCGTGTGTTGAGTTGAGAGAGGGAAATAGTTTGAGGATGTAGTTTTTTTTTTTTTTTTTTTTTTTTTTTGTTAGGTGATGGAGTTTGGCTTTGAGTTGGCCTTGTGAAAAACGTGTTTTACCTTAAGCAAAGGAAAAACTTTGTTTTTCAAAAGCCGCTGACTCTTTTTTAAAAAACAAGCGGTGGCATTTTCAAAAATAACTGTGAGCTTCATAAATGGTGAGTGTTAATATTACAAAGTGCTAGCACTTCAAACTGACATTTATAAACATTGGAATTGACACTTTTTATAAGTGCCAGTGTTGGTGTTTAAAAGTGCCAGCCATTACACCGGCACTTTTTAACATTGATACTGGCACTTATTAAAAGTGTCAGTGGTAGTGTTAATAAGTGCTAGTGCACATGGCTGGCCCTTATTTACACTACCACTGACACTTACGATCACCGCTAAACAACCTCCTATTAATTACAAAAATGTCACCGCGCCAATTTAAAAACACGTTCTACGCGAACCTTAGGGAAAAACACGTTTTTTTCCAGATTTTCACTTTGGCTTTATATTGACATCAATGCAATGATTCATATTAGAGAAATCAACAAAAAACAAACACAAGATTTGGTAACAAAATTCATCCACAGTCATTATGTCTACGACCATTGCCAAGTCAGGATAGTCACGAGCATTGCCAAGCAAGGATAGTCACTATGATATCAATATTGTCAATATGTATTATTACAATCACAACAGATGCACTCACACTTGTTGCTTCTCTGTGAAAACACACACAAATACTTTTAGGACGGTTGATTTAGTCTCTATTTTTTCCCTAAAATATACTTGGTTGTGAAATTTTTTAGACTACTTTAGTTCCCGTCTCAAACTAGTGTCCTTAATTGAACTCCCAACAACTTTTGCTGTCTCAAATAGTATCAAATTGAAACATGAAAGTCCCTGTTTAGAGATTATGACACTAGATAGTTGAAAAGGAATGAGATAACAAGGTCGACTATCTTTGAGATAGGTCTACTATCTTCGAGATGAAGGTCAACTATCTTGAAATTCTAATGGCCAAAAAGAGTAGGAATTATGTGCAGCGGAATAGATAATTTCTATGGCCTTATGGATGTTGTCTAACATATATATTCCTATTTACTATATCAATTTTATCTTGTCTAAATGATCAACCATGTTTTGAATAAAGCAAGAAAGAATAGTTGATATGAAAAATGAAAGAGCAAGACAAGAAATTAAAAGAGACAAGAGACAAGAGTTTTTAACATGGTTCGGAGTGTAACAACATCTCCTACATCCACACCCCATCATCCTCAACAATGGGAAACAATCCACTATACTTCCTTCACTCGGACAATACATGAATTGTTTAGAAAATCCCCTCGGAATTTTCCAACTTAATTAGCCTCACTAATTAAGCATGCTAGTTGCATAGCATAAAAGAAAAAAAAAATGGTTCACAAATGTGATGTAGTTCTTCCTTTGCGTGACACTTGAATTTGTCGTATGGAAGCTCTTCTTGGATCATTGGTGTTCCCCCTCAATGTTTGGATGGTTTGAGGTGTATTTGGTGTGGTATATGAATAGGTGTTCATTTTCGTTACACACACCATGTGTCTACTATCAAAGGTTTGGGTTGGGTTCATGGGTAAAAACCTTAGTGTGTGCAATTGGTTATTATTGAACACACTAGGTGAAAGACATACTGAGGTAGGGTAATTTGGTGTGGGATGCACACTTGAGAAAGGCTCAACTCAAGAAAATATATAGAGGACGAAAAGGGAAATAGCCGTTGGAGAAGTTGAAGTCTTCAAGAAGGATTGGTCTTTGGTCTTTGGTGTTTGGTCTTTGGTCTTTGGTCAAGTGTTGCCTTCAATGTTTGTTAGGCTCTAGCTTCTTTTTCCTGTACAAACATAAGCATTCAAGTTTCTGCATAGTTGGTCATCACCATCCGAATTTTATGCTGATGTTGGAGACTTTTGTTGTAGAAGTTATAAAGGTTACACTTTCAACCCTTGACTTTGAGAATCATTGTTTTGCCCTTTTAGTAATTTGCATACATCTTTCCACTACAAGCTCCAATGCAAAATCCAATTGCATACTCTTGTTCCTCATTAAATTAGCTTTACACTGAGTCTAATATTTAATATTTTGCGGCTTCGATAGGTGAAGAAAATCACTATTGAAAAACATGAGAAACATGGAGGGGTCTTTGTGTAACTTTTGTATCTTTCACTCTTGAGACTTTAGAACATTTAACTTTGTCTAGTTAAATGATCAATCTTCATCAAAATACTTTGTTAGGACCTAAAAATTTCCCCCTTTTTGGTGAATTATTGGTCATTTTAAACTCTTAATAGCTTGCTTCATAGCTCTATAAGCAAAAAGAGATGACTTTGAACATGTTTGGTGCAAGAAATTTTGGCCAGAATTTCTGTCAACTTTGATGAATAAACTGTTTTGATTCACAAGGTTGTAGGCTTTATGGCTATATGTTCTGGATATGTCTATGAGTTTAGTTTACTCAGAAAAAATCGGTTTGAGATTTTGATATCGGGAGTGTGAGATATTACACTTTTCGTGCAGGGTGTCAAACCAGATTTAGGTCTGCTATCATGGTTTCCGGGTCTACTATCATGGTTTCCGGGTAAGCTGTCCAGTTCAAATAGATGTCATTTTCTGCTCATAAGGATTCAGATTCTGGGATAGGGCTTGTTGGAAATCTCTATGTGTCTAGTTTACACAGGAGCAAACGACTTGTCAATCGGAGATTTGACGAATTAGATATGAATTTTTTCCGTGAAGGCGCACCGAGCAGTTTTTGTAAATTTTCAGCAACTTTTTGTCTTTTGGAAATGGCTCTTCTTGGTTTGATTTGATGGTGTTTTGGGGCCTTAAAAGGTTGTTCCCCCTCAAAATTTGCCTTGATGCCATGTATATTATTTTTGCATCCAAGCTTCCTTCGACTTTAATTTCTTCAAGATATGTACATTTCTGTCGAGCATCCAATTTCATTCTCCTAAAATCACAATGGAGAAGAAGAAGTAAATGATTCTTTTTAATCAAATAAATAAACATAAGCACAAATATGATTCTAGATAATCAAATAGAATATGAATCACAAGGTGAATTTCCAAAATGTAGTAATTCAAAGCCCAACATAAGCAGTCGGTGGGCATGAGGGGCTGCACCAAAAAGGTGCCAACGAGTTTGCCGGTCAGTGCCATCGAGCCCAAGGAAGGTGATCAATCTTCCCCCTAGCAACTACCCTAGGAGTCTCTAACTCGTGACCTCGCTTTGTCTTACCAAAGGAAATTTGGGTCATGATCCAAGATGATCAAATAGGGTGTTCAAACACAAAAATATGTTAGACATATAAGCATGGATCTTCACGAGATGTTAAGCTCGGAGACACTAAAGTCTCTAAGAACCATGCTCTGATATCAATTGAAAGTCCATGTTTAGAGATTATGAAACTAGATAGTTGAAAAGGAATGAGATAACAAGGTCGACTATCTTTGAGATAGGCCGACTATCTTTGAGATAGGTCTACTATCTTCGAGATGAAGGTCAACTATCTTGAAAGGTCATTATTTTCTCTTGCATTCTAAAGGCCAAAAAGAGTAGGAATTATGCACAGCGGAATAGATAATTTCTATGGCCTTATGGATGTTGTCTAACATATATATTCCTATTTACTATATCAATTTTATCTTGTCTAAATGATCAACCAATTTTTGAATAAAGCAAGACAAGAAATTAAAAGAGACAAGAGTTTTTAACGTGGTTCGGAGTATAACAACATCTCCTACATCCACACCCCATCATCCTCAACAATGGGAAACAATCCACTATACTTCCTTCACTCGGACAATACATGAATTGTTTAGAAAATCCCCTCGGAATTTTCCAACTTAATTAGCCTCACTAATTAAGCATGCTAGTTGCATAGCATAAAAGAAAAAAAAATGGTTCACAAATGTGATGTAGTTCTTCCTTTGCGTGACACTTGAATTTGTCGGATGGAAGCTCTTCTTGGATCGTTGGTGTTCCCCCTCAATGTTTGGATGGTTTGAAGTGTATTTGGTGTGGTATATGAATAGGTGTTCATTTTCGTTACACACACCATGGGTCTACTATCAAAGATTTGGGTTGGGTTCATGGGTAAAAACCTTAGTATGTGCAATTGGTGATTATTGCACACACTAGGTGAAAGACATACTGAGGTAGGGTAATTTGGTGTGGGATGCACACTTGAGAAAGGCTCAACTCAAGAAAATATATAGAGGAGGAAAATGGAAATAGCCGTTGGAGAAGTTGAAGTCTTCAAGAAGGATTGGTCTTTGGTCTTTGGTCAAGTGTTGCGTTCAATGTTAGTTAGGCTCTAGCTTCTTTTTCCTGTACAAACTTAAGCATTCAAGTTTCTGTTGGTCATCACCATCCGAATTTTATACTGATGTTGGAAACTTTTGGTGTAGAATTTATAAAGGTTACACTTTCAACCCTTGACTTTGAGAATCGTTGTTTCGCCCTTTTAGTAATTTGCAGACATCTTTCCACTACAAGCTCCAATGCAAAATCCAATTGTATACTCTTGTTCCTCATTAAATTAGCTTTACACTGAGTCTAATATTGAATATTTTGCGGCTTCGATAGGTGAAGAAAATCACTATTGAAAAGCATGAGAAACATGGAGGGGTCTTTGTGTAACTTTTGCATCTTTCATTCTTGACACTTTAGAACATTTATCTTTGTCTAGTTAAATGATCAATCTTCATAAAAACACTTTGTTAGGACCTAACAAAACACTTTAAATGTCTGTCTCAATATATATGGTCTCTAAAAGTCATTTTTTCTGTAGTGTATATTTTAGTCAAACTGTATACGAAGTTAATTTATAATAGTTGAATTACTTTATTAATTTTACTAAGAGTAAAATTGTGTAGTGACCTCCGTCCTCCCACTAACACAAGTCCTCTATCTATCGGTGAAAAATTAAATCTGAATAAATAGCAGTCAAATTGTTATACAATCGAACTACATAAAACCTGAATTTGGGAAGATTTAGTATTGAATTGACTTGTGTTTAGGTTCATTAAACTTGATTGCATTTATCAAAATGGAGTCGCACACTACAACAGAGAAAAAATGTGATAACCGGAATTTTTTTTTAATTAATTATCTTATTTTCGGTTTTACTAATTTAATTAAATGATAATTAGAGTTACAAAGTAATTGAAAGAGTGGGCCCAAGGAATTTGCATTGGCCCAAAATTTGTATTAGTAAACCCAACCCAATTAGGAATCAACCCAAGGTATAAATTAATGAGTTAGTCAATTTGGGAATTCCTTATTATCATAAACAAAAAAAAAAAAAAAAAAAAAAAAAAGAGAAAACAAAACCCTAAACCTAGCAGCTGCCGGCCGAACAAGGAGAGGGGAAGAAGGAATTTTTTTGCCATCGTTTTGGAAGAAGTAATCCGATCATTCTAAAGGTAATGCTAAATCCTACTCTCCAAAATTTGTTTCGTTGAATTTGGATTAGTAAATCATAAGTTATGAATGAATTAAGAATATAAATTTTAGGGTTTTTTGCATGCTAGTGATTTATGATAAAATTCTAAAGGTTAATGAAGTGATCTAAATACTATGAAAAATTATAGTAGTCTTGATACTAGTTTATTTTTAAGATTGATTTTATAATCTTGAATTGAATTGATTTATATTATGCAATGCTTGGGAATTGAACATATAAATCATTGAGGTTGAATTGGGTTTATCAAAAGAAGAAAAAATATGGATTTCCCCTTTTGAACACCTTTGGCCGAATGGCCTAGATCATGGAAAATTTATTTTGTTGATTTAAATGATCTTTGTTAAGTGTATTGTAAATAATATTGATGTTTGGGAATTTAGAAAAATTTAAAGAATTAGAAAAATTGATCAAAATCAAAGGATCTTGATGAAGCATGTTTCGGCAATGATGACCTAACTTGGGTGTTGATTCTTGATTAAGGATGTTAAGAATTGGGACGGAAAGTTAGTGTTTCCGTTAAGTTTCTAACGGAAAAGAAAACAAAATCGTTAAAAGGATCGTTAAGAAGTTAGAAAAGTAACTTGAGGAATTAGAATAAACACTTGGAAGACCTTGAAGGTTAGAAAGTTAACGAGAAAGGAAAAGATTAGAAGTTTCAGTTAGTTTCCTAACGAAAAAGGGCTAAACTGAAAAGAATTGAAGTTAGAAGGAATAAAAAGGAAACTTTTAAAGTTAGAGGGGCCTAAGTGACTGAAAAGAGAAACTTAGGGGACCTTATTAACAAGACCAAAGTCCAAGGACCTTTCTGTAATTAAAGGAAAGTTGAAGGACTAATCTGCAATTAATCCAAAGTGGAAGGACTAAATTGTAATTGAACTAAAGTTGAAGGACTAAATTGCAATTAATCCAAAGTTGAAGGACCAATTTGCAATTAACCCAAAGTTGAGGGACCAAATTGTAATTAACCCAAAGTTAGAGGACTTAATTGCAATTATATCAAAGTTAAAGGACTGACTAGTAAATCAAAGTCAGAAACTGAAACGTAAAGAAAGAAGTAACGAAGTAAAGAAGTTAAAACGTATCTCTCAGTTAACTAAGTAGAAATAGTTAACAATGTAGAGAGTACTAAAGTAAATTACTCCGTGCCTTGTAGATTTGCACAGAGAGGAGATTGCGAGGAAAAGCAATTCAGGTAAGGGATTACGTTCCTTACAGTATTTGAACTCCTGTTTATTGGAATTCGGTATTTCTTTCTAAAGTTAACTATCAGTATGGCATGATAGTATTTGAATGAACTCTGCGTTATTGAACGTTCCTTGAAAGAATCTATACTTAGTGATGTCCCCATCGATCTACTAAGTATCGAAGTTTGAAACTTGTATCACATACTTGTACCATGGTATGTTCTAATTTTAACTTGTAAGTTAATCGCTTACTCGTTAAGGCATTTAATTTTAACTTGTAAGTTAATCGCTTACTCGTTAAGGCATTTAATTTTAACTTGTAAGTTAATCGCTTACTCGTTAAGGCATTTAATTTTAACTTGTAAGTTAATCGCTTACTCGTTAAGGCATCCAATGTCCAGTTAGAAAAGACATTGAAGGACAGTCCAGTTAGAAAAGACTCGTCCTTAAACTAGGGATTGCATGAGTGATCACATGCCTTCTCTCAGGAATTGTCTGATTACAAGGATGATTCTAGACCCCGAGCATATGTGTGTGGATACCATATATGTTACGACCCACACTATTGGCTGAAGAAGCTAGGTGTACCAATTGTACCTTTGGCATTGAGGTTATAATGTACGTTACCAAGGAATTGACGGAAACTTGAATAAATCCCTTTGGATTGTAGTGCCATAATCCTTTGAAAGTAAAATCTTAAAGTAATAAGACTGTATTGTTCTGCAGCCTTGAATCCAAAAGTAACTGAACCTATCTTTGAAAAAGTTATTCATAGTACTCGTTCTGGTCGTCTCTCCTTAGTAACCGGAGAAGCCACGTATGAACTTACTGAGCATTCGTTCGCTCATCCCTTCTCTATAAATTTTGTTTTCAGGATTTAAAGTAGAAGGACAAGACAGGGAAAGCAGCCGTAGGAAGACGGTGGATTGAAGATTCTTAATTTAGTAGTCTTAAGTACATTTATTTTGATGTAAGTTGAAGTACATTGATGGTTAGGGTTGTTACCTACCAAGACAAGTTTAAGTTACGCTTCCGCTATTGTTTTGAATTTATGGTTAAATAAGGGGCCGTTGTGAACCCTAAATTGAAGTATTTATTATTGTTATTTATTGATATTAAATACCATTAAATGCTCAAGATACATTAAGAAAATTCGGGGTGTTACAAAAAATGATTTGGAAGAGCAGTCACAATCTCATGTAGTGCGATGCCAGGACCAGCAACTGACTTGGCAATTTCATGGCCGTTTGTCAACCAACCTTCTGAAGTCGATAAGGAGCTGGTCACCTATCCGTTTGATCAGGAGCTATTGATCGGATAGACGTGGATTTAAGGCTCTGTTTGTTTGAATGAAAACATTTTTCGGAAAATGTTTTTTCATTTTCTGGTGTTTGTTAAGCACCGGAAAATAGAGAAAATGTTTTACGGAAAATGGTTTTCCCACATTTCTAGGTACAACGACTTGCGGATTTCTCTTCCACAATTCTTTTTTCCGGAAAATGTTCTCTCTCACACACACACACCCAACTCCACATACAACCTCACGCTACTCACTCCACCTCCACCCTCACCCTCACCCCCACCTCCACCCTCCAACCTTTCCTTCCTTCCCGTCTCCACCCTCACCACCCACTCACCCGCCCCCTAAAAAAACTACTCTTATTAAAATTATTTTTTAACAACTCTCCCAAACCCTCACCCCCGCGCCAGCCCCTTATCCCCCCACCACTCCATATCCCTCACCCCCCATGTTCAACCTACCCTCCCCCCCCCCCAACTCTCCGTCAAATTTTTTTCTCTTATGATATATATATTTTATTTTTTTTTGGAAAACATTTTCCTTACATTTACCAAACAACCGAAAACATGTTTATGTCATTTTACAGAAAATATTTTTCTAGAAATCATTTTCCCAAAGTCATTTCACGCGAAACAAACGGAGCTTAAGTGTAAAACATTTTTCCCTTCTTAGTAAGAGAATAAAAGAAATTTACACTATCCACCTTAATAAAAAGTTTTGATAGTTCTTTTGATTCTAGTTCCAATTTTTTTTTCTTTTTTTTTTTTAGGAAATTACTTTAAAATAAATTGGTTGTATTGAACTGCACAATCAAGAGATTCGAGTGATCCCTTCACTTTCATGTCTCTTCTCCGGTGCAATTCATTATCAACAATTTTTAAAATATTAAAAATATAATTAATATTTGGTATATATATATATATATATATATATATATATACTCCATCCGTCCCATCTGAATTAGGATTTTTTGGTTGGGCACGGGGATTAAGGAAAAAGTGTTTGTGGACGAGGTGTTGTGAGTATGAAAAGTGAAGTAGGAGAGAGAAAGTGGGGTAGAGAATAATGGGTGGAAAGTTGTTGTGAGTGTGAATGTGGGTCCCATTAAATAAAACACTTCCATTTTTGGGTTGTCCTAATTCGAATGAGACACCCAAAATAGAAATTTGTCCTAATTCGAGTGGGATGGAGGGAGTCTATATAAAATATCGTTCCAAAAAAGAATCAAGGGTGCCTTATATCTTAAATATTGGTACACATATACATATGTTATCATGGATTTGTCTCGCAATGCTATAGTTCACCGGCAATAATGCATGAATGGATGAAGAGCCATAAAAGTTTTAGCTTTGTTCATCATCCAACTTTTGTCATATACAGTATATTACTATTTTTGAACGTTGGAAATGTTGACTATGAGATGTGAAAATTGACTTGAAAATTTGCTAAGGGATTTTGGAATCAAATAGCTTAATTCAACTTTGTTCTTATATGGTGTGGATAGTTTTATACTCCCTCTGTCCCAGCTCACTTGACACCTTTTTACCAAAACTGGTCAACTTAAGGTCGGTTTGACCAACACTTTATAGAAGTATTTATAACCCGAATAAAAATTAAAAAAATGGAAAATGATCACCATTAAAAATCCTCTCAATAACAATTTTTAAATTTTTTATGGAACATAAAAAATGACCATTTTTGAGAACTTGTGAATCCATAACTTTGAAGGCGGAATTTATGGTCAATGAAGTTTGACTACAGTACAAAGTGCAGTCTACGTGCGTGGACACAAAAACCAATTTTTAGTGCAATGGATAACAACAGATTAGGTTGTTAGGCTTAGAGATGCCCCTTAAAACGAGACTTTTAATTATGATTGAGATTAGTTTTGATATATGGAAGTACTAATATTTATTATTGTCATCTTTTATTATATTATCACGTTCAAGATTACGGTTTGGGTCATTAGAGAGCAAAATTCAAAGATAAAGAGAGAACAAAGAATATTACTGACGCAGCACGGAAGCGCTAGTATTCGTGTTTACGCACTAAACACAAGAATTCACAAGCAATGAATCCTCAAACACAAATAACTTGGAATCCACCAAGAAAGAGAAGAAATTCTCCAAGAACAAAAGTTCAATTGATAATAAAAGTTGTTCACCCTAAAACAATGAATAGAAAAGAGTATTTATACTCCTAACAAATAATAACCCTAAAAAAACAATAAACCAGAAAATATCCCAAGGTCTGCGCCAAACTGATAAAAACGCGAAAACTGGAATTCTTGGCGTAATTCCAAGCGGGCGCCTGGTGCAACCCAGGCGGGCGCTCGCATTGATCAGACACAATGCTCCGGAAATCACACCAAGTAAGCGGGCGCCTGATTGGTCACGGGCAGGCGCCTGGCGTGCGCGCCTGGCATGCTGCTTTGGCTGATCTGGCTGTCGGTCGTGGTCGTCTCCTCCTACATCAGTCTCCTCCATCTCTAAAGAAATAGACCCCGAGTTCTCACCAGTATAAATAACCCCATCCGCATGGTACTCATAAATATCAGCGACGTTGAACGTGTTAGAAATGTTCAAATCATCGGGAAGAGCCACCACATACGCATTATCATTGATTTTTCTGGTCACTTTGAACGGTCCATATTTGCGAGGTTGTAGCTTCTTGTACGTACCAACAGGAAAAATCTCTCTGCGAAGAAACACCATCACATCATCTCCCACCTTAAAAACCTTGACCCGCTTTTTCTTGTCAGCAGCCGCTTTATTCTTCAACCCCGTTGCTTCCAACCTAGCCTTGACCACCTCCTTGACTGCTTGCACATCATTAGCCATAGTTTCTGCCACTTGAATGACACCGCGACCCTTAGGTAATGGCAAAAAATCTACCACATGCCTCGGAATAGAAGTATAAACCAAAGAAAATGGTGATTTACACGTAGCTGAATGCACTGCACTGTTATAAGCAAACTCCACCTGTGGTAAAGCTAAATCCCACTATTTTGGTTTGTCTCCACACACGCTTCTGATCATATTTCCCAATGTCCTGTTAGTAACCTCTGTCTGTTCGTCCATCTGTGGATGAGCTGTAGAACTTCAATTAAGCGCAGTACCAAACATACGCCACAAAGTAATCCAGAAGTGACTCAAAAATTTGGTGTCTCTGTCCGAAGTGATGGACTTAGGGACCCTATGAAGTCGTACAACCTCTCGAAAGAACAACTTCGCAATATTCATTTCATCCGCAGTCTTCTTGCAAGCAATAAAATGGGACATTTTGGAAAATTGATCCACCAAAACAAACACAGAATCCACACCTCGTTGTGTACGAGGCAACCCCAACACAAAATCCATAGATAAATCTAGCCATATATCATCAGGAACAGGTAAAGGAAAATAAAGACCAGTATTTTGAGACTGACCTTTAGAAACCTGACAGACATAACATCGCCTGACGATAGAACCAGCATCCTTCCGCAGTTGAGGCCAGAAATATCGCTCCTCCAAACTAGCAATGGTCTTATCTCGTCCCAGATGCCCACTAAGACCACCACCATGTAGGTCTCGAATCAGCTTCTCTCTCAGAGACGAAACAGGAACAAACAACCGATCCCCTTTAAACAGAAAACCATCACGAATATGAAAATCTGCACTAGGATTTTTACCCACACACTTATACCATAACTCCTTGGAATCTGCATCCTCCTCATATAGTTCCTTAAGAAATTCAAAACCCACAATTTCTTGAGACAGTGTGAGTAACAAAGAAGCCCTTATACTCAAAGCATCAGCAACCTTGTTCTGAACACCTGATTTGTGCTGAATAATAAAAGAAAATTTCTGCAGATAACTAACCCAACGAGCATGCATCTTATTTATCATTTTCTGACTATGCAATAATTTTAAAGCAAGATGGTCAGAAAATAGAATAAACTCCCTCTGAACAAGATAATGCTCCCACTGCCGCAAAGCCCGAAAAACTGCATAGAATTCTTGATCATATGTACTCCACTTCTGTCGAGCCTCACTCAACCTCTTACTAAAGAAAGCCACAGGACGCTTTTCTTGTGAGAGAACAGCCCCAATCCCTACGCCACTAGCATCACACTCCACCTGAAATATTTTATCGAAATCTGGTAGTGCAAGAACTGGTGCAGTACAAAGTTTTTCCTTGATGAGGGCAAAACTCTGCTTTTGCTCAAAACCCCAATGAAACTTACCCTTCTTCAGACACTCGGTGATAGGTGCAGTAATAGTGCTAAAATTACATAAAAATCTCTGGTAAAATGTAGCTAAACCATGAAAACTACGCACCTCTGTGACTGATGTTGGGGCTGGTCAATCCCTGATTGCCCTCACTTTCTCCTCATCAACCTGAATCACATCCTCACCAAAAACAAAGCCCAAGAAAAGCAATTTGTTGGTGCAAAATGTGTACTTCTTAAGATTGATATACAACTGATTATCTTTCAAAACCTGTAACACTTGTCTAAGGTGTTCCAAATGTACAGTTCTTTCTTTACTATAAATCAGGATATCATCAAAATAGACTACAACAAATGAGCCAATAAAAGGTCGGAATACCTGGTTCATCAACCTCATAAAAGTGCTAGGGGCATTAGATAGCCCGAATGGCATAACAAGCCACTCAAAAAGTCCATCCTTGCTCTTGAAAGCTGTCTTCCACTCATCCCCAGGTCTAATCCGAATCTGATGGTACCCACTGCGCAAATCCTGTTTTATGAACACCCTAGAACCGGATAACTCATCAAGCATGTCCTCTAAATAAGGGATAGGAAATCTATACTTGATGGTGATCTTGTTGATGGCCCTGCTGTCAACACACTTACGCCACTGATTACCCTTCTTCGGCATAAGAAGGACTGATACTGCACATGGGCTCATACTCTCCCTGATAAACCCCTTCCGCAGCAAGTCTTAAATCTGCTCTCTAATTATTTCATTCTCTTTAGGACTAATGCGATAATGTGGGAGGTTTGGCAAACTAGCTCCCGGAATAAAATCAATCTGATGCTGAATGTCCCTCATAGGAGGAAGGTCACTGGGTAACTCATCAGAAATCAACTCCTAAAAACCCGCAAGAAGCTCTTCGATATCCCTTGGCAACCCGATCTCCACACTAACTGAACCCAACAGCCCCTTAATAATTATCGAACAAAAATACTTTGCCTTTTCAATAGCTGTTGTAAGATCCTTTTCGTTCTATATAAGCATCACAACCGGTTCATCCTTATCAATCTCCTTCCTAAAACGTATAACAGGAGCTATAGAAATTTTATGATTATCCCATTTAAACATCACTATGTTTTCCTTACCCCGATAAGTAATGTAATGGTCATATTGCCATGGGCGACCAAGCAATATATGACAGACATCCAAATGCAGAACGTCAAACACAACCGCCTCCTTATAGTATTTACCAATGGAAATAGGGACCCTGCAAGTCCGTGACACCCTGAGTTCTGAACCCTTATCGACCCATCCCAAACTATAGGGTTTCTCATGAGGTTCAGTTTTCAACCCTAAGAAATCAACCAACTTTTGCGAAACTAGGTTTTCAGTGCAACCATTATCAATAATCAAATTACATACCTTGTTCTTGACAGAACAGTGTGCTCTGAACAGATTCTTCCTTTGTCCCTCATCCTTGGAAGATAGTAGCATCTATTGGAGAACAAACCCACTCGCTCCTCAGACTCCTTTTTAGCGAATTCAACCCTTGATACTCATTGTTCTCATTTTCTTCCTCCTCTAGAATCGCAGCAATTCGCCTAGTAGGACAAACATTGGACCTGTGACCCTGTCCACCTCAATGAAAGCATTTATCCACTGTTGGCTTGGCATACGGGTTTGTTGCCTTCTGTGCTGGAGCCTTACCACCTGCAGAACTACTAGTGTTGCCAGTACCCTTAGCCTGCGAAGTTGGGTCCTTACCCGTCGTCACCTTCTCCTTATCAGTCCCCGCTTCGGAACTACTCTGTGGAACCCATTTACGAAAAGGAGGGTTAAAATTCTTCGTAACCGATTTTTCCATGAGTTCGGCCTTCAAAGCCAACTTGGAAGCGTCTGTCAAATTTCACACCTGATGCAATCCCATCTTCTCTTGTATGGAACTTTTCAGGCCATTAATATAACGAGCAACTTTCTGATCCTCAGATTCTTCAATCTCAACACGCGCAGTATACCTCTGAAACTCAGTAGTATACTCATCAACTGTTCTCTTGCCCTGCACATAATTGAGATACAGTTTATACAAGATCTGCTCATAATCTGCTGGTAAAAACCTCTCCGAAATTAACTGCTTCATATGCCTCCAAGTTTTAACTGGCCCTTTTCCTTGCCATCGTTTCTGTCCTGCTAGTTTATCCCACCAAGTTGTACTAGTATAGTAGTTAACGCTTTACCTTATTCAGTTTTCACTAAAAAAAAAAAATTCATTTCAACGACTTGATTTTTTTTTCCGAATCCGCTAGTGGTTATACAAATAATAAAAAAAACAATTTGATTTGTTACTCTTAAATTTTATTTTGCTATTAGATGCTTCATATACTACATTTTTTGTGTTGTAACTGATTTTTTAAGTGCTAAATTGCTAACAACATTTCCAACCCTTCATACCAAAAAACATATCTAAATCAAATACTTTCTCATTCTTAAAAGAAATAACCCCCACCTTCCTTATTGGAAAGTCTTAGACAAATAATCCAGATTTAACAAATGGTAATAATAATCTTAAATGTAAAACAAGTAAATCCACATCCTTAAAATAATTAATTATCAATTTCATGAGAGGGTCCAAACAGAAGAAAATTTCAAATTTTGTTGGAAAAATCCAAAATGTGTTTATTGACCTCGTCGGGCTTCTCTTCATTGATGAAATGAGCTACACCTTCCTTTGCAACGACTTCCTCCAACAGCGGCATCTCTTCTTGAAACTCGTTTAATCAAAAAAGAGAAAAAGTTATGAAAAAACTAGAGTCCCGAGTATATGTTCTCGAACTTCAAAATGGCAAGAGCGTCGTGCATAGGACTACTTATTTGGGATTACTATTTAATTATCAATGATAATTTTAAAAGAATTATAACTAAATTTTTATGTTCTTTAATCAAAATTCAATTAAATTAATAAAAAGAGGTTTTTGTGACCATTTTGAGAACTTGTGAATCCATAACTTTGAACGCGGAATTTATTGTCAATAAAGTTTGACTACAGTACAAAGTGCAGTCTACGTGCGTGGACACAAAAACCAATTTTTAGTGCAATGGATGACAACAGATTAGGTTGTTAGGCTTAGAGATGCCCTTAAAACGAGACTTTTAATTATGATTGAGATTAGTTTTTGATGTATGGAAGTACTAATATTTATGATTGTCATCTTTTATTATATTATCACGTTCAAGATTACGGTTTGGGTCATTAGAGAGCAAAATTCAAAGATAAAGAGAGAACAAAGAATATTACTACTGTATAAACGAGAAGTATATGATAGGGACCGAAAAGCCGATGTGGAGAAAAGATGATATTTTTCTCTTTTGGATAATGTAAAAGAAATATTAAATGAGGGATATGTAAGATTCAGCAACGAACTTTTTCATTTCATTTATTTCTATATTATTCAACACAAATGCGAATTTACACAAACGCCGATATACATTATCTTTATCACCCACTAACTAAGTTGTACTAGTATAGTAGTTAACGCTTTACCTTATTCAGTTTTCACTAAAAAAAAAAAAATTCATTTCAGTCACTTGATTTTTTTTTCCGAATCCGCTAGTGGTTATACAAATAATAAAAAAAAAACAATTTGATTTGTCACTCTTAAATTTTATTTTGCTATTAGATGCTTCATATACTACATTTTTTGTGTTGTAACTGATTTTTGAAGTGCTAAATTGCTAACAACATTTCCAACCCTTCATACCTAAAAACATATCTAAATCAAATACTTTCTCATTCTTAAAAGAAATAACCCCCACCTTCCTTATTGGAAAGTCTTAGACAAATAATCCAGATTTTACAAATGGTAATAATAATCTTAAATGTTAAACAAGTAAATCCACATCCTTAAAATAATTAATTATCAATTTCATGATAGGATCCAAACAGAAGAAAATTTCAAATTTTGTTGGAAAAATCCAAAATGTGTTTATTGACCTCGTCGGGCTTCTCTTCATTGATGAAATGAGCTACACCTTCCTTTGCAACGACTTCCTCCAACAGCGGCATCTCTTCTTGAAACTCGTTTAATCATAAAAGAGAAAAAGTTATGAAAAACTAGAGTCCCGAGTATATGTTCTCGAACTTCAAAATGGCAAGAGCGTCGTGCATAGGACTACTTATTTGGGATTACTATTTAATTATCAATGATAATTTTAAAAGAATTATAACTATAATTGAATTTTTATGTTCTTTAATCAAAATTCAATTAAATTAATAAAAAGAGGTTTTTGTGACCATTTTTGAGAACTTGTGAATCCATAACTTTGAACGCGGAATTTATTGTCAATGAAGTTTGACTACAGTACAAAGTGCAGTCTACGTGCGTGGACACAAAAACCAATTTTTAGTGCAATGGATGACAACAGATTAGGTTGTTAGGCTTAGAGATGCCCCTTAAAACGAGACTTTTAATTATGATTGAGATTAGTTTTGATGTATGGAAGTACTAATATTTATGATTGTCATCTTTTATTATATTATCACGTTCAAGATTACGGTTTGGGTCATTAGAGAGCAAAATTCAAAGATAAAGAGAGAACAAAGAATATTACTACTGTATAACGAGAAGTATATGATAGGGACCGAAAAGCCGATGTGGAGAAAGATGATATTTTCTCTTTTGGATAATGTAAAAGAAATATTAAATGAGGGATATGTAAGATTCATCAACGAACTTTTTCATTTCATTTTATTTCTATATTATCAACACAAATGCGAATTTACACAAACGCCGATATAATTATATTTATCACCCACTAACTAAGTTGTACTAGTATAGTAGTTAACGCTTTACCTTATTCAGTTTTCACTACAAAAAAAAAAAATCATTTCAGTCACTTGATTTTTTTTCCGAATCCGCTAGTGGTTATACAAATAATAAAAAAAAACAATTTGATTTGTCACTCTTAAATTTTATTTTGCTATTAGATGCTCATATACTACATTTTTTGTGTTGTAACTGATTTTGAAGTGCTAAATTGCTAACAACATTTCAAACCCTTCATACCTAAAAACATATCTAAATCAAATACTTTCTCATTCTTAAAAGAAATAACCCCCACCTTCCTTATTGAAAGTCTTAGACAAATAATCCAGATTTTACAAATGATAATAATAATCTTAAATGTTAAACAAGTACATCCACATCCTTAAAATAATTAATTATCAATTTCATGATAG